>VBSK01000250.1:0-745694 GCA_006112555.1 Tuber indicum | reverse complement strand
CCCCATTGGCCAATGGCTTACCGGCGCCGGTGTTGCGCTATCTCACAAAGGACTAAGGCGGGTGGTGGTAGTTGTGTCCAGTACCGTACTCGTATACACTTGACCTTGTGAACAATCACTATTGTGACATCCTAGTAAACCGTTATAATAGAGTGCTGATGAATTGACTCGTAGATGTGTCGCGCAACTAGAGGAAAAAAAATACGTAAAAAAAAACACAAGATTGGACCTGATTGAGTAAGACGGAGAAATGTTGTCTGCTATGTTACTGAAGTTCATTGCTTTTAAGGGAGCAAACTACCATTAAAGAATGGATCCGGATTGGTAGATGTGGGCTATAAAACACTGTAACTTAAGTTATAGGCAACATTTGCCTATAGGTAACCTCCCTAGAATCTTGTAAATAACTAGGAATGTGTATCCTTCTCCAAGGCGGGACTCCAGATATATGGGGAAGCAGATAGTAGTGGTACTGTACCCTGACCAAGGATCCAATTCATACAGGCTCTTTTGGGATTCGCTGAGCGGGGATGGGGAAGTGCTAGGAGACTTTTAGTAATTACTGCGAGGGTGAGGTTTTCATGCATATACAACTATGTGGGCGATTTGGAATGGTTCCTACATCACTTGTATAGGAGTTCGGTCAGAAACCTCTCAGAATGGGGATTTTAGGTGTAAGGATATCCAATCACCATGGTCTTTGTCCGCCTGCTGTGCCAGGGGATGGGGGCGCATCTCAGCGGATATTACTCCTTCATGAGTGCAACAAGATGGAATGTATCCCTAACTCACCAGTGCGCACAGCTAAGGGAGGACAACAAGCACGCTGAAACCATAGATAGCCTTAAGGGAAGTATATGTTGGAGTGTTGGACAAGGGTATCACACCCGGGTTTTGCAATATCACACCTTCTGAGTCACGTGTTCATGGAGCCAATCATGGAGTTTCAAATGCACGAAATAATACCCATTCCACAACCCATCAATATAAGTGAGAAAAATGCCATTATGTATCAAGAGAGTTTTAATTTCGGCTATTTTTTCACGTCAAACCTACAAGCTAGCCCCATTTCTATGGAGATTTATGCACGAGCATCAATGCCAAACTGAGTTGCTATATAAGATGTTATTGCACCCTAGGTACGCATCACTTAGTTGCCTAGCATTGCTTTAGGAGAAATTCCCTATTGCGTTAAAACGGCTAAACAGCTCAAACTCCATTCTGTCGGCGGCCTTTGGGCCGCTTATGATCTCACCCATCATGTCCGAACCGGGCGGGAAATCATCCTCGAAGCAAGGCTCGCCTGCCCCTTTCACATTGGCGAGAACCGCCTGGCGGAAGTGCCAGCGTAGGGCATCATCAACCGGTCGAAGTGGATTATCGAGGAACGCCTGAGAAAGGGGTGGAAAGGAGTTGGGATAGGAAAGACAATCCGGTGTAAACCACACTATCTTGTAGTTATCCTACACAACTATTAGCCTCGGGTGCTGAATATCTAGTCATTCATACATCTGGATTGATGGTTAGAGCGTAGCAATCAAAGAGAGATTGTATATCCCGGCGGAGTAGGATCCCATTCTGCGGAGAGTTGATGGATCCGCTGGACTCCTGGTTGGGTGGAACGGTAATCCAAGAATGGTAGCCACAATTATTCCAGTGCGCCTCGTGTGCCAGAGGAAATATGTGAGTTGCTTCAAAGCCAAACCAGTGGCCAGAGGAAGCTAGGGTTGCTCTCGTGCCGGTTATCATGCAACCCTGATCTCGGTCACGTACGGCGTCACGGAACGCATCAACACGGGTTCCGAACGGCGACGAAGTTGTACGAATTAGGGGGACCTCGCTGGTGACAGAGACGGAACCTATTCCCCGTGAGTGGCTGCCTATTATACAAGTACAAAAGAGCCTACCTTTAGTGACAATATAGTATTTGCCTGGTTGAAGCTGCTGCCCATCCCTCTCAACCAATTGTTCACTATCATCGTGTAGAACAAAAGTATTGGTAAAAATACAGAAAATCTCCACCATGGAATAGAGATTGGCGTTTGCAATACCTGGGGCGGTCCAGAGGCCTCCGATCACAGAAGCACGATTATCGGAGGAGTAGATGTAAGTATCACGCCACGCCGAGCGATCGATGGGGGCCATGTTTGATAGCCTATCTTAGTATGTAATCGTTGCCGTTCTGACGAGTAATGAGATAGAAGGGAGGACGTTCTCTGAAAAAAAAAATAAAAGTAGTGCTTTCGCTGGATAAGAGGTAGGGAGTGGTTGTGTCTGCACGGAAGTTTGTGGGCTTGAGGAAAGAGGCAAGGTTGCAACAGAGAAAAGAAAACGATGCAAAGCTTACTTAGCGACCGGGTAACCCAGACCCATATAAGCCGACTATCTAGTCTCCTTTAATAGAGAGGTTGCGCAAGACGGCCTAGGTGGTAGAAAAAACAAGAGTTAACCTAGGAAGCCAGGTCGGAGGCGAGACCAGGGAGGGTGGGGTGCCGGTTTTCAGACCTAGAGGTTACGATATCATAAAGGTATGATAACAATAATATTGATAATAATAATAATATTATTATTATTATAAAATATTGTTTGGGTTCGCAGAGCAATCCGAGTTTGGCCCTCTCTGGACTCACCCAGTGCACGAGGAGTCAAGAGTGAGCCCAGTACACCGAGCACTACCCGGCCCAACGAGCAGCCCTGACTAACCCAAGGGTGGCCGAACACATCAGAAGGCTTGCAGAGTCCGGGTCTTGAATTGGTGGAATCCCTTTGACCTAGTGCTATTGGTGCATGCAATGTCTGGAGTTTCAAGAGTATGATAGTTTACCGGATATAGCGCGGAATTGGAACAAATAACGGGAATGCTAGATGCATTGTAGATACCACTATTTTTTAGTAGATTTGCTGTTCTTCCTAGTGGCAATCAAGCTGAATTTGATATACTGGTATTAGGTGCTGGTTCGTGAGCAAAATGGGATACAATATTGTATCTGTATTGGAATTCGGAAGTTCAAAGGGTGTAAGTATGCAGGGGTTAGTATTGGCACAAGAGCAAGGATGAACAACTATTGATGACCACGATCAGATAAAAATTTTCTTTTTTTTTTTTTCTTGAGCAAATCATAGTCGAGCACTCTCCACGATAAGGGTCACTCGATTGGATTATGCCTGAGCAGATGTACTAGCCGATTTCAAAAGTATCCAGACAACCACCACGTCTCCTACAACTCCAGCGATTGAAATTTCAACTCGTGTGATCCGTCACATTTTGGAGCTTGACCAACCGGATTCCTTGATTCTTATCTCGCGATAGCTTCAAGTCTTTATTATCAGGGTTACTCTTTCCTGGTATTATTTTTTTTAAGAGATAAAATCTATCTCTTTCATCTACTTTTATCATCTATATCGATTCTGTTACCATAGTGCTACATTATGGTTCAGCGAAAGACGACTTGGGGCGCCAAAACCATCGTGACGACGGGCGAGGCAATGGTTGCGGCGATGTTGAAGTTGGAAGAACAGGAGAAGGAGATTGGGAGGCTTCGGCATCATGTTAGCATGTTGTCGAAGAAGCTCCATAGTTTACAGAAGTTCGGGGTTGGGGACAGGACTCGCTGGAGGAAAGCGAGAGGGGAAAAAGAGGAGGTGGCTTTTGGGGGTGGCGTCGGCTCCTGTGGCTCCGCCACAGGTGGTTGAGGTGCCTGAGCCCATTGTGGCTGAGCCCCCGAAGGCGGTGGTGGCGGTGGTGGCGAGTGTGGAGGATGTGGCTGAGGATGTGGCTTCTGTGGCGCAGGTGTCACAAGAAGTAGTGGGGGATGTGGAGATGCCCTCGACGGATGAGGAAAAGGTGAGAAAGGTGCAGGTGAGCGGGGAGATGTTGAGGGTTTTGAGGGCGGAGGAGGAGGAAAAGGCGGGTTGGAAGGTTGTCGCCCGTGAGAATAAGAAGAGGAAGGTGGATGACGTTGTTGTTGCCCCCCTGGGCCCGAAGGCGTGGGCGGTGGGGAAGGGCAAGATAGGTAAAGTGGTGGTGGAGAATGGGGTGTTAGATGTTGTGCCGAAGGGTCCTAGATCCTTGCGGCAGTATTTGAAGGCGGAGACGGGTGGGAGGGCTGATGGGGGTTTGGGGATCGGACCTATTGCACGTCCGATACCTAAGGCGCCGTCGGCGTTAGTGAGGAAGCCGGGAGGATTTGAAGGTTGCGACCGGGGAAGATTGAGATGAAGGGGGTAAATTGTTTATGGGTTGAGAGTTTCCTTTTGTTGTTTCCTAGTCGTGTGGAATGTGTCCCTTTGGATTGCAGATGTAGGGCTCTAGGAGATGGCATGTATGGGGGAACGATGATTTGGGCAGACACGCGTGTTGCGTACAGAAAGCCTATAGTAGTATATAGTAATATACTCGAAAAGTTTAAAAAAAAAAAAAAAAAAAAAAAAAAGTATCCAGACACATTGGCGCTAATTCGCATTAGTCTTGGCACTAAGATGTCCGAATGTTAAAATAATCAGCTAGTACTGCTTAAACACGATCGATGGCTGTATCTAAATTATACATATGCATATATCTTTCTCGGCAATTTTACTATAATATTATAAGTACTTCAGGTTATATATTAAGTTTTAAAGTAGAACATCACTCTAAACCAGTTATTACAATATATTAAACTATAGTTTTACATAAAATATTAAGTATAATAGAGTTTCAAAGTAGGATGTGTAACAAATAAGAGACATATATGACTATATTACTTTTTCAACAACAGGGTATACGGCAGCGATTTTGGACCTGGTTGACTTCAATTGAATGACTAGGCAAAGATATAAAGATCGAATTGGAATATCCTAACTGGAGAAATATTCTCTTTGATAATATAAAAGGAATAAAACGGGAAAGACTGATATGACCTAAATACAGGTAACGGAGGAAAGAGAGACAGATTGGATGATGAACGAAAACGACTAACAAAGGGAAAAAAAGCTGCTTTTTATCCTTCCCTGGATCATGCTGATCCACTTCCACATACTTCCAGCGTATGCCGTGTTTATCATCACGTTCACTTTCACTACCACCCAGTTTACTGCTTTGGCCGAGGATAAGACAATTTGGCCAAGGGTAATAGGATTCAACTGAAGACATTCGGTATTCCCATATGATAGGATTAAGGTCTCCATATGGAGTTGTCTCAGGTACTGTCGCAGATGTTGTCGCATGTGGTGTTTGATGTGTAGGACTAACCAGTAGTCAAACATAGAGGCGTCGGAGTAGTTGATATGCCAAGAGGGTTAGGGTTGTGAAGTCATTGCTGCAAGGGAAATATGCGGTGAAGCGGCCAAGAAACATTTCCGTCCAACATTACTTGCCGTTTTCAAAAGTGTCTGGACGCCCAGGTGCCAAGATGGGGGGATAAGTGCCAAGGTGTCCGGATACTTTTTTTTTTTTTTTTATTTTATTTCAAACTTTTCGGTATTAGCTAGCCATATACGCCGACTAACTAAGTACACTGTAGGGCTTTCCTATGCAACATTCATGTCTGCCCCAATTCGCCTTCCCATACATGTCCCTTTTTGTCAACTCCCTTCAAACTAACCGAAGCCACACATAAACAACAACACCACAGGCCTCGAGCAGGATGATCAAACATGCAATGGGTCTGAACAACCTGCCCCACACCCCAACAAACAACTTATCTCTACGCCTTCACCTTCGCCTTCGCCTTCCCTCTCCCTCTCGCCTTCCCCCCAAGCCCCGAGCTGCCCTCGCCCTTCTTACCCTCCCACGGCAAGTCCATCTTGAACCTCGCCGCAAAATCCGCCAACCACTCCCCATCCGATCCACCATCCCCCATCTCATCCTCCAACCCATCAAACATCTCGTCAGGGTTCGACTCTTGCCACTTCTCCTCCATCCCCGCCCTCACCGTCTTCTTCACCACCCCCTCCCATCGATCCTGGACCCCCATTGTGGTGATCCGATCAATCCTATCCTCTAATCCCCTCATTGACCCTCTCACCTCCCTCACCAACTCCCTAAATTTTCTCTCCGGTCGCTGTATCTCCGCTTTAATCCCCCCCATCTCCTTCTCCATCCCCACCAACACCTCCCAAACCCTCTGCCAGTACTCCACATCCCCCACCACCCCATCATACAGGGCCTTCCTCACACGTGACCACACCCCTCCTTCTTCTTAGGGGGCACAGCCACAAACCTCTTAACTGAGCACCACCGACCCCCAACCCAAAGCCCTGACTGATATAGCTCCTGCCCAGCCTTGGCACCTCTCATCATAGCCAATACCGTCGACAATCGGGCCCCCTTAGCCCGCCTCGACTCCCTTTCCTTCTCATCCACCAACCACCGTGAGCCCTCACAACTCACGATACCCGCCTCCCACAACCCAGCCAAAACCCCACCAATCTCATCCTCCCACGCCAAACCATTTACCTTCACAGTGACCGGATTCCAATTTCCCCGCCAACTCTCAGGGTCAAACCCATTCCCCCCAAATTCCTCCCCATCACATCTCCTCTTACCCTTCCCCCCCTCAACTCTAACCCCACGCTTCATACCCCGACCATCCTCCCTCTTCTCCTCCGGCTCCGGAATTACGCTCAGGGCTCAAAGGAACAAACTCCCTCGTTTCCTTTACCCAACCCCTCACCTTCTCCTGCTCCTCCTTCACCCTCATCCTCTCCGCCTCTAATTCCTTCCTCACCCCCTCCACCTCACCTCTAGCCTCAGTTAGTAAAGACTTTAGGGAACTCACCTCCTTCAACAATAACCCGCTCAAATTTTTTAAACGGGCCTCTCTTCTCTCTCGCTCCTCATATTCCTCCAACTGTGTGAATAGCGTTCATTACAGGGCGGGGTGGGGCGGGTTTTCTGTTTTCAGCCCCATCCTCACCACGGCCCAGGGTCAATTTTATGTCTCTTCTTCCCGCCCTGCCTTCCGCAGGGCCCCGCACGGGCCGTGGGGTGGGGCGGGGTTTTTTTTTCCCCCGCTTATTACCTAGGCAGGACCCCGTTCCCAAATTCTCCATGTCCTAACCGTGCGGGGCCCTGCTTTCCTTCTCGAGTAACCACAAGTGAATAGAGCAAAATTGGTTTAACACCAAATCCTGTTATCACACCCGAAGTACATGACCCCACTATTATATAGTTATTGGGCATTTGATCCGCAGAGGGTATGACTTTCGGCGTATGACTTACAGTGTATCATTTTGGGTATAGAGCCCCGGGCGTATGGTTTTGAGAGTATCATTTTAGGATGTATGGTTTTGGGCATATGATTTTGGGTGTATGGTTTTAGGCATAAGGTTTTGGGCGTATGGTTTTGGGCGTATGAGTGAATGACCTCTTTCCACCTTAACTAGCTTGGATACTGGCAGATCTAGTTTGACTATTTATTAAATTACTTCACATATACACAGGACGAATGAGAAACAACTATCTACACGTTCAAGTTCTCACGTGATTTCCGCCACCATTCTGGCATCCTGCTGAATTCCCACAATGGCTTCCCTGTCCTCTCCACGTATCCATCATGTACTACCTGGTATGTAAAGTGGACTACACTATAGCGATGGCCTACAAAAGATCCTATATAATGCTCCACCGCATACGAGCGCATAAAAATAATGGAGCTTAGATGGTATATGTCAGTAACGCATGTAGTCGATGACAGAAAAGTCTAGTACCAGGAGGACAATCAATATTAACTCCAAGCTCTTGGAAGCAGGCATCACCCCCTTTAAAATCTCCCAATACAACAACTGCACACCATGCATGGCATACGTCTTCCACATTCTTATGGTTATTGGTACTCGCATTGATGACTAGTGAACGTGAAGTCCATATCCCAAATGCTTCATCAATATTGTCTGCTCTTC
Organism: Tuber indicum; assembly: GCA_006112555.1. Taxonomy (NCBI): domain Eukaryota; kingdom Fungi; phylum Ascomycota; class Pezizomycetes; order Pezizales; family Tuberaceae; genus Tuber; species Tuber indicum. The sequence continues at coordinate 737,813 of VBSK01000250.1, read as the reverse complement.
CATCGTAAATAATCTCGTAGACGGCCTTGTATTTGGAATACTCTTCAGAGAGAAAAGCATGAAATAAAGCCTCCACCGTTTGAGTCAATGGCAGAAGCTTTTAGGCAAATACCCTCAGTGCTTCAATGGCTGGTTTCGAGTTATACGATGGCGCTGGTCCTGGCCCAAGTTTGATATTCTTGGTTCGCTTTTCCATTCTTGGTGCAAACGAGCGGTGTCCAATAATACAGCCTTTTGTTCTTAAAGTGCCGTCAGGATTAAGCTTGCTGCTCGCGTTCCCCTCTGGATGGCCGCGGGTTGTAGCATCTTTCGTATGGTTGTCGGCGGCACCAGTATCTCGAACGTCTGGTATCTTGTCTGGTTTATAGCGTTCCCGTGTACCCATTACACTATGCTGGGTATGATCTGCTGCTAAATTCCTGCAAGCAACATATTCGTGGACCGCTGGTTCAATTTGAGGTAATAGCCAGCTGGCCTTTTTGTTCCCGGCTTTTACTACACATGGGGTGCCATGCCTAATTATCATTTAACCACCGTGTAAGCTTATTTACAACCACAAGTATCATTAATTACTTACCTGTCCCTTATTATCACAATGTTGCCCGTGACAAGTTGCAATTTTGGCTCATTTTCCTCCTCAAAGTTGTCTTCTAAGTTGGAGTCTGGCTGACATTTAGGCCTTGAAAGGATTGCGTCCAGGGCATCAAAATCAGCATATTGATAATATGTTACATGATGTCTGGGTTTAATCAACATCTGGCAAATATTCCATTTCATGCTGTATAGCATCTTGCCATTGAGCCGTAGGATAGGTAGCCGGGGATCTAATATAATTGATAAAGTGATCAGTATATGCTTTCAATGTATGAATAGAACTTTATTAAATACCTGTAGATGATATCTTATGTTTAGCCGTGCCCGAATTCGGAATACGTTCACCCCCATCCATGTTCATAGGGGTCTCCTGAACCTGCTTCTTCTTGTTTCTTCGGCGTTCCCACTTCCATTTCTTCCTCATGGCCTCCTTTTCCCTCTCTTTCGATAACCTGCTCATAGTCTTTTTGAACCACCCAAACTCGCTCAAAGCAAGCTCCCTTCCAGCTCAAAGTAGGATAGAATAAAGAGCATTTGATATAGAACAATGGGTATGGTATATCTAGAGGGTAGTGTAGGAGTTCTTTGCGTCAAGTTCTCGTACTCATGTGCTGTTCGCCACGCCGTATGTGAGTGCCCGTAGTTGCGTTTGTAGGAGAATGGGGGAACAGGAGAGGAATGTACGGGAATAGAGGAATAGGGGAATAGGGAATAGGGGTTGTACAAGAGTAGTTAGCGAACAGGTCACATGACAGATTGAAACCGTAGTAACTAACCTCCTGGTAGGTGTGTATTATCTATGTCATAATCTTTCTATTTACAATAGCATTTACAATTTTTTCAGCGTATGATTTCCTGGGCATATGATTTTGGGCGTATGAACTACACATATAATTCTGTGCGTATGATTCCTGCATTACTACTGTATGTCCGAACATGTAACTTTGCGCTTACGATTATTTCCAGCGCATAATTTTGTGCTTATATTATTGCTCTACATATAATTATAGGCGTATGATTTATATTCATAGCATTTCTGACCGTATATGTTGCGATCATATGACTTACTTATATTGTTCACTTGATGTTTACTGCTCTGTTATGCTCCACATATGTCTTCCTACTTGTGCACCCTACTGTTGGTAGGTATATCTCAGTGGCAATAAAACTACTATACACTTGAAGCCTAATCACCTTAACCGAATTCTGTGAATGCAGAACTATTTCCTAGCGGATTTTAACCTAGTTTAATCAGGACCTTTTCTTTGCTTTCCCACCTGACCCAGCACGCTTTCTTGTTGTAACTCCAATCCCCTCACCGTCCCCCTGTCCTCTTCTCCGGGCTACCCGTAGCACCATAGGAACTGACTCGGGAGCTTCCAGATGAACATCCACCTCAGGGCAAACCTCTTCCTACCAGCCATTTGGATCCCCTATACTGGCAACATCTATGTTATCCCCCCCCCCCCCAAGATCACTAACTCTTCCCACAATCTCAGGCTCTTCCTCCTGGAATTCTTCCTCAGTGTCAGACCCAATATACATGTTTACCGCACTGTCCCAGATTCCATAGTCATCCCGTGACTCTTCCGAACCTGCCAATTGCTCACAATCATCTTGACCTCGATCTGGTGGAGGGCGCGTGTATTGAGATTCAACCAAGCCACGATCAGGTAGGATAGGCCTTAGCTCTTTTCCAAATGCCCTTCTTCCATCCTGATCGACAAAAGACCACGCTGTGTCCTTTTTTTGTGACTCGTCATCATCTGAGATACAGTCGTAACCCTCTTCATTACTCTGGTCCTGCCTATCTGCCCAACTACTGTAATCCTCAATTGCTGCCATTTCTTCCAACCGTGCTGCCTCTCCTTCGCTGTCATAATTTGCTAGCTGTTAGGCGGAAGCCGACTCTGATTTATTGTCGAGAAGACTTAGGCCTGAATCTTTCGTAATAGACGGAGATTTGTCTAGGAAGGCTCGGGGTCGTCCTTTTCGTTTATGACTACTAAGAACTCGCTTAATCGATAAGGGAAATAATTTTATAAAGATTCGTAGGTAAAACAATGTTATATTGTTAAGGTCTCTTCTCCGTCGCTTGATGATGTCTAAAAGCTTGGGAGGCACTTCGATATTTATATCCCGCGTCTGAGTGTTCGCGGACTACATCTAATCCTCCTATAACTAAGTACCTATCCAAGGTTGTACGCTAATGTCTCATAGTCTTAACAAGTGCGAACACTGTTTGACCCTGAACTTTCACACACCATCTTCGTTCTCATAAATTCTTTTTCCGTCTAGTCGTAGGATGCGACATTATCCTCGAATGACCGGTCTTCGATTTATAGAGACGAATAGACTTATATTTGAAACTTTAGTCGACTTGACTATCGTCCCAGTAGTCTCTTCCGATTTCACATAGTGGCCAACGTATGTGTCGGGTACCTATGCATAATGCAGGCTGCATAGACGGTGTGCCAACACTCATAGTCTACCGCCTATTAGGTCTTCTGAGTCTGAGCAGCTTCCCCTCGGTCCGCCTCGCCTCAAAGAGAATCACCTCTCGAGGGATCCTGTCTCCAGGACCAACCAACATACAGCGGCCTTCAGATAGGTATTGGTGTCATATCTAACCCCTATGGCCTCTGGGGCACTGTAGGAGCAGTTGCGGATTTCCGAACCGAAAACGTCCCGTCACTTTCGGCCCATAGTTAGGATGCCTAACTTTGAAGCCTAGTAACTCAATGCGCCTCTGACGGATTTCCTCCGTTCCACTTCTCAGAGGTACCCAGAGGTGCCCTCTTATATATCCTGCGAACAGCTTCCGGTCGGACGGACGGCAGCGACGTATATGGTGTTATGAAGTGGGCTTCATTGAAGTGACATTTTAGTCATAGGACGCAACTCTTCGAAATCTCGCTAAGGACGTGCGGGCCTCACAACGGGGCCGGAGGGGGGTGTTAGGCTTGCGATAAATGAGGGTCTGTGCGCAGTTACCCTACCGAGAGGTCTGTGCATTTTCTATATGCCTAACATGAGCTCCCTCCTACAAGGTTTCGTCTCGAACACCTTCTTAGTATTATCTATTTAACAAATTTCCTTTTAAGACCCGATGTGGTCAGGGTAAAAAACCTTCCGGCGTTTGCTTGTCCACCGTAGGAAAACCTTTTCCTCATCGTCTTACTTCTTCCTGTCCTGGCATCTCCGGGTTGTCGCGATGAAATTCTTCCACTACCTCTTCGGCATTTTCCATGCCTGTAGCAGGTTCCCAAGTATTTTCATCTTCCGCACAACCCTGCCATTTCACAAAATACCATAGCTCTCGTACCTGCCGGTAACGATTGCTGATCCTTTTCCTATACGTCCGTATTTCGCTACGGACGATTTTCTCTATTTCCCATTGCAAGTCCCCTTCAACCTCTTCTGGTTCTCTGGGAGGTTGCCTGCGTTCTGGATGAACCGATTCTCGATATGGTTCGAGCAAGGATACGTGGAAGACTGGGTGAATATTCCATCGGTCGGAAATGTTTAGTTTAAACGCTCGGTTGCCTCTTTTTTCCAATATTTGGAACGGCCCATAGAGTTTGGGTGCTAACTTTTTCGACTTCCGTCTAGTCCGTATGTTTTTTGCGTTTAACATAACTTTGTCGCCAATTTTAAACTCAGGTTGTTTTTTGGCTTTCCGATCGTAGTATTTTGTCATTCCTTCCCGTGTCTTTTCAAGCGAGCTTTTCGCTTGTTCGTGTATCGTCTTAATCCAGTTCGCGTATAGGGAAGCGCCGGGGTTTTGAACTTCACGTTCTTTCATCCACTCAGTTTGAGGGTGGAACCCATAGTTCGCGTAAAAGGGGGACATTCCGTGAGCGTTGGTTGCAGAATTGTTATATGCATGTTCTGCTAACGGCAGTAACTGATACCAGTCATCTTGGTCATAGTTAATAAAACTTCGGAGATATCCTTCCAGCACTTGGTTGGTTCTCTCTGTCTGTCCATCCGTCTGTGGATGATATGCCGTCGACATTCGTCGTTTTATCTCCAACGCCTTGCACAATGATTCCCAAAACTCGCCAGCGAACTTAGAGTCCATATCCGAAATGATCTCCGTCGGTAAGCCGTGTAGCTTCCAAACCTCCCTTAAGAACGTATTTGCGACATCCTTTGCCGTAGCCGTAGTCTGTAGTCCAAGAAAGTGTGCCATTTTTGTAAACCGGTCAACAACTACCATGATTTGTGTACAACCTTGTGACTCTGGTAGTTGGGTGATGAAGTCTACTGATATCGACGACCATGCTGTGAACGGCGTCTGCAGCGGTTGTAACAGTCCGTATTTCGCATGTCGGGGTGACTTGTTGTGTTGACATTCATCACAGGACCGCACGTAGTCGTTGATCCATTCGGCTAGCCCTTTCCAATAAAAATCTCTCATGATGATTTCTAGGGTTTTTTCTTGTCCGAAGTGTCCGGCTATCTTTGCGTCATGGCATCCCTCGGCTATCTTGGTGTACAATGCTTGGTTGTCTGGGACGAATAGACGATTCTTATAGTATAGAAGGTCGTCGATCAGTGTCCAGTTCTTAGGGAATTCTTTTCCTTCATTTCGGAGCTTTGATAAGTCCTCGCGTCGTTTCAGCCAGTCTCTATCCGATAGCGTTGCCTCAAGAAGTTGTTCAAGGAACTCGGGGTTAAACTTCTTCATTGTCTTTTGTTTTAGCATGGCCGTTGATATTAGTATTTTCTCTGGTACTTCTTCAATGTCGTACCAGGACAAATTTTCGGCTGCCGATGCTTCTAGCTGACATATGATGGGTTCTTGTTCCTTTATTATTAGACTTCTTGTAGCGATGTCGGTGCTTCCGAAACCTTGGGCTCCTCTTTCAGTCTCGTCTAGCTTATCGACCTCCATTAAATCGGATGTGTCGATTTTTTCCACTATGAGTTGAGCCATTCTGTCTCCTTCTCGGATTTGGCAATCAACATCCTTGTGATTATATAGCAAGACTTTGAGTTCTCCCGTATAGTCGGCGTCTATTGTCCCTGCGCCGACCGAAATTCCGGAACGTACTGCCAGCCCACTACGAGCCGCTACTCGTCCATATGTCCCTGCTGGTAGGCTTATTGCTATTCCAGTATCGAGTAGCGCTTGTCCTCGTCTAGGGATAATGGCGTCGCTTATGGCGTAGAGGTCATGTCCGGCTGCCATTCTTGAACCTTTAGTGGGTAACCTTGCCTTGTGGTTCAAGCGTCTTACTCGGATGTATCTGTCCGAGGTATTCGTCTCTGGTTTCAACGCCAGGTCTTTCTCATCGCTCCAACCTAGTACTTCTTTTCCTAACCCTTCTTCCTTCTCCTCCTGTAGTGCCAACAGCATTACTTGGAAGTGTTCCGGTTTTAGAACTGTTTGCTCGCGATGCGTAGCTCCCTCCTCAGGACGGTACTCCGGCCGTCTACTCAGGGCGTCTGGCTTTCCGCCTTTTGTCCCTGGTCGGTAAACAATCTTGAAGTTGTATTCTGCTAGCTTTTGAGCCCACCGGATTTGACGTCCACTCCAAACCTTAGAAGTAAGGAAGTATTGTAGGTTTTGATGATCGGTGTATACCGTCACAGGTTTTTCCGTGCCTACTAAGTATTGCCTCCATTCTTTGAACGCTTCTAGGATTGCAAGTAGCTCCTTGTCATGAATCTCGTAGTTTCGTTCAGCCGAGTTCAACTTTCGTGAGTGGAAAGCAACTGGATGTAGCCTTTTATCCACAAATTGTGACAAGACACATCCTAAGGCAAAGTCGCTTGCATCCGTTTCTACCACCGTTTCCCGGTCTGGGTAGAAATGTTGTAGAATGGGCGCAGTCGTAAAGCGATGTTTTAATTCTTTGAACGCTGATTCTTGTTCAGCGCCCCAATGGAAATCCTTTGGATTTCCTTTTAGTGTCTCCGTTATCGGTTTACACACTCCGGAGAAACTTCGTATAAATCGTCGGTAAAAATTGGCAAATCCAATAAATATCTGGACTTCCTTTACCGACGCCGGCGATTTCCAACTCAATACGGAATCGACTTTCCTCGTGCTCATAGCTACTCCTTCGACAGATACCATATAACCCAGGAATTCTACTTCCTGGACATGAAAAACTGACTTTTTCAAGGATACAGCTAGTTGGTAGTCTGCGAGTCTTTGCAAGACTTGATCGACTAGCTCAACATGGCTTTTCTCATCCTTTGAATATATCAAAATGTCATCCAAATAGCAGACCACTCCGTAGTCCAAAAATTCATGTAGGACTTGGTTCATCATGTCTTGGAAAGTTGCCGGAGCATTAACGAGCCCGAAAGGCATTACCTTGTATTCGTAATGGCCGTATCGAGTTCGAAAAGCTGTCTTCCACTCGTCTCCTTCTTTAATTCTTATCAGATGATAGCCGTCTTTCAGGTCAAGCTTCGTGAAAATCTTAGCCCCAGCTACCCGATCTCTTAGTTCGGACATCAATGGTAGCGGGTGCTTGTTCAAGACTGTAATACGGTTGAGGTTTCGGTAGTCTACAACTAACCGAAGTTTACCGTCAGGTTTTGGAACGAACAGCACTGGTGCGCCCGCTGGGGATTTGCTTCTTGTGATTTTTCCTTGATCCATCATCATTTTAAGGTATTCCCTTAATGCGGCAAGCTGTTTTTCTGATAAGGGGTATATTGGGCCCCAGGGCGCTTTCGCGTCGTCCTTTAGTTCGATTTCATGATCGAACGTCCTCCGAGGCGCCAATTTTTCCGCTGTCTGAGGCAAAAACAGGTCCTTGTGTCGCCAATATTCTTGAGGTAGCGATCCCAAGACTATATCGTCGGGGCTTTCACTAGCGCCAATTCTTCCAATATAGGCAGCGTTTTCGTCAAAGACTACCGACTCATCGTATTCGAACATGTCGGCTATTCCTTCGTCTTCCTCCACACATTTCTCGCAACATTTTGCATCGAACGACCATCTTTTTGGGTCTTCGATGTGGGATATAGGATGTTCCTCATGCCACCAGCCGAATGGTATGATCATCCCGTACGATCCAAGTTCTGCTATTTCGCAGGTTATCTCAGACAGATGTTTATTTCTTCCTATCTCCAACCATAAGGGATGGGTGTAGAACTTCCCTCCGGAGACTGCTGCGGTCCCATCAAACCCATAAATCTTGACCGCATCCGACCGTTGTGTGAACGGTAATCGGTGTTCCTGTACCAATCTTTGATTGATGACGAACACATTAGAGCCTGAGTCTAATAGGACTTTAATTTTTTGTCGCCTATGGTTTAAAAAGAGGTAGGCGTCTCCCTCAGGGCAGGAATATCTTTTGGGTAGAGACGCGTAAAGCTTGCGTCGTCGCGGTTGACCGCAATCATCTTCAGGTTTTCGTTTAGACATTGTGTAACACGATGTTTGTTACCATGCCCGCACGGTTTCGACCATTGAGGTCTCCTCAGACAAACTGAATTTTTCTTGGTATATCGGGCAGCCCACTACTAGCGGTCTTTACCTCCTGCCGAGGAGTTCCCATACCTTCCACTTTTTCTACCTGTGGAACCAAACTTGGGGGTCTCTGCCATCGTCCAGATATCATGGGGACAAGAGCCGGGTGCGTAGGGCTGGTCGGCTGTCCCTTTGATAACCTTCCCGGGCTTATTATCCACCCTCGCTTAACCGTAGACAGTGTCCTCATTTTATCGGGTGCCCGTCCGGTACCAGCGCGGCACCTAAGAAGTAGTAAATAGGGGTGAGGTCTAGAGCTCTTGTACCTGACGGTCGAAGATACGCCTCGTTCGACTCCCTATGTCCTTCATCTTAGCCCTACTGTCGCTCCCGAAGGTACCCTTGGTGCTGTCTGTTTCCTGTCTAGGCTTTGGTCCTTATCGGAGACCTTTCAGATTCCAGGTCACGTGCCTGACTACCCTGACAAACATGTGTCCGGATCATTGGGGCGAAACATACGTTATTACCTTGGGAAGCATAGAGGCGCCGCCAATGTCACCATTGCTCTTTGTTAATCCTCTTGGCTCAGCAAGAGGGACGCGTGTACTCCCACTCAGGTCGTCCAGCATGGTTGCTTGCCTCGCTTCGGTCTCCTGTTTTGCCGTTGATTTCGATTCCTAGAGACCATGTGTCTACTAGACTACCCGAACACCGTCGTTGTCGGTACCTTTATGAAGACTTATGTGATTTCTTCGTCTTCACCTATTTCCCACAATCGGCTAGTGGTTCTGACCTGTCCAGCTTGTGCGGGTCTTCGAGCAGGTTTTGGTGGCTTGGCGGACCTTGCTCGGCTGGGGCCCATTCGTAATGGTCTTCGGCTGATTGTCGCTGCCGATATTTGAATGTTCCCGTAGCACGTTTTATATGTGTGGTTCTTTTTTCCACATCTCGTGCAATTGTTGTCCTTTTTTCTCGCATCTATAACGCTTTGCGAGATTCCTTGGTGTGCTTCAGACCAATTTGAATGCGTGATCGGAGCACTTCCTCCTAATTTCTTAGTCGGCCGTTCCGACTTGTGATCCTCACGTTTCCTTTTTCGTGAGGGTCCCCCACCTCCTTTTATATAAGCCTTTTCTCTTCGTGGCTTATCAGGCCTTTCATCTCTTGAGGATTTATCTTTTGTATCCTTAGAGGAGGTGTGTCGGGAACTGCCTTCTTTTAGTAACTTTTTTCGGTACTGAAGGTCTTCTTCTGCCCGGCCAGCTTCTATTATTACATCTTCCCATTCCTCATCGGTGTCGAACTTCTGGAAGGAGATGCGGGTGAGGATGTCTTCGGGCAAGTTTCTTTCGACTGTCTCCCTCCATGATTCACCTGTCATATTGGCTTTGTTATTCAGGTTGTGCATGATTCGGAGGTAGGTTTGAATGTTGCCCTTGTATTTTACTTCCTTCATGTCCCGCAGGGCCTGTCGTCCTTCTTGTAGGGGCGCAAAAGCTTTTCCTATTTCGTATGAGAAGCGGGTCCAACTTCGAAAATTCCGATTTTGGGTTTCGCCCTGTAGCCCGTCCATTTTTCTTCGGTACCATATCGTGTATGGTGTTACTACCTTTCCCTTGGTACGGTTGAGGGCGTATATGACCCTTTCCCGGTCATCTCTCCAAATGTGAGGATTTCGGTCGAAGTAATCAATACATTGTTGAAGCCAAATGTGCACATCTTGGTGCTTTTCTCCTTCAAAGAGCGGTGGTGCCTCCGCTGGTCGTTTTGTGTTTACCACGAAGGCTTCCGCTAGGACATTTGCTAGGTCTGATTGTTCTGGGGTCAGACCCCTGCGGCGTCTTTCTGGACCACCGCCTTTTCTTCCTTTTCCTTCAGCGTCATAATCGCTGCCGTCATCATCGTCATCACTAGGGTATCCTCCTCCTAGTCCAGGTGGTGGAGTTGCGTCTGAGGTTCCTTCCCCACTAGCTTGAGGTTTTGCCACTTGTTTACCCTTTTCTTGTCTAGTGGGCCTGGAATAATATTCCTCGTCATCCTCTACCGATTCCATTCGTACACGCTTGCTAGCCTCCGGCTTGTCTTTCGGAGTCTCTTTCCTTCTGGAGGAAATGAGGAGTTCTTGGACCGCTTCGCCAATTTTTTTGAGCTCACCCTGTTGAGACGAGAGTGCCTCACGGGTCTTCTTTGCCTCGGTTTGGAAAAGCGCATCTCTTTCTTTGAAGGCACTATTTACCTTCCGGTCTCGGTCCTTCATTTCCTTTCGGATTTCTTCTACTGCTTGTTGTAGAAGAATGTCCCGTTCAAGCGTGGTCTGGTGTAACTGCGAGGTGACCCCTTCGTGATGTTCTTGTCTGGCAGCTTGTTGTGCCAGATTTTCTGCGATTTCCCTCACTATCCTTTCTTGTAGAGATTTTACTTCCGTCTCTACTCCCTGACACTGCATTAACAGGACTCCTATGTCTTGGTTATGGAGGTCCTTCCCTTCGGCAATTTGTCTTTGAATTTCAAACAACCGGAGCGCGTTTTCCTGTTGGGCTCCCGTGAGCTGGGCAAACGCTATATTTGCAGAGTCGATAGAGGATGTAATATCTCTCCGGACATCGCGTAACACTACTCCTACTCTTGCAGCTAGCCTTGCCAAGTCGGCTGCCTGATCCCTTGGTCTCGGAGTAGATGATCGAGATGAGCTGGGAACACTTGATGCCCGTGACCCATCTCTTGGTGGACGCCTTATGCCTGGGGGAAGTGATGAAGGTTGGCTCGGCGCATTTTCACCTTCGCTCCCGGTATCCATTGCATCTTTATCCTTTATTTTCTTGGGTTCTCTCCATGGTGCCGGCGATCCCGGACCTTCAGGATACCACGCTTTCGGTGGTTCTGTCATCCTTTCCTATAATAGGATCCTGTCTTAATGAGAGTTCGGGTGGTTCCCGAGTCTCCACGCCAAAGGTATAGTAGGTGTGAAGCAACTATCAAAGGATCCTTCTTCACTGGTGTCCCAGTCGAGGAAAGGTTTCCAAACGAATTCTGGCCCGTACCAGGTTTCGTAGAGCTTTTGAAATTGTTCCTCCGTAGGAACTAGTGTCGGGTTGGTATACCACGAGGGAGCTTCTTGTTCCAGAAATGGTATTTCTCGGAGTTCCGACAGACCGGATAACACTGATCTAATAGTAGGGTAGTGTACCTTGGTCGGTGGTTCGAATATTGAATTGGTTCGGGAGAGTTCCTCAAGGGTGTCTATACCGACCGTATCATCAATCGCAGGGTAGTGTACCGTGTCTTCAACGGACTCGTCGTCTGCGTGACTCGAACTCATGCGCTCGCTTAGTGCAGAGTGGTGACCGACTTATTTAGTGAGCCTTGGTGACAAGGAGAGCTAACAATATAGTGTTAGGCGGAAGCCGACTCTGATTTATTGTCGAGAAGACTGAGGCCTGAATCTTTCGTAATAGACGGAGATTTGTCTAGGAAGGCTCGGGGTCGTCCTTTTCGTTTATGACTACTAAGAACTCGCTTAATCGATAAGGGAAATAATTTTATAAAGATTCGTAGGTAAAACAATGTAATATTGTTAAGGTCTCTTCTCCGTCGCTTGATGATGTCTAAAAGCTTGGGAGGCACTTCGATATTTATATCCCGCGTCTGAGTGTTCGCGGACTACATCTAATCCTCCTATAACTAAGTACCTATCCAAGGTTGTACGCTAATGTCTCATAGTCTTAACAAGTGCGAACACTGTTTGACCCTGAACTTTCACACACCATCTTCGTTCTCATAAATTCTTTTTCCGTCTAGTCGTAGGATGCGATATTATCCTCGAATGACCGGTCTTCGATTTATAGAGACGAATAGACTTATATTTGAAACTTCAGTCGACTTGACTATCGTCCCAGTAGTCTCTTCCGATTTCACATAGTGGCCAACGTATGTGTCGGGTACCTATGCATAATGCAGGTTGCATAGACGGTGTGCCAACACTCATAGTCTACCGCCTATTAGGTCTTCTGAGTCTGAGCAGCTTCCCCTCGGTCCGCCTCGCCTCAAAGAGAATCACCTCTCGAGGGATCCCGTCTCCAGGACCAACCAACATACAGCGGCCTTCAGATAGGTATTGGTGTCATATCTAACCCCTATGGCCTCTGGGGCACTGTAGGAGTAGTTGCGGATTTCCGAACCGAAAACGTCCCGTCACTTTCGGCCTGAAGTTAGGATGCCCAACTTTGAAGCCTAGTAACTCAATGCGCCTCTGACGGATTTCTTCCGTTCCACTTCTCAGAGGTACCCAGAGGTCCCCTCTTATATATCCTGCGAACAGCTTCCGGTCGGACGGACGGCAGCGACGTATATGGTGTCATGAAGTGGGCTTCATTGAAGTGACATTTTAGTCATAGGACGCAACTCTTCGAAATCTCGCTAAGGACGTGCGGGCCTCACAACGGGGCCGGAGGGGGGTGTTAGGCTTGCGATAAATGAGGGTCTGTGCGCAGTTACCCTACCGAGAGGTCTGTGCATTTTCTATATGCCTAACACTAGCTCTCGCTGTAATTCTTCGAGCACATATGATTTCACAAGTATCGAGGCCCTAATTGTACTGCTTTTCAATTGGGATCGATGATACGGAACCACATCTCTTGCCATGCTAAATACCCGTTCAACACCAATACTGCCTCCTTGGATTGCAAGAATATCCTTAGCCATCCGGGCTAAATTGGGGAACCTTCCAGCATTAATCTTCCACCACTCTAGTATGTTTGCCTCGTAAAAGATCTCAGCTAGGTTTGTGTCAAGCACGGAACCCGAGGCTCCAGTGGCTGGCTCCGGAGGTTCCACCTCAGATTCTGATTCGATATACGTGAGTGCCTCGTTGACCACAATAGTTCTCAATCTCAATCCATGAAACTGCTTTGATCGACTATTTAGACCACTCCGTGGAATTGGCGCATCGGGATACTGGGTACTCACTAGTGTGTAGTGAAGATTGTAATATCCAATAAACTCTTTTTTATATGACTTCTCATAATCAGTCTCACCAGCAGCATCATCTAAATCCCATTCATGAAATAGGTCTAGTTTGGAATACAGGTTGAGACAAACTCCAATGCCAAACAGAAGGCCTCTTGAATTTTTTGTTTTACTATAATAAACTGCTGCCTTTAGTTTTGCTCTCAGCAAACCTTCACGAATGTCAACCTTCCACTGCATCCTCTTGCGTTTCAACTTTGCAATTTGCGTTTCTAAATGATCAAAAATGTCTTGGTAGACTTGGAATATGTGATGAATTGTAACTCCGCGTGTTTTCGACATCCATAGGGTCCAAAACCAGATTGGTTGAAGTACTTCTAAGATGTACTCAACCTGTTTCTATTCTTCGGGGGTGGACCACAGCGGCGTAAACTCAGGATAAGTTTGTAACCAATCCTTCGTGAATTCAAGCAACCGCACAGATCTCTCCACCATGTTTAGAGTCGAGTTCCACCGTGTTTTGACCTCGTAAATGAGGATAGTAGGAATCTTGACCCTGTCGTTTTGTATCCCAATGAAGTGCTGCCGGCGCTGAGGTGAAGCTCCAATAGCAATACACATTTTCCGGTGCTAATGTACACACAGATTAGCATTCTCTCTTCAACGACCCGGGTATAGTATCTAGGAACAATCTAGGTAACCTTCGTTCTCCGGACTTAGGCATCATACGGTAGATTCATATTCTTACTTTTGCACCTAAGGGTATTTAATTCGGGCATATGAATCTGTGCGTATGAATCTGTTCGTATGAAATGTGTAATTTACAAATTGTGAAACTGTTACACAGGTATGGGTCTTGGATATTACCTTTTCTATTGTCTTGTGAAAACCATTATCCAACCTCATAACCTTATCAATATAATCTGCCTTAAAGCCAGATGGCATATGACCATCCTTTGATTTCACCTTGATAGAACTCATAAATGCAGCAAGAACAAGCTGAACAACATGGGCCATGCAAGGAATATGGTTTTCTATCGGAGACCATTCTATTGACAGTGAACCTAATGCGTCGTTTAAGGCTGCTGCGAGGGTTTTGTTGTTACTAGCACTATCGGTGGTGAAACCAAGAATTCTATCCTGAATCCCATATTCAGCGAGAACTTTGTTGATGATCCCTGCCATATTGGCACCCGTGTGAGAACCTTTTATTTCCTCAAACCTGTAACGGGGGCTCCCTCTGGGAAGATGGATCCCGAGGATGCGACCGCACCGAAGTATTCTTTCAGAAATAAAGATAAAGGTAATCAACAGCAGAGCGTTGAAAAAATAAAACGGTAAAACTTAATATCGTTAAGCCGCAGCTTTACTCAATTAAGTCCTGGTCTCGAGAGGTAGTTGATTGCCCGAGTAGAGGAGAACTCGCATATACTTAAGTAGGTTTTGGTATGCTGCCAGTTACTCCCCATCACTACCCTGCGTTCGTGAGCACCCAACTCCCGTGGGCTGTCTAGCCAACCTCTACGGATCGGACCAAAGATCCTCCGTAGCGAACTAGACCACTCGGTGGTGTTCTAACATCTGCCCAATAGAAGTGTTTTAGCCGCTGCATCTCCAATGCAACCGCAGGAGTAAAAACTCTTCATATCGTGGTCATGCCAGTGGCGAGCTGTCATGCCCGTGCGGATACTATACCAAATATGGAACTCTGTACCCATATACACTTAGTCTTCTACAAGCATTCGCAGCCCCTGAACATCTATCCGGTTCTACTCATTTCTATATCATTCCGGACGATAGCCACGTAGCTCCCCCGATAGACCCCTTCAGAGGTTGACTACCAATAGGCGCAACCCACAGTCAACCCTCCTAGAAGTGAGCCTTATCGTGACCTCAGACTAGTGTCTTAGAGCCCTTAACGATTCTCCAATACTATTACACTTTCGGGGCAACGGACTTCGGTTACCTCGCCTACTGGCCTCCGGTAACCTCACATACTACTCTTTACTTCAAAGTGGTATTACTCCGTCAGTTCTGGTCCGTTTTACACGAAACCACCTGGAGGCCATTCTCCAGGTTCTCCTCTGTCCCCTCATATATCCTGCGGACAGCTTCCGGTCGGACGGACGGCGTGAACGTATACGGTGTTATGGAAGCATCTCCACCGGGAGACTTTTGCTAGACTTACAGCAACTCTTCAGGCTGTAGCCCATGACGCCAGGGACTTATAACGGGGCCGGAGGGGGGTGTTAGCCACCACACCTCCAAGTTACAGCTTGTTCGGAGCTCAACTGGTTGTGCCGGAGTGATCCGCACAACCTGAGATTCGAACACCCAATGTAGTTTCGCGTGACAAACAATCTAGTCACTTCCCCCGAAGTCCTGCGTAACAAGTTACTTTCAAGGTAGGGTAACTTGGCTCCATAGCAGGGTAACCCTTAGCCCATGGCAGGGTAACTCTAGTCCGAAGGTAGGGTAACTTTACCTGGACTCTCTGTCGAGTAATTCAGGGTAACTCCCAAATTGACTACTTGGGTTACCCTACAGAGTAGGGTAACCCCCAACCATTACTAGGACCTATGTACCTTTGGTATGGCCTAGCATGCCCGACTGAGGTACCTAACCACCGGTACCTCCACCTGGTAGACCTAAGTCTACCGCCAGCCCTACCACAGTAGTCTCTTGACTCCGGTATGGGTGTAGGTTTGGCTACTTGTAATAGTACTCGGTGGAGTCTCGTTACAAAACCCTATTAGCACTTCATCCATCTGCTAGTTATCTGTGACCCAATAGGCCACGATTGCCAGAAATGCGAGTTTATTTGGCGAAGTCCAAGCATCGGCAGCCAGAGAAATCCTTCCATCAACTGGAAAACCAGTTCGAATCTCATCCACCGTAGAGTTACCGAGCCGTTTCAAGTGTCTTATCAGTGTTGTCGGGCTAGGGATTTCAACGCCCGGACGAATATATTTGAAGGCTCGGCGGAAGTCAAGGTTGTTTGAGCAATTAAATGCAAGATTCGTTGCAAGGAAGGCCTTTAGAAAGCATTCTTCGAAAACGTGCTGTTTGAAATCTATTGGTATTACTAGATCAATTATCCTGCGCCGATTTCCAGTTTTTGTTCCTTTTTGCGATAGTGTAAGGACATCTGTACTGTAACCGGTACTGGTACTCGGTTAAGGATTTTGTTTTATGTTTTGTTTTAAGTATCGCTTTGATACTTGGCTTGTTTGAAGTATTGTTTTGATACTTAGTTTGTTTTATGTTTTGTTTTAAGTATCGCTTTGATACTTGATTTGTTTGAAGTATCGTTTTGATACTTAGTTTGTTTTATGTTTTGTTTTAAGTATCGTTTTGATACTTGGTTTGTTTGAAGTATCGTTTTGATTCTTAGTTTTGTTTTATGTTTTGTTTAAGTATCGTTTTGATACTTCGGTTGTTTGAAGTATCGCTTTGATACTTAGTTTGCTTTATGTTTTGTTTTAAGTATCGCTTTGATACTTATGTTGTTTTACCAAAGTGTATCGCTTGATACCTTTGTTTGATTTCGTTCATGCTAGACATGAACTGATTTGTGTATTTAAAGACCATCCTATTCCACGATGGAAAGGACAGACTTCGACAGACAGTATTTCAATATACTTGGTTGAACGGTTACTCTTTAGTTTCTCCAGTACACCCCCGAAGCCTC
Source organism: Tuber indicum (assembly GCA_006112555.1). Lineage (NCBI taxonomy): Eukaryota > Fungi > Ascomycota > Pezizomycetes > Pezizales > Tuberaceae > Tuber > Tuber indicum. The sequence continues at coordinate 721,125 of VBSK01000250.1, read as the reverse complement.
CTTTAGTTCATACAGCTCTCGCCTCCTCACCGGAAGAGCAGGCCACTTGTCAACTATCGTACACCTCTCGAAACGTAATTAGCACCTAGCGAACACGTTACATGTACCAGGTGAACTTCCAGTGTCAAATCCGTTAAACATTCTAGATTTCTGACATGCGGAGGACTTGTTGTGATCGTGCATCGAGCTGGTACCTGTGCCGCTTGGGTGAGTGAAAACCCTCCTGCAAATGATACACATCACCCGTGGTGTACCAACAGCACGACCTGAGCGGTCGGTGCATTGCTGAAAGTATTTCCATATATCTGTGCCTCGAAGATCAGAGTTCCATCTGATCTTCTTCTTGTTGGCATATTTTGCGGTATATGCCGCAAACCCTGGTGTCTCTTTCCACCACTCTATCCAGCTCTCATGATACTCTTCGGTATAGAGATAAAAGTTTCCAAATATCTCAAATGTATTTGCATCACTCGTTATTGAAGCTGGAGCTGGCAAGTGGAACATGTTCCGAGCATGATCTTGGTTTCCAGGGGGCAGTGAAACAGAATCGGGGTGCAAAGGTCTTGTGGAACTTGAAAAAGGTGCTTGAGAGGCGCTAGCCGGAGGTCTTGGAGTCGGTGTTGTGGGGCCATCACTTGCATATAGACTCGATCCGACAGATGGCAGAGATGGAGATGGAGACTGGTCCCTGGCTGAGCTTTCGTGTGTCTGGAAAAGGGAAGTACGGCTTCTTATACTGCTGCTGTAGTGGGCCCGTTGGCTGTTATGGTGGGAGTGTAGGCTGCCAGCTGTGGAGGATTCCGGTTGTGAAGATATTTTGAGTAACAAAATAACACGATATTGCTCGATGATTTGAAGCGACGTTTGATATTTAGTGTAATAGTAGTCTTTCGATTGTAATGCCTCCTACAAAAAGATGTTTAGATTTGGGCAACAAACTATTGTTATAAGATGCTGTCTGAGCTACTGAACTAAGAACCTCACCTGGATGTTATTCTGTGATTCTATTTACCTGCATATGCATCTTTTGAGTGTACTAATTGTTGTGGGAATTGATGATATGGATTTGTGCGTATGACTTGTACGTATAGCTTTTGTGAGTATAATTTGTGTGTATGACTTTTGTGCGTATGATCGCGTATGAATTCTTTCATAAATATTATAGCATGGAGCTCGGCAGGAACTACACGAATTGAGAGTTGGATAGTAGATAAACTATGAATGAGCTTTAAGTTTATCCTAGTCTGAATCCGGAGCTGTGGTCAAAACACCTGGTTAAGCAGCATATGATCCAACATAACCGTATTAGAGCATTTATCCGAATTCACTAATCCCAAGTGAGCACTCTCATACAACGCCTTCACCCTACGCGGCAACCTAATTTTCCGATTAGATCTACTTGCCAGAATTCGCTGGGGCTCTCACAATGAGTCAAAGCAATTCGAATGGAAAGGAGTTGGTGCTGAAATATGATGTAGTATGGTACTTCTGTCAGTTGTGCATTCTGAGTGACCAATTGTGATTCCTGATTATAACCATTGTATTTAAACTCCGTCTCATGCAATGAAACCTCCCATTACCTAGCCACCACTCCCCATGAACTTACAAGACTGCTATATCTAACCTATTACTATCCGCTCTTTCCTCTGTATCTGCAATGACAATGACTACCGCGCCACATGAGCCTGTTCTAAATTCAGGAGTTTCAGACCTGGATATTCGGTCCAAACGAACCAATCGACATCCACCGCGTATCCTTTGACCGAAAGACTGTCGACTTCTTTTTCTGTACGCTGTTACTATGTTCTGTCCAAGCTAGAACTCATACCTATATTACCAGTACTGTAAAAGCTAATTGTGTGATATAGACAAACCTTGGGCTAATAGCCGATCACCAAGGATTGCGCGGCGATACCGATTAAAATTATATGGATTTGAGTGGACAAACGGAGGCAAGGCAGTCAAATTGGTTAGAGGTGGGCAGATAGCGGGAATGTTGGAACTTAGAACACCGGAATCCCAGGTCATCATACAAGCGCTCGATTTGGGTTATGAAATTGAAGGCCGAGTCTCTAGCTTGGAAATCTTTCAGCAGTGTCATCCTAACCACCATGTGGTGAGGGGAAAAATGACCTGGCACTTGGTTCCAGAATCGGGTTCAGAGTAATAGCTTCTTCGTTCTGGCTTTTGTAAATTTACATAAATAATAACTTCTTTGATTGTACTGTCAAACTTGATATAGATTAGCTCAATATATATGTGGTTGGGCTTAACAGGAGCTTCCAGGGTTTGGATTGCTGATTATTCCACCGTTGTCCTGTTCAAGAGTTCATCTGCTACTCTCGAGTACCCTCCCGCCGGTCGCTACCAACCATTCTATAGTATATCTTTATTCCAAACTCCTTTCCTTACCACTAAAGCACTACGACTCTACAACCTTGGTATCCGGTCTCACCATTCAAATCATGGAGAGTATCGAGAACAACATTGTTACTGGAACCAGTCCACTAGGGTACACCGAACCTGATGTCATTCCACTTCCACGGCTTCGTGCAAAGGTCGGTGTTCGGACCGACCATAACTTTGTTGAGATGAAGAATGTTCCCCAGAGCTCTCTGAACATCTATAGCAACCTTGGACCAACCTTGTTCTTACATTCTTATCTCTACTCAGTTGCCTGGGGTCATAAAGTGATACGATTCTTTTGTAAGTCAACTATCCAACGTTGCTCACGCCTTGCACCTTGTTCATGCTACTATGCGGCAGATGTGACGGATTATCCGAAGGCTGGAATGCATACTCCAGTATTGGGTAGGACGTATTGGTTGGGAACCAAAATCTATGAGTACAAGTCGGAAAACGTGGAGCTACAGAGAAAGGAGATGGTATCAGGATTCTTGGATTGTGACAATGCAGAGTATGATGAGATCCTTGTTGCCCTAAAGGCAGGAATCTACATTCGTGCTACAGTCCATTCAATGAAAATGATGTGGAGTGGAAGTACGAGTAGTAGAGTTATTATGGGTGTCGTTCATTGTGCAATTGTAGATTCTGAGTTTGACTCTGAGATAGAATTCTATCTGGCAGACCGTCTGGACTAGCTTGTCCAAATACATAGGCTTATTATTTTGACCGTTTGGATTCTGTAATTATACTAGTGATAGGGAAGTATTGGATTTGAATAGTACCTTAGAGTGCTCATGGATTTGATGAATTAGGTTGTGTGGTTCCGGGCATATGTCTTGTACATTGTAACGTGTTCGCTAGGTGCTAATCATGTTTCGAGAGGTGTATGATATTTGATAGGTGGCCTGCTCTTCCAGAGAGGAGGTGAGAGCTATATGAACGAAAGGAGGCTTCGGAGGTGTACTGGAGAAACTAAAGAGTAACCGTTCAACCAAGTATATTGAAATACTGTCTGTCGAAGTCTGTCCTTTCCATCGTGGAATAGGACGGTCTTTAAATACACAAATCTGTTCATGTCTAGCATGAACGAAACTAAACAAAGGTATCAAGCGATACACTTTGGTAAAACAACATAAGTATCAAATCAAGTATCAAAACAATACTTAAAAACAAACATAAAACAAACTAAGTATCAAAACGATACTTCAAACAAACCAAGTATCAAAGCGATACTTAAAACAAAACATAAAACAAACTAAGTATCAAAACAATACTTCAAACAAGTCAAGTATCAAAGCGATACTTAAAACCAAACATAAAACAAAATCCTTAACCGAGTACCAGTACCGGTTACATACGTATGCTTTGTGGGTATGTCTTTGGGCGTATGTCTTTGGGCGTATGTCTTTGGGCGTATGGCTTTGGGCATATGGCTTTGGGCGTATGAATATGGGAGTATATATTTTGGCCTACATAGTTGGCCACACTGTATGTGGTGACATTCGGTACCTATGAATTATAGCAGCTTCAGATACAACGCATTATGCGGCAAAAGGCAACTTCACGCAATGCGCCTATTAATATCTACAAAGGGGAGTTTTAAATGAGATAGGGTGTAACAAGGGGTCAGAGTACAGAATATAGTAAGGGGGGGCCGCTCTTGAGTGAGAAGACATATGGGGAACAGGCAAAGAAGAGGGCAGGGGGAACGGTCAAAGAGGCAGGCAGGGGGAACGAGCAAAGAGGCAGGTAGAGGGACAGACAAAGGAGAAAAAGAGCAAGACTAAGAAATAGTAAAAAAAAAATCATTCCCGGGGCTCCAGTTTCACACACTTTGGGAACCACATGTTGGCCATGTTAAGGATCGCAAGGCGGTCAATCTTGTGGTCAATCTCATCCATCTCCTCTAGATCAATTGCTTGCTCGGCAGTGTCTTCCCTCGCGGCTGCCTCAAGATCAACAATAAGGCGAGTGTTGCCAGCAAGGAACCGCTTCCTCCTGGTAACAATATGCTCAATGGCGCCTTGCTGGTCTTCCAGACTTGAAAAAAAGTCCTTAGGGGTCATAGCCCACCCAAGCAGGCGCTCTCCAATCTCCTAGGTGCTGGCGCGGAACTGGTTCTTGTCGGAATCCCGCATTTCCATCATGTTGATGTCCTCATCCTCAGACTTAATATATGTCCGGGATAGCGCTTCCTCCCCTCCCGCCCATCCTCCACCTCTTCTTCTTCTTCCGCCTCTTCTTCCTCCTCTCCCGCCCACCCACCCCCCTCCTCTGCCTCTTCGTCTTCCTCCTCCTCCTCTGTATCTCCCTCTTCTTCCCCATAGACCCCATCAGAGTCCTCCGAGCCATCGCCGCCCTCGTCAGCCAACTCATCGAGATCGATAAAATCAACATCATCATCTTCGTCCTCTTCCCACTCCCCGTAGACCTTAGCATTGGGTAATAGCTATTCGATGGGCTTTACCCAATCGATCAAAGGCCTCCCCTTTTCATCCAGCTCCTCCTCCCGGACTTTCATGTCCAGATCGCCCTCCATATCGCGCTCTGTCAGCCGAAAGTCAGAAGTACGGTCTTCAATGGCGGTAGGTATTGAGGGATCAGGTGGGGCTAAAACAACCTTAATATTAGTATAGATGTCACTAATAGAACTTGGCAATTATTTGGGCAGGGTTGGGGAATCAAGATGACAAACCAGACTGTCTGGGATTCGCGTCAGAGCTCTTTCTCCCAAGTCCAATCCTAAGTCTTGTCCATTTTGAGGGGGGTTTTTGCACTGTACTAACGCTTCCCAAGGTGGATGCTCGTGAGAGGGGGACCGACCCGGATGTGCTGCTCCGACGGGATAGTAAGAGTGCTGCATTCCTGATTCCTTTCGCTGCACTTGCTTGAAACTGGTGGGTCCGGTCACGTAGGCTGACATGGGGGGGAGAGGGTTGGGGAGGCACTGGAGGGGCCAAGGAAGGACGGTGGAAGGCAGGCGGGGGCATTGATGAGATGGTACTGGCTCTAGGAAAGGAAGGAGACCCAGTTGTGTGACTTCGCGGCCTCTTTGTTACTCGCTCAAGGAGATTTTTCAACCGAGCTGCGGGTCGTACCTTGGGTGAAGTGTTCGGCGAGGCCACGGGGGAACAGGGAGGAGTAGGGACTTCGATCGGGATTGGTAGATTGGCAAGTGGTAGGCCAGTTTCATCAAACTGATTTGGATAGTATTGCTGCCAATCTGCCAAGATCGCCCGCCGTTCCTGCTCCAGGACTTCGTTCTCCTCAACCACTATCTCTTAGTCTACCTCCACTTTGGTATTGTCATCGAGAGCAAGGTAGTCCGGAAAGCTTCGGGCAAACGCCCGGCGTTGCTTCAGACGATTTCCCCTATTAGCCCAGGCACGTTCGAAGGCAGTCTCAAGTGGAGTAAGATTTGCCCAGTGCTCGTTCTGACCGATGGTTTCTGGGTTCGACGAATGTCCCAAAGCGCCTGCTGGAAGCGGTCTCCACTTGTGCGCAGACGGCATTCTAGGGTGTGTTCTATTCTCTTGTGTTAGCTTGTGCCTATTATTTATATATGATTTGTACGTATGATTTGTGCGTACCTGTGCGTATGATTTTTGAAAAATAGATCCTTTGAGAGTTGAGCCACCTTTTGGAAGTTGGGGAGCGGAAAAAGCGATAAGAAAAGTGGTGGGGCAAAGCGGATGGGGGGGGGGATGGGGCGTGGCAGAATGGGTAGGTGGAGGAGAGTCAGAGAGAGTAGAGGCGGCGTGGTGGGGTATTTTTAAGATGTTTTTTTTGCTGATTCCCCAGAGAAGTGAATTGTGATGTGAATTGGGGGGGGGGGAGGTGATTTGTGTAGTGTTGGAGAGCTTTGAGGAGAAAACTACAGTTTGGTTTGTATTATAAAGGGAAACCAGAGAAGGGGTATGTTGTTGAAAACTTGAAAACGCAGTCCAGAAATGGAAACGCGTCCGAAGCCAACCCTAACCTACCAACAAAACACCCTACCACATAAATTGTAAGTACAATTACCCTATTCAAGTCCCGGTTAAGTGCTTATACTATGGTAGATAGATAGAATAATGCTGAAGAGAATAGTGTGTTTGGCATAATATTTCAAATCACATTTCGAAATAGCTGACACGGTGTGTGCTACCTACTGACATCATTTATCAATTGATTGTACACTTGATACTACAAAAGGAGGGGTGTAATATCTTTGTACACATACAACCTTTTGTACAGAATTTTCAAGGCAATTCTATGAGAAAAGCATTGTACATGTTTGTCTCAACAACTGTTCGGTTACAGTCCTGCGCAAACTTGATCAATGTACAATTCAGTGGTATATGGCTCTACCCACTTTTTACGCTAACATTAGTTTTGATCAGGGATCATGGTTCATGAATTAAAATATGTCACAATACTTAGGGGCTATACCTCCGTATGCTATGGGGAACTTGATTTGTCTGACAAGGTAGCTTGAGAGGTAGAGAGCATGAATCCCCATAGGTATAAGATACCTCTCGGCCTTCCTCTCTTCTGACAAACTTCCTTCAGCCAACACTAATATCATTACTTCATCGGAGAAAAGGGAGGACACATACGCACTCAGACGCATACGCACACATACGTATGCACACAAATTTGGAAATGAAGACACGTACTCTTGCCTATACCCGCAAGTCACCTTATGCTACAAACACCTTCAATCACATCTTCTCACTCTGAGAGAAAACTCTACAGTTCTTGAAAACCTTTTCATCCACCTCCTCACACGCCCCTCCTCACGTACCTCCTCTGCCCCTCTCACACACCCCCTCTTCTGTCACTTCTGACACCCACCGAGCGACTCACTGTGAAAAAAATAAACCCCCACAAAACCCGCCCCCGCCAAAAAAAAAAAACCGAAAACAAAACAAAATTTACCGATGCCTCCTAAAAGAAGAGTAAACGAAGGCATCTTGGGATCGAAGGGGGGTGGTAATTGGAGGCCTTCAACGAGGCACCTGGGAAAGAAGAAAGCCGGGAAAGTTGTAAATGGAGTGCAGCGTCCTGCACGATACTCCGCGGGTAGGTTGGCGATGGTAGAAATTGTGAAGTATCGCCAGGATTGGGGATACCTGATCCCGAAAGCCACGTTTTACCGCCTCTGTCAGGAGATTGTCTCCAATCTCCCCCTCCAGTGACGATTGCATTGGCAGAGGTCGGCTGTTGAGTGCTTTCAGGTGGCAGCAGAGGAGTTTCTGGTGATGAATATAGCTGGTAAGTTAAGCTCCTCTCCTGGTAAGTTTATATGATTTACTAATTCTTCATAGCCGGTGTCCTGGGTGCGGTACACGCTGGGAGGGTTACCCTCATGGTCTCAGACCTGAGGTTAGTGGACGACGTGATGAACGTCATGGCTGGGAAGCCCAACCGGGCGACACAGGAGGAGCGGAGACGGCATGAGAACGTGCCCGCCGGTCCCGCCAACCACCCCCCTAACAACAACGACGAAGACGATGACGACGATCAACCTCGCACTGGTGGGCGTCGGCACTTGGTAGGCGCAGCTCGGGATGCTGAGGGAAATGATGGTGGGGACGGTGACGATAGTAGCAGCGGCGGCAATGATGGGGAGGGAAATGGAGATGGGAATGCGGGTGGGGATGGGGACGGAGATAGCGACGGGAATGAGAATGGTGAGGATGGGGGTGGGGATGAGGATGAGGATGAGGATGGGGATGGGGATGGGGATGGGGATGGGGATGGGGATGGGGTGCGCAGTCGTGGTGTCAAAACTTTGCCTCGAAGTCGAGGAGAACTGTCCGGTGCCGGTGGTCAGACCCGGGGTGGGGGTATTAATACCCCCAGACATGCTACTGGTGGAAGGAGTAGTAACACCACCCCTGTGCGCCCTACTCGTGGGAGGGGGTGGAGTGCGGGAGGGCCTTGGAGTGGGTAGGTCCGGCCTCTGGGATTCGAGGGCGCTACTGGGATTGGTAGGCAGGGGCAAAGTGGGATTGGTGGAGTGGGATTGGTGGGCGTTAAGCCCACTTAGGATTATATCTTAGCGTTTCTTTCTTTCTCGTGTATTTTTACATTTAGTAGCCTTCATGGCCCCTTTAGAGAAATGGCAGCAGTATTTCATTTTTACCCGCTGTGTATCACCAATCAAAACGTTGCAATTCGTACTAGCTTTTCCATTTGCATGGCCATTATCCTAGTTGATAATTACTCAGCTGCATATTATAGCGAACTACTCGAGTACGTGATCATTGCTGTAAACCAATGTGGTTGGTGCAATTGTCTGCAGTGCGTATGATTTTATAACGATTTTGTGTGGGGGTACTACTGGGCGTATGATTTTGTGCGTATGATAGTACTGTGCGTATGGTAGCACTGTTCGTATGATGGTACCGTGCATATGACAGTACTGTGCGTAGGATAGTACTGTGCTTATGACAGTACTGTGCGTATGATTTTCAGCGTGCCCGGTAGGGAAATAATTTTGCGTATATACAAAATTTTACCAGCTGATCTCTAAGGGGTATTTACGGCTTACCAGAAGCAAAAAATTTGGAGACAAGGCAAAAGTTGATTTGAACCTGGAGAGGGAATGGCGGAAAACGCAGGGCCCTGTCCAGGAATAATTGATGAACGGGGGCCCGTCCAGGGCCATGAGCGGGACGGGGACCTGGACATGGGGAGGGGCGAGGGACAAACAAAAAAAGGCCCCGCACCGGGGCCGTAGGCCAGGGCAGGGCGTGGAATGGGGGTAGGGCTCCGGAGGTTTCCTGGACCCGGACGCCCCGTAATGAACACTATGTGTGAACATGGAGTTGACTTTCTCTGTAGACCAGCCCAACTCCGTGCTCCTTTCGCAGGCCTTCTTTAACGCTGATGCTCTTGAAGTCATCGTGAAAAAGTAAGGGATCGTTTTAATTGGTAGAGAGCCCAAATTGTAGGCTGTGTAACAAGGTGTATTTTCAAATGCTGTGGTTGTAACGGTAACGGAGCATGTCCGGATACTTGTGAAAACAGCAAGTCCAGGCAATGCACTAAAAACTTGTCAAAATACAATATTTTTACACATCTCTTGATACCAGTTCTTACAGCGAGTTGTAAAAGTTTTGTCCAAAGTATGAGGAGAGTAAAAAAAAAATTAACGTGGAAGAAGAGCGCACTAAGGGGACCAAGGGGTTGGAACAAGAGGTCAATGCTCAGAACAGGGTTAAAGAAAGTCCCCAGGTTTATGAGAAACAAATGAGAAAGTAGTTTTAGAAATAACAACAGCATGACTCGAGGCTCCAGAAAATACGAAATCAACAAACACATGAAATGGCTTATGGTACAACATATCTTAGTAGGACGATTGACAAGTGAGGTGGCTGGCTGGTTCTTTTGCTCCGAAAGGACTGTATGGAGAGCAGCTTCACTCTTCATGTCGAAAAGGGGTATGGTAGAGGAGGAGATAGGAGTGCGAATGGGAAGACCTAGAAAGTATGATCGAGCAGCATTGAATGTAAGTAAATAAATGTTATAATATTATTCCAAAATTGTACTAATAATAGATAAAGTATTTGCAACAAGTAGTACTTCGAAGCCGACCAGATACATTTTTAGACTAGCTCTGCAATAAACTCTTTGCCAACTTTCAAAGCCATAATGAATATGATCTTCCAGTCCGCATTTCAACAATATACGGGATGGTTCGGCGGGAAGGATTTACGTGGAAAAAGCTCACAAAAATAGCAATGGAAAGAAAAGAGCTACAGCGGGCAGAATTTCAACTTCGTATGTCAAAATACCGAGCCGAGCAGTTGGTATTTGTTGATGAGACATTAAAGGATGACCGGACAACATTTAGGCATCACGGTTATGCCCAGTGTGGAAGGAGGGCGATAAGGCGAGTACAATATGTACAAAATATTCGATACTCTGTTCTACCAGCACTTGGAATTGATGGTTTCTTCGCTTGCGAAGTGGTTGAAGGTATGTACATACTTGTAAAATTATAATTTCATTTGAATATATATTATAAAAATAAATTATCAAATAGTTTACAGTCAGTAACATATTATTATATACAATATAGGTTCATTTACACGACTTTTGTATCAGAAGTTTATTTTACAAGAAGTAATTCCACAAATGAATTCGGTCCCAAAACCATATTCAGTCCTCGTTATGGATAATTCGAAGATCCATAAAAGCCCGCAAGTTATTGACCTTGCTACTGCTGCGGGCATTGCAGTTGAGTTCCTGGCTCCGTATTCGCCAGATACGAATCCTATCGAGGAAGCATTCTCTGTTTACAAGTCATGGATAAGAAGAAATGGTGAAGAAATTCGTTGCTATCAAGGAGATCCAAGAGTAATCCTTCTACGTGGGGTATTTGAATGTTTAGAAGAGCATCATGGAAGGAACTTTTTTAGAAATTCGGGTTATATTGATTATGATTTCAACTTTTTACATGTATAAGATAATCAAATTTTAAAACTATTGTACAAGTAAATAAAACAAAAAAAATAGTAAGTAATAAAGAAAATGAAAAAATACAAAGTAAATAAAATAAAATAATATAAAGAAAAAATAAAGAAAATAAATAGATGGAAAAAAACGAGTACATAAAAAAAAAATCATAATAAACAAAATAAATAACATAAACTTTAAAATAAGAATAATTAACCTAAGGCCTATCGAATAAGGTCAACAATTCCTATTTTATCATCACATAGTGATGATAATTGCTGGTCTGTAAGTCGTGGTATTTGGTCAGGAGATATATATTGTTCCTCCCAAAGCGGAATAAGAAAGGTAAAATCCCGATTACGGGAGTCGTTATCAGAAAGAAAAGAAAGGAAGGAGGCAGCCGACATTCTGAAAAGCTTTTCTCGATACTGAGCCTTTCGTGGTGTAAGTGGAGGAGGTTGAGAAGCCAGAGGAGGTTGAATGGGAGAGTTTAATAAGGAAACCGGTGGTATGGTATCTGATTGTTGAGTATGACTAGGTACCTATAGATTTGATATATTAGTAAAAGGTAGTTTAAAAGTATAAAAAAGTAGTAGAAATATTAGCATACATGAGAGAGTGCAGGTTGACCAATATTGTAGATTATTGTCGGTACCCTGGACGAAGGTTGTAGATCACCATGAAAGGAATTTGTACTTGGTGTTTGATTGGGACTTGATCGAATAGGTCCTCGCTTTCGTGGTGATACATTATCAAAGAGCTTGTGTGGAGGTGGTGAAGAGTAAGTTACTCCGGTAATGCTATTTGGGTCATCATAGATTGCCGTTGCCCAATATGATAAAAGACCTGGTGTTAACTGACAACATTCACCATTTGCCTTATATAACACCCTTGTGGTGTTTTATGAATCTCACAGTAACGTTCTCGCATAAGTCAAACAGTAACTACTGCCTTCGCTGCCTGTACTGGATCTGGGGGATTCTCTTTGGCTTTTTTTCTTATTTCTCTTTCGTTGACATCCTTCATACTATCTGCGAACTATTTTTTATTAAAATTATAAGTACAAATCTATCAAATAGTATATTCTCTAAGAAGGAGGGTAATTGATAATTTTTTACTTACAGTTCGCTTTCCTGCTATCCTTTCCTGCTATCCTTTCCTGCTCCTTGCTAACTAATGTTTTAATCTTAGGTCGAAAGCGAATTGTTAAAGCCTTTGACCCCCGCCTCCGACGACTCTCATGCTCCCGTACCTCGGCCTCAAGAGCTCTTAATGCCCGCTCTCCTGGTAGTCTATTCCACTTGCCTTTAGCTGCTTCATTACTTAATTTATATTCTAACTGAAAGTTCTTATCAAAGGGAATATTGTCTCCAGAATCGGATTCCTGAATTTCCTGTACGATTCCATGGACCTGTAAACGCAGATCCCACAAATCTAAAACAGGTATCTTAACATCTATTTTTTCACATTGGCCATGATGAATAACTTGACAGTGAATTTATAGTAGCTGTTCCGACTGGTCTAGATTTGGAGAAGTAGGTTCTGGGCTGGGTGGTCGGTTACTTCTGATTCGGGTGTGATGTCGGGCTTGACCTGGTGTTGGGCTCAAAATAGGACTTAGTGTTGAGACATAGCGAGGAGAATGGCTAACTGGTAGGACCCGTTTGGCTGGCGTAGGTATTGCTCGATTTTGTGGTACGGTGAAAGTGGTTGATGATGGATACTCGATAGTACTAGGTTGACTAGGACTACTAGAACTCCGCTCGCTCTCCTGATGGCCAATTTGGTTTCTCTAGCCACTGTGAAAAGGCTTCTAAGTCAGCATTCAGAGGATTAAATGACTGAGATACCTCTTCATTATTCCAAACTTCCTCTTCATCACCAATAGTTTCCTCAGACCATTCTAGCATGTTGATTGTGGCGATTCTCACGAGTCCTGGAAATTGCAAGTGTAAAGGTAAATTCTAAGAAAATTTCTGTATACCCCCTACTTTACTAAAAAATATACTCTTACCACATTTGGTATAGTGCACAATATCATATGGAGGAAAAAAAAACCCCTTTCTTATCCCTTGGACAAAACATTTGCAAATCGCTGTAACACCAGTGAAGGTCACAGAACCTCTACCTGTTTACCCTTAGGTCATTGTAACATTGGAATATATAATTCTCCATAGCTGAACGCCTTCTCACTAACACGCTATTAACATAGTCTAATGGTAGTGAAGAAAACCTGATCATAATCGACTAGACTCCAGGACAATCCACCTATACCCAATCACTATTAGGGCCTAACAATTTGATTAATCTTTCGATCATGAGGTGCTTAAGATCAGACTATGCTTGACCACAGTGTTCTCAATGGGGCAGTCTGTCCGTCCTGAAAGGGGACGGCGATGGACCTCATGAAGCCGTCCCGTCTGGTCATTGTCCAAACATGCCCCACGATTCAGTGTATAGAACTACCGGTATAGCCCCGCCGTCCCTGGTAGGAAACGTTTCATGCTAGGTCAGGGAGGGTCCCCCGCAGTCCCCCGCACTCTCTACAGTCCCCGACATCCCCGTCCAATACCCCACTCTAATTTGTCTTACCTAGCGGAGCCCGCTGTTCTCCCCAGTGACTGCTGTCCTGTGGTTTCCAGGGCCGGATTGGACCGCATTTTGCCGTCCCATCCCGTGCGGGGCTCTTGGCAGTCAGTATTCCCAACCGTCCCGGCCGTCCCGGGCAAGGTGGGTAAGGACGGCAGGGCACGGCGTCCGTCCTTCCTGAAGACGGCAGTCCTGGGCGGTGACGCCCCGGCCCGCCAGTCTTAGCCCAAATGGGATCTTCCGGCTGTCAAGTGCAGGGCCCGACTGTCATCCGCAGGGGCTGGCGATCATCTGCAGGGCCCGGCTGTCATCTGTAGGGCATGGTCGCCACCCGCAGGGCCCCAAGGTCGTCTGCCGGCTTGTGGGTCCTCCATGGAATCCCTTCGGTATCTCGCACACTATTCCCTAATTGATGGTTATCTCGTAATATTAGCGGTTATTTTACACTGGAGATGCATTTACAAAGGAATTGAGCAGAAGGTTTTGGTTTCAACACAGAAGCGATGAATAAATAATCATAGATTTTACGAAAGAATCCAAGTAACCTGATGTACCAGAATCATCCCATTCCAAGCTCTCCCTTTGTTATTCCTCCGAGAAGCTTTCTTTTGACCAATTTGTCCGAATGGTTATCACATTGCTTGCATGGTAGCAAAGGAACCGTAAATCTTATTGTTGAAAACTTTCCATATTCAGAATAAATCATATAAGCGAGACACCTGCAGGGTGTTCTTTGGGAAAGTAAAGATAAAGATAATCAACAGTAGAGTTGAAAAAACAAGACAGTAAAACTTAATATCGTTAAGCCACAGCTTTACTCAATTAAGTCCTGACCTCGAGAGATCGTTGATTGCCAGAGTAGAGGAGAACTTGCATATACTTAAGTAGGTTTGTTATGCTGCCAGTTACTCCCAATCACTACTTTGCATTCACGAGCACCCAACTCTCATGGGCTGTCTAGCCAAACTCTACGGGTCGGACCAAAGATCCCCCGTAGTAAACTAGACCACTCAGTAGTGTTCTAACATCTGCCTAATAGAAGTGTTTTAGCCGCTGCATCTCCAATGCAACCGCAAGAGTAAAACTCTTCATATCGTGGTCATACTAGTGGCGAGCTGTCATGTCCATGTGGATACTATACCAACTATAGAACTCTCTACCCATATACACTTAGTCTTCTGCAAGCATTCACGGGCCCTGGATATCTATCCGCTTCTACTCATTTCTATATCATTCTGGAAGATAGCCATGTAGCTCCCCCAATAGATCACTACAGAGGTTGACTACCAATAGGCACTACCCACAGTCAACTCTCCTAGAAGTAGGTCTTATCGTGACCTCGGACTAGTATCTGAGAGTCCTTAATGATTCTCTAATACAATTACACTTTCGGGGCAACAGACTTCGGTTACCTTGCCTACTGGCCTCCGGTAACCTCACATACTACTCGTAACCTCAAAACAGTATTACTCCATCAGTTTTGGTCTGTTTTACACGAAATCACCTGGAGGCTATTTTCCAGGTTCTCCTCTTCCCCATCACATATCCTGTGGACAGCTTTTGGTCTGAGGGATGGCGTGAGCATGTACGGAGTTATGGTAACATCACCAGTTAGTGACTTTCGCTAGACTTATAGCAACTTCTCAGGCTGTAGCCCATGACACTAAGGACTTATAACGGAGCTAGAGGGGGGTGTTAGCAACCACACTACCAAGTTACAGCATTTTCAGAGCTCAACTGGTTGTGCGGAAGTGATCTGTACAACCTGAGGTTTGAACACCCTAGGTAGCTTTATGTGACAAACAATCTAGTAACTTTGCCTAAAGTCCTGCGTAACAAGTTATCTTCAAGGTAGGATAACTTGGCTCCATAGCAGGGTAACCCGTAGCTTAAGGCAGAGTAACTCTAGTCCAAAGGTGTTGGAAATACGTTATCCACCCTATGAGTCATGGGTATGAGTCATGGAATTGACTCATACATGTGACGAGATATGAAAAGGGGGTTTCCTTGGCAGGAGAACCATGTTATCACGTGATGGAATATGTCTATATAAGACCAAGTGTATTTCCCTCTGATACTACGTACTTTGGAGTGCAAACGTGGAATCTTATCTTTATATCTAAACTATACTGCGTTCAACTCTCAGTGCCGCCTTAGTATCTAAGAGACAGCCTCAGAGACTGCATTATTTTCAGGTTATGAGCCCGGCTAGCAAGCCTTTCTGCTACCAAGTATCATATACTATATAGATAAAAGAAAGACACCTAAGCGAGACGCTATTACCGTTACCCCCTCCTCACTTCCATCCCTCCTATCTGACCGTATGGTCAACGAATACCTCGATATACACAATCTATTCCATTGCAAATACTGCAACACCACCCGTCCTCTTACTCCTGATTACCGGTACCTATCCTGCTGTAAAGCAGATGCATATTGCATACGAAAACAGCTACATCATCTCAGACTACTCAGACTACAAGCAGTTGCGATCCCAATACCGACAAACACAGGAAGAAAATAAATCACACGAGCCTATATGCCACGCACCTACCACGACGCCCTTGAATACACAATTGAAGAACACATCGAAAGAGTCAATCAAACCATCGCCCAAAAGAACCTCGAAATTATCGACTATAACGATCGCCTTCAAGCCATTCAGACTAGGTACGGTGAACAATTGGACGCACCTCTGGTACCCACCATACCAGAACTGACTCTCGCCGACTTCGAACACCTACAATACCATTGCGAGAATGATAGTTACCGAGGTTACTTCGATCCTGAAACTCTGATTAAGTGTACTGGCTGTCTCAAGCTAAGACCATTCCCCATCCTCTCCGGAAACATACCGAAACCCTGTTGCGAGTCATTTGAAACAAAAACAAGGGATTTCGCGCTTCTGAAGTTAAGGCAGACAAGACGTGTTGCATACTGGAAACCTTTGTCGATTGGTAACACCAAACTCCGACAACTCCAGTAAAACATGACCGACTCCACATCACCCGAACAATCCTTCGGCTGGTTGTCCCTATCCTTCAACAAGTACCCCACACTATCGGGACAATAAAACTATCGGTCATGGACGACGATGTGGAAAACAGCCTTTAAGGTCTGTGGCATATGGGAATATGTGGACGGAACAACACAGCGACCAGCTACATCAGATGAAGGTTCCTCCTCTCAATCAACAGCAGTCGCGGAATGGGAAACAAAGAACGAACAGCAGCAAAGTTCCTTCTGTTCCAAGCAGTAGGCAATCACTATGATACCGTCACCTGCTACCCTGCCGTTAGTGATGCCTGGAAAGCCCTCAAAGACAAATTTGACAAAGAGACACCCTCAACAAACCTAGTCCTTCTTGAAGATATATTCAAGAAACTTCCTCCCAATAAGAACATTACCGAACACGTCACGAGTTTCGAAAATGCATGGAACCGACTCTCTCAGAGATGCTCTAACGCGAAAGGAAAGACTGAAGATGACTTCCTATCAACAATGAAACTAGTCACACAATCCGAAGCTGTCAAATGGGCGTTCTTCATGTTATCTATAAAGGAACAACATAAAGACCTTTGTGACATACTAGCAGCTAGAGGAGATGACCAGTATACTGACATAAGGGAATTCTTCATCAGTCGAGCTGCAGAGAAGTCAGAAACAGAGGAAAAGGTACTGTTCGTGCCAAGGAAAAAGGACACGAAAGAATGTTCCTGGTGCAAAAGCAAAGGAAACAAAGGGTTTAAGAGTCATTACGTCAAAGACTGTCGAGGTCTGAAGAGAGAAAAAGAGAAACGAAACAAGGAAAACCCAAAGGGACAAAGGACCGCCAACCTCGCCGATGCCACTGTAACTGTGCTTATGACGAAAACCAAACCGAATGAGGAAAGATCAATAGACTGGTTATGTGACTCTGGGGCGTCAGATCATATATCACCAAATCTAGGTGACTTCCTCAACCTCCTACCAGACAATACAAGCATAGTAACAGCAGACGGCAGAAAACATCACGCAACAGGAACTGGAGATGTGCAGATCCCTGTGCGGTTACTGGACGGATCCCATCATCTGATTCAGCTCAGACGAGTATTGTATGTCCCGACATTTCGGTACTCCTTGGTGTCCGAATCAAGACTGGATGATGTTGGAGTTAGGATAGAAATTGAGAAAGGAAGGAGAGAATACAAGAAAGAAGGAAGAGAGATCATGATTGCAGATAAGAAAGACGGTTTGTGGTATGTTAGGATAAACAATGCAAGAGTACTTGTATCCACCTATGAAGAGAGACACCAAGCACTTGGACATCCGAGCGTGATCAAGGATTGTTATCAAGATGCAAAGCCAATACCTCGCCCAAGCGATTTCAGTTGTGAAACATGTAGATTACAGAAATCTACACACCATGTTCCCTTAGGAAAGAGAATAGGAACGAAGAAACCTTTCGAGAAAATCCATTCTGACTTAAGCGGACGCATCTCCACGCCAACACTCGGTAGAAACGAATACTACATGACATTCGTTGATGATTACATCAGATACTGTTGGCTATACCTACTGAAAACGAAAGACGGAGCAGAAACAGCGATTAAGAACTTCTG
This sequence comes from Tuber indicum, assembly GCA_006112555.1. Classification (NCBI taxonomy): domain Eukaryota; kingdom Fungi; phylum Ascomycota; class Pezizomycetes; order Pezizales; family Tuberaceae; genus Tuber; species Tuber indicum. The sequence continues at coordinate 703,081 of VBSK01000250.1, read as the reverse complement.
GGAACTTGTTCACACCCAACATGAAGCCAAGATCAAAAGCCTTCATAGTGACAATGGAATCGAGTACATCAACCAAGAAGTATCCAAATTCCTAAAAGGAAAAGGTGCTCTCCATACCACATCACCAGCCTACAATCCTGAATCAAACGGAGTCGCCGAAAGGATGAACCGTACCTTAACTACAATGGTACGATGCATGTTACCAACCGATAAAAGGTTCCTATGGGGGGAAGCCTATGCAACAGCTGCCTACCTATACAACAGACGCTGGCAATCCATGGTAAACACAACACCTTTCGAGCGACTACACAAAACGAAACCCACTATAAACCACTTACGTCCTTGGTTCACAAACACAATTGTGCACATACCTTCGGAAAAAAGAGGCAAGCTTGACCCAACAGCCGAAGAAGGTCACCTAGTAGGCTACACTTCCAGTCCTACAGTATATCGTATATACATAACCAAACGACATACAGTGACAGAGGCAAGAGACGTAAAATTCGGTTCAATAGAAGGAGTATCATTCGAATATCATCTAGACCAACCAGCAGCACGAAAAATGAACAGAATCTACCACCCCTACCCGAAGAGATCCCACTACCTGAAGAGTCAGAAAAAGAAGAAGAATCTGAAGTACCCGGCACGTTTCCAGTATCACCTGAACAAAATAAACCAACACGAAGGTCAACTCGTCAAAGAAAACACACCGAAAAAGGAGCTAGCTACCGAAAAGACCTAGTACATTCAAAGCTTAAAGAGCTCAACAATAAGCTGAGACAAGCGAATGTAGCCTTCAAATCCTATATGAGAGGGGAAGGTGGATCCGGTAGTATTCAACAAGTTGGTTTACAACATCAATTACGTATTGAGGAACTTCAGGAAAAGATTCGAAAACAACAGGCAACCATCGATAAGGAGTCCTTCGTTGTATTATCCTACCACATAGGAGATCCTGAAAGCTATTGGGAAGCTATTGAATCATCCGAACGTGACGAATGGCAAGTAGCAATGGATGAGGAGATGAAAGTCTTAAACAAACACGGAGTAGGGGAAGTGGTTGTGTAACGGGGGCTCCCTCTGGGAAGATGGATCCCGAGGTTGCGACCGCACCGAAGTATTCTTTCAGAAGTAAAGATAAAGATAATCAACAGTAGAGTTGAAAAAATAAACGGTAAAACTTAATATCGTTAAGCCACAGCTTTACTCAATTAAGTCCTCATCTCGAGAGGTAGTTGATTGCCAGAGTAGAGGAGAACTCGCATATACTTAAGTAGGTTTTGGTATGCTGCCAGTTACTCCCCATCACTACTCTGCGTTCGTGAGCACCCAACTCCTGTGGGCTGTCTAGCCAACCTCTACGGATCGGACCAAAGATCCTCCGTAGCGAACTAGACTACTCCGTGGATTTCTAACATCAACCCGACAGAAGTGTTTTAGCCGCTGCATCTCCAATGCAACCGCAGGAGTAAAAACTCTTCATATCGTGGTCATGCCAGTGGCGAGCTGTCATGCCCGTGCGGATACTATACCAACTATGGAACTCTCTACCCATATACACTTAGTCTTCTGCAACCATTCGCGGCTCCTGAACATCTATCCGGTTCTACTCATTTCCATACCATTCCTGAAGATAGCCACGTAGCTTCCCCGATAGACCACTCCGGAGGTTGACTACCAATAGGCGCTACCCACAGTCAACTCTCCTAGAAGTAGGTCATATCGTAGCCCCAGACTAGTGTCTTAGAGTCCTTAACGATTCTCCAATACTATTACTCTTTCGGGGCAACGGACTTCGGTTACCTCGCCTACTGGCCTCCGGTAACCTCACATACTACTCTTGACTTCAAAGCAGTATTACTCCGTCAGTTTTGGTCCGTTTTACACGAAACCACCTGGAGGCTATTCTCCAGGTTCTCCTCTTCCCCCTCATATATCCTGCGGACAGCTTCCGGTCGGACGGACGGCGTGAACGTATACGGTGTTATGGAAGCATCTCCACCGGGAGACTTTTGCTAGACTTACAGCAACTCTTCAGGCTGTAGCCCATGACGCCAGGGACTTATAACGGGGCCGGAGGGGGGTGTTAGCCACCACACCTCCAAGTTACAGCTTGTTCGGAGCTCAACTGGTTGTGCCGGAGTGATCCGCACAACCTGAGAATCGAACACCCTATGTAGTTTCGCGTGACAAACAATCTAGTAACTTCCCCCGAAGTCCTGCGTAACAAGTTACTTTCAAGGTAGGGTAACTTGACTCCATAGCAGGGTAACCCGTGGCCCAAGGCAGGGTAACCCTAGTCCGAAGGTAGGGTAACTGTACCCCGAGTTACCCTACAGAGTAGGGTAACTTTACCTGGACTCTCCGTCGAGTAATTCAGGGTAACTCCCAAATTGACTACTTGGGTTACCCTACAGAGTAGGGTAACCCCCAACCATTACTAGGACCTATGTACCTTTGGTATGGCCTAGCATGCCCTACTGAGGTACCTAACCACCGGTACCTCCACCTGGTAGACCTAAGTCTACCGCCAGCCCTACCGCGTAGTCTCTTGACTCCGGTATGGGTGTAGGTTTGGCTACTTGTAATAGTACTCAGCGGAGTCTCGTTACAGGTTGACAAACCACAAGGTAGAAAAGTTCTGAGAGGACAATGGGTGTTCAAGGCAAAAGTGAAGAAAGATGGTACGTTGGAAAGGAGAAAAGCGAGATATTGCGCGAAGGGTTTCAGTCAAATCCCAGGTGTGGACTTTGAAGAAGTATACGCACCGGTAGCACGACTAGAGTCGCTTCGAGTGTTACTGAGCATCTCAGTTATCCGTGGCTACACTATGCGACAACTTGACATTAAAAGTGCATTCCTATATGGCGACATAGACTACGAATCCTACTTAGAAATGCCGGAAGGATACCAAAAACCAGGCAAAGTATGGAAATTACAGAAAGCTATTTACGGACTACGACAGTCACCTCTCCTATGGTACAAACATCTCACAAATACTCTTGAAGACATAAGCTTCAAAGAAGGCACCTTCGACCCATGCATCCTCATCTTGAAAGACCTGTATTGCTGCATATACGTCGATGATATCTTAATAACAGGCAAACAACACTTAGTGAATAAGTGTGTCAAACAGCTCAAATCCCGTTTCCAATGTACAGATTCTGGGGAACCATCACTTCTACTCGGCATGCAGTTAGAGAGAACTGAAAATGGACTCCCAATCAATCAACACAGATACATTACGGAGATCCTCACGAAATACAAACTCGAAAACGCCAACGAAGCAAAAACCCCTATCGAAGCACACTCACCACTCGTCATAGCCACAGACTCTGAGACAACTTGCGACATAAAATTATACCAGTCTATAATAGGTTCTCTCATGTATGCAGTATCTGCAACAAGACCTGATATAGCCATACAGTCGCCTTCCTCAGCCAGTTCTCAGCTATGCCTACCGAAACTCATCTATCAGCAGCCAAAAGAGTACTCCGATACCTTAAGGGAACAAGGACAATGGGACTCATCTATCGTGCGAATACAGAGAAGACACCTATAGAAATCTATAGCGATAGTTCCTATGCATCCAACCTTACCGATAGGAAGTCCTTCTCTGGTATCATACTCCAAACCTATGGTAATACAGTAATCTGGCGCTCCCGAAAACAACGAACCGTGGCTCAGTCCACAACCGAGGCAGAATACATGGCATTGGGATTCGCAGCAAATCAAGGAGTTTGGGTCACCAGAGGACTCAAACAAATGGGCATCACAACAACACCAGTTGTATACTGTGACAATACCGCTGCAGTAAGCCTAACCGAAAACCACGGTGTCTCCGATAGGACCAAACACATCGATGTACGATATCACTGTGTAAGAGAGTTACGGGCAAGAGGAGAGATAGAAATCAAACGAGTGGAGTCGGAAAAGAATCTAGCGGACATATGTACAAAGGGATTAGTTAGAGTTACGTTTGAGAAATTGCTATGTTACATCGGGATAGAAACGTAGGGGAAGTGTTGGAAATACGTTATCCACCCTATGAGTCATGGGTATGAGTCATGGAATTGACTCATACATGTGACGAGATATGAAAAGGGGGTTTCCTTAGTAGGAGAACCATGTTATCACGTGATGGAATATGTCTATATAAGACCAAGTGTATTTCCCTCTGATACCACGTAATTTGCTAGTGCAAGCGTGGAATCTTATCTTTATATCTAAACTATACTGCGTTCAACTCTCAGTGCCGCCTTAGTATCTAAGAGACAGCCTCAGAGACTGCATTATTTTCAAAAGGTAGGGTAACTCTACCTGGACTCTCCCTTAAGTAATTTAGGTTAACTCCCAAATTGACTACTTGAGTTATCCTACAGAGTAGGGTAACCTCCAACCTTTACTAGTACCTATGTACCTTTGGTATAGTCTAGTATGCGCGACTGAGGTACCTAACCACTGGTACCTCCACTCAGTAGACCTAAGTCTACCGCTATCCCTACCGTGATAGTCTCTTGGCACTGGTATGGGTATAGGTTTGGCTACTTGTAATAGTACTCAGTGGAGTCTCATTACACATGGTTGGAAGGGTTACTGACAGACAGCCCGGGAGGCAGCACACCGTCCACGGTACAACAATGCTCAGGGCAGCCAGACTGCCATCCTGTCTGTGATTCATGATAGCCGCCTGGCCTCTCCTCCAGTTACTCCAACTGTGGCGCCTCCTCCCCCGGCGCCTCCGACACATACCCCCAGCACCTCCTGCTACTCCCAGCCCCCATACTACCAATACTGAAAGAGCATCACCAAAATTGCGATGCTCAGGCCGACGCCAGACCAGTGGAGGGTGAATTCTTTTTCATCAGAGTTTTTTTTACCCTGTGAGATTTCTTCTGGGAGTAGGGGGTTCTTCATTCAGTGGTTTCTTTTATTTGGTATCTTCAGGAGTTTCATACGGTTTGTGATCTGAGATTTGTACCTTTACTAGCTAATAGTTATGCTACCCTTAAGCTCCCTTGTGTAGGCATATAATATTATATATTACTGGTAGTCTGATCTCCTATGCCAGTGCCCGCCACTACCTGGTACTTGAATAATTCTAGTACCGTATAATCTCATGAAATCCACTATATCCTAAATCCTCTAATCCTCGTTTTTGGCTGTGTATGACCTCGCTAACTTGGCAAACTAAACCTGTCTTGGGCTGATATTGCGATTTACAGGGATATTTGTGAGTGGTCAGATATAGTGGATTTCATGAGATTATACAGTAATACATGTCCCCTAATACCCCCTTGCCTTGACTTCTGAAATTCATATCCGAAATTTGGGACCTCTGACATTCAATTCCTTTAAGTGGCCTAGTGGCTACGAACTAAACAAGTTGATTGGCCCGATTGCATTACATTCTCGCCTGTTCAGCTGCATCGATAGAACGTTTAGAGCTGAGTTTTAGTCTTCTAACCCACTTTAAGTCTGGCAGGTATCTCACTAGAATTTGTGTTACTAACCAATACTCATTGTGGCTTGATTTTCCACTTAGTGTCTCATACTAGAATCGCCTCTATTTCGTATACTAGGAATGCTCCCATTTGGCCTACCATCTTGGTAGTGAACTCTTCAAGACTATGACCTCTGAGAATGCCTAGACTATGAACAGAATACTAAACTCATAGAAAACTCCTTTTTACAGGCAAAACTTTTCTTTCAATATCAAGTAACAATCCGTGATTCTAGCAGCTGCTACCTAGGTCCTAGTATATAAGACTTAACGCATCCAATTGAACACCAGAAACATATTATATACAAAGTCCTCACCTTTTCAGCACGTAAGATATACCCCATTGTGCTACATTCTAATTGCTATCTCTCCTAACATCTACCAGTACTCTGCTATAACCTCTGCATCGCCAACCATATACTAATTCATGCAGTCAGCTAACATCTAGTATGGGCAACTTGTCTCGATGTAGACATGATACCAGAACCAATGCCACAGGATCAGTGAGATTCAGGCTGACAAAACAGCAAAACATATCCAGTAGCTCTACAAGTACATTGTCGAACCAACCACCACTATGTTAAAACCCTTCACCACTAGACTCAACATGGCCACTCAGAAAACCCATGAAGTACCTGCGCCAAAGCACAATACAGACCACAGTATACTATGATCCCGGCATTGAACAAGACCTACAAGTAGACTCAGAAACCATTTGCCTAAGCAACGGTACAAGTAAGGAGTACCAAAATTCGTAGAGATCTGATAAAACTGAATTGAACGCCGAACCTGATGCAGAGGACAATGCTGCTCCTGATAACACCGCATCAGTACCGCATCATTGGTCACGAATAGTAAATAGAGAGAGAAATAATCGAGTGGTGATTGTGTGTATTTCAATCACCTCTGGATTGCAGAAAACCACTGTACTCAGAAGGACACCAGGTACCCATCGGCAGATAATCTACAGTGGACTGTACACTCCACTGACATTCCCATCATCCAGTGTAGCGTGACATTCATCCCTACTCACCACTATCCCTCATATCAGAAACTTGAGTCCAGCCGGCAAATCGACTACGCCACAACATCAGCACTTCTGGTCTGATATTGTTTCACAGTGGAATACAGAATCAGGGGCAGAGGCAGCTATAGTATCACAGGCAAAGACTCTGATTCTCCGATACTCCCTTTTTTGTTAACCCACTCCCAGGTGTGGTTGCTTTGACTTCAGAGGTACACCGAGTTTGGCTTCAGACGCTCAATGGGGTTTCAGATGCGGGACACATTGAGCTATCAGAGGAAAGGATAAAAATAGTAATTAGGCACACTGAAAAAGAGACACAGTGCTACAGTGGGTATAGTACTAATGTGGAAATATACGCAATCGGCACTCAGGTATAAGATTGCAGTTTCTTCACAACAGGAAGCATAGGATTATGTAAATATATAATCTCCCTGAAGGTGATCCCATTGCTCTTGCATGCTAAGTAGACTACCTTCTGGAAGAGGATTGATTTATATGTGCCCTGAGGGGGTATGAGGTTGACACCTGGTTGACAAGATGACTCTTTCTAGCAGTGTCTAAGGTTGATTGAACTCTGTGCAGGAAATCACATTGCGATTCCTGGCACCCCAGATTGCTGAGGCCATATGGGGAAAGTAATTTGAAGGCAATAGGATGCAGGGAATTGCCTAACCAGATTTTCTTAGGCACATCAATGGTACAATAATTTGCTTAATATGTGCAATACTGTGCCATACTCTACAGGTATGGCAAAGTGGAGTATATAAGGATTCAAGCAACTTCAAGCGTGAGACAGCTGGAGGTAAGTCTCCTATAAGTAAGCCTTTTTATTTGCGACCAAGATGGCTGACTTGACAGCAGACCTACTTACTGTTGGACGGAGATATTTTTGGCCGCTCACCATATGACGACTCCCCACCTCACTACAGCAAGGGTTAGGGGAAATCATGTGACGATACGCAGACACCCCTGTCTGCGTATTCATATGATAAACCCTAACCTCCTCAATATGCAACTACATCGATACCGCAGCAATATGTTTGACTACCGGTTAGTCCTACTCATCAAACAATACCTGCGACAGTACCTGCATCAAGTGTTTATAATACTCCTGCATGTTTGGCTAGATTGGTCAAACGGATCAAACACAACTTGCGACACAATCTCCGACATACTATCCTTATCATGAGCAGATCGACATACCTATCCTCGGTTAGTCAGACCACACCCTCGGTCCACAATGCTTCCCTATTCTCGGCAGGAACGGAGATAGGAGCTGGCAGGTTCGGCATACGCAGGGAGTATGCGGAAAAGATTCCGGAGGTCCTGGAGAAGATAAAAGGAAGCCTGTTTTCGTTTGTTCATTTTTTATCTATTACCCCATTCTGTCTCTATCTCTCCTCCGTTACCTGGACTCTTGATCTGCCTTTAGGCACTTAGTCTTTTCGATCTTTATATTTCTTTTGCAAGAATACTTCTCCTTCTTGGATAGATTCTTTATATTAAACAATCTACTCTTTATACGAACCTATTGTCCATACCGCTCGCTGTAAACCTTGTTGTTGAAAACTTACCTGGCAGAGAGCAATGTAGGCAGATTGCCCAAGAGAGGTACAGCAGATGATTCTGGAGAAGACCCAGTGGACCATCAGGACAAAGGTGAAAGGCGTGCATGGCAAGTAAGAAGATCACCTTCAGGACATCACAGACAGCTGGGCAGCAGTAGCAGCGGAGCTACAGGGTCCGACATCTGGCTGAACTCCACGGTATCCTACCCTATGCAGTCTGACTCCCAGTTGCCTCCGTATACAGAACCAGGTTGGGTGCCCGGAAAGCCAAAATGATTCCCAGAAAATGGACTTGTCCTTAGATTTTCCTCAGACCTCAGCTGCACATGTATTCAGCTTTCTGGATTCTGATTCTGGCAGTCCGAATGCCTTATATGAGGTGACTAAAGGACAGAGGGAAGACAGCGTTACAAGTCCTACAGGATCACAATGCCTCTCGCTGAGCATTGGGAATTTGGAGAACGGGGGAGCAGGCATGGCTATGAGTATTAGTGAGGCTAATGAGAGTGTAATGGACATATAAAGTAGCAAGAATTGATTGAATTGGATTGTCTGTTATAGGATGTACCGTGATAGTAAGTGCGTAGAAAGTTAATTCTCATAATGTGAGGGTGCAAGAGAAAGTTAGTAAGAACTACAAAGATGTGTAGGTGATCAGAAAGTAGTAAACATTATTAGGAGAAAATTTGGAAGAACTGACAACGCTGGGAGCAACATGGGGACAACACCGTGAATGGCTTACAGGGGGTCAGATGGTATGAGGACTCTGTCATAACCTTATGTAGAGAAAAAGATGATCATCCAGACAGTATTAGGCAGCATTACGAATAGAGTTAAACCTTAGGGCACAGGGAGTATGAGAGGGAAAATGTCTGGGTGTAGATGGTAGAAAAGAGCTCAACAGGACAGAAAGTATAAAGAATAAGGCCATCTGGATGTCGAGGATGTGGATTGGATGTCAAGAGGAAGGGGCCTGGATTGGATGTCCAGCAAAAAAAAAAAAAGTGTGGACATCGCCCAGAGGCAACGGCAGAAGGTATGATGTGGTAGAGGTACCAGCGTTGAGTACCAGATGTAACCAGAGCGTAATGGGAGCTTACCAGACTCTCGCAGAGTGCTGGAAACGCAAGGGTCCGTATCAGGATGAAGTTGCAACAAGGGACGCTAAATGACGCAAAGCAGGACGAGACGTCTGATTGACGTCTCGTCCTAATTCACACTTAGCATTCTGAGCGTCCTGTGCATCAGGTACAGAGGGTGCCCAGGGTACAAGGATAAACTTTTGCTGATGCACCATATTAGCTCTATTTGAAGATCTGGCTAAGGTATTATACAATTTGTATTTGTTGGGCTGGATGGGGTCAGGTTCAGGAGAATACCCGTGTGGTGCTTAACATCTGTGTTTCCTATAATACCCATTATATTTAGGCCCTGTTCGGCGTGTTACAATAAAAATATAATATTATTGTCATTAAGGTTGTAAATGGCATATATTCTAAAATAAATTTATGGCATATTTCAGAAATAGAGGTGTTCGTTTAGGCAAACATAAAATAAATATATATGCCAAGAGAATGCATATCTTATTATTATTGCTGTCAAAGTAGGTTTAAAAATACTGTTTGAAAATAAAAAAGTCTTATAGTATCATATTATCAATTTCAATAGAACATTACACTTCTCAGATAAACAGCACATAACACAACTTGAAACAACATAAATATGCCATATAAATTATGAGAAATAGTGTGTAGGTTGAAGACACTGAATGATTTCTTGTTGAAGTACAGCTGCAACAGTAGAAGGTAGAGACAGAAGTGAAAATGGCTCTTTACTCTTGTTAGGCGGTAGCCAAGTTCAATCTTATCGGTCGGACTAGGGCCTGAATCTTTGATTGGAGATTGTCTAGGAAAACTCATAATATTGTAAAGGATAAAAGAATAAAGATTCGTAATTGTAAACTTATTATATTGTTAAGGTCTCTTCTCCATTGCTTGATTCCTCTAACTAACCCTGAGACCTTAAACCTATTTATACTAATCTACCAGTACTTAGTTTCCCTATACTAACTTGTACCGAGGAGCTGTTAACTTTAGTTTCTCCTAAGTGCGAACACCGTTTGACCCTGAAAGTTCATACACCACTTCAACCTTAATTGAGACGAGATATTTATCTTGAGAGGATAGCGTCCTATCTCCCAATGATCTCTTTGCGATCTCTAGGCTTGAATAGACTAAGTATACAAATGTAGTCCGAATGGCTATCATTCCAATCGTCCCTTCTGATCAAGAACTAGCTAAGTTTGTTGTCAGGAACTGGTGCATAATTAATATATGCTTGAATGAGTCTCGACACGCCAGTATCATAGAAGGGCTTCATGCATCTCCAGTCTTCCAATCCAAATGTGGTTCCTCTCGGACCTCCTGCCTGTAAGAGGGACTCCTATTGGAGACGTCCGACATACAACTAATCTTGAATGGGTATTCGTAGTTTCTGAAGTAGTTTGGTAGCGCCAGGTGTCTTCTATCTAATTGATAGAAAATCCCTTGGTCGGCTACCTACTATCGCGAGTGGTCTATATGGTTTGCGGTCAGGGAGTCATGAACTAGAAATTATTATCTTAATTCCTATAGAGCTTTGCCGCAACTATCTTATTGAGTCACTTGACCTTTATGGTCAGAAGTGTGACATTATCACTATGCTAGGTCTTATATGCCTAACAACTCTGCATTATCAGTTTCCGAATCAGAGTCTGAGCTACTCTGATCACTAGTGGTGTTTTGGTCCATTACTTGTATATAGTAGAATAATAGAGCAAATCTTGTACTAATTATCAGTTGAGTCTTGAATTGATTACATCTTATATACAAATAGCTTCTAATACGTTTCATTTAGAATGACATAGTAGAGGGCTCTTGTTTCTAGCCCTAAACCTATAATCTATATTCTCATATTTACGCTATAAAAATATAACAATAATAATAATATTATTATGGTGAAAATAAAAATATATTGTAATATTTTTGGATGCACCGAACACACCCCTATATAAAAACTTTTAGTTGCCAAAATTTATGCTATAAAAGTCACTTTTATGCTATAAAAATGGCGCGCCGAACAGGGCCTTATAGTTGGCTTTATCTCTTCAAGTTGCACCATATCATACTTACAACGCAGCGAACGAGAGCTCTTCTCAGCGCACTGTGGATAAGGTCGACGGCGGGTAGTGCTTATTAGAAGCGTCTGGTGACGCCGTGCTGTGGGATTGTAAGTGCACGGCTGCGGCGGTGTCAAAGTACCTTCAATTAATTGCGGTATCATACAGGTATGGTAGTGTGCGAGAAGCCATTCTGTTTTTTATATGATATCATGGATGACAATAAGTTACATTAGCCATTCACCCCCCCACAATGTGCCAAACATACCCACCAACCATCATGCACACAACCCAACTGAACCGACCTAGAATACTCGAGTACATGATAACAATAACCACCAACCTCAACCCAAGAAGCCACTCACAATCCCCCCCCCTTCCTAACCTGAGACTAGAAAGTTCTAAAAAAGGCCCATCCCGCAACCACACCCAACACAAACATAAGCCGATATCCGATTATAGAATCACCCCAAATCACTCGTGTGCCGGTAGACTTGTTTCCTGTTTTACCCCCATTACCAGCAGTTCCTGACCCAGGGGGGCCAGTGAGCGAACCATCTCCTCCAGAACATCCTCCCTCGTCAGCGTACCCCGCGCATCTGTAGTTCCCATTAATAAGCATTCCAGTCGCGGGAAAGGAAAGGGGGAAAGAGAGAACAGGAAAAGTAAAAATAAAAAAAATAAAAAAAGACTAAAATTAGGCTTCGGAAAAGAATGAACAGGTTGTACGTACACTTCCTCAAGTAATGGCCTCCCAAACGGTTCCAGGGAATTTTCGAAATCTTGGAACGTTTCTGCTTTCCTGGGATTCGTTAATAACGGTGGTTCCCTAGGGAGGGGTTAGTGGGTACCAGTCCACAGTGGAATTCGTCGCAGCTCGATTCCCCGTGAAAACGAGGTACAAAACATCAGTATCAGGGTGCCCGCTATTCCCCGTCATACCCTGGCCAAAGCAAGCGGTTGCCAGCGAAATACTCGCTTCGCCGACAAGCGTACCACCGTTCGTATCGCCCCAGACAGCATAGAACTAGGCCGCATTCCGCACCTCAGCCCGAGTCCCAATCCCTTCATTCCAAGTTAACCAGAGAGGAGAAACGCAAACATACAAACTGCCCCGCACAAACCACCACCACGACACCCAACTCCGGCACTCCGTACTGCGTCGGATCGAACGAGGTCGAGTACTTCTGGTTCCCGAACACGATGTAGGAATGCTTATTAGAGTCCAGGTCATCTAACCCGTACTTCGCCACCCCATCTTTAAAGGCAGTCTGGCCCTGTCCCGTTGGGTCGTTTACGCATTTTCCGTCGGAGCGGTTGGCGCCGTCGCAGTCGACGTCCATATCCGCGAGGGATTTGGGACCGGCGAGCCAGAGGAATCTGCGGGAGGAGGTTGTGCAGTACTTTGCCGATTTAGCCTGGTTTTCGGAGAATTGGAAGCCGGATTTTAGTTGTACTGGGCACTTTCCGCCCTGTGAAGAATCCCCGTTTTAGTCCGTCCGATCGATTGGGGGATATGGGTGTGTGTGCGGTAATTGCAGATACGAACTTTATACTCATCGAGGAAGGACTGAAGATTTTGTGGGATTTTTCTGGCCAGGACAGTGTCCGCGAGGGACAGAATGAGCGGGAGGAGTGCCACAAGCTTCATTATGTAGCAGTAGTGAGAACTTTGGTCTACTCTATCGAGCCTACTTCAGTAGTCCAACAAATAAACGAACGAATGAAGTAAGGATAAAAGCTTTATGTGCAAGCTAGTCAATAATACTTGCGCTACCCCCAACCTATGTTTATATATGACTACCCCAGACAGTAACTATTCCTCAGGATACTTTAGCCCTGCCCGGCCCCAAAGCGACACACACCTGACTAGGTAGTGCACTATATCGATGAACTGGCACACTATCTGTGATGTTTCTGCAGCCCCTAATTAGAAATAGGGACTTGCTAGTACCGGTAGTTACCGCAAGATGATACTCAGTCGAGGCCCGAAGTTTTGTCGCTCGCTCGTCCTGAGGTACTCGCGCTGTTGTCGTTGTGATTGGGAACATGCGGTACCGATCGAGCCTCAGCCTTCTGGGAAAAATGGGCCAAAGGGTGAGGCTGAAAAGCTTCTTGTGCCAAGAAATTGAATGTCACACAGGCATATTCTGGTGTCCCTTGTCGGGTAAATGTGCGATGCCGTTCTTGCGCCTCGATCTCGATAATTGAGATTGCGTGGCCACTTGCACTTGTACGAGGACCCCCGTGCAACGACACATGGGACGGAAATCCTCGGTATAGACATTCCCGATGTACACTGGCTCGCTTCGTCGTGGGTCACTGTGATCAACGGACAGCAGCAGATCAAACCCTATGATTAACCCTAGAACTAAAAGGATCGCTGCGATCCCCCCCCTATCATACCCATAATATTATGTCGATACGCTGTACGCTGAGCTTACCAAAACTGCCGTGGTATTTGTGTACGAGTACAGTACGAGTACAAAAGTCCAATGGCTAAGAAGGGAAGCTGCAACCGTCAAAGTTAGCAACGAACGGTAATAGTATTCAACACTACACATAGAATTATCGCCTCGTACCTTTGGGATGATAACTCCATCCACCAGGTGGATGAAGAGATTGTATGATATGGCTGACTAGAGGGGGGGGGGTTGTTCACCGCTTGAAAGAAAAGAAAAGACCACTCCAGTACCTGGAAATACTCGTGCCCGCAAAGTTCTCGTAACACGTGATGTATCGCAAAGTCTTGGCAGTCGTCAACAGGGGGGGGTTGCGGAAGCTACTCAATGGTGGGAAAAATGAGAATCTCCTCTATGGAATCTGCCATTACCAGATTAAGAAATATTTCTCGAAAAAGAGTCGTGTATTGTAAATGGCCGTGTTTGCCAGCGTCCTTTTCGGGTATTGGCAGTATGGAAATCTAATGACCCGAGATGCAACTGGGCACAATCCTCCTGTATGCGGGAAGTGGTTGCTGTTAGGATCTCTAGGGGGGGGAGTTCTCACCTATCCTCAGCCTTCTCCACACAACAGAAAAACAAGCTCGGATAAGCCTGCAGAAAGGAGAGCATAGCGGTGTGGGGAGAACGAGAGCTATTTTCGATGGTAGAAATGGAAACTTGATAAGTTCAAAGGATCACTTGCACAAGTGCAGAAATCCATGCAAACATAGAGACTTCATTCCCCTACCCCCTGGAGGTGTTCTCTTCTTCGTTTTCTTTTTTTTCTCGGTTATCTCTAAACTATATGAAAGGGGTATTCCCCTTACCCATATTGCTCCTAATGCTGATGACTAAACTTCCTCCCTACCGTATATATGTAGAAACACGTAACTCCATGCTGTGCCCATATTCTCCCTTAACAGTATGTCCTGATATTCTTGGGCAGGAGTTGGTGGAGTACCTGAGGTGTTTCGAGAACCCCGCGGATGCGAGCGTACTTGTCCCAGACAAGTCACATACCAGTACTGGTATTCGAAGACGGGGGCCCGCAAAATATACCGTAAAGCCGTGCATGTATGAGCGCCCAGACAAAACCGCGACTCACATCCTCAAATACTTCTTTCCTAGGAAAGGTAACCATCCCTGGGTCCGTAACTGCCCCCAAGATATCGGTGGAATAAGGCCCCAGTTTGTATCTCCAGTACCTGTGATTTATTACCAAATAAAGATACTTTCCAGGACCCGCCGTTCCTGTAAACCAGATATTTTGGGCGCAGCATCCGATGGACTAGGCTAAGTAACTTAATAGCGGTGTTGTGCAGAAAAGAAATATAGCAATTATGCTTGATAGTGCCAGCTAGAAACTTTGCCCTAACTAGAGGAAGACGGTTGGGGTATCTCGGAGGCGGAGCTGGTATCGTCGTTCTCTGTGCGTTTGGGATTTTCAAAACTATCCTGAAATCCGGTGGAAGGTTTCGCGACATAAACAACCTCTCTAAGCTATTCACTATACTATTGAATGCTCCAGATCGACGTTAGTCGATTGAGATAGATTGTGGAGGTTTCGGGAGTCTGGCGGAGAGTTCAGAAGTTCAATGGATTGGTGTGGAGGTTGAGAGATTGACAGGATATTCTCCGGACATGTTCTTTCCTTTGTTATCACGGGAGTGTATGGAGGAAAGGGTAGCATGCTTGGAGAGATACGGATAGGTGTGGTGATTCATGGAATGATGAGGATACATTGTTTATGTTTTACTTATACACCTGTCTTTACCGTTAGTTTAGAAGGGAACGAGGGAAGTTGTTTTTCCTTACCTTCGCTTTTGTGCACATCCTACCACAGACCCCACATAGTCCTCTAGTTTCTTTCTATCGCTGCGCAAGTCAGTCATTGATTGATATACTCCGTCACAAGATATACAAGGCCCCACTGTAGAAGGGAGAGCATATAAAAAAGGTGCTAAAACCCCTCAAGGCATACTTCAAGGTTCTATCATACTTTATTTTTTATTTTTTTCTTAATCCTATTGATACCGCTGAATTGGTAGGGTTGATAGACCCCGAGCGAAGCCCAAACTTCCAGATGCCCCCGAGAACCTCAGGCAGACTCCCGTCCCGTCCGCTATGAAACCTTAACCCTGGAACGTCTAAACGAATGGGGGCCGATCTTTACAGACCAGTTACGCTAGCCGAATCTCCAGGACCAAAATGCCTGCGCCTAGGTAAGACTGGAGAACTGTTCATGAACACAACTTCGGGAGAATTCGAGTGATCAGGTATGATGGAGTTGGATGGAAGCACTATCCCTTTGATCAGGACTATACCGTGGAGATTAACAAAGGTTGAAAGCCCGGAAGGGCTAGCAGGATAGGGGGAACAGACAAAATGTGCGGAAGGAAGAGTATCACACCAATTAGATAGTCGAGTAAATAATAAACGCAGGGAAAGCAAATTCTGGAACGGAGGAAACAGATGAGGGCAGTAAACACCTACCGCCGTGGTACCGTGCCTAAGTCCCAAACATGATTAGGAGTGTAATATATTTTCTATTGTGCAAGAAAAATGTCTCAATTCTTGACCCGTTGCAGTGATAAACCAAATCCGTAACTGCCAGATCACAGCAAGTCAAGATTTATAATCAACACTTAGGTGAACACTGTGAATATGACGCCTTGCCTATAGCAGAGAATGCTTACTGTGCTCAAGCATTGTATATACTCCGCTTTTTATTCGCAAAGATCACTTTTATCAAACGATGCAGTGACCTTATCAATATATACCGAAATATTTTTCCCAGAATTCAATCCCCCCTCCATTTTCCCTAATGAACTTAGCCTACCTACGCTTTGCTATAATGCCGGAAAAGCGTTATCTACCAAGACGTCAACAGTATCCAGGAACGACCCCAAACGAGAGAGAAATAGGGAAGAAACTATCCCCCGAAGAAAAGAAAAAGGCTTTAATTAGCCCCCAAACCTTGGATTCATTCCAAGACCTCAAATTAACCTGCCTTAATACATACTACCCTACCCTACCCTACTCCAACCATCTCCGACCGGCCTTCGAACATCCCCAATGACAACAATACCAGACCCACCCCCAAGCCCGAAGACCACCACGACCCAATGAGTAAAACAAGAACGGGCAAGACCAGCACTGGCACTGGCGAGCCATGGCGGCGCAAGAACTGGAGCGAGAAGAATCGCTATGATCTAGGATTGTCGGTTGAGGCTAAAGTTCCTGAGGACCATTTGCAAGAGAATGAAGATGTGGAGGGGCATTGTGACATAGTGACTATTCCTGTGGTTTCCTTGTGATAGCAGATCCAGGTCCCGGAAGGTGAGGAAGGGAGAAAATGAAAAGTGGAAGTGGGATATATCTTAACCAAGGGAGCGTACTCCTCCGCCCAGTTTGCACCGAGAAGGTGTTTGTCGGAGATGGGGGATGCTCTCAACATATGATACTGAGGGAGCCGCATCTCAAGAATCCACAGTCCAATCAAGTATGTCAGCAATTTTCCTTTTTTATTAGAGTATCATATCGCAATTCTCGAAATATTGTCAGAATCTAAAAAAGTACTATTCGAGTGATATCAAGTGAACCGCTCTATAATACATTGCGTATCACTGCTTGCTACTTTCGCGTACTGTACAGTACCGTCTAACTTACACTCTTCCCCCGTTATACCGACTTCCTCAGAAAGTAAGTGCTCCTGTATGCTAGTCTCTTAGAATGATCCTAACAGTTGATTTGGAAGAAAAACAAACCGAACAGGTAATACCGAGCTGTACAGCGCAGCATCTACCATCAACCCTGGAGCAGGCCCCGACTCTCTAGTTTAGGACAAATAGAACATCAACCTTTAGTGTGTATTACTATAATGCCTGCATCGGGTAACTTTATTACAATGTAACCATCTCATCAAGTCTCTTCTTTAAACAAGAGAGCTGGCCAACCATCTGCTGGGTAAGCATAGAGGGGAGTGGTCACTAAACGCAATCGTGGGCAACCATAGCTCTTATAGCACACTCGCGCGTGATACCGGTACTTGTTTGCCACACGGACAAGCCCCAATGAACCGAACTTCACACGGCAGTACTCACCAACATCGCTATTCCTTGAGAACTGCCGCCACAGACACTCAATATTTGCGCAATCGAGTGTCTCATCGTGTGCCAAGCAACTCATCTAACTAGGCACCCTGCTCTGCACCAATTCCGAGTATCCTTGCCACTCACCTCTCCGCGAAATTGCCACCAACTCCGGCACTTGTAACCTGCGGGATCGCAATCACCCCGCATCAAACTCTCGTCAGTATCCGAGCTCACCTGGAGCAGGAAACTTTACAGACCGAGCACCCCCGAAAGAATTCACATGCAACCGAAATTCGACCTACAGTAGGTAACGGTCCCGATTCTGAATCCCATCGATCACCAGAACATCCCATTCCTAGGCTTTGGGCTGACAAGATTGAGGACTACCGAGCAACAGAAAAAGCCCGAAAGCTACGAGGTCGTCGGAGGTGCTTGCGAAAGGCAGAAAGGGAGATGCGTATCTCTCCAAGATGAATACCCCAGTAAACACCTTGAAATCTGGAGGGGACCCTTGGTTAAAAAATAAGGACTCCCTGGGAAAACGTAGCTCTTCCCAAAATCAGTAGGGCAAATGCATACCGCCGCTGCATGCATGCGTGAGTTGCAACAAGCAACATCTCATTTCCCCGGGATAAACTCCCATGACAGGTTCAAGGAAAGCCCAACCATTCCCTTGCTGTCCAGAAATTGGGGGTCCCAGAGTAGACCAAAATCTACATTAATTGCCAGGTTTGCCCCGGACTACCAAATTATTTATAAATTTACCCACCTCAAATTTCAGCCAAAAGTCAAAGGTTGGAGCTTGATGAGGATCTGGGAGAGAAAGCGGGAGATGCTATCCCAAACCCTGAAAACCGAGCTGAGGACAGATAATATCGTAACACCAGCTACCATGCGCTACCACTACCCGGTATATTCGATCGGACCTACATATTCAAATATCGGGCAATTAGGTACTACACCGAGCCTCTGGGCGTCATGGACTACCACCTCATAAAGCAGGGCGTCGCGAATTTGGAACGGTTTAGTGGAGTTTAAGTTGAAACGCGTGTGATTTCTCGTGAGTTATTCTATACCAAGTCTAAGTTACCCATGCTATCACAATATTATATAACCAGAATTGTTTCTCGATCTCAAAAACTTGTGGTAACTCAACTTGTGTGGACAAAAACTCAAGACCGGAGAGGTGCCAGAGCCAACATTGTGGAGATGGTATAGCGCGGGCGATATTTTCTCGGCAAATGTAGAGGGTGGAATGTTGACACAGAAATATGCGGATCGATGTGTAAATTACCGGATGCTAGGGCTATGTCAAAGGGCATTAGGCGGTAACAATCACAAGAGTGTCTTGGGGGTGGCTTGGGCCGAAGCAAATCGATAGACCAAGGGCCAATCTAAGATGAAGGGCCAGTTCTGACCCGACCGAGATAAGGGGTTCGAAAGCAGGAGAGCGAAGCAGAGCAAAACAAAAACCTCCCATTGTCTAGCAAGAAAGTACAAAGAAAAAATATAACTCCGCTACGAAAAAAGAGGATCTCAAGCAAAAGTCGACCCCAAGACCGTCTCTCCCTTCTCCAACCTGGTCCACTCGATACTCTTCCTCCACAGAACACCCTGCAAAGTGTCGTCCCGACTAGCACAGCTACCTTCTACCTTCCTCTTGCAAACGTAATACCCGCTTTCTTTACCAAGATCTCCCACAGCGACATCTGCAACATCAACACTTGCATCCCAAGGAGTGCGGAACTTATTAGTGACGTATTTAAGCACGTGCACTGCCGGGGCAAAGATGTAGTTCATGAGCAACTTCACCACAGTAGGGTGTTGGACAAAGCAACGGGATGCGGGCATGCCGCCGGGGTCGAGTACCGATACTGTAATACCGGAGAGGTTTGGATCCTATATCCTGTTAGATTTGTGCCACCCAAGAGAGAGGTGGAATAGGGATATCATACCTGAGAAAGCCGCCTTCCTAGATCATACATGAACATTGTCTGACACAATTTCGCAGTAGCATACCGCGTGAAACCTCTATTGAAGGTGGTTTTTGCATCTTCGGGAGCAGGCTTGACAAGTTCCTCGACCTTCTCCGGGATCCCGGGGCGATAAGGACTTATCAAGCTGGGCTTTTCGTCAGAATGCTCCTCCGAGCCGATTATTACTACTCGACCGGCCCCCTCCATTGAAGCGAGGAGCCGCAGGACTAGCAAGAAGTGGCCGAGATGGCAGACTTGGAATGTGGACTCGTAACCATCCTCTGTGAACTGTATTCCACTATTGAGGCTCCATGAGAATGCGTTGCAGACGATCGCAGCGAGCGGGGGTATGGTGCCGGATGATATTAGGGATGCGACAGTGGTGGTGAACGTTCGCACCGAGGCAAGCGAGGAAAGATCTAGAGGTTCGATATGGACTGGAGTAGAGGGGTGACAGGAAGAGAGGCGACGGAGGTTCTTGGTATGTACATCGGAATCGGAGGTATTCCGGACCGCTAAAAGAAGGGGGTGTTCAGGATAGTTGATGAGGAGGTTCTCGACGAGGGCTGTCGCGAGTGTGCCATTTGCGCCGGTGATGAGGACTGTTCCTTGAGGAGCCATAGTTGCTTGAGATTTAGGGAGATGCGGAGCTATGGATATCGAGGTACTTGAGAACTGCAGGAAATCATGATAGCACAGATGCCCTTTTATCTCCAAGTTCCCAGCGCCCTCCCACCCGCCTGTCCGTCCCTTCCTGGGGCACGAATAGTATTTCGGTGGGAAAAAATAAAATAAAATCTATAAAAGCAACTCCGACTCCATGAGCTCGGAGTACAGCTGAAGCGCGCAAAACCTTCCGCTTCTCTCGCAGGAAAGATTCCAGAAGCAGTACCATGTGCGTGTTTCTCTCCAGTGAGGGGCACCCATGAAACATAAATTCTGAACCGGCCTGGAGTCAGCCAGCATTCCCCCTTGTGCCCAATGAAAGTGCAAAACGCGAAGAGGAAAATTGTGATAGAAAGCCGAATCTAAGACTGGGGGCCCCAATAATGATATCTCCTAATCGCGTGATCCTTGTTCACCACCAGTTCTAGAGCCTACCCCTCCTACAGTACGGTAGCAGGCAAGGCACTCGAGTATACCGGTAGTACAAGTACCCAAAAACAGGGATTCACAAAATATATTGCACAAAAAACAGTGCATGTCTGAACCACGCGTGCTACGATTAGTGATTCCCAGATGCTTGCGAAAAAGACTGCTATTGCATGCAGTCAAAAACCGGCTAGAACCTCAGAATTTTTGCGGTATGCGATAGCAGTCCGTTTTCCAAACGTCACATTATGAGGCATATGTACTCTTACATGCTTCCAAGGCCACTTGCCCCCCCCCCCCGCCTCAAATCGCCCAAAGAGTTTTTCCTCGTATTCCCATCACAGCCCCCAGCTGCAGCTACGATTTGTGGAAACCTCTATTTGTTTGTCATACTCTTTTTTTGTTTTTATCAAGCTTCTACTCGAGTAGTGTGGTGCTCGAGAAGATAAACCCTTGCTCTGATGATATGTGGGGAACCCAGGATTTGGCTCGAGGACGGTGCCGAGATGGCCGGAAAACGTGTTCATGTCGTGTTACCCATGTCTTCCCCTTAATTTGCACCATGCCGCTTCCTGCAAGAGCGGTGTGTGTGTGTATATCCAGCCCTCACTCGTTCCTCTTGATAGATAGGATCGCAGCGAAACCCTTTAATTGTTATTCGTTAGCCCGCAAAGCATAAACTTGAGAGAGAAAAGCATTTTTTTTTTTTCCCCTGTGATAACGGCCCAAACGTCTGACCACCGAAGCCATCTTTTTGTTTTTTCCACCTCTTTACAAGTATGGTTCCCATCTCATAGTTCAACGTCTACACTCCCGCAGAGAATCTAGCGAAAATTGACATGGGGGAATATTATTTCTCTCTGCACTCGGGTTCCGCTAGGCCACCAAGGTTTACAATTCGGTAAGCCATTAGCGGCATTTCTGGTGTTACCAAAGTAGGTCGAACATTAGCGGCATACCGTAATACGAACGTACAGGTAAAACTCCTTCAGTTTTTACCAAGTGTTACAAGTAACAGGAGATTGGTAACAGTATCACAATGCGAGGCTGGGTCTGCACTCAAACTTGGAGAGAAACAACTGCCATGCCCCCACAAAGAGTGTCTGTATCGCTAACGGGAGCGGATAGGGGACAATGAGGTAAACTCCCCACCAGACCGGGGGTCAAGAGCAACTCGCAACCTCCCGACGTTCGCGAACATAACTGCTATCGCGCACCACCAAAATCTTGAGCCTCCGGCTGATTTCTTGCCCACATGTGATAGCACGTGTGTTCACAAAGGCCAGGAAATTACAAGCATATACGTGCGCAAACAGTTCCAGAGTCTCTCTATGCGAGAAAACGAGAAACGGTAAATCCCGTTTGGGTAAAAGGGGGTGAATAAAAGAGGGTGATGAGGCGTGGACATAAAAATTTAATTATGATATCATACATATAAAGTTCACAAGGCTCTCAGATAGCGGCGGCAAAGATGGAGAGAGAACAATAGTATTACCTACATCCAAGAGAATACCCAGCTATAATCTTCGAGCAAACCTCTTGCCGTATATCATGTAACTATCCCAGGGTGAAGTCTCAACGAAATAGTGCCCCAAGTTGTAATAGCATACGTATATTGGCCAGCTCCCACCTATATACCTGTAAAGTACTCACAGAACAAGCATCATAGCAAAGGATATCCTCTTCTCCCTTCTTGAAACTGAAAACCTTCAAGCTCCCTCAGCCTCACACTTGGACCACAATCGGACCACCCACTCGAGAAGATAGAGCATTCTTGTGACAACTCCCTATCTGACCACCTCCAAGACAAGTCAGCTGGGCAGAAAGATTTTCCACTTGGTCACAGCCATATTGTCTTGATTCCAAGATGGCTCTGTCTCACCTTTTTCTCAAGAGAGGGATCGCACCGAGGCCACCCCCAGGGCTACCAATAATTCTAAAGATCCCACCGCCTTGAAAACAGTGCTACCACATTTGACAACCTTGATACTAAGAAAGCCTAAAGAACCCATTGCCCTCCTTCCATTCCCTCCTAAAAACTCTGAAGGAGAGGCAGTCCTGCTGGTGGCATTGGAATATGTAGAACAGATCCACTCAAACAAAAAAATCAACATGACCAAAAGTATATAGCCCTACCCCCCTATCCACTTGAATGGGGATTAGAACCTCGGGATTCTTCTCCCACACCTATATACTAATCGCCCTGGCGTTCCAGGCTACTGAAGGCAACCTCAGCTGTTTTCGGAAATTCTCCTTTTCCGAATCTTTGGGAAGCTATTGGACTACCGGTAATTACGATTCCTAGAATTCAACCCCCTATATTCCATTAAAACCCATGCGTTTTCTCTAGAAATATCAATTTGATTTTTTCTACCTCAGTGCTTCAATAGGTTCCATCCGAGATGCCAGCTCCACGAACCTACCACCAGAGACTCATGCCTTTTCCAAAACTGCTCAATCTTTTGGGCTCTGCACCGCCGCATACCCAACATTGAAAGAGATTCCCGGAGCTAGAATGAGGACCTTGAACACCATACCGGATCAACTGGGATCCCCCATCCCCCTCTGCCAAAGAGATTTCGAATACTGAGAAGCACTAGCGAAACTAAGAGGACAAGCTCTCCTCGATCGTGATATGTTCAAGCGGCTTTGGAGAGCGATTTTATCCCTATCCAGAGTAGCATGCCTTATGGAGCACCTAGTGCTTCTTGAGCATATTGAAAGCCTATATGATCTTCTCTCTCAAGCTGGCACTAGGGCTGCTCACGACAAGGGGGGACCTTCAAATGCTACGAAGGACAGGAAGGAGTGGGCAGGGAGCTATTCCAACTAATTTCGTTCAGAGCTATAGCACTCCCGATCAATGAGAATACCTAATTACAAAACCCCGAATACCATCTTATCGAGAATAGATATGAGAGTGTCCCGGTTCCCACCTTCAAAGCGGCATTCTTTTCGTTCGGCCACAGGTCATAGCGCCATCTATAATGAGCTAAGAAACTCTTTGTGCGTCAGCTGTTTTCTTGAAGAACTTCCGAGTAAGCATCCTAATTTTAGGCTTTTTAAAAAAAACAGTACATTGCATACACGCCCAGTTCATATCACGGGAGCTTTACTAGGCTTGTGGGTATCTTAGAGGGTATGCTTTGCCCTAAACCCATCCGCGCTATCAACCCTTGGCTTACTGATATCAACAAGAAAAAGGTTCAACCATTTCCCTGAACCAATCCCAGAAGCGCTATTTCAATTATTCAGGGTAAAAAATTGCCCCAAGCCAACAAACCATTGTCAGGAAATTACACGGCACTCACTTTCCTTCTCCCCCTCCAGAAAAGCGATCAGAATCTTAATGCTACCGGGGAAATTTGCGACACGTGTAGGGTGATACAGAATATACGTTAAGATGAAAACGAATTTTCCCCGGGAGATTTACAATGTTGTGCCATGCACCCGTACCTGCCTCCATGGCTTCACATGCCGTTTATCCGTTACCCTCTCAAAAGATTTGAACAACGCCTGGTCGTAGTACGGTATCGCAAACGCAATCGCAGCCTATACGATATCAGGTACAGAAGGGCACCGCAAAACTGGCCACGCAGAACCGCTGGGCTATGATCTGTTTGGTTGATGATACAAAGGCTTGGTTTCTTACCACGGAGCCGTTAAATTAGCGTTTAACCTATCAAAGGGTCCGCCATGGATGGTTTCGTCGGGGAAAGGTGTGAAGCATGTCCTCCTTCCACAGGAACTCTAAAGGCAGGGTTAGCACTCGTACCAAAGCAGTTTAATGAACGATCCGGGAGGCACCTTACCGCCCGGAGCGGAGAATTAGTTAGCAGCGATCCAGGATCGGAGTTTCACCAGCTGCCCTCATGCGGAGTGCCTGAAAACTAATAGTTTTATGATACCAAGAGAAAACCTCCGACCTCAAGAAAACCACCGGTAGCTACAGTACCGTAACAAAAAACCCTGATGATCCACTATCAGTTTATCAACGGAAATCAGCCCGTCGGGCTACGATAGGTTTAGCTTGATAGGTTAAGAGAATTGCGAATACCGGTGAATAAAATCTAAAACATCCGGTAGGTTGATCCCATACAAGTACTTTACCATGCCAGGAAAATGCTAATATACCAGAGGTATTGCGGGGACGCACTGGGCAGGTGTTTTTTTTTGTTGACGAACGCTAGGTCGTTGCAGCTGGGATAAATACTCTAAGTACTTGTATATTTTGATTAACTAAACCCTCTCCGGAGCTCCTGTCTCAGAATTCGGAGATTACATAGCTCGCCGAGATAGTGGGCTATAAAGGTTTTTCCGGTACAGTCCACCCCGCAATCCCGGTCGGCCAAAATCCGAAGAATCTGTCCGGTACACCGAACAGCCCGGGACAACACGTGGGGTTTTTGTGTAGAGGAGGTGCAGAGGGATTCGGAATTCACAGGGATCTATAAGGACGAAGCAGTGAGGTCGGCGGACTGTGATTACCCGTACAGTACAGTACCCGTACAGTACCCCCTCTATTCATGGTCACCATCAGCCTCAGCGACAACCCAGAGCCCCACCCGGGCGAAATAAACAGCTCTCCCAGATGGACCTAAGCTATCATAACCACAAAACCATTTCCCCTCCTCCCCCATCTCTCCAAACGCCAGCCATGGGACCCGAAGTCACCCCAGCAATCGGGTTAATTCCAGAGCGAAATACCCCTTTTAAAAAAAGTCGACATACCGACACCCTGGGGACCGTGGCGGGGATCTGGCAATGCCGGTGGCTGGGAGGGAGGAAGAGTACTGCTCATTTTGCGAATATAGTAATGGGATGCGACGTTCTACGCCAACATGCATACCCGAATGCCGCACAGCACAACACAACACCGCCACCCCGCAGCGAGCTGCGAAAACACTCTGCGAAGTGGGAAAACACGAGTATCGAGCGGGGAGAAAGTAAATTAAACACTACCATTCAGCGCTTACAGAGCATTTCCACTAGTGGGCGCTTAACGGGGGAGGAAAGCTCGGGAGAAAAGAAGAACGAGGGAAAAGGAAAAGAAAAGTGGAGAATAAAGTGATAGTTGAGGGGCATAACAAAATTACAGGATGCAGCTTATCAGTACGTGGAGGGTACGATACATACCGACAGGCTCAGCCCACAGGACGATACTATGCCCCCCTATTACAGCGGGCCCTGCTAAGGAAGATTAATCGGGTTGAGGAGGCATAAAGGGAACCGTATCCGGTGAGAGAACTGGCCAATGGGTCGGGGGTTGCACGCCGGCGGTCATGTGTTGGGGAGTTCTGTAGAAGAGTTTTGGTTGATTGGGTGGTTTTGAATATGCTCTACTCGAGTAGAGGATACGGGCTGGAGTGCTAGCATAGCGCGGGGGCACGAACTATATAAGAATTTTGTTTGTGTAGTTCTCGTTCTGAGATAGTGTGAGGTGAGGGGGGGTTCTGTTGCTTCTTCTTCGTTCATGCCTCTAGCGATGCATTCTGAGACAGTAGAGAAAATTAAAAATTGTATGATACTATACCAGCAATCCAACTTCCCAAGAGATTATTGGAAATATTACTCACTTTGGCATGCAGCATTGTGAAGTTGAAGCTTGAAAGAGCGCCAAGCCAGACCATATCCCATACCAACTAGCGAGAAACACGCCAAGACCAATACCCAGTATCTTAAAAGCTACCGAGATACTGAATCCTAGAGTCCAGGGAATCATCTCACAGATAGATCAGAATCCAACTGAGCAACCAGAAGGTCGCGAACATGGGTAATTTTGGTCAGAAAATCCTCACACCGCTCATTTCTTGTACCCGCCCCACACTCACGAATTATCATTTATGATTTATACAGGCAGCTGAACAAATACCGCTGCTTAAGTCCAGAAGCCTACTGGAGCATCGCATCATTGCCATTACTCTAGGTTATGATATCTAGTATTTCCTCCATGCCTGTACCTTCATATTCCTCCATCTCACTAGCCCATCCCAATAATTTATCTACTCCCTTCTCCGGTAGCCTTTTCCCGCTCCCCTTGCACTCCTACAATTGGCTCTTCCTCACGCATCTTCTGCTTTAGTTCTCTCTTCTCCGTCCGTATTATTTCTTCAGGTGCCCGGATGCGGTATTCATTAAGGAGTTTGCGCATAGTATAGGTATAAAGGTCAGCTAACGCACCAGTGTCTTCTTTGGAAAACAGTAAAGCAACAGCTGGCGTACCGCAAGGAGTCGAGCGGCGCCGCGAGTCGCAAGGCGGGATTCGAATTCCCGAGCCCACAGACCGAGACTGACTCGTGCCTAGCCTCGGATAGTTCCGGACTCCAAAAACTGATCCCTTGTTAACCTTATTTTTCGCTTAGTAATAAGTACAAATGCTAGTGTTGCAATTTTTATTTGTCCCATACATGAAGGGGAATGTGTCCGTGTACAAAAAAAAACGCCCCCATTGCAGGCACCCGAAGTGTCAAGGAAAGCATTCGGTACCGATTTGTCCTGTGATATGATAGTAGAAACAGATTAGAACGTAAAGTTATTGGGTGACTTGGGGTAATACCGTATTGCGAATGAGAGAATGACACGCTAGTATTTAGGTTAGATTAAGGCAAAACTAAGCGTTATAACACCGCAACACATATCAGGGTCAGTGAAATATCAATTAAGCCCCAAGAAGGATATAGGAAATTACGGATTAGGTACTAAAATCAGAAGAAATAAACAAGCAGAAAATCCCGGGGAAATGCAATTCCTTGGCTTTTGGTATGGTTCAGTTTGCGCAAGTTCTGCCAAGCTCTAACTTAACCCCTAATACGGTAGCCTAGACTTCCCTATTTTTCTTCTGTGAATTCCTGATTAAGACTGGTTGAACTCTTACAAGTATGTCCCGAAAAACCCAACACTTGGTTTGGGTGGAATCGTCTCTCCCCCATTATCCAGTGAACTGGACCGCCGCCAGTTCAGGCCAAGGTTCGGGAGGGGGCGCTACCTATAGGCAAACATACCGGCAACCAGCACGATGTAGGGGGCCACCCTACAAATCCCCCTCTCTGCTAGATTGCCGATAGCAACTATGCGGTATGGTTCCGGACAGCCAGAACGTGCACTTGCGGCTAACTTAACCCAAAACTTAAAGGGTTTTTTTTTCTCCGATGCTGACAATTCAGCACGCCCGGATCTTCCAAGAACTTTGGGAAGGGGTAGGTTTTGGTTGACCAGCGCTATACAAACGGCTCATTTATCGTCTATCTCTCGTAATCTATCTCATCGGCGTGCCCCCCCTACGTGCACAAGTCGATATCGCAGTTGCCCGCGGAATGCCCGCCCGTTTCCTATCACCATAAGACACAAAAGTGACACCCCTAGATGAAAAGCGAAAGTGAGGTGCAACGTGGTAGGTATGGAAAGATCACGCGTTCAGCCTATCAAACGCAAACAGGTGAGCCAATTTTAGGACAGGTTGGACACACGGAGGAGGGGTGGTGGAGGCGGGTTTCCAAAAATCTTGCCCAGTACTGGTATACAGTATAATAGGCCATCAAAGTCTTAGAGATCAAAGCCAGTGGATAGTCAAGTGTGTTGAAGGTTCTAGATCGACATTGGTCGATTGAGATAGAGTGTGGAGGTTTTGGGAGTCTGGCGAAGAGTTCCGATATTCGATAGATTAGTGTGGAGGTTGGAAGATTCTCCGGACATGTCTTTCCTTTGTTACTACGGGAGTGTATGGGGGAAAGCATAGCATGTTTTGGAGAGATACGGATAGGTGTGGTGATTCATGGAATGATGGCGATACGTTGTTTATGTTTTACTTATACACCTGTCTTTACCGTTAGTTTAGCGATAGAGAGTGAAGCAGTTTTTACCTTACCATACGCTTTTGTGCACGTCCTACCACAGTCCCCACAGAGTCCTTTAGTGTTCCTACCCACCGCTGCGCAAGTCAGTCATTGGTTGTTATTCTCCTCCATCACAAGAAAGTGAAGGTCAGGATGTTACCGATCTTGGCGCTAGCATCCCAAGACTAAGGAAGTTGCCCCGAACGCGTCCACAGCAAAATCCCCCCGAGCCTATTACCGGTATTGAGGTCTTGCCAGCAGAGTATCGGTGAAGCATACATAAAATCTTGCGATACCATTGCTGCTGTCCAAATCTACATCACTACGACAACTACTGGACTAAGCTATTATACTTTAAAGCAACCTAGGCATACAGAAAGAACAGTCATTCTCCAGTCTAAATGCCCCACTACCTAATCCCGACATTAGGGAAATTTTCAAGAATCCAGCGCCCGTCATAACGGTGTGGAAGCGGCACCTGAGGACGTTGTTGTGAGTTGGGAGGGAGAGTTTCCACCGGAGTGGGATTAGGGTTGATCTTGTTGTGTGGTGTTGGATAGGCTTTTGTTATCAGTATGATACGATATTTACTTGGGGTTCTTTTTTTCGGACTATAGTGTTGTATGATATAATGGAATGTGCACGATACTGCACTGCGCCCGGGCGCACTTCGCGCCCTGCCGCACAACCCCTCGCATCAAGTGTCGTTCTAATAATCCACTTCTCTCAGAAGCGGTCACAGCTTTTTATCGACACCAAAAAAATACCCACTAGCCATCACCCAAACTCCCTAACATAATTCAGCCTACGTACAAATGCTACACCTCTCGGTAAAGGTTGTCACGACTTTTGTCAATCCCCTAGTACCTTGGGTGGTGTGGTGGAGAATATGGTCGTGTTGTGTTAGGTTTGTTGCTATGCGATGAGGCGGGATGGGGTGGGAGTAGTGATGCTATGATGCTGTTGTGATACTATGACGCTGTTGTTGTCGTTATTATTATAACTTAGGCTACTTTTGCACTGATACTGATATCAGTTCCTCTATTTTCTAGACCTGTACCTGAATAAATCCGTGTACTTAAGAAAAAAGAAGAAAAGAGCATTGTGTCCCCGGGATTTAACAAAACAAAACAAAAAAAGGCATTGTTACTGTGATAACATGATAAGCTTCTGTCAAGGAGGCTACTTCAACCTCTACTAGTATTATTACTCCTGTCGTCACAAATTCACCCATTAGACCTTAATATCTAAGAATTACACAAGTATCATACTCCACGTGACACCCTCCTCATCGGCCCAAAGTTTCCCAGAATAAGCCCCCGACACGACCCTGGTACCGTGCTTCAAGCCCGACCGCACCTCCCTAGTCCCAGGAACCAGAAGCATTTAGTGCATGGTACCAAGGGAAACGCAACACAACACCAAAGACCAAACAATTGTCTAACAATATTTCATATCGCCATGTTAAACACCGCCGCTTACCATCGGGACTGATTGGATAGATAGGTGCCTGGGGGGTTGCGTCATGATCAACTGACCCTTTTGAGTGAGGAGTTTCCTGTTGGATATAACTCGACTCAGACAGAGGACTTCTTGACCTGACTCGCGGTGCCATTGGCAAACAGAGCCTCACGTGGGCAGCGTACATTTGAAAGATAAGATGGATGATGGCAGTAATTTTCTAGTTTTTCCAGGATTCTCAGCTATGGGCGGTGCTCTACTGCGCTCGCCGGGCCGCGGTGAGAGGAGCTTGAAATGATTGTCTTGCTTGCCTCGGGAAGAAGCCAATTCGATACAGTAAACCAGGATGAAGAAGGAAAGAAGGGAGAGGCAGTAGCGTATTAGAAAACAGTAATGGCAGATGAGTTGATAGAGAAAGATACCGCACAGTAGACGGAATCCCCTTCTTGAGCTTGTGGTTGGTTCTGAAGTGTTGGTCACCTGGTGGCGGGCAGGGTTGTTGGGTTGTTGGATCAGGGGCGGTGGCAACGGAGTTGACAGTCCTCTATCTTTGACCCCAACGCTGTGACCGTCGACCCTACGCCAACACACGTAATGTCACTCCCACTTGGAACCTTGAATTGTCACTCTTGACTTCAAGGGTCAACCACACAAGGTATGGTGTTTTTCGAGTGATCAACCACCCTACCCATCCCAACTAACATTCCATTAGGACTTTGACTTTGGACTTTGGACTCGTCACGCTTTTATATAGCCGTGGGTTGAAAGTACCGATGCTAAGGGTGAACACGAAGTCCTAGCGCGGATCCTCTAGTTGGTGTTTTTTTCTTTCTTTTTCCTGCTTTTTCTTATTGCACGACCACCGTGAAAAAAACTAGTTAATTCGATTGTTCCTGCAACTGGGGAAGAAAAGCACCAAGAACCCAATCTGGTTTCCCAGGCCCTGCATAACCCCGCCGAGTGAGCTGGCTAGACCTCATTAATCGGTATCCGCTACTTCGCCAACTTACCCGTTAAGCCTACGGTGGTTTGGTACGGTGGTCCCTGACGTACAGTCTGATAGTGAGTTGAACGAGTCTTTACGGCACTACCTGTATCTGTACTAAACCCCCCCCCCTCTTCCTACCCAAGGCGGTATATTATGATAATTCCGTACCATTCCGCGCATCTACCCAGAACCGGCAGTTTGCAGGAAGGAAAAGTAGCAGGAAGTCCTATCGGGATACTAAGCGGATGGTTCCGGGTGCTGATGAGTCGAATATGTGTAACGCATCATCGGCCCTCCTAGTTAATCAGGTTATTCTTCTCAGCTAAAAACTTCCCGGAGGGGATTCCAAATCCCTTTCTCCCCGATTAAAAGGAAATAGGAAAAATATCTTCGCGATATTACCACAACACAAATAAGTAGCATGATAGGATAGAGAGAAAAAAGGCTTAGCATCACTGTCTCAAACCGGGTACCGTGCCAACTAATGCCCCTAGCTCGCCTCGCTCATCTTACGAATGTCCTGCCTATTCCATTCATCCATGCTCAGGACCAACGCTCCTACCTATGGTCACTAGATTGTGTTTAGTCGGTTTTGGTGGTGACCTGCGTGACCTTGGTACTTCGCTATCGTTTCGTGAACGA
Organism: Tuber indicum; assembly: GCA_006112555.1. Taxonomy (NCBI): domain Eukaryota; kingdom Fungi; phylum Ascomycota; class Pezizomycetes; order Pezizales; family Tuberaceae; genus Tuber; species Tuber indicum. The sequence goes on along the minus strand of VBSK01000250.1, from coordinate 671,297 downwards.
TTGAGAATTCGCTTGACCTTGGGATACTACGGCTGTTGGGTCGGAGATGCCTGTTTGGTCCGTCACCCTGCTTCAACACACTTCCTCGGGAGGGTGTGGACTTTATGCTGGGGGTTGCCGGGGAGTTGTTGTTGTTGGTGCATGGCTTAGTTTGAGTATCTGTAGTGAAATCCAGTGATATTATTGCTTTATCAGTGCGTGCGGAGGAGAGATGGAGGAGGAGGCAGGGATAGATTGGAGAGAAGGAAGAAATGATATAAAGACCTCATACACCATCCTTCTCGAAAGTCCCGAATAGTTCAGCATCATCTCCGCAGGCTTCGATACCATTCTCTTTCCTGCACCCATAGCCGAATTGACCATACAGACTTTATCTGTCTGCCCAATCGTCGGAGATATCTATTCAACATGTCGATCATTCGCAAGAGTACGCAGACCTTTGCCATCTGCTGGGAGTTGGCACGATTCCACAGTAGTGAGTCTTGTTTGGAATGGTTTGGAGCAAGTATGGTGTCCCTTTCCATGAGCCACTAACTACCTATTCCCCTATTTAAACTTATATACTGACTCTAAGTAGTGTGGGGTGCATGCTTTGCAGCAGGAGACTCCAAGGAACCGTTAGATTCGTACTATGTGGCAAAGAAACTGGCCGGAATCTGGCTCTGCATGACAATAGTCCATGGAGCGTGGTGTACTGGAAAGTGAGCTCAACTATTTTCTACTATTTCCCTACCGTACTACCCAATCCGGCGACCGCACTCCCGGTACCGTAAGTGCCCGAATATATACAAGAGAGATGTGCTATGTCGTTGAAATTCCCCCTATGGGATAGCGGAGGCCAATTATCGCAAACTCAGCCATCAGCTGAGACAGGAAAAAAGAAAGATACACAGCGCCTCACTACTGAGGCAATCACAACGCCCCCGTACATTTGCCTTATATTCGAGTACTTGCGGTACCCGAGAAAAAGGCTTAATCATCCGACTGCTGCTTCCCCCCTTATATTAATTATTACCACAACAGTAACTAACTTAGCCTAATTAGTGATATCATAGACAGACACGTCGATGCCGGGGTAGAACGCACCAAATACCGACCCCTCCCATCGGGCCGAATCTCGGTACAGGGAGCCCTAGCCTCCTGTGCCTTCCTTACCGCCCTCGCCTCGGCTCTAACACACTACTGCCTGGGATGGGACACCCTATTGTTATCGATCCCAATGTACTTCCTCAACGCGATATACCCCTACATGAAGCAATTGATCCCCTGGCCGCAACTAGTACTCGCACCGGCGGTAGGCTGGACTACATTCATCGGGTGGGCAGCCATGGCCGGTAGCCTCAACGACTTGGAGAAATGCATTCCATTGTTCCTGGCTACCAGTTGCTGGACGCTATATTATGATACTTGCTATGGGTCTCAGGTGACTAACCACTTCTATAAATATATACTACTGACCGTACCTGAATACCAAACTAATAATAACAACAGGATGCCGAAGAGGATAAGAAAATCGGCGTAAAGTCACTGCCAATCTGGCTGGGAACCAGCATCCACCCATTCCTGGCCTTCCTAGGGATCCTCATCATCGGCCTTCTTGGTCTCTCTGCGCACGCGTCTAACGTCAGCTACATTTTCTGGACCTTCGCTATTGGCGTGTGGGCGTTCCTCATTCCATACCAGATTTCTCAGCTGGACCTCAAGGACCGAACCTCCGGTGGGAAGATTTTCAAGCAGAATATCAATTTCGGCAAGTATGTCACCTTGGTCGCATTTGCTGAGTTGGCTTATCAGAGCTTCTTTGCGAAATTCTGAAAGAGAGATATGATGATGGCGCGGAAGGAGTAAGAAAAAGAGGAGAAGAGTCTTGGATGAGGGAATTACGTTTATCACCTGAGGTGTGGTGGGGGTGGGGAGTGGAGGTAAGGATAGGGCTGGGCTAGGCTTGAATATAGAATATTGGGGGGTGGATCCGGGGAAGGGGGTGGTGGTGGGTTGAATCATGGGAATGGAAGAGTCACGAGTAAACAACCACGAGAACAGGCTGATCGATATTTATTTATTTTCTTTTTTTCTTTCATTTCCTTTCCTTTTTTTATCGCTCGTGTCTCTCTATCTTGTTTCGTTTTTAGGGTGCAAGGGTGTACGGGTACATTTTCGAAACAAAAAGGAATCATTCAAATGAAACTCTACGGTACTGGAAGTTAGTGTTGGAATGTACGTGCCGGTGAGATGCCAAATACGCGCGCGCGCGCTTGGGAAGCGAAAAATGACTATCGTACAAGGGGAAAGAAAGCAGTGACGGAAAGCCATTCGCCCGACTTAAGTTAAAAGCTGTGTCGGTCTAAAAGCACAGCCGGGCGCCATGGCCGAAGCGTAGTCGCGATCCCCAACCGGGTAACGGATCGGTAAACCCCCCCACCCCTCGTCGGCCCCCGAAGCTAACTATTCGGGCAGAAGCGCGAGCTAGACTTGCAAGCTAGAGCTGGGAGCTAGGACTAGTTGGTCTAGCCAAGAGGGATTGGGGGTGGAGTGAGGGAAACTAATTTAGTCAAAGGCTAATCAAACGTCGATAGGACAAGCGATAAAATCAAGGCTCTGTCACCTCGACTCGGAATCTCCAACCAACGAGAGGGGGTGGAGGACGGAGGGTAGGTGAGCTCCACGCTCCCGTCAATTTGACAAGTCATACTTCCCGATATCCGCGCAGCACTGTGCTAAGGGGAAGAGGAGGAGGGATGGGAGGGAACAGTACATCGGTACTGCCCAAACCAGGATCCCAGGAGGGAGGTATACCACTAATACGGCAGTGTGCAGTACGTCAAAATGCTGTGATACCATGAACGTGTCTGCCCCATTGCAGAATCGATGCATGGCGCTCATCCGTGGCGTCTTGCACAGTATCATTCGGCGACCAGTACTCTGTGGAATCTATAGCGGAGGCTTTGATATCATGGCCACCCAAGGCCCTGTTCTTTTGCATATGGGGGGGGGATATATAGGAGGTGGGGGGGGGATGTTGAAGAGTCAGTTGAAATGTGCAAAGTTGAGGCGAGATGATTAAAATGAATGGCCACCAAACCAATGTTTACTTCTTCCCTTGATGTAAATGCTAGATTTAGTGTACTGTAATCGAGGTTGAATCTACAATATACGCAGAGAGGTCTCTCGCCTTTTTTTCTGCCACCAAAAAAGAAAAGAAACGAGGAGAAAAGAAAAAGTGAAATTATAATATTATGAGTTATTTGCGAGAGCTGCTGCAGCAGTACAGATCCAGAGACGCCTTGGCCGGCCTCTCCCCTCCTCTCGAGATATCGGAATGATTAGAAAAGAAGCCTAGATGAGGAAGACGGAGGAAGTTATGATAGTTACGCGTACAGCTGGACAGCTGGCTACGCCTTTTTTCTCGCCTAACCCCAAGGAAGCGCAAAGGTCGTACCATTCTGGACCTTTTGGAGTTCATTATAGTGCATATGTGTGATTCTCCAAAAAAGCCTTTCTCGCTAAAGTCTTTTATTATCACACGGCAAGGCTCCGGAGATGTCTCAATGCCACGAGAGACAAGGCCGTATGGTTTTCCTCCTAGGCCGTGTAGAGTCCACAGAGGTTCAGGTGTGCTGTAAAGAAGGAATGGAAGGAAGAAAGGAACAAGCTGCAAGTCCTACAGGCACCAATCAGGCATTATGCACTTTACGGATTTGGAAGCCGGAAAAGCAATAAAAGAAGGGGTTGCGCGGGACTCGAGTAGAAGGTCGCACAGCATGCTGGGGAAAACTGCACATCTGCCACATGGATGTAGGGATCGAGCTGACGCCCCAATGATGGGACGAAAGTAAATCCAAAAGCGAGAGATGCAAAAAGGAGGAGAAGCGAGGGAAAAAGGAAGGAAAATGGACTAAAATGGATGTGAGATAGCGCCAAATGTTTTCCTCCTGCCTACTCGGGCACAGCAAAGGCCAGCCGATGTGATATCAAAACAAATTCCTTCCGAAAGTACCAATACCCACTGCCGTAGCAACCGCGCCGAAGTTGCCAGTGAATCCCCCCCTCGGTAAACTTTGTTTTTTTTCTCTTTTTCCCTTTCGATACAGTGTCTCATACCTTCTACTCGTAACAACCTGTCGAAAAGGGAATTCCCTTGCGGAAATTGTCTGTATGGTTGCGGCTAACCCAAGCTCTGGAAACGCGTTCAGAGTCTGCGGTTACAGTATGTGCTCGCTCGGAGAGGCTAGGGCATTTGCTTCTGATTGAAACACTGCCACCCAATGCTCTTTCGGCGCAGCTAGGTTCCTCTCATCCACCCCCCCCTCCCCCTTACCCCTTTACCCCCCTCTCCGCCATCTTGTTTTGTCTCGTATGGCACTCGAGTATCAATATGGCGTTGTCGGTGAGAGTTCCCCTCCACCGGTATCTACCTTAGAAAACTCCAAGTGCTTCTTGGTTGAGACATATTCAACCCTATTTTCGTACCATAAATTATCCAGCTATTATTGGTGGCCGAGAGTTAACCAAAACATATTCCTACCGGGTAACCATTTTCTGATTAATTATGTGAGAAAAGCACGTTTCCCTCCGCCCCCGGGTCAACCCTGCACCCGCTGAGGTACAACACCTGTAAATCTATGAGGTAATGCAAGGGTTCAGGTACTCGAGTACTCGCAGGGAGTCTAGGGATTGTACGAGTATGATGATACTTGGGGCTCTCCCTGTGATGGAAATGTTTCCGAGAGTTTTACTGTAACCTGGGAATTCCTGGCGGAGAGGGTACCGGTACGATAGGATAGAGTGGTAGAGCTAACCTCTCACCCTGTTCTCACATAACCTCTCTAAACTAACCTCACATCCCACGTTTCCCACCCCTACCGTACCCACGTGTGTCACTCTCACTACCTTAGGTTAATATAGCGAAGTAAGGGGAGGGGGGTGATAGCGAGGGGGAGGGGGAAGGCAAAGCTAGTTACGAGTACATTAGTAATTTAGCAGGGTACGATTCTCTCTATAGTAATTGTAAAAGTACTTTTTATATACACATACGGTGAGTAGAGGGAGTATAAGCAAAAAAGAAAAAAGAAAAAGAAAAAAACCGAGTCGCTTCCCGTGTTCCTTCCAGAATGCGTGGGGGACCATTGGCGGAAGAAGGGAAGACAAACCCCCCGCACAAAGCAATTTCCTCCAGACATATGATACCTAATCCAGCACTTGGAGCTTCTGCATGGCATATGTACTGTACTGTACCAATCTACCAAAATCGCGCCTCAGGCACACCGAAAAACACACCTCCTCACTTGTCGCAGGTACCCACTTCCCCTCTAAAATAGCCGGAAAGGGTGAACGAGAAGGGGCAGCGGTAAGCGCCGCCGTCATCCGCGAATCTGTTCTTTCATAGTGTTCGTTTTTTTGTTTTCTTGGTGCCTTTCCCCGTTCCTTGTAACTTAGGAGACAATTCCAGCAAGCTCATACCGCCGCCCACGGTAGTTTACCAAGATACTGAACTTCGCAAAGTGCATAGGTGATTGCATTCCTATACTTATAAGACTACCGGTATAGCACTTGGCCCTTTGTTTTTCTTTTTCAAATAAGCCATCTTTCCTTTCCCGAGTGGAAGAGAACGCCAGCTCTGCCCCACAGACATCACATCCATAGTCGTGAGTTTACACCGCATCAGAATAGGACCACACTACGCACTTTCTCCACCTTCCTTTTATTTTTTGGGGTCGAAAAAGAAAATCCGATATCCGTGCTCATCATCATGGACGCGGTGAATAAGAACTCCATGATGGACCCGAGATCTCCAGTTTCAAGAACCCGTCCGTTCCCACGATTCCGCCGGATCTTCATCTACTACCTCGCCCTCCTCCTCCTCCCTCTCCTTATTCTCCTCCTCTTTCTCACAAAGGAGAATACACATCCCCCTCCACCTCCCCCTCCCCCACTCTCCCCCTACTTTCTAACACCCAACCTCGAAACCATGAGGCTCCACGTACTCTCACTCCTCGGTATTGGCTGCGCTCTCATCAATGTAGCCCACTCTGCAGCGGTCGCTTTGGCACCCAGACAAACTCCTGCCCCCGGGCCAATAATCCCAGAGATCACTGAATTCGTGGACTCACTTTCCCTGGAACCTGGGCAGGAGAACGAGGTAGCCCAAAAGCTGAACGACAGCGCGGCAGCCCTGAACTTGACCGACACCCCCCCACAGAAAGCGAAACTGCGCAAGCGGAGTAACGTAATCGCGACCAATATTGCCTGCTGGATAATCCAGATAAAGTTTGCCGAAAACTCGTGCGAAGAGGGGAGTTCGTCATACTCAACTCTAAGTACTATGAATTGGTTTGTTTCCTCCTTCTCGCATATTAGGAAAACGTTTTCCTTGAATGATAGATATGCTGATCTTTTCCCTCTCTACATTTTTGCGCTGTGAATAGGTCGAAAACATGCTGGCTCAAACCAAGATGTATCGTTTCGCCGACTTCAGCTCAACAGGTCTCCATCGTCATGAAAATTATCGACTTCCTCAACGTGAACTACTCGGTGCGCAGCGGTGGACACACGCCAAATCCTGGATACTCCAATACGGACGGAGGGGTGCTCATCGAATTGTCGAAGCTTCGGACCATATCTTTAAGCACCGATGGGACCGTCGCAAGTATCGGTCCCGGCCTCAGATGGGTTGAAGTTTACGATTACCTCGCGCAGAGGAACACCACTGTCCTCGGTGGGAGAATCCCGCAAGTAGGTGTTGGCGGTTTGATCCTAGGTGGAGGGCTCTCCTTCTTCGCGAACCGGTACGGATTGGCCTGCGATAATGTTAAAAATTTCGAGGTACGTGAATTTGATACAAGGATGACGAGCGAAGAAGAAAAATATGTCTCGAAATAATTTTTATTCCCATCCGTGTTCAGCCACAAATTTGGCTGAGCTGAGACTGACCCACTTTGTTGGTCCCAGGTTGTCACCCCCGATTCTAAAATTCTGAATGCCAACGCGGCTCAGAACTCGGATCTATTCTGGGCGCTAAAGGGTGGTTCCGGTAACTTTGGGATAGTAACCCGCTTCGACATGTACACTCGCAACGACCTCGCGAAAATCTGGTACGAAGTGCGAGTATATGCAGCGGACCAGACCCCAGCACTCCTTGATGCTGTCGAGGACTTCCAGAAGAACGGTGAAGTACAAGACACGAAGGCCGGTTTCGTCTTCAGTGCAACGACCGGAGTGACATTGGTTGGCTACATATACTCTGGCACCGTCTCCACACCCTTCCCGTCGGCGTTCTCACCTTTTTTCAGCATCCCCTGCATCGGGAACTTCGCGGCACCCACCAACGGAACCCACTACCAGCTCGTTGCCTCCCTCGCAGCCGCCTTCTCCCCGGTCCCCGCCCGCCACGACTACCGCGCCGTGAGCACGGGTGTCGACGCTACAATGTACAAAACTGTCTACTCATTCTGGAAGACCAAGGCACTCGAAATCAAGGCTTCTACGGGCGCAGACATGTCCTTCTCCATCCAGTCCTTCTCTAAGAGTGCTGTAGATTTCGGGACGAGCACCGGTGGAAACACTCTCGGCCTCGCTAGTCAGACACAGCAATGGTTCACCATGCTCATCGATTGGGACAATGCTGCTGATGACACCGCTGTTCGAGCGGCTGGCAAGTCCGTCACGGATAAGTGGAGTGAGGTCTCTAATGCTATGGGGTTCGGAAATCCCTACATTTATACCAACGACGCATCCAGGGACCAGAACCCTATTGCCAGCTATCCCCCTGCAAATATCGCACAGATGAGGACTATCAGCCATAAGTACGATCCCAAGCAGATTGCTCAGACTTTGCAGAGCGATGGTTATCTACTGTCCAAGGTCCCGTAAGTTCTCGGGTCATCTATCTGTGTCTCTGTATTCGTGCATGCGTTTTCTCTCTTTCATATTCACCCATCGCAGAGTATATAAGCCGTTAGGGAAGGGGAGGTGTTCTTGGTGTTTCTGGTAGTTTTTGCTTTTTTATATATCTTTATGTTTATTTACTTGTCTATTACTTCTTTTCTTTTCCCTTTCCCTCTGATCTTTGGCGTGCTCCTCTGTCTCTTTTTTCCTTCTTTGCGTGAAAAGGGCTACCGAACCGCTCTGTTGGCCCGCTCCTACCTCTTTGTAATATTCACCCTCCTTTTTCGTCTTCATTTTGTTTTTTCACTCCCAGGTTCGATATATATTGTGTGTAATGGCGCGGGGACGAACCGCAGTTTTAGAGTGGAGGAGAGAGAAGTGGGCCGGATGGTGAGTGGGGTTGGGTTTGGGGGGGGGGGGGGAGAGATATCGGATCTGGATGTATTTTAGTTGCTACCTTACTGTACCTTTCTAGCTGGATGGCTCTTGTCCATAGCGGTGGGCCCCGCAATAAACCAAGAAACAATCCGGCTATCTATCGCAGCGTATCATAAACAATTGACCGATTCCATCGATTATAAGAAAATCACACGAGCAGATACCACGGTTTAAATCGACTCTTCCTTTCTTTTTGCGCCGGGATATGTTCCACTGGTCACAAAGTACATTTCTTGAATGTCTTGAACAGCTTCCAGTTTCCAACTCGAGAATCGTGAAGATATCCAATCGAACCGATAACTCACTTTCGGTTTGAATGCAGTGATAGCGTAGAGATACTGCTCTTTGTTCTGTTTTTGTTTTTCTTCCCCACCTCCAGGTCCTGTGCCCACCGTTTTTCCTTCTTCCTCTTCTTGTGTCTTCTCACCTAACTGGACCAGCAGCCGCACCACCTCCGAGTAGGGCATAATGGCATCTCCAAACAACGTGGCATTACCACCACCCACATTGACACCACCTTCTCTCACTCCCTCCTCCTTCAGTAGATCAGGAAATCAATCAATCACTCAGACCCTTCCCCTCTTCCCCTCAGACCTCCCTTGGACCCCACCCCATACCAGTATTCCGCGCACATACATACGAGCACCATGCTCTCTCACACACCCATCCACTCTCAGCACCGTACCGCAACGGGAAGATACGGCACGAACACTGCGCTCGAGTATGGTGGTACCGTACTAATATCACATCTAATAAACATTACATAGAACCTCCAAAATCACACACCTGCGGCACGGTACTTTTTTAATAAGAGGATACCTTTGCGAGAACAATAAACACCGTGAGATGAAATTCGGGCGACGCATGGCAAGAAATCACCGCTAACAAATCCGAAATTCATCCATCCCCTTTTCCCCCAAGCTCGCTAGCCCCCCTCCCCCATCTACGGTACCCCCCACTCTATCATCCACCACCCATGCCATGCCGCACTACCCAGCCAATCTGCCACTGCCGCGCAGTTAGGGTACCCGTAGCAGGCAGGAGGTACCCGATAGCAGGGATTCGTATAATATGGCGAAGAATCCGTGCGTATCTGCTACCCTGTTACTGTATCGAATAGGTACTTTCTTACATTCAACGAGAGAGCACCAAACCCAAAGCAAAGAAGAAGAAAAACATTTTTTAAAAAAAATTGATAAAAAACATCTCCGCATAACGCAACACTACAAGTATTAGTACCGTTACACAACTATAATACTACAACCCCCTCAGGCGCCCAGATGATGGGAGACATATGATACAGAGGAGATTTCTTGGCGCGTTTCCTAGCATTATTTCAAAAATGACCACGGTTACGAACCAAAATAGGATGTCACTATTCCATACATGCCATAGTTCGCCCATTTATTACTCTCTCAATAGTGGGATTTTGACCTGGCCTAAACAAATTCGCATGCTCCCCCGCATGGACTACAATTAAGAACTCCTTTTGCTCCACCAAAATACATCTTGGCATGAAACCAACGAGGCCCTCCCCCTTCTACAACAAACCCTCTATCGATTCCCGACGAGAGCGCAACAAGCATTCAAGTTTGATCTCACCGTCGAAACTTGACGCGATCTTGGTGTTGAAGCAGCTCCTGTCGCAACATCTGGAAACACCCCTCCCCTCAACCCATCAAACCGTATCGCAAAAAACCGCGGGAAAGCGAGCAGGGATTGAGGCTCCCTTTCACCTTTGCCCCAAACAAAAAGCAATCTGATCAACCCGCTCCTGCGCCATGGGCTCCCGGTGTCATCACCAATTGCAGGGGCGAATTTACAGGGTTCGTGATACTTGTATTGGTACGGACTTGCGAAAACTTGAGAGTTTCCGCTAATCTTGGAGTTTTTGTCTTTCCTTGGGCCTGAAATGTGCCCTGTGTTTCTGGATGTCTATCGCTAGGCATGTGTTGCTGTTTGTGGCGAATGAGAAGATGGAGCAGAGTTGTGCTATGGAAGTCTGTTTTGGACCAAAGGTGACGGCATATTTTCCCTTTTTGTGCTTAGTCACAAAGAGACCTTGCCTCCTTAGGTGAAGTGTTCCTCTTCACACGGGTTTTTTGTTGGCACTAACTAGGAAAGTCTGCTTGCTTTTCAGGTCATATGGCGCAACTAAATAGAAATGAGTTCTTGAATAACTTTCCCAAAGGTTCCGAAAGAGAGAGAGAGACGCTATCCAATATTGGTCTTTGAGATTGCCTTATGGTTGCTCTCCTACTCAAATATCATGGGAGTTAGTTAAAGTGTAACTAATGTGTGATATCCAAGCAAGCCCACATCCCTCCCCAAGAATAAAGAAAATAACAAAAAACAAAAATTTTATTATAGGTATAGATACCGCCCAGGACATGATTCTTCTCGCTGGATCCATCTCCTAGATTTCCTCTTGGATACCATTTCCACCAATATCTAGAGAATAATGCCGGTAAGTTTTTGCAGCTTTTGACAAATCAGTAACAGCTAAAGTCTCTTGACTTTAGCTGTCAACCTCTGATCCCTTTTTTTACCCCCATCCGACGACAGATAGTCCACATGCCTCTACGTAGATCCCGGCAACTCTCGATTTCAGCAAGTACTGTACAGTACAAGTACCTTTTTTACCGTACGATGGAAAACAATTTACTCGAGTACCGTACAATCCACTTACCGGGACCAACGGAGATCATCCCGCCAGCCCAATACAGATAGTCCGATAGGGGGTCAAGGGAATTGCGCACACGGATTAACGCCATCCAATACTCGAGCACATCCACTGGCCGATCCCATACCACGTCGGGAAAACGGCTAATCCCTCTCCGGAATTCCCATCTTAGAATCCGGAGATTATCATGGCTCGTAGAGATTCCGGTAGTACAAGCACTCGTAGATTATTCGAATGAAGGCCTTTACCATACCGTACCGGTACTAGCCCGTCGACAAGTTGTCGGGCGCACTTCCATAAGGAGGTGTGGCGATTCCTCTCTCAGCGAGGACTTTCGCGTTACACGCACTTTGACACGCTTGCGCCCCAGTGCTAGTGGTGCGTGGCGCTTACCGAGTTCAGTAGAGTAACCTGTAGAACGTGTATCTTGCCAAGGCGGGTGCTATTTTGTGATGCCCTGTTTGGGTAGTCGTGGAGATGAACACTGAAGGTATGATACGGTACTTTATACCGTGTTCTGTATTCAGTTTATCTATCCAACTTTTTCCCCTCAGCTATTGTGGCGGGAAATATTTTGGGCAAGCAAGCACTTTAGTTATCATTGCCAAATGCTGCTGAAAACCGTCCGTATATTCTGCGCACCATACAAGTACCTGTACAATACAAGCTTCAGCTGAAGCCTTACCCAACACAACCCCATATATGATTTCCCCATAAACTCATTCCCCTTCACCAAATAGAGAAAAAAAACGCACCCATCTTGGCACTCACGTTTTAAGCGCTCACCACTCATGAGTAATCATACATGTATTTCTGTGTTACTTGTACTAGTACTAGTAGGGTATTTTCATCACTCCGCGAATCATCATCCATGCAACGAGTACTACTCGTAGTACTCGTACTTGTATGTAGCGCCAAGACGCGGCCAGCCAGCCAGTTCAGCCATGTTCACGGGTGTTCGGCAACGGAAATTTCGCAATCAGAGACATGTACAATCACAAGTATTTATATAGTTTGATAAGAAAGGGAAAAGGAGAAGGGGTAATTATGGCGGGGGGGGCGAGAAGGAATGGGAAAGAGAGAAAATAGTCGTCAAGTTCTTTTATCATAGAACTCCACAGTACTGTACCGCGAGAAGTAATGATACAAAAAATACCTGACGGCTACAGCATCCACGAACAAAAGATTCCCCCTTAGTATCGTACGGTACTTGTGTGTATTCCGGGACCGGGTGAGGAGAGCAGATACCTCGCCAAACAATAAACCCACCACGGAATCTCCTCCACCAATGCCGGCTTCCGGGTCCCCCCCACACATCCACCCACCCATCCATCCATCCACTCGTGCAAAAGTAAAAATACCAAGTGTTGTGCACGTTCGGATAGGATAACCTACATTATAAAAAAGGTTCCCTTTTCCTCTCTCTCTCCTCAAAACTGAGTCTGTGCGAATTCGATTTCGATGGCGGGATTGGGTTGTTGTTGTCTCGCCTCGTTTTTCTTTTCTTTTTGATGGGTGATAGGTGTTGTCTTACGGTAAGCGCGGAGTTCGCTTACCGGTTGCTCGGATCGGGATTGTGTGATGGTCCCCCGTCTTATGGCGGTGAGTGGGTGGTGCCGTGGGCTGCTACAGTACCGTACTGTATGATACTCGTAGAGTTGACTTGTGGTGGGTGGGTAGTCTAAGTGTGGGACGAGGGAAGTGGGTGACTAAGTAGACTTGGCGCTGGGGTTTTTGTTACGGATTTGGTAATCCTACTGTGATACTTAGTAGCCCGGGTTGGCATTGTGGGAAAAAAGGCTTGTCTATTTGTACTGTATAGATACTTGTATCACTTAGAGTCTGGGAAAACACATGCTAGATATAGTACACGACGACATCTTGCTCTTTCTCCTCTCGGCTTGGTAAAGGCCGATACGGTACTATTCGAAATACGGTAGTACCGATCCCGAACCAGCGCGGAAGCGGAACCGCGCAGACCTGCAAGACATGAATAGAGAACGACAAGACTATCAAAACCTTCTTTTGCATTCATTATTACATCTTGTAGTCTTAATACCTAAACCAAAAAAACCAACCAGACATTGTTAACCCACACCCCGGACAGAGAGAGAAAAAAAAAAAAAAAAAAAAAAAAAGATTCCCGACCCGGGCCCAAAATATATCATAGAGCCTCCCATAGAAAAAACACATGCGCATACACACACACACACCGGAAATCATAGGTACAAACCACCACCACTATTACCCATCGTCATCATCATCATCACCGCTCCCACTCCAACTCCCATCTCTATTCTGTTGGCAACCTAAGGCTTCTCGGAAACCCTGACTTCAACAGTACTGGTCTGCACAATACTCCCGGGTAGTACGGAATCGGTGGACAGATCATCACGAACGTCCGCCTTGATAGTAGTGACGTGGGAGTGCTTGACAGGATAAGTACCGGTGTAAGTGCCGCCAACGGCGTCGACGTGGAGAAGCTCCATGGAGTCGTTGTTGCTGCCGATCTGCTCGCTGTAGGGTCCAGGGCGCTGGATTCCGTGGGAGCGCTTGGTGTCGCTCGGGTCCGTCATGCCGCCGCTACCGCCCTGGGAGAACTTGGAGAACTTGCTCCGTTGGAGGCAGTTATACTGAGTAAGTAGAGGCTTGAGTGCAGGTAGTGAGGCGCCAATGATGGCCATGTTGGACTCGAGGAGGGAGGGAACCCAGTAGGTCCAGCCATAACGGTCAAACTGAGGTGGGATGACCTTGCTGAGGGGGTTGGCGGACCCTAAAGGTTTGCGTGTTAGTATGTATAAGGTGGGGGGGGGGGAGCGAGAGGGGGTAATAGAGCTTACATCTTGGGTCGATGTACGGATATCTCTTCATTTCCAGAACCCAGAGAGCAAGTCTGTATGCGATCCCGAAGCACGCCCTGTAGTTCATCGTTAACCCTTTTACCCTTTCCTAGTCCCGGTGTCCGAGGTGAACATACGAAGCACCCAGCGCAATCAAAGCGCAGACCAAGACCCTCTGGCGCTTCTGCATCTTCAACTCCCAGATGGCCTTCAAGGGCAACACCAAGATGAGAATATCAAATACCAAGCTGACGGAGTACAGAGTGATGTGTAATTTGTAATAGTAGACATCTCCACAGTCCGCGTTGCGCTGGAACGGCTTCCAGAAGGACGATGGGGGCTTGCACATGAAGCCGAGGAGGAACTCATAAGTGACGACGTAGGGGATGGTCAAGAGGATGAGTGCCTTGATACAGTACTGGAGCGTCTGGTAGGTGGGGCCAATGAGACGGCGGTAGAAGAGAAGCACTGAAACTCGCACTGTGCTCATCATCACTGGGTAGAGGAAACTGCTGGCGAGAGTGCACTGCGTCATGGGATGACATTCGTTAACCGGTGTCACTGGACCTATATGTATCTAGAGAGGCTGTGAACAAACCTTGAACCAGAGCTCAAACTGCTTTGCCGAAACCGCCCACAAAGGCCTGCCAATACCCGCGTTCAAGTCGGCATAACATGCCATGAAGGTATTCACCGTTACCAGAAGCTAGACATATCGAAAATTAACCCTGGCCCTTTCCATTTCGTTCCCGTACCAAGACGCTGGTATATGGGATATATATTATGATGTCGAAGGCTATGAGGAGAAAGCAGGAGAAGGGAGCAATTATTCACCGTTGCAGGAATAACAAGCCAATCATCGGCGCCGAAAGTCGAGAACTTCCTACGAGCAAATATCCTCCCACCGACAGCCATCCACGACAAGGTCGTCAAAATCAGAGCAGTGATAGTGACATAATTCGCTTCCTTCCCATCCCAAGGAGGAAGAGCCTCGGCGCTCGTCGTAGCCTGTGGTGTAGCCATTTTTTTTTTTTCTTTCTTTTCCCTCTCTATTTCTATTCCCTCTTCCTCTTTCTCTCTTCCTTCCTCAAAAAAGAAAAAGAAAAAAAATAGACCGAAATATACTTAAAAAGCCGGAAATTCGAGAGGAAGCCGGGGTCGATATCGTAACAATTGTCTATATTCTTTTCTTTCTTCTTTCCGGTAATATTTTTCTGCGGGGGGGTGCTAGGCAAAAAAAAAATAAGATTGTCGAAAATTGAAAAAGTGTAAAAAAAAAGAGACTTCGAAAAAAACTAAAACAAAAAGGGACTTATATCTTGCGAAAACCCTTTTTGGTTCTTTTAGCTTTCCAGTTCAAAGCTTTTTTTTCTTTTCGGTTGGTAAAATTGGTTGAGAGCCGAAGAAGCTTTCAGGTCCGTCGAAGTTTCAAAAACGGATGGACATTCATCATCCTTAAGTACTGCTGCTGGATTTGGTGGTTGCTAGTACCAGTATCGAACTACCCCCCCCCCTCCCTCCACCCTCCACTAGGCAGGTACGCCCCCCCCCCCCAAACCCATGCCGTTCACGAATATCAGTCCGTACTGTTCGGAAGGGAAGTTACCATAGAGTGTTACACTCTTTTTTTTCTTTTCTTCTTTTCTGGTCCTTTGGAACTCATGCTTTGCTCGCTATCTCACTAACCTAAACTGGTTTTTTGGCCTCCCCTTCCATTGGACGTTGCTCGTGTGGATGTGGGGAGGGGGGGGGGATTGTGGCGACCCATGGGAAGTTAGACGGTGGAGTAAGGTAACCGTACCGGTACTCCCTCGGTACCACAGTACAGTAGGCAGCTTAACTTAATGTTATTCCGCAGATGTAAAAAATGAAATACAGGTTCCTAGTTCTAACAAAGTTGTGCTCCCTCACTCGCCTCTCCCATTCTCACTATCTCCTTCGCTGAACCATCAGGTTGTGGAACATGACCTACCGTACCAAACTGAGATAAAAAAAAAGTAAATAGGGACATCGGAAAAGAAAAGAAAAGAAAAAAGGTGAATACTGATCCCCCACCTCATTGATCCATCCTGCCATCCCCTTAGACAGACATACAGGCAGACTGCTCCACCCCACAGCGAATCATTGGAGGGAAGGAAAGCTCAACAGTGGACTCATCTTGAGCGAATAGCAAAGAATGCGAGCGCACGGTGGTCATCTTCGGGAAAGAAAAAAGATACTGTCGGATTCTTGCGTAAAAAGTCCAGTACATGTAAAGTGTTTCTTCAATTTCTTACTTTTTTTTTTCTTCCCTTTTCCTTTCTTATCCCTCTCTCTTCACATCCCCTTCCCCCTTCATCAGGAATATATGCTACCGGTACCGTTCCTAGTTTAGCACTCGCCCGAGATGATTCGGGAAAGAATTGGGATCACCGGTAGTTTCTCATCCATTCTGGAACACTACCTTGGCCACTGGAGTACCGTATTATACTTGTAGTACAGTACTAGTACATTCCCCACCTACCCCCGGTGCCCCCAAAACGCGGCCTCCGCTTCGGACCGTGCTACGGCAGTAACACCCTGGAAGTACCATCGCACTCAAGCAGTTAGCACTTTGATAAAGTGATACCGCCTACTCGAGTACCACCATCAATCAAGAAACCATGTCTTGCCTCTCTCTCAGGCTTTTGTTCGAATTTGAATTATTATTTTTACTTTTTTTCCGCGTTCAGGTATTTTCTATCTTTTGGTTTTTTATCATATCTTAGGTCTCCGTGGTGAACCAGTCAGGTCAGTCAGCATGTCAAATCAATTAATCAAGGCCCATTCGGGCAAGTGACAAGTTAGGTTCGGTGATTTCTACAGATTGATTATTCGCTCCGTTTTTTCCGCAAACAGTATTTACCTACTTGCGCGCTTTCTCCGAATTCCCAGCGGCTTGGGTGCGGTAAACATCTAGAAGATGATGTCCGTATACTCTTCCACCCAAAGGGAACAAACGAACGCAAGATCGGTGGGGGGGGGGTTAGGAGAATGGAGGCAGCACGTTTTTTCCTAACCTTTTGTTCCTTTTTCAAGTCGTTTTTTTTTTCTTTTCCTAGTCATGTCGTGCTCGTGATCCCAAGGTACAGGAGGGGCTTATCATACAAATTAAGTTACCCGTCAAAAACAAAAGAAAGAAAATCAAGCTCACCGGTTCCCTTTAGAATAACCTAACCTTCAACCACAAAAATCAGTTTTAGCTCTCGGTACCTTTCACAACTTCCCCTCCTCTACTCTTCCAGAATAACTTGTTAGAGTCAACTTAAACTCGCTTTGACGGGGCATTTCCCTTCCAACCTCCATGGAGGAGAATTAGAAAACTTGCACTTCCATCAGAAGGTAGACCAACACATGGCTTGTGCAATTGTGCATTGGCTCAAGTTTATGGCAATCACATTTGCCAGAGGCCATCGTGATAGGGTAGAAGGCGAGCGAGGGAGGAGGATTAGAGTCAATGGGGGTAGGTGAGCGGAAAAGCGCAGGGGAAAGGAAATGGATCCAAGGGAAGGATTTCACCATTTTACCGTCCCTCTCAAACATACCGTGGTACCCAGGACTACCCAGTTCCCTGCTCAACATTCAAACAAATCCAATAGATTGACAGCGGTGGTCCCGAACATCTGTTTAACTCAGGAAAGCGTGGGGGGTTCGAGGAGGAGAAACACTCCCTTGACTAATCGCCTTTTTCCCCCCCCTCTGGTGTGTGTCCATGGCGACAGACAAAACCGGTTATCAAAACTTGGCCCGAATGGTTAGGGTAACGCGCCACCTAATACCAACATTGCGAGACGTTTTTTTTCTTCTTTTTTTTTTTCGCCTTCTAGTTCCTATCTCCTCCCTTCTGTGGTGTCTTGATTTCCTTTTTTTTCCCTACGCCGGCTCTTTCCAGTACCTGAGTTGGGTAGCGTTGCTGTAGCGTGGAATTGAGCAGGGGTAGCGTTGATCGCTGGGGATACTCGTACATTCCTCCCTTATTCTGTACTAGTATGTATGATACTCGTACTTGTACAACCTCTCTTTTTTTTCATTGTCCCGCGTTGCCAAACTTACTGTGCGCGAGATCCCGAGCTGAGTTTGAGCGGAGCGTTGTCGAAGTGCCAGGAGGAAGGAGGAGGAACAGAGAGCGCCGCATGAAAGCAAAGCTATGGCACAGCGTTGTGAGAAGATCAAGTTGCCTACTTCTCCCGAGTACTGTACGAGTACTCGTACACATCCATGACACGATACGATATAATATGATATGATTATAATTATGACAGCTTGGTTCTTTGAGCGGTCTAGTCTAACTCCAACCCAAAAATCAATTTGGCTCTTTCACCATAGCGATCCGATAGACGAGAACCCCCCCCCCCCACCTTCCCCCTTGTCCTTGTCCTTGTCCTTGTCCTGTCCTGTCTTGCGACTCCCTTTGGCTTGCTTATTTTTTAGGTTGGAAATAATCTTTTTAGCTTCGCCATTGATCTTACAAGGACCTCCCCCCCCCACACACACCTGTACGGTACTTGTACACCGGCGGCGACCTTCTAGTTCTTCCTTCCTCCGTCAGCCCCCCTTCTTCCCTCGTGGGCTTTCGTTATAAACCTCCGAGGGTAAAGATTGCGTGAAATTGAAATATGGCTTATCGTAATATGCAAACTGAGGCTTGCCCGATACTGAGTCCGTGAGCGGGATTGTGGACACTCGAGTATATGCTCGAGTACTGTACCCTCGAAAAGAAAAAAAAAAAAAAAAGTTGTTACAAGTAAAACTAACTCCTGGAAACGAGAAAAAAACTCCTTGTCGTCAAAGCGTAGTAATCATCGATAAGTCTTGAGAGCGTTTTGTTGGCTTTCTATTGTTATTGTTATTGTCGCTGTGCGTTATACAGCATGAACAGGAGAGAAAAAAGAGTCGTTATACGAACACAAGAGCTAACTATAGTTATCAGAGGTTGGAGAAGGAAAAAGAAGTATCATTTCTCTATGCATTAATTGTGTACGAGTATTCGCCCTTTCCTTCTTCCTATCATGCCCTTCTGCGGTGGAGTTCAGGACGACACAATCGGAATCGGGGGCACCAGGTGTGCAGTAGGAGTAGAAGCTAATAGACGCTTCGGTATATATTGTAAACCTGGATTAAGGATCGAGATATGGTTCCTTTTTTTCCTTTCTTTCTTTTCTTTTTCTCCCTTTCGTTCCTTTTTCCCCTTTTCCCCCCCCTCCCATCCACACCCTCCTTTTTTAAATTTTTTTAATCCGTCGCTCGCATACCGGTATCGAAGGTTCGTTTCTCTTGTATTGTAAAGGTTTCCGAGTCAGTCACCCGGAGAATCCCACGCAAGGCAGGCCCCGAAATTCGACACGATCCCGTAAAATGTTCGCAATCGTTGCATCAACGGTACATGGAAGGGAAGCTTCCACTGGCGTAAAACGCATGAAATTCCGGTTTATTTCATTCTTCTCTTTCATTCCATCATGACCTCTTTTTCTTTTTCGCTACTTTCCCCACAGTTGCCCTCCTCCCCTTTCCCCCTCGGTTGACACCACCTCCCCTATCCGACGAATTGCATTCCAGCCTATTTCCCGCTCGCTACCCTCTCGCTTCCATGGCACTGCATGGGAAGAACATGGCGAAGCGGCCGGCCCACTCATGCACCGCGGCCACCCACCCACCCACCGTGGCCTGCAACTGCCCCTCTCATCCATCCACATCCCGTCCCATGAGCATCCATCCTCCTTCTCCTCCACTCACGAACCCTTTCTCTCTCTCTCTCCCCCTTCCATCCCTCACATTCCCTATCCCTATCCCTGTCCACCTCGTGGCATGATGTCGCATGCATCGCATAATGTTTTAGGTACTCAAGTACCCTACACGGTTAATGTTGGGGCTACTCGTACTCGCAGCTCGCGGGTGGAGTAATTCCTGACAGCGGAAAGCCACTTTGTACGATGAAACCCACGTGTGGTGGCTATTTCCGCCACGTACGTTAATTGAGATAGAGTTCGCTCACCCAAATCCCCTCGCCCCCCCCCCAAAAGAAAAAAAAAGGCGACAACCTCTTGTCGTCTAACGGCTTGACTGCTTTGAAGGGTACTCGAGTACAAATCCTTTCGACGTCACGTTGAATGCCGGGTTCCCGAGTGGATCCTAAGTGATTAATAATCGGCAACTCACTGTTCCTTTGTGTGATACCGGTAGATGTCACGGTACTTGTGGAATTGTGGCTAGAAAGGAGGCCGGTCAAGATGAATTGCCGAAAATTTTGCCCCGTATGTACAAGTACCGGTATCAGTCTGAGGCGAATTGGTGCGAGGAGGGATGAGGCGGTGAAGCCGTCTGCAATGCTCGCGTGGAAGTGAGTACCGTACTTTACTCGAGTACCGTAGCTGTATCATCATGGATGATACCGCACCGCGCTTTGGTAATCGGTCTTTGCATTCGAATTTGTAATTGTGAGCAACGGGGCCATTTGGCCTCGCAGAATACCGTGGGAGCACGCTTTGGAAGAAAGCTTCAATCATCCATCGTGCCCGCCCCCCCTTCTGGCACTTCCCGTACCAGTTTGGGTATAATATGGGTCTTGGTCAAAAACGGTGCATGCACCAATTGGTCATATTACGAGGGAAATTCCATAAACCAAGCTAAGCCCGTTAGCGGTCAAGAGAGAGGTTCAAGCTTAAACTACTCGAGCACTGTACCTTAACTAGACCGTGATGATTAAGAACATGGTCAATTTAGAGTTCCCGGCTATCGTGGCTAGGCTAGCGAACCTTAGCTAGCCAGGACTGCCTACCCGGCCGGCCTAGCACTGTAGTGTGAGATACAATGCCGATACCCGTCGTTTTCCCGCTCACCAAAGTTCCGGCGATTGAATTAGCGTTAAATTCAAATTCAACGTCCCGATAATTGTTCGGCTGTAGCCTAGAAGAAAACTAGCGGCTCTCTCTCGTCCTGCTTCCCGTCGGTAAGGACAAGCCCCCTACGGGACGGACGTGAAGGAAAGTTTACCACGCTTACCTCCGCCACAAGCGTTGAGCGTGGAAAAGGGGGGCGCGTACGCACCCCGATTGCGAGCTCCGACCGACCGACCGACCGCTTCAACGTCAACCAAGGTGCCCGACAGGCGGTGATCGTGCACAGAGCCGATGCTGGCCTGTGAGGGATTAAAAATAGCCTAGTCGTTGTGGACGTGGAAATCGGTGTATCAAAAGTTACCTTGCACACAAAGTATCATAAAAAAGGGATTTTTCACCTGAGCCGCGACCAACTCATCGCGTGGAGGAAGTGGGAGGAAAGAAATATAGGAGAAGGATCATCATTCCATGAGAACTTCTCGCTTTGTTGTGATTAGGTGAGAATTCTCTCCAATTACTGCAAACGCACGGGAAATATGGGCTTTTTCGACTATTTATCCAACCACCTACTCTCCTCCTCCCGTATTCCATCCTGCCTTCCTGCCTTGCCTAGTGACAAGTACATAATGTACAACCTCCCATAACAAATCTCCCCCCACCCCTGTTTCTCTATCCCTTCCCCTTCGGCCGGAGGGTATGGAATAAGGAATGAAAAACACAACAACTACATCATACAATCCAAATCACGCGGCCCGCGTGGCGTCCTGGTGGGGGAAAAAGTTGTTATCATACCTAGAGACCGGTTCAATGCGGTTGTTATGTCCAGGGTGGAAGGGGTCACCACAAGTCGAGGTCTCGAGTCCCCTACCAAACGTCACGCTGTCACGCAACAACAACAACGCGGGAATGGTTGGGTTGCATCACGGTGCCCCCATCAGCTGACGATTGTGACTCTAACCGTCGTGACCGGTGTTGGTTGTTTCGCGGGAATGGATCTGCTGGGGAGGAGGGAATTGCGGCAAGTAGGGAGGGATTCTTGTGCTGGTTGGATGGGGTTGGTATTATTTTGCGAACCTATTCTAGATGGGGCATCTGTTAGTAGTGAGTGGACTTGTTCGGAAGATAGAAGTTGTGCCTTAGCATTCAGAAGGCAACCTATATCAAGGGGCCTTTGGCCACTGGTTGGCTTTTTCCCCTTGGTAGAGGAGAGGAAGATCAGAGTTCACCCGGAGACTGGAAAAGGACAAAGACCTTTTTTGTTATTATTATCATTATTATCATCGTCATCTTGTTCTTTTTGATATTCAGACGACTCGACTCAATGGCCCCTTGCGTACCAAAGAGCTTTACTGCGGGACAGAATCCCCTCGTAGTGTTAGACTCCCCTAATCCACTCAGCCTCACCCTGTCCGCTTATTCACAACCTATCTACCGCCTCCCACCTGCATTGAATCAAACTGCTTACATACACGGAACAATAGCTTCGAAGGCGCCCTCGAGATCAATAACATTACCCCGCCAAAAGGCCGTTCCTTCCTTTTCCGAGTGACATTCCATGTCAACCATCCCCGCCTCAAGGCCATCGCCGCAACCGGCAAGAAGCCTCCCCTCCACTTTCACCCTTACCAAGCCGAGTTCTTCCAAGTCATCTCGGGCAAGGTGACGATCGAAGTGGAAGGGGCCGAGCGCGTGCTCTCCGCCGAGAGCGGCGAAGTCTGCATCGAGCCGGGCCCTTACCATAGACTCTGGCCGACCCCCGGCTCCGAGGAGAACTTGATCTTCGACCTCAGCGCTAGCGATGCCCCCGGCGTGTCGTTGATTGTTGACCAATGCTTTTTCGAGAATTGGTACGGGTATCAGAATGATGTCCTGATGCACGAGGGGAAGATTGATATTATTCAGGTTATGAATGTGAGGATTCCGTTTTGTCCCCCTTCCTCCTCCCCTGGATAACCTTTTTTTGGATTCACTTTTTTGGATTTTTGTTTCATCCTCCTTTCTTTCTCACTCCTTCCCTGTGTTGTTTCTCGTCCCTTTTTATTTTTATTCTTATTGCTTCTTTTGAGATTGCTCGGTTCTGTTCTTGCTCCTCCTCCTCCTCTTCTCCTCGGCCGGCGGTGCTTGTATTACCCATGCATTTTAGCAATGAGTAAGAGGTACGAGTACGTTGGAGAGGGATGAGGAGGCAGGACGGACAGTCCGGACTGGCTGCGCTGGGTTGGCTGTGATGAGACAACCACCGACCATCTTTCTCGAAACCCACCCGGGCGTTCCTAAATCACGAATCATAGCCGTCGAACAAGCATCCATCCGCATCGCTGTACTCGAGTACCCTTACCCAGCCGAGAAAAAAGTCTTAGCACCAACGGCCTCAACCATCCGAGCAATGGGAAGAAAGAAAAACAAATACCCATCTCGTATCACATTTATTTTATTTTTTCTCTTTACAACCCATCCCATTCAGCTGACATTCACCCCCCCCCCAACCATCCATCTTTAATCCTCAAACTAAACTGACAACTTCTAATGTAAAAAGATGTTCGATGCCGGCGACTCCTACCTCGCATTATTCCCAAGATGGTTCCCATTTGGCCAAACCCTCGCTCAGTTTTTGGGCATTGCTATCGGACGCTGGTTCGGGAGCCTCCTGGGCTACAAACCATTCCATCCCGAGTGGACCACCGATTGGCTCGGCGCGTGCGACAAGATGGAGAAGTCCATTTTCTACAGACGCTTCGCAGATAGGAGGGCGCAGGATGTTGCTCGAAAGCGGTTTGATAATTCATCGAGTTCCAGTAAGAGTGATTGATTGATTGGTCGGAGGTTCTGGGACTTGTCACTTGTTTTGCTTTTTTTGGGCTCGGGGATTGTGCTTTGAGTTTGGGTTTTTTCTCGAATGATTGGTTGCTTGTATGGAAAAAGGTGGACTGGTGTCTTTTGAATTATTTTTTCTTTTTTTTTCTTATCTTTTCTTTTTTTTTAAAAAAATTTACTTTTTCGGCTTTACTAGTTCATGCTGTGGCAGCTGTGTAATGATAGGAATGCTTCCACAGAATACTCGTAACCGGTAGAGCGGTTGTTTCTCCCTTGCGATACATACTCTGCATCTCCACTCGTAAACTGTGGTGTACTGTAAGACCCACTTGGACTTCGCACTTGGAGTTGGGATCGCTCGGCGAGGAGCACTCCGGTTCGTCCGCGGGGAGGAGCGAGTTTGAAAAGGGAGGGAAAGAGGGAAAAGACGGCAGGGCGCATCAAGTTGAGCGTTTTATTCGAGTACCAGAATACAACAAGACCATTGGATGCCGTTCGAAAACCACGAAATTCTCACCGGAGATTCCAATCCCAATCCACTCCAAAACACAAACAAAAAAAATAAAATGAACAAACACGATAACAAAAAAAGAATCGGGATGAGAAATGGTTTAACTCAGGTTGCGTCATAATGTCGCACTCGGGAATTCGGGCAGGAAAATCCCTACCCGGAAATAAAACAGGGGAGACCCTTTTCTATCATACTGTACCTTTTTTTTTTTTTTTTTTTTTAATATATTAAAATTATATTTTGACAAGCATGCGGTACTTGTACTCGGTACACTCCTACGAGTGGAATAACTAGCGAGATCTATGTCGCAATTATCGTAAACATATTGGGTGGGTAGGGAAAGAGAGGTGCGGTTAGGTGAGATGGGGGGTTGAAAAAAAAACGTTGCGAGAACGTGGCTCCGAAGATCTTTCTAATTTGGCCTTCCACTGCGCACCATGTACAATACTGTACTCGTACAGTACTTGTGCCGTACCACACAATCCGTCATCTCCACCACGCCCCACAATTGGGGGGGGGGCAATTTGGAAATACTTGTAAGGCAAGGGAAGGGAGGGGAAGTATTTCGCGCCCGCGATTTGAGAAAGAACCAACAAAATGTTTGAGACGATTATGCCACCGATCAAAGGTACACGAGTATCATGGGTACTGTACATTGTTAATAGAAACTAACACAAAAGCGCGAGTAAGCCAAAAGGGGTGGTGGAATCCAGGAACCAATTTCGTCTTCGACTTGGCCTGACTTAACTTGGGTATGATACTAACTTGGGGCTCAGACAGATGATCAATCAATCGAGCTCCCCCCCCCCCCACTCCTCTCCCTCAGGTGGGCACAATTCTGTACTCGCACTAATGCCTTTGAGCTCCAGATCATCCAACTTTAATCAGATACCGCAAGTTCACTAATTCACGCGGAACTGCGGCCCCTTGGCTAGCTAGCTTCCATGTTGGAAGATGCCAACTATGCAGATCACTTTTCTTCTTCCTCCCTTTCCTTCTTTCTTTCTTTCCGTAGAATTCGTTTCGGATCTTCTACAAGTTTATCGCCTGTGGGTTATATCGGCATGATACGGGGGGAGGGTGAGATTTTAGCTTAGTTATTATTGTAGCTAGCTAGGCAGCTACGGGTATGGGGGCTTCCTGTACGGCTTACTCTTCCGCTGCAGGTACATGACCCCCCTTTCTCCTGGCTTTTCGTGGGAGGAAGAGTTCATTTACCCTGTGGCTGTCCGGATGTCGTCGGATGGCTGGATTGATGAGAGGAAGAAGGGAGTGACACTTGATGATTGGATATCTCGTGGGATGAGCTTTCTTTTCTTTTTTTTCCTAGCTCTCGGAATACTTTCGTGGGGGGTGGAGGTACTGTGATCGTGCCAAGGTTCCTGTTACTTTGAAAGACGTAAGCGACCATCAAAGTTTGATGGCACTGCTATGGAGTGCCGGACAGCTCAACTATTTTCTTTAGCACATTAATTTTGTATATCTTTATATTTACCATCGGTTAACGTAAATTCAACCCTTTATGAAAGCTTACTTACTCCTTGGCAGGTTCTTTGATTGATATTCTATTCAAGATCAATACTTTACCAATTTCATCCTGCATGATCATGGAAGGTAATGACCTTCATGCGCTTATTATATGTTGTTTCTCAGTGCTGGACACCTTGTGTCAATGAGCTTTGCTTATGAGTACTGGTTTGCTTCATGATAGTGTATGATGCATTGGAGTTTGTAGAACTTTAATTCAATAGGACATGTTGTTTATGACAGCTTACTTTTAACTGACTGGACAAAGCAATAGGGGTGTTCTTATATGAGGAGGAGTGGCTAGATATGACATAGTATTGGAATCAAGAGCTTGAATTACTACACTTGGAATACTGTTATATCTAAGTATGTGCTTCCTCTTCTATGCATAAGTCTAAACTCTATTTTTTTTCCTTCTTCCTTTGCTGACCAATCTTAGCACTTCTGAGCCAGATGTATAAAATAGCATTCCCCCCCTCCCATTATCTTCTTCTTTTCCTCATTGCTTTCTTCAACTCTCTCTTCTACATATATGCATAATCAACTCAATGTCAGTATCTCCTATCTATACTATAACAGCCTAGGTATTGCTACTTAAAGCCATATCTATATGAAAGGATTATTAATTTATTATTTTTTTTTCTCTGTTTTCTATTCTATCCACTCCTATATTTGTTTCTTTTTTCTCTTTTCTTTTCATTTTATAGTCTCAAACTAATTTTTTTATTTTTATTAGAAAAAAATACTTATGCCAACTATATGCCCCACTGAGCAGGCAGTTAATTTATTGTAGTAGGTGGGAGGACAATCTACTACAATACACTGGAAAAACTTTGGGCAGATAGGTAATTAGGTAATTGTTTGTATTTTTGGTAATGTGAGTAGAAGGAGAATATACAATATCAATAGGAGAGGGATTAGTGGGAGTTGGTATATGAGAGGAAAATTTACTAACAAAAACAGGTAAGAAATAGAGACAGGTTGGTATGGAATAAAATAATAGGTGAGTTAAAGCCCACCTACTATAGTTTTTCTGATCAATGAGCATTTACCAACACATAGGAGAAAAAAATTATACATGGTGGGATAGAATTATAGGAGGGTTGGTGGATGTGAATCTACCAACATAAATAGGGAAAAATGATGTACAGGTGGGATGGAAAAATAGGTGAGCTGATGGGTGGCAATATACTAATATAAGCAGGAGAAAGATTCATAAAGACATATAATTTTGAGGGTACAATCTGGGGGATATTAAAGCCAGTATTTCAAAGGATGCTCGGCCAGAGAGAACTATGGGGAATCTGAGGGATATACTATTTTTTTTTTTTTTAAACACCAACCATGCCCTCCCCCCTACGCACCACCACCCCCCTCCGGCAGCAATTCATGGCAGTTGCACGGCAGCAAAAATCCCAATAGCAGAAGCCAATATATTGTAAAATCAAGCTATTCTCTCACACTTGGTTTTACTTTACATGTGCTACATTTATAACTTGTAAGTAATAGTTAAGAGATACTAGTATATAGGAGAGTACTGTACAGTAGCTTGTCGAACTCAAAATTTATTTTTAATTTTTTTTTTTTTTTTCGTCACCGTTCGTATCGTCCAGCCCCGTGTTCCACTCGACGGTTCATTCGACGATCCTCTCCCCCAGATATTTACAAAGGCGCTTACGGGGTTGTCCGGTAATGCCCGTGGAAGAAGCCGAAGATTGGATCGATATCCCGGTGTGAAAATGGGGACCGGCCGAAATGAGCACCTAGAGATTGAAAAGAAAAGAAAGGAAAAAAAAGCCAACGGAAAAAAATATTCTGCAGATGGAGGAAGTGAAGCTTGCAGATCATCGATTTTTTTTTTCTTCTGGTGGTGAGAATATTGGATTTTTGTATCTCGGGTTACCGGTATTGTAAGGAGTTCTGGTTTTTTTTTTTTTTTTTTAACCCCTTCCTTCCCCCTTCGCCAGGGCACTTTTATTTTATTTTTTATTTTTAAAACTGGATCGCGAGGATAGTACAAGTACGAGTATCACAATTTGTCGGCTACCCCAAGTTGATACGCGGAGCGTAGTGTACAATCGGTGCTGGAAGAGTAGATCGAGATTCCCCAGACTCACGATCCGAACTCCCCAGGGGAATTTGGAAAAGTGGGAGAATAATTGGGTGCTTTTCCGTCCCGATGGACGTGAACCCAACCTTTCCTTGAGCTCTTCAACCCCCCCCCTCCCTTCTTCCACCTCCTGGGTTTCATCTCGACCTGTCCGTTATTCGGCATCAATGCTCACGGGGTTGCAGTGTCATGTCGAGCGGATATCCCTCGACTCGAGTCATTTGGCGTGAAGAGATGTACTTCTTTTCTTGCTGTTCGGTGTTCCCAGGGTGTTGATCGTGGACTTTGTATTGTACTTACTTCTTAAGATCACGTATTGTCACTCGAAACTCTCGCTCGACGGTAATTTCCTCCTCCTTCTTTCTCCTCTTCTCATCCTTTGGGAATTCGAGGTGGGGGAATTGGCGGCTTTCAGTTGCTTTTGCGTGGACGGCGTGGGTTGTATTCGCGAGGTCTATGTTTCTGGTTAATGCGGGAAGGAGCATTTCAGAGCTAAAAAACTTCATCTAGCGAGTGTGAGGTCCCTCGCCGGTCGGCACACAATATTGAGGCAGCATGAGAGAGAAGTTTAGTAAGTTGACCAACAGATGGAACTCTTGTTGTGGTATCTTCTAATTGACCGAGATTATAATATTGCCAATATGTATACTGATTCTTTTCACCTAGGCAAAGAAACTCCCAAAGATCTTAAACTGTGGGGTGGACATATCACACATTTCGACCATTCCAAAAACTAGGAGGGGGGCGGGTTTTAGCACTCGAGTCAAAGAATCACTCATAGATAGTGGGGCAAGTTAGCCGCGTCGACACAGGTCGATTCGAGGAGCGAAACTGTTGAAAAAAAATCTGGGACTGGAGTTGTCCTGGGAGGGGTTTTCGGAAAAATATGGAAATATCCTGGACCATTTGTTCCCCAGCATCGGGATGAGTTGGGCTTATCCTGTACATACATCGTTCGCAGAGTCAATCAAACCCTTAGCGTGTTGATGTTTGGTGGATCACACGATGTCACTCCAGAGAAAACTTTAGTTGGTGGGAAAAAGGTTATGAGAGAAAGGGTCGATAGATATAGGGAGGGCTCCCGAGAAAAGACATTTTGTCTGGTCGGAGTCGTGCTGAGGGCCATATTTCCGAATTCGTCATTCGGGGGAATCGGGACGGACTAGGGCCACCCGAAGCTCCGAATCCGGGCCTTAATCGATTCTGTATTTCGTATCGTAGGTTCTCCCTGCGAGCTTGGTCTTGATATTTTAATGATTCGAATAGGAGGTTGTAGCGAATGGGGGATCCGGGCGAGTGTGTTGGGGTAGGTTATCGTAGTGGCGGGACGATGGCGGTCGCCCGCTGCTCGTGATCCTACAACAAACGTGCGTAAGGGAGATACATTTTCCTCCCCTCACCCTGTTTCTGATTGTTTGTATGTTTCCTATTTTCTCGTTTCTCTCCGTTAGATTTCGTATTACTTCGCTGACTTTGATTGGTAATTGTCTGCATAGATTATTCACCGAGTCGCCGGACCCCCCAGATAAGTCTCGTAGATCAGACAAATAGAGGACGTTCTGGAATTGGTGGGATATTCACGGTATAGGTTGGTGAGGCTCTGAAAGCCGACTAGTATGCGTGGGATTCAGAGTAAAGAGATATATATGTTTCTTTTGGTCAATGGGATTCTCTTCCTCACCAATGTGGGTAAATTAGGTACTGAAAAGGCGAGATCGGACGGGAACAACAGGAAGGCTTCACTCGCTCGCGGGGAAAGTACGATAGGCAATCGACGCCTTCGCACGGACAAAGCAATAGGGGATTGCCGAATCTGTGATCGCACTTCTTCGACCAAACAGATTCACACAGGCACAGGGAGGGAGGAGGAAAGGAAAAGAAATGAATTAACATCGTGGTCATGTTCTCGGAAGTGTCTGTGGTAGTCCTCGTCTTGGGCGTAAAAGCGGGACGATCCTTTGGCTACTTTCCATAGGCTCGTTTGTTCGTTCCCTCGCATGCTTCATCGATCTGCTTGTCACTTGCGCACACACGTGGCGAGAAAGGAAGGAGTGAGAGACCCTTATACGCTATATCATACATACATTTCTGGGACTGTCGTCCCCACAAACAACTCTGCAGAGCAGTCTCCTCCACGAACCCGATAGAAACCCGACAAAAATTAACTTAAGCCCAGAACACACGATTGAGGGTATCGCAGAAAAACATGGCCAAATTTCCGTCCCTACGGTATGGTTCGAGCAGTCTGAAAGGTTCACCGGGCTGAGGAAAACGTGTTATACGTGGCTAGGGAAATTATGATCCCAGGGGGGGACTTTGAGGGCACAGAAGTAGGGAGGGAAAGGATTTGTATTGTTCGTAATAGAGCAGGAGGAGAGTTGAGGAAAGTGATAGCTTCATTAATAGAAAGCTTAACTTCTAGATTGGTAGGCTATGATAGGAAGAAATTAGGCTACAATTATCTATCAACTTGCTTCTTAAGAACAGCCGACACGATTAATAAGCTTTGAGGACGTGACTGCCATCACATTTTTCAGCTTTCCCCACCAACAATCCAACATTTCAAGTTCTAAAGGCTTTGCAGCCGCTAACCCAATTGCGTGGGAAGAAAACTTGAGGTTACCGTTATTCTCCTTCTTTCGATCACGTTATCGGTTGTAGAGCCTTTAGAATTTGGAAATTATTGAATTTCTCCTAGCGCTCGTGTTGAACCGCTCGAACCGTACCCAGTTGTAAATATCCGATTTCAGGGGTTCCTACATTTTTCTGTCCTTTCGTTTAAAAGCAAGTTTTGAGTCATCTAAAGCTACTGATTTGGTATGAGCTAAATATAAACAGTAAAGGTGCAATGGAACTAGTTATGCTAAACGCATGAACGCGGACGTTTCGGTATCTCAATCACCCCCGGAGGGTATAGGGGTCTTGTCACTAAGTGCGCTTTTGAGCAAGAAAAAAAGTGTATCAATGTTTGGATCCGGGGGGAGGGAAATAGGAATGTAATATGTATTAGGAGGAGAAAAGAGATCTCTTAGCACGTGTCCCATGGAACTAGTTAACAGGGATGGGCTTTCCCAAGTAATAACATCACCACATACTTCTACTCTACCCCGTCCGCTCCCATTGTCACTCGGAAACATTGCGCGAGGAAAAAACAAGATCGTCAGCCGTCCGGGCTTATCCTCAGCGTCCTTTCAGATATTCAGGGATCCCCGGGTGCCCTTCTCCAGCTCCCTGAGAACTCCTAGCACTTTCCCGGAATGCTACAAGGGAAAGTGAGTTATCGAATATGTTCTCTGCGGTTAGCCGTAGCAGTGGGAGAGTGCTGCTAACACTCCTGCCCCTCAGGTATTGATACTTCCGGTCGATACCCGAGAACCACATAGGACCGGCACCATATACTGGGAGGGGGACCACTGGAGTCTTGGGAACCATCGGATTCCCTTGATTTACCTATTGGGTATGAGGCTATGGGGTGTCTTGGTGTAGGAGTGCGGGTTTGAGTTGTCGTGATTAGGCACTTAGTGATGGGTTGTTGTTTTCACACCTTATGCTGGTAGGCATATGGTACCATACTCTCTGCTATCCAGTGTCTGGTGTTGTGCTTGGTTTAGCTTGTTCAATGACATTCGGCGTGGCGCATTGGGTTTAGGGATCGGTTTTCGCCAAAGGTGTATGATAATATGATGACTTGTTAAGGGTGATTGTGGAGTGCGCAGGGCGATGGTGGATTGTTTTTTTTTCTTTTTCGGAGTTTCCGCTGGGTTCCTCTCATTGCGGGAATGCTTCTATGCGTTCCGTATATTTATTCATTATGGGCTACGGTATGGAGTTTGATTTGGTCTCGGGAGATGTTTCTCATAATCCGTCCTTATCTGGCATCTCTGTCGGTTGTCCGGCTCCCCAACTTTTCACGTTCAGCTGCGCTTGCCCTGTGGTGATCTTGCTCTCACCGCTTCGCCGTTTAATTCTCTCTATATGTTTTTTTATGAATGTATGCTCAAGTGCCATCTTCCAATACTCAGTCTTTCCCCATCATGTATCACCAATCTCGATCACCGCGGCAATCTACCGGTATCAGGGATGAGTGAAAGTGGCATCGCACTCCAGTTCCTATGTCAATCTTCAAGCTGTGTGCAAAGGCGAAAGAAGAACAAAATTATCTATGCTACCGAAAAACGTGGTCCTATTCGCTTATCTAAAGCATGAGTAGAAAGGAACTGTGTTTAATGAGGACTTCCAGTCACTGTAGAGTCCCTCTCTATCTGCGGTTCATCGCGGTACTGAAAACGAAAGAAGGCCACTCAGAACTCCATTAGCACTCGCACGGTCAAGCGCTTCCTATTCTTAACGGTACTGTACTGAGTGTGGTCTCTTTCACTCTGCCGCTCTGATTACATGAAATCAGCCAGCATCAACATTTGTCGGCAATCCTCCCACGTGCTTGGAATTTACTTTCAACTTGACGTATTTCCTTCTCGATCACTTTCCATACCCGGAGGTCATTAGGCAGGCACGAGTCTAAATTTCACTACGGGATCTCGGGTTGGTATCACTCTTCTCTTGTTCTGTGATCTCCATGGGAATTGCAGACGGTTCACGGGGTCTACGGAATGGTCGAGGGACTATTGATACGGCTTGCCGGCCGGTCGGTCTGTCGAGCCCAACCTCTCATTAAATCTAGGGTTTAATAACACCCTGAGGCGTATTTTCTTGGAGGCATGCTGCATAACTGTTGGAATCTTATGCGTTGGGTCGGGGTTCTCATGACATTATGATGGTATCTTGGCGATACGATATCTGCGCATGGACAAAGACCGTGGGCTGAAAGCGTGACGGCGGAGGTGAGGTTTTGCAATCACCACCCGTGACATGACGAACAGCTTATTACCGATATGACCTGGGGTTATTGGAGTGGACTTTGGAAAACCGTCGATCCGGGGTCAGTTATACCAACACTCAAAACTTAATTTCCACCCGGACCACCCGGCGCTCTGTGTTGGAACATGGCCAATGCTCCCTCCCGTTGGCAACCACAACGCCCTTCTAGAAGCACCAATGTTATACTCGAGTATATGTCGCAGGACTTATCGCTCCGCAACAACGACCCGCCAAGCGAGCTCCCGCAGTTTTCCATTCTCACTCCATCCCAAAACAATTAGGATAATACCGTGGTTGTGTGGCACGCGGGGAACCTCAGGTTCAAACCCACGCGATTTTCCCCAGATTCCATCCATCCATCCCCTCCAAGGCGCAGATCATGGCTATTTGAGGAATCACACATAGAATAGCACAAAATATCACTCGTTACAAACCCCTGAAACCAACCAACATCTTCTGGCTCTATGACGTCCCGCCTGAATTCTTCCCCTTCTCCCAAGGCACGTGCCGTTTTTCCCAACAACCAACCACCCCTCATCCCAACGTTTGTCTTTTCCGTACCAGTACTCGGGTGGTGACCTTGTGACTGAAGATCACATTAATTGGTAAATAAAGAGCGTGATGGGTGACGCTACTTTTGGGTTGGTACTTGGAATCGGCATTTGCCGGTATTGCTCCAACATGCAGATTTTTTTTTTCCTTTCTACGCTCCTACCGACAGGAAAGGGAAGGCGAGTACGGCACATCAGAGGAAAAACCTCATACGGCCGAGAAGAAGAAGAAGAAGTACTTGATAGCTTGCTGGGTCACTTGCGTAATATCGGGCAGGAATAATCTGGAAGAGAATTGTCACAACTCTTTTTTACCCGATGGTTTCTGCGCGTTCTAGGTTAAATGTATGAAGTTGTAATGGTGGTGGTGGTGGTAGCCTAAAACCTGGAAATGGGGAATAAACCAACTACCGGAATAGTGTTTTTTTTCGTCGCGCTATGGAGCCGAAGGAAGGAAGGAAGGGGAAACTCCGTGAGAATATATACGGTACTATACGCTCACTTAGGCGAGGAAAAATTTCCAAGGAGATTCCTTGTTCTCGCGCCTTGCGGGAGTGGAAGGATTCCCACTTACTCGTATATGATAGAGCAATTTTTTCTCGGTTGGTGGGGTACTATACTCTACAGCACTCATCTCTGAAAAGAAAGGGAAAAAATAATAATAATAATCTATATTCGGGAAGTACTCGTAGTGGTGAAGGGAGTCGAGGCCAGCCAGTATTCCTGCCTCGACGCGCTGAGAAGACTTGCCAGGTACAGTACAGAAAGCCAGCTCGGACCAAATCCCGCCACCGATTATAGACTCCTATCGGTTGGACAGGAAAATCCCCTCGCTTTCTTTCGAGATTGGATTGACTCAGACATTTCGTACTACTGGTGTTATTCCATAGTGAGGCTATGGTAATGATCGAGGCTGCGTACTATTCGTACTCGTACTGCTCGTACAGGGGGCGTGAAGTGCCCGAGCACAAGGAGGAAGGATTTGTATGGCAAATTATTTGTGCGCATCTGCTGGGTTCTGTTTCACACCTGGTACTTGATCTGTAGGAACATATGGATTTAGAAGGAGCTTGCCCTCGAATTTTTGTAAGCTATCATACAAGCATAGTTTGTCCTCACCATGGGCGTTGTGAATAGGCACAAGGCCTTGGAGTTGGCGAAGGGAGGTCCCTTTAGTTTGCCATAATTGGATAGACTACCTGGCTGTGTTCTATATGATGGGTGGCGTGGCGGTGGTAGGTGCCTTTGTGAGAGGTGGTGGAGGTAGATAGTATGGCTAACTTGCTGCGTACTGTACTATACAAGTTTTTTGGGCAATGAAGTGGTTGTGGGGGTGTGGGAATGGTTTGGGAATTATGAATGCTGGTTCTTTGATTCCCGAGAAATTGGTTAGCCTTGTTATTCACCCTTAACCAGAAAAGGCCGATATAGACACCCTATTACCACGTAGTGAGGTCCCATGAAGCGGGCCACACATACCTTCCCCCAATTTTATTTCTCATGTCCATGAGGACTTCTATATTACAAACCAATGAGTTAAAATAAAAGCCGCAGATAAAAGAGACAGAAGAAAAAACGCCTCTCCTCAAAGCTTGAACCCCCCAGTTTCCAAGGTCTGGAAAACACCCTCGGGATCCACTTCCTTCCCAACCCTGCGCAAGCCGGCTCTACTGGCGCTCCCATAGCCTCCCAAAACATCCTGATCCTCTCCGGCGTCGTTCATGAATAAGAAATCCCTGGCAAGACCTTTCGCGCGGGCCGTTCTAGCGATCTTTTGAACGCCGCGTTTGCAGGCTTTTGTTGCAGGCTCATCGTGGGTAGAGTTTTCCCAGGCCGCGGCGAAATTGACCCCTGCGTTTTATTAGTATCGGGTTAGGGGGCGGAGCGGGGGAGGACGAACACATCATATTGGTGTTTTCCGGGAGGCCAAGGGCGTTCCCACCCGCTTTGGTGGAAGCTGCAATCATACTTGGAGATATTGGCTGCGCGACGAAGATCAACATTGCCCCGGGGTAGTTTGCTAGCTCTCCGGAGGTGTCTGTGGCGATTGAGAGAATGTCTTGGTACATGTCCTTATTCATGTCCACTGTCGTCGTGTAGAAATTGAATCTGTCATATTCCTTATCGTTAGACACCAATTTTTTTCCTTCCCTTTCTCGAAAGACATACCGATTAGCGGCATCTCCAACCAACCACTCATCGTGAAATTCTACAAAGCTCTTGGACCCCATACTCGATGCCACGTGTGGTAGTTCCACGAAAGGCGCAAACGCTGCAGGCGAGCTGCCAACGTTCTCGGCGTACATGAGCGTTACTAGCACCACCCCCGCGTTTAGAATAAACTGGACGGAAATGGCGGACTTGAGGTCTGAAATGTGCTCTGCATGGTAGGCATGAATTGCGTCCATTACTGCTATGGCTTGGGTTGCATTGTAGGTTATTACTCCGCCCCAGATTTTGGACATTGGGATAGTTTTTAGGGTGAAGCGGGTCACAATGCCTGCGTGTGGGCAATTTGTTAGCTGGAGGGGTAGGGGCTGGGGGAAGAGGGGGGATACCGAAGTTACTGGTTCCACCTTTCAGTGCCCAGTATAGCTCAGGGTGAGCATCCGCGTTCGCGTTCATGATCGTGCCGTTTGCGAGTACCACCTTGTGAAGTTGAATCCATGTCCATATGACAAGAGATGAAGAAAGTCGGGAAAGAACAAACTAACCTCATATTCAACAACGTTATCGCACCCAAACCCGTACTCATTCGAGACGTGCGATAAACCCCCTTCGCCGCATCCACCGTTAGCCCCTCACATTCGCGATCCGCAAGAACATCTAATCTCACCACCAAGTAAAAACCCTCCAACACCTACTGGCGATACCCTTGCCCCAACCGCTGTTCTCCCATACGCCTCCAGCGCAGAATAAACGGCCCCCCAGCGATTTCCTGTGCCAACAACCACATTGGTGCTAGCAGGATCATAAGTGATTTCATTGATCCGGCTCAATTCGACAAGAACCCCCCCTTCGATGTTCGCCCACCCCAGGTTAGGAGAATGACCCCCGCTACGGACGGCGAAGGGTGCGCCGGCTGCGGTTATGGCTTTCAGGGCTGAGGATACCTCGGCGGCGGAGCGGGGGGATAGGATGCATTCCGGGGTTGCCC
Source organism: Tuber indicum (assembly GCA_006112555.1). Taxonomy (NCBI): domain Eukaryota; kingdom Fungi; phylum Ascomycota; class Pezizomycetes; order Pezizales; family Tuberaceae; genus Tuber; species Tuber indicum. The sequence goes on along the minus strand of VBSK01000250.1, from coordinate 635,050 downwards.
AGGCCGAGTGGTCGCTGAGCGGGTTCGTTAGTATTTCGCCCCGGAGGTTGGGGGGAGGGGAATACAAATTTATTGTCCGCAGATATTCGAATTCTGGATCTGTGGATATATAGCTATATCCCCAACCCGTGATTCGAGAATCTAAACAGGCTATTTTTGCCGGCGAAAGGCGGAGGACGGTGTTTTCGGTGTTTCTGGAATCAGTAGGTTGGAAGGTGAGGGACAATAAGAGGAGGAAAAGGGTTGTTAACGGTGGTTTTAGAAACATCTTAAGAAAAGTACAAGACAATAATCAAAGTGGAATTGGTGTATGGAAAATTTATTTTCTTCCGGGAGGAATTGAAGTCTCGTTTATTTTATTTTTACTTCCTCGGGACTTGAATTTTTTGAGGCTCCTATCGGGTGCTTATATAACCACGAGTACAGTACAGTACAGTACAATGCCACCCCACGGGGCGAGGAGCTGGATGCAGTCCCAAGTGGGGTTCCCATCCATCCAGACTTTGCATCAATCTACCGGCAACATTGGCAAGCGAAGGTGCTAAATTGTGAACTTGCTACCTCGACTACCGAAACCTCAACTCCCAAGTAGAAAGGTGAGGGAAGGCGATCCCATCCTCTCCCGGCATATATAGTGCACCACTCTAGTCATAGGCGAGAAGATGGAATGGGTTGGTATTGAGTGACTGATTGGGTTAGGTGGTACGTACTCGAGTAGTCACAGTCTGTGACATGCTTCAGGGCCCTGTCCGTCGGTCACAAAGGTCCCGTCAACGCAAAATCACGCAGACCCCCCTAATTAGAGGTGACAACACCCTTACCTCACTGCTAGTGGAATTTCTTTTGGCTTGGGGAGAGCTAAAGATTTGCTGACTTTTCCGCCCGTTCCATTTAGGGAAGGGACGTAATAAGTCCTGTGATATGGATTGCAAATACTCGAGTTGGGTAACCACTTTTGGAAGGAGAAGTGGCGATTACTCGAGCGAGCAACATGCTGGGCGAGGACTTGTGCAACCGAGCCTCAAATACCCTTGCACTCGAGCTCAGTAGGGTAGTCTACTCCCACCACCGTCAACAGCACCGCTGCCTCCATTTCTGCGCAGCTGTTGGATGATCCAGAAGAAACCGGAGGTGTCATCGTGGCATATTCTGGGAATTGAGGGATTTATTACCCTTTCGTACTCGTGGGTCGGGGGTTGGGTTTGTGTTTCCTCGTTATTCTGGGGTTAGTCTACTGGCCGCAGCAGGGAGCATAGAAGGGAGTCCGGGTTCTGCCATTTGAGGCTCTACAAGTGCGCTCTAGCAGAGCAACAAGTGCTAGGATCACATCGTGAGGAAGGAGGGAAAACATTCTGTATCTCTTCGTGACAATTCCCAATCCCAATTCCATTAAACACTCTCCAGTTGAATATTGAAGGTATACAGGTACCCAAGAGAGAGTTTGTGAACGGTTAATTAGGTCAACCTACAAAATAGTCCCTATCTCGTAGGAAAGCATCTCCCCGGGTACAAGTACTTGTATACCTCAATTAGTCATCCTAGTTATTCCTATCTCAAACCCATCCTCACCCCGCCTTGCAGTACAGTACCACAGCCCAATCCGCGGGAACGCGTAGGACACCGAACCAAAGAATTATTAACACTTCCTAATGTCCAGATATCATAAGCAGGTCGTACAAGTAACATACCGGTACGTCTCATCAAGGGGTTAAACGCCGAGAATCCCCATGGAAAGCTACCGTGAGAACCCGAATAAATAGACCATGTGCTATGCATAACCTGATTTTCATTCTATCATACTAACAATCCACCTAACTAAACCTATCGCTGTGTACTTCAAAATTCCCCCCCCCCGGAAAAGGGGCGAAAAACACACCGAAGACTTGTTTCCGAGACAAATAAAAAAGAAAGAAAATAACAGACCGTACTATGATAGGAGAGGCAGCTCCAATGCCCTAACACATGATCCGATTGTTCGTCTTCTTGCAGTGTCATACTTGCACCGGCCGCGCGTTGAAAACTTGACCCGAAACCCTGCCGGCCACCACAACAGGTCTCACTGTCCTTAACTGTACTTGTACTGGACCGTTGCGTGTTTGGCTTACTTTTGCTTTCTTCTGTGGCTTTTACTACCGTAGTATGATGCTTTTGATGTAAGACAAGGGGAGAAAATCAATCGCAACAATGAAGGTTTTTGGCGGTACTGGGCCCTCTGCAGACAAGCCGCAGTCGATGTACTCGTGCCGGACGCCTTCATAGAGTAGTTATCTGCGAACCGATAAACGCGTAGTGTAGAAGATGCCAAGCGGAGTGATATAGTTATCCCGGAGGAAAAGGTGGCTTTGTACCCAACTCATGACGGCTAGCTATTTGTATCTTTTGATATATTTCTAATCATACACTCAAGGACTATACCCATAGCAACAGGATGCGAGCACTACATATAGGAGGAGCTGGAATAGCACCTTGACTTCCTCTCCTCAAGAAATCAGAAATTCTAGTGTTCAGGTGGGATACAAATATGATATGTGCAGGTGGCTATTGTTCATGCTCTAAATATCTAAGTAAGATGTACTAGTACGGTACGAGTACCGTATCTGAGAATTAGTAATGTCTCAGAGCATACCCAATCCTGCCCGTTTATTCGCTCGCGAATAGCTGCCCTATGAGGGTGTCCAGCTTCATATTCGACCGTGAGAGTTGTTTGACGCCACTTGAGGCGAGAAAAAGTACAAGTACTCGAGCATCAGAGTGTGCATACCAGAATCCTGAAGATCTTGGCTGCGGAGCGCCGGCGCAACATATACGAAATTTTGCAGAGCTTTTGTTTAGCCATCCAGACACTTACTCTCACCACAAGCACGGTACAATCGGTTTTCCATAGAGTGTTGAGTAATTCTAGCCCTGGAAAGACTAAAAATCCCAGTTTCTGGCCAAGGTCAACTAACTGTTACCAAATCTAACCTTAGCGCGCCTAAAGCCGAATTTGGCTATCCCAGATCGCCGAGGGATAGCAGCTAAGCCAATAAATCCTCAGGCTCACTTCGTCCAACTTTTCGGGATTGTTGCCACTTTAGAAACTGCTGAGGAGCGGGGAAAGGGTTGAAAGAAAATCGTTCTTACTGCCCTGAACGTACTCTCTACCTCAGGCTGTTATGACAGCATTACGCCTAGATCAGGGAGCGGTTGTCGGGGGTATGATACCTTGGAGCTTCCAACTTCTGCTAGAACCCCATCTAAGGACAAATCTTTGCCCGAAGTGGTAGATTTTCTTTCTTACCCCTTCTGCAAATGCCTGCATGTTTCTAGGACACAAGGACACAAAAAAAAAAACTTGAATTTCCCTCCTTCCTCAAGAATTTCCAAAGCCGCAATAAAGGCCCGGAATAAGCACGCTTGTCCTTTTCTCTCCTCCCCTCTTCTGGGGTATCCGTGGCTGTTCCGGCCGCTCCCGCCGCTAATCCCGGCGGCGCGTCGGTCCCTGGTGCACGGGAGCCCGGCGATAGGGAGTAATATAAAAGAAAGAGGGAGTTCCATGTCGCGCGCTTGAGCAGAAACTCCCCTTGTGACCGCATGCCGGTTCGGCGGTGTCGGGATAATATATTTGATTGAACCCCTTGGAGCGGACGATGTCTGTGAAACAACAAAAAGATTCATTACGTAGGCTGGGATATGTCACGCTTAATGCTGCCATTAGTAGAGGCTTATGGACCTGAATTAACATGTGAGACACGCGTGCGCATATCCTGTTCTGGAAAAATCACTGCTAGGGTTCTGTCTACGCCCGAGGACCGTGGTTGGGGATGTCCTCGGGTTCTTCTGTTCTCGTTTTTACTTTTACTTACCTGCAAGCTACATGGGAATATCCTGGATGCAGTAGTCAGTCAGCCGGGTGCTATCCCCGTTGTTGGGTTGTGGCCCGAAGCGTGATTCATGGTGAATTTACTTTGGGGCGGTTCATGATATGGAATTGAAAGACCTCAGTCCCGGGGACTTGTGTTGATTCGGTTTTCTGTGATATATGCGGACCTTGTGGGCAATTGCAGGGTATTGATGTTCAGTAGGTTGTGGAGAAGTGACTCGATTCTGCCGCGCCACTGCGTCGGAAAAGAGAGAAACTTCCAATTGACCTATCGCAATTAGATCAGATGCACATTTTCCCCTCGTAGATGCCAACCCTCTCCATGAGCCAACGGTGGGATGAGAGAAGAAAGGAGGGTTAGGGGTGAAGCTTTTATGATGCTGCTCGTCAGGGCCAAAGTCCGTGGGCGGGTCCTCTAACCCTGCTCAGCGAGGTTTCTATACAATTCTGATCCCGGGGCTCTGAATCACAGATGGGATTTTTTCTTTGACTACCACGGCTTTGCGGGTCTTCAGGACCCCTCTGAATAGATAACTATGACTTACATTGCAGGTGGAAATTATAGGAAGCAGGTCCGTAAAGGGTCGCCGACCAATATGAGGACATTTCTTCATTGACTGCTACTACCCCTTGCGGTGTCTGGGGCAGTAAAATTCGGTACCGGGTGTGCTAAGGCTAGATTGGGCCGCAGTTAGTTGTACTTGGTCAGAAAATAGTATTTTTCGGTCTTTCAAGTATCATATCCAAATGGCCTAGCGCACGGGATCAGCCTAAACATTCCCAGCAAAGTAGATTACTCCAATTCTCCCAGTGTGGGATTAGCGTTCCGGCAAATGAATTTGACTTTCTCGGGCGGCCCGAGGGATGTCTGTCGGATCGGTGAACTTTGCGCTAGTAAGTTAGGGGGGCACTGTATTCAAGTCGCCGGGTGGAAACTAGGACTTTTTTTGGTGGCGATGCACAAAGGAAAACACAACTTCGATTTTGCAACTTGGGTATTTTCCCTATAATTTGACTTCTCGGGTTGTATTGTTTCTACAGGATGCTTTTGTATAAAGTTGATGGGGATTGTGAGCAGCATGCCCAGGCTACGACGAAGCCATCTAGTACGGTGCCGATACCCCATCATAGATGGTCCACTTTTCCCCAGTCGGATAGTAACTTCTTTGCTACAACTTTGCTGGGAATAGCCCGAAAGCTACAGTACTCTAATATGAGGTGTGGTGTGATATTAGGCTACTAATTCCTGGCTAAGAGTGAGATACGCTGAGGGAGAGAACTATGGCGTGAGGAGATAGTTATAAAGGAGTCCTAGCCCCCGGCGGTGTTAAAGATATCTCTCCGGACTACTTCGTCCTGCCCAGAGATGTTCTGCAATTTCTCTTTGCAAAGGCTTTGCTCTTGCGGTATGAGGAATTGGTGAGAATGAGCCGCAGCAAATGGTGGGACACGTCTTCGATACAAGCAGAGTTCCTGTCCTACTAAAATCCGCCTGGGAAAAACTCTACCTTTACGAGATGGGCGTTGTCACTTTACCGCGATTGGGTGTTAATCACTATATATCACTCGAAAATTGCAGACTTAGAGCCAGCCCCCCGAAGAACTGGCTTGGAGCCAATCACGATTTAAGTTTACATCGCCGGGATAAACGCCATACTTCAACCAGGTGATAATAGAATACCCAATTTAATTCACTACCATGGGCGCTAGGATTGGTGGTCCCTCATCATCCTGGAAATGTATTGCCATGGAGAAAAACCTAGTTCTGAAGTCCAATTCACTTCTCCGAAAAGCGTAGAATGGGGAAAGCAACCAACTAAACCAAACACCCAATCACTAACTTAATGCCCAACGTTAGCTAGTCGGAGAGAGAGGCAGGAACGCCGGTATTCTGCGGGTAACAGCAAAGGAGCGGGAGCAGCGATCTATGATCACCGCATGCCCCATAGGTAACCAAACAGAAGTACGATAATGCAATAATATTATTATAAGTAAATAAAATTTTATATTCTTAAAAAATTAAGCTATATACAATTCCTTCTCTAGGCGAGTCACAAAGTGTGAACAGTAATCCGGTTATGGAATGTAAAATCAGTGTATTACTGTGAGAACTGGAATAATTAAACCTCGCGATAGGACATCCAAAGTTTCCTCTCTTGGATAGGGGCGAAAACACGGAGAACACAGACCCCCTTAGTCCCGGCCTAGGACAAAAAAAAGCAAAAAGTACTGCGCCTTAAGTTACCAGTTAAGGCAACTCCAACGTCTTATCGCGAGGTTCAACTATTCCAGTTCCCAGGGTATACAGCTCGACGGAGCACGGGGGGGTAGACCAAGCTCCGGAAAAGGCCCGGGACCCGAAGCCTATTCCTTGGGTACGTATGATACCTTGACGGCGATCTAGAGCACGAATACGAAGAGTGCGGCAGAATATTACGACTCCGACTCAGATCTCGACAACGCCAACCCAAACCAGCACCAATAGTTATAGAGTGCGGTATTGGTACCAGCTTGTGGTGAATATCGGCCAATTAGGCCCCCCTTATCACAAACCTCCTTCTCCAGTCTTAGGCTATGCCTAAGGCAACAAAACACACTTTTCGTCTTTAGAGGTGTGCTCCTGAGCGAGTTTGGGTCGTAGATGGCCTTTAGGCCTAGTCTTTCTGATCCCGGAGAAATTCAGCCATTAGAGCACATACCCGAGTGGGAAAGAAACCCATCTTTTTTTTTTGGGCGATCACCATCCATTTCTCACCCTAAAGAAATAGTTCTCAAGGATTTGTCATTCGGGTCCCAGGCCTCCAGCCTTGTCAGCTCAACGCTCACACTGCCTGCTAATAGGGAAATATATGTAGTAAACTAACCACCCTACCCCATATTGACGCCAGCTGCTCAAGGAAATCCTGCACCTCTAGGGGTGGCATCCGAAGACGTTGTAGAACATTTCGACCAGTCTGTTTGTTTATGTGGACTCCGAGTATGGTAGGCCAGTTCTAGTGGACTTCTACAGGTTTCGAACTTTTAGGCACCCACTTCATCAGCTTTAAGATCGCACTTGGGACGATCTTTTTATTAAGTATAATTCGGCCGCCCTCACTTTACACAACCAGTTGAACCCGGACAGAAGGTACACACACGCCGACTCTACCATACAGCCCCCCACCTAACCCTCTTCCCGCTAGCCAAAGAAAAAGTTGAGAAATGGCCCCCAAACTTTCTAGGTTTTTCCCACCCAACAAGCCCGCAATGGCCGACGATGGCTAACATGCTTACAGGCTCCTAGCATCAGAGGTGCTCGATGTTGTAGCCGGATTGGATGATAGGAAATTCCGCATCCACGCAGAACTTCTGGCGTCGCCCTCAGATACCCTCTGGAATCAAGTGAGCAACAAATTGTGCTATTGCGACGACCGGAAAATAGTCATACACGGACACGACGGCGCTACCGTTGGACGCTTCGCAGAGTTTTTGTACACGGGTGATTATGAAGCACCTGGCCCAGTAAGGATATCAGATGCCCCTGGAAAAGGATATACGGTGGACACCCTATCCTCTCCTCCAAAAGAGGGATTCGATCAGGACACCGAGACACAAAAGTGGGAAACCAAAGCACAGTCTCTCGGTGAAATCAATGACAACTCTACCAACTCAGAACTAGAAGCTTGTAAACCGAGTGACCCTCCACCGTTGGATATGCCCCCGGGATATGATGTACTCGGATGTTTAGCCCCCGACCCAGCTGAAAATAATCCTTCTATTGCCATACAAAGCACCTTGACACCTGAAGATACACTAGAAACATCAGGTCAGCAAGAGCTGCCCGAAATGCTACCAGATAAGGCGGTCCACCTCGACCCCTCTGAGTTTGATTTCAAAGACGCCTTCCTTGCGCACGGGAAAACCTGCTCGCTAGCGCACAGTTTCGATATCGAGCCATTGGAAATGCTGGCGATTGCGAGGCTTGAAGATGCCTTTAGAAAAATCACCGCCGTGACCCCTGGATCCCAAGTGGTATCCAACTTTGCGGCGCTGGTGGAATATGCTTACGAAAAGCCGACGGGGGAAAGACTCCGCGAGGCAATCCTAAAGTTCTTTTCACCCAACGTTAGCGTCCTTAGGGGCGTCGAGCTCCAAAGGTTGGTCAGCCGCGGTGGCGATCTCGCGTCGGATCTTATGAAAATAGTGTGCGACAAGCTGGAGGACTCGGAGCAGGAAAATGGTCAGTTGTTCATTGATGTCAAGACGTTGAATGACAGGCTGAATCTTGCTGAAAAGAGCCAGGATCACGCGGAGGCGGGGGTTGGTCTAGGGGGCACTCTAGAGGGAGAACGGACTCCCCCCCATAAAGATGTGCTTGGGCAGGGGAAGGACCCCACTGCCACCCAGCAGAGGCTCATGGAAGAGTTGGAGAAGGTGGAGAATAAAAGGATTCAATTGGAGGATTGTATCACCAAGTATAGTGCACATGAGAAAGTAATACAGGCTTTGGTGATGCACAAAGAATCTTTGACAAGTAAGAATGCTGCTATACAGCAGGATTTGGGGGAGACGAGAGAGAAGCTCGCTCAATGCGAAAGAAAGCTTAGGAAGTTAGAGTCTGAAATATACGTGGAATTTTAGACCACCAATTTGGTTATCAATTTTTCTTTTCTTTCTTACTACGGTGGGTTATAGAGTTCCTTCTCACATAGATAATTGTATGTACGGTACGATACAGTACTGTACTGTACATGTAGGGGGGGGGGGGTACCGAGAGATCGGCGAGAGTGTGCTTGTACTTTGTGCCATATTGTACTCCTGGGTGCCCTTCCTGCTTGTTGGTTCTAGGATGGGGATTGTGCAACGCATTCGGTAGCGCCACAGCGGCCATCAAACGCTTCACCTTAGCCCTCCATGACCCAAAAGACCCCAAACGCCGCCACATATTTTGGGGCGCCTTGGTAATAGCCACACATCCAATCCTATGATTCTAGTAGGAGGGGAGTGGGTGGGTTTTATACCCGCTCGTGTTTCCTCGATCAACCCGAGCTTTTTGCTTTTTTTGCTAGCTCCCTTCTGTGCTCAAGTTATGTGCTACTATATTGTATGAACGGACAAGCGTTGGGGAAGGATGTATGAGGAGGTTAGCTATATGAGTTATTTACGAAGGGGTGTGTTGGGTAACTATCAAGTTTCATGAGATGGTTATATGATATTGTAGGCTTTTTGAGGAGAGCGGAGGATCACCGGTTGTAAGATGTTGGTATTGTAGTGTGAACGGAGGAAGATTCTCAATGGTCCGGGAATGCATATGGTAGAAATAGCACTTTCAAGAAATAAGTTACCGTGTTGGATATAGTGGTCAGCAAGATACTTGACTACCGCCTAAAACCCGGAGGCAAACTCCGAAGACGCATAGCCTTTCGTTGGGTTTTTAGCTATATCGATCGCCCAGGTGCAAAGCGGGTTCGGCCGCTGGGGCACCAAGTTGCAAGCAGGTCCAGAGAGATGCTATTAGTCGGTTTCTAAACTTTATAGATAACGCCAAGCCGGTCCCTAAATGTAGTAGCATCTAAAATAATTGGTGAGTGTGCTATGATATGCTCAGGTCATCTCCCCTGACAAAGGCTGGTATTTATCTTATCGGTAAAGGTCTCCCATACCACCCGTCCCTCCTTACCACTATTTTAATATTATGTAATATTAAGGTTATTCGTTAATTATATTTTATTTTTCAATTTATAATTAGTTGAACAAGTATATATTTTGTATAGTTATATTAAATTTCCAAAAACAATAAATTTCCCAATATCGAGAGCAAGTTTACTTTGAAGAAGAAGCCAATCTAGCAACCATATGACAGATACAGCTCTACTAATTCTATCAAAGTAAAATATCAGCATATAGTCTATATGATGAGAGGTAAGAAAGATAATATGGTGATAAAAAGATGGTGAAATAAGAGGTGACAAGTTTTAAAATACTACAAATTTCCTCATTTCTTTGTATTAAGGGCTTCTGTTCATGTTTCTAATTTTTATGAGAATATATAGAGAAACACCTGCTGAATAATAATTATGTAGATCCTTTTTCATGCCTTCACTGATTTTTGGTATTGGTAAGTATGCTATTTTTCCAATATATTATTATAAAAAATGGCTATATGCTACACTAGCTTTAAATGTTGGGATAAAATAAGATTTTCAGATAATTTGTGGATTATAATATTATTATGTTAAAAATTAATAGTGGTATGAGGGATAAACCATAAAATTTGGTGGTATGGGAGACCTTTGCCATTATCTTATTTATTTTTCATTGGGCCAAACACACACTTTTGTTTCATTTCCTTCTTCTTTCCGGAGAAGAAAATTTTGGACTATGATACCCAGCACATGGCCCAATCACCTGAGATCTTGCGGTATGTGGGTATCGTATCATATCCGGCCACTCTCATTGTCGGGCTCCCACGCCTGTAGATAAAGCAGTTTGTTAGAGAGAGGGAGAGAGAGAGAACAAAGAGCTTGAAATTGAACCGTAATATAGGCTACGAATCTCGCCATCGTCTAAATACGGACCCTTAGCTTTATCTCGTATTGTGGATCGTGTGTGTAAATAGAGAACCTGAGGCCTGGGGGGTAAAGCAGCATCTCCCACTAACTCATAGCTACGTTCAAGTCGAAGGTCCTAATATCACCCGACGTCTCAATGCATGATATAATAATATCGAAAAAGTACCGTTTCTATCCAACTAGAAGGGAAGATATCACACACTACTACGCACTACTGATACCCCAGTTTGTTTAAATACAAAGTGTTATGCAAAATGACACCAGGGGGGGCTCAAAGGCCATGCTTCCATAACCCAACATCAAATGAATTGCGGAATTGATGTGGTGGAAGATGTTTCAATTATTGAGGGATGGTAAGGTGTTGGGTGGGACTGTGCTTGAATATTATGTTCAGATAGTATCTATAGGAGCAGTCAGTATCATACAAATCCTACCCCCCACTAGCCAACTCGAACCCTAACCCCTTGTAAACTACTACCAAAGCCTACCTTCTATGATTTGCTTGCGCCATTAGGGAGCTGATCGCAAGTATCGCACTGACGGGTATGGCGGAATGTCGGATACCTATAGGAGCCAGAAAATATGCAGTAGAAACCATATCGCCATTTGCTGCTTCACTTAGTTCAATCCGGTTGAAACCCCACAGGAACAGGCTCCCTATTTCTGAGCTACGGGCTCAACCACAGCTCCCAACGAGCCATATCCGGCAATGCGACACTAAGCTTATGGGCAAAATTACCTCAGGGTTTCCCCCCCCTCGAAGGTCGGCTTTGTCGTTCTATTGTATAATAGAGGCGTATTGGGGATTTTACATCTTATGACTCGACGCATCTACATGTAAAGAGAAAAAGAAAGAAAATATTGGTACGGAATGAGTAGATATGGCTTTGATAAGGTTGCCTGGTAGTGTGCTAAATGCAAGGAAAGAAGTGTCTAAGGACATGCAGCAGTTGATGAGAATAACTATGAATATGAGCTTCACGGTGCCAGTGGTGAGCTTAATAATACTTAATACTCCAGCCAGTTATATTCTACGTTAGGGCAAATTTGAGCACAGCGAAAGCCCCTTACAGTACCGGTATGCCGGTCTTACGGATGAAAGGTTTACGTGTTCACGTATTAGTGGCTGGCGAACTTAATTACGTTAGGAGAGGCATCTAAAGGTAAAAGCAGTATTAATAATTCAGCTAGAGAGGTATCATACCGGAGGCAACAGTAACTAGAGGTGTAATAGATCTCTTAGTATCGTACATCTCCCGGTATCCAACACCAGCCCAATCACGGTCACCGCACTCCAAGGGCTACTACTAGTATTGGATGGGGTTCAGTGAAGCTAGCGCGGTAGTCTTCACAAAGAGGTCAGAAGAAGCTCTCCCCTCACAAACACTAATTGAGAATTATATCAGAGGTGTGTTTGTCATATCTCTTTCAGTTGCCAGAGAGTGGTTTTGAAAATAGCTCTCGCACAAGCGGCCATCCCTGCCTTCTAGGACGCCATACCCTTTCCCAATTCTGCTGGTCTTAGCATGGGCTCTAGAGCACCTTGGCGCCATGTTTCTCCCTCCCGACGATCGGATCCCCAACACCGCTGCCCGCTCCCCCAATATCCCGACTGGCCCGCTCGCAAGCGTAACGGTACCACCTAAGTAATTGCGGAACATCACAGATCAAACATTCAGAGGACTTTGGGGGGCAGGTTGCATGGCACTACCACATCTATTCCTAATAAACCTCTTTCTTTCTATCACTCCCCCCAAAACCATTTGAGACATGTCTTCTCACTCGTCGCCACAATCTCCCGACGGAAGAATCCCGGAGAATACTTTAACTCCAGGCCGACAGCACTGCATCCCCCTCCCACCCGCGCAGAGGTAACAAGAGTCAAGTATAAACCACCCATCATTGTAGTACCAAGAACGAAAGGCTAGGAGTAAAGGAACTATAAGATATCAATTAAAGATCTCAATGGGTGCCGGCAACCCCGATTCAGAAAACGTACGTACAAGTGCAGCCAATGCCTTATATTACACCCTTTTTTCTTTTGAGCTTAGTGCAAGTGTCAGGCATAAAGAAGGGCTGCACATGTCATACCCTGCGGAGGCCTTGATGTTTGCTTTGACCAAAACCGGCAGAAAGCTCCCAAGTAGCTCTCCTAGAAGGGTAAATCGTCCATTGACCAATAGGAGCCATGAATAATAGGTCTCTTGACACATGCCTTGGATTGGGGGCGTTGCTCCTCTTCCATATCTTACATTTCCCAAAAGATTATCATACTGAGGCCTCTTCTCTTTATCATACTCACCCTAACCATATTTTCCCTGTATATCATACTACCTACTGTTAAAATGGCCGAGCGACTAAACCCACACTGCCGTCCTAAGGGAAATTTTCTCGGGCGTGCAAAAGACCAAATTCGTATCCGCTAATATAGAACAAATTTACAGTATATTCCTCACATAAGCTTCAGCGCGTTTACACCGAGGGGAACAAATACAACTCTAGAAACCCGAATAAGTTTCCGGGTCCTATAACACGCACCAAGTGTACTACCTTTTTGCGCGGCGAATGGTATGGGGGGGGGTTAGTACCTGACACACGACAAGCCAGAAAATGGACACCAGCAGGCCTATTCCTTTCTATTATGAATCACCGGCGCCATACATTAACATCACCGAGAAAGATCAAGAACGAGCAACTCATATCCGGAGTTCCCTATATCCCGCATAAAGAGCAAAGACGAATACCTGTCAAGTCTGATAGAGCAGTGGTAACATTGAGAAGAGAAGAGAAGAGAAGTTACAGTGAAGAGAAAGGAGACGAGGCGGAGACGAGGGAAGGGAAGGTGTGAGCGGAGGTTAGATGAGAAGTGAGAGAGCATGATCACTGTTATCAAAGGGAAAGCGGTGATGAGGCTAGAAGGAGAAGTAATGCAGATTCATGTATTTAGGACACCAGTTTTCCCGTCGTTGAAGTGCGAAGAGAATTGAGACAAGAGATCCCCCAACCCCACCTCTAGCTTGAGAGCTTCTAGTGCGCGTGAAAAGTCGACGATCGATAACTATTCATTTTGATTTCCTTGGACTCGTTTTATTCCATCCACGACCGTTGGCCACCTCGCTATGATAAACTGTAAGAACGCGCAGTATAAGATCCAGTCATCAAAAGATTTCCACGCCCGAGGAAGCTATATTGCCCCGTACCGTTAAAACCCGTCCTCCACGCAAAGTTGGGAAATCCGGGCATACTGAATTATTAACATCAACTTTGAGAAAAGGGTTTAAAGATAATTCCTATAGAATTTTGGTAAAGCACCCCTCTTCAAAGCCTTCGATAACTTGTTATCTTACTTTTGTTCCATCAACACACTCCGAAATAGCAATTAGAATCATGTCGCAGCAACACTTTATTTAATTCTGACCCCAACCACAATAAGGACTTCCTACGTGACTTTAGATGAACAAAGGAATCACAGACAGGTTCTAATTGACAATTTAAATAACTTCACAAGAGGAAATGCTATCTCACACTCTCAAGAGGAGGCTTTTCCGGATTTGGGATCAAGTTGGCTGCGAGGTCAGGTCTCTCCTGCCCGGAGCCATATCCCAGAACCCCCCCGTCAATCCAGGGCACCGTGAAGTCGTGGCCACACACCCAGCGTCTTTCAGAGCCTACAGAGTGGAAAACAATAGGTTATTCATTCACGGCATAATCGATGGCTTCACGGCGGGAACTACCGCAGCCTATGCCATGAGCACGTTTCCGGAGACCTCAGAAAAAAGTCAAGAATGATACCATACTAGCACCGATGCGAGCGATAGACATCACTACCACTACCGCAATAAACGCCAACAAATCGCCATTCCCCTCTAGCAGGCATTACGCTATCCATATACGGCGAATTCCACCGTAAAGCAAAATCACAGTAGCCCCGCAAACAACCATATTCCCCTCATCCCCCCCTCCCGGTACCTCCCGTTCAACCTTGACCTATGCCTTTCCAGTTGCGCGGAACAACCATATTCCACCGCAATGACTCGCGCCAAGGTTGTGGCGCATAGCCACAACTTGGCACGAGTAAGCCACCACCACCGCCCACAACAAGTGATCGACTCGAGAGATCACAAAGTGCTGTTTCTTTTTCTATTCCTGCACGTTCCGCTGCAAGCCGGTCAACAATGCGCAAACCCCCCAGTGATAAGAGCTTCTTCGCCACCAGTTGGTTAGTCACCGGCCGTTAACTTGGGGAGATTATGATGACGAGAGCCCGGAGAATCGAAATTTGTTGGGGTTATTATGCCCCGCTAACTTGTACGAGTACGGAGATGGGACTTGCGCGTTAGAGAAGTACTAGTACAGTAATTCCTGTAGGAGCTCCGTTTTCTTTTTTTTTTTGAAACTATTGATATGCCAGTGGATGAAAAAACAAAAAAATTGAAATTGAGTTGATTTTTTAGCTATGTGCACGGGCTCTGGCAGGTGAAGCGAAACCGTCTGAGTCAAAATTTGTACTCGAGTACTTGTACTCGTACCGGTACTTCGATAAAGGTGCGAAAATGTTTGGCGAGTCGAGTTGAATTGGGTAAGTTAACGGTGTGACGGCCAAGCTCGAAATAGTAGGATCTGCGCGCCCAGAACGTCTCATCACATCACTCACTCGAGGGTTTCAGAAGGTCCCCGGAATGGGGGAAAAGGCTGGGGATCCCCTTACCGTATGATACTCGAGTAACGCCCGTTTCCCAGCTATGATGCCATTTTTTCACTTTATGTGGTCGGGTTTTCTTCTATCCAAGATGTGCGGTTGTCCGTTCCATTCATTCAACTCCACAGGTAAAATAAACCTTTCATGGTACATACATCATCATTAACTTGATAGTGTGTCGGACCACACCGTAACATAACACTCATCAGCAACTTCAAAAGAGAAAAAAAAGGACGTTATACACCTTCGCGACTCGCCCACCTCCATCTTCATCCCATAACTCATTCTTGATCCGATCCGTGAAACCATAAGACATTAAAAAAAGAAAGAAAATAAGACATTAGACCCATCATTACAGTATCATAAATTACATGACTATCCCGTCCTACGTCGGCTTGGGATAAACCGGTGTTACATATGCGCAGCTCGTGGAGCCAGCCTCCTGGCAGGACGTGCAATGCTCTTCTTGTGCTAGACACACACCTAGGTAGTATCTGCAGCTCATGGAGTCGGTTGCGAGCCAACAGTAGTTGCCTTGCTTCCAGCATTTGCTTGTACTCGCCATGCATCCATCGACATTGTTGTAGGTTGGGAGTGGCTCTGCGCACCATCTACCGACCAAGAAAGCGCAGGAGCTGGTTGGGCTTGGGGGTTTCGAGGTGGTGGTGCTCGGGGTTGTAGTTGTGGATGTGGGGGGGTTGGGGGTGGTTGGGGTGGGGGTGGAGCTGGTAGGAGAAGTTGATGTGGTAGTGGTGGTGGGGGCGGGGGTGGGAGTGGAGGAGGTGGTGGTGATAGTCGAGCGAGTGGCGGGGCGAGCGGTGGAGCTGGAGCTGGAGCTCGAAGAAGTTGAAGAGGTTGAAGAGGTTGAAGAGGTTGAAGTGGTTGAAGTGGTTGAAGTGGTTGAAGTGGTTGAAGTGGTTGAAGAGGTTGAAGAGGTTGAAGAGGTTGAAGAGGTTGAAGAGGTTGAAGAGGTTGAAGTGGTTGAAGTGGTTGAAGTGGTTGAAGTGGTTGAAGTGGTTGAAGTGGTTGAAGTGGTTGAAGACCTCGAAGAAGTTGAAGTGGTTGAAGAGCTCGAAGAGGTTGAAGTGGTTGAAGAGCTTGAAGAACTTGTAGAGCTTGAAGAACTCGAAGAGCTTGAAGAACTCGAAGAACTTGAAGAGGAAGAGGTCGAGCTAGTGGTAGAGGTGGAACTCTGGGAGGTAGAGGTGGTGGGTTGGGAGGTAGGAGTAACAATTTCAGAGGTGAAGCTAGGCCCTGGGCCGGCAGCACGATACCAATTCTCCTTTGGATCCCCCATACACTCACCTACAGTGACAGCCTTATATCCCTTCTGTTGTAAGGTCCTGAGCATGTGTTCGGTCAGATTCTGTGCGGTGGTCTGGTGGATATCATGAGCAATTGCAAGGAATGCATCAGCAGCAGGATTGGAAGGGTTGATCGCATTATCAAAGTTATTTTTGGCAACTTGAATCTTCTGGGGCGTGTTCTGATTGTAATCGTCCGTGTCCAGGTCAAAGTACGTGATGTGGTACCCCAAAGCACTCATCGTAGCTACGCATGCGGCGTTGCAGGAAGAATAAGGCGGGCGCATATATGTCGGAAAGAAGCCAAGAATGTTACGAAGAGCCATTTCAAGCTTAATCATCTCACCACGGCGCCCGGCCTCGCTAAGGGTCGAAAGGTCGGCGTGCGACCAGGTATGAGAGGCGATTTGGTGACCGTTTGCGTTCATCTTCCGGATCACGTCCGCCCATGCTGGGGTAGTGTCAATTGCGCCCTTTCCATTGTTGATGCCGGTAATGTAGAACGTGGCTTTTGCATTAAAGGAGTCGAGAAGATCGACCATGCCGTTTGTATACACACCGGGGCCATCATCGAAAGTCAACGCGACATCGCCGGGTATAATACAATCGTCGAAAATATTGTATGGCACAGTCCCCACATGGGGCCGTGCAACTTGCTCTGTCGTCCCACCACTCGGCAGGGTACTGAATTCAACGCGTTAGCATCCATAGAGCACGGCTCAATCGCCTGAATTTAGAAGAGGAGAAACATACTCGGCGTCACAGATACCATACCCAAGTTGGCACAACGGGGACATGCAATGATCTTTTGTGGTCCCGCAGTAACCGCCTTCGGAACAACACTGCCCGGTAGGGCAGTGTGCCCCGCTGGCCTGTCTCCCACACCGCCCGGCCCCTCCACCTGAGGGCGTGGTTACGCATACACCAAAAGCAGCCTGGCAATTCTCCGAACTTTGACAATGGAGATCGGTATCACCGCACCATCCTGCACAACACCGTTGATCAATCAGTCGGTTCAATCAATTATCCAATTCACAGGGCAATTATATAAAAATCCCAAGAGGAGAGGGAGGAATTGCCCATACCATATTGCGAGCAACACCTATTCACAGTCTCGGGGCAAGTATACGCATTCGGTCCACCGCAGCTCCCATCCGGACTCGGCGCTCTCTTGACGAGGGGTTGCAAATCTTCTAGGTTAAGGAATCCTCCTCTCCCTGCAATTCTGGGACCGCCGGGATGTGCGAGAACTCCCGCTGTCGTCGCGAGGAGCGCAGCAAGGGAGTATTTAGCGTACATTGTCTTTGGGAGCGGGATGAGGAATTGAAGCTGTACGCAATGGAATGCTCGCGCTTTCCACTCACTCAGGGCCTGACCGGTTCAATTGAAGGCGCTGGGCACGGTCACCCTTTTATCATGTCAATTCTCTCCCACAAAAAAGGAAAGGCACAGAAGAGGGCGGAGGAGGGCGGAACAAGGAAGACAAAGGACTACTCCAAAACCGATTGAGGGTGAGGAGGAGAGACAGGAAAAGAAAAAAGCCAACACTTACGAAATCGAGTGAAGTGTGCTCGCGCGAGTGATGAGTGACGCACTGGTGTGATGTGATATGGGTAGGTACCAAAACCAGCACCAAGTAGGACGGGATTGAATTGCTGAAACAGTCGGCGGGAGTATCCTTTCGATTATTTTTCCCTTCTCTTCCACCAAGCAAATGGAGAGAGAAAGGGATCCTAAAAAATAAACTAGAGATTTGGGCGTGCTTGTGGAAACTTTGGGATTCGAGCTACTATTTTCCTCATATTACCGTGCTGCTCTATCAACGATAAACAGGGCCACTCACTCACTTGGTCTGCAACTCAGGATGGCGAATATCTCTCTATTGGTTGTAAATTTACTGTGTATAACCATAAAGAACACAGTGCAAGGACACCAAGATCCGATCATGCCATTTTCTGCCCTCGCCTGTCCTTGACTTTTCCAGTCAGGTCCTGGAACGTGAACAAGATCATCATATTGTTCCTGGTGCCTGAAGACGGTTGATAGGGTGCTAGCTTGAAGCGGTACAACCATACAAGGAAAGGACGGGAGAGGAGTGCTAATGGGTGCACACTGCAGAACTGAAGTGCGAAAAGCCAGACGAAATGAGTCTCGAGTGTTTCTCCTCGCCTATGATGTGTGGTGGATGGCTGGGGCTGGCTGGGCTGGTGGTTTTCTTTCCTTTTTTCTCCTCGCACCCGATCGTGGAGAAGTACTAGTACATGTACCACCACCACATCGCCAGGCCGATACGCTCGCATGTTTGCTGTGGTAGGGTTTCCGAGCACAGCATATTGTACGAGCGCGGGTCGTCGGTGCCTCGGGCTCGCGTACAGTACGGTATCGTAGACTTAAGTTATCGCGATTATGAACCTGCAAGTGACATGAGCCTTCTGTGTAGCGCAGTTACGAGTTCAGTGGCTTTTTGCTGGGGGGGGAAGAGAGACGCTTAGGGAAAGATACCGTGCCAGCACTGTGCCCGCACCGGTACAACTCAGCAGAGAACTTACCAGCTCAAGCGTTATCATAGTTCCAACACAGTCCAAGCAATTCCCTGATCCCGGATCTCTACCGTCGCGGGACGACGGTGGTGTTGACATTAATCACCACGGCCGATGCCAACTATTATATTTACAGTCATTAAGTAGGGTAAGCATTGCTATTTCTACCATTTTTACCCGATTAGTTATTGCACTTGTGGCTAAGCGAATACCAGTATTCTGCCAGCTTCAGGGCTCCAATCGATCTACCGGTACTCGAGTAACTTGGACGGGAAGAAAAATGCCTCCTCGCATAATCGTCCCGAGGTATCCCGGCAGTACCTACCGGTATTAAGTTACCTACAGTACTCATGCGAGTACAGGGAACACCCCTCCATGGAGTAAGTAAGTAGGCCCGTGCCAAACCCCGCTATTATAAGTTACTTGTACAGTACTCGTATTGTACCTGTTACTTTTGTGTTCAGGTGCGAAACCAAGCATTCGCAGACTGTCTTCCGCCCCCGAGTCGACCTAGCCCACCTACCCGTAAAAAAGACATTCTACCCATCATACAACGCAGCTCGCCAAACACTAGGATCGCAGTGGCTCTCCCTAGGCGAGAAAAATAATTTACTCTAGATCACTTTGTAGTGCGGAAATCCGAGATGTTTCTTTGAGGTTGCACTTGAAACGAGTACCATTTGAAGTGGGGCTGGTTACACTATCAACCGTTTCCTAATGAGGCGTTGGCAGGAATCATGGTAAAAGTACCGTACCAGTATGGTGTGGCACACTACTCGTACGGTAGGGTCCGTCTATACATTTGCATATACTTATACTTGCACTGTACTTGCAAAGTACTGTTCTCCACACGACCGTTTTGGGTCTCGGAATGACTGGTAGAGAGGGGGGGGGTATCTTGATGTATAACTAGACTTCTGTTACCGTGCTGTCCAGTTACCTTTTTGAGTACTGATGCTGGACTGAGCTGCACACTGCCGCGCACGATACGATCCAGTTATAACTATTATAATAGACTATCGATATTCCAACAGCGCGTCCGACATAAATCCACTACTATGGGCATGATATAGGTCTTGGCTCAAGCTGTCAGCTACAAGTAAAGCACACACCCGTGGCGCTCCCAAACCAGGGTGCGATAAGCCAAGAGTCAACCTGCCAATGCTATTGTGAACTTGTCGTGCAGAAATGCGGTGGGGTATCACACGCTTCGATATCGGTGCGCTACTGGTTATTTATATCGGGCCCCCCCAAGTGCCATTCCATATGCCGTACCGTACCTGGTACCTTAAAAACTCTTGGAGTCCGCTATCTCCGTCCTGCAATCTGCAGGTTCAGAGACAAAGCTCCCCCCAGAAGGGTGTAGAATTAGCCACTAGAAGGATCGGATCTCGTTAACTAATTTGCGAGGTTCTGTTGACCCGTCAGACCAAGCCGATAGTGATCTGATACTGCCTTTCTATTGTTTTTACGGTACCCAATTAAACGAACGAAATTAGCTCAGCGCCATCTACATCACACGCGCCACTAGACATCCATTCATCCATTCGTCAGTTCGTTCTGGCCAATTGGAAGCCACGGAAACAGATGGTATCCCGTGTTTTTGAAAGATGCGGTTTGGAAGTGAATGAATTGTGCAAAAAAAAAAAACGAGAGAGAGAGAGAAGCCCCCTGTCGTCGTGAGGACCCCCCCCCCCCCGAAAATGGGCCGAACAGAATGCCCACCACTACCGTAAGAACTCGAATAATTGGACCTGGCGCTAGGAGGTTCAATTAAGGTGTGGCGGCTGGGTGAAGGTAATTTGGGATTTTTTTCACTATTTGGGCATGTTTCAGACTATCAATCATACACTTTGACTGAAGATCACGAACCTCACTCCCAGGAGCTGTAGTGAGAGTAAAATGTAAACAAAGTAAATAGATAAAAATAATAATAAAATAAAACCAACCGCCATCATCACTTCCTCTACTGTCTCCATACCCAACTGAATTATCTCATTATAATTGTCAATCCATGGCACCAAGACCTACAGGACGTGTTACGGTTCGACCAATTCTTCCAGAACTATCAGCTGAACGATTCTATGCTGGAGTAAAAAAAAAAAAGGCCAGGACTCAAGAGAAAACAACTTGCTGAAGGGTTAAGAGCAGCTCCCAGACGTGTTGAATATCCCTACAGAGCTTATAAAGTCAGCTATAAGCTCCGAGTCTTATCCTATTGGGCAACTCTGAGCATCCGGGCAGGACCAACTCATCTCCGAAAGCCAACAAGAAGCGAAACCTCAGTACGATTTAAGGTTCCCGAAACCAATCTCTCGCGTTGGCGAAAGTGTTATGGGGTCCTGTTCCTATATCAGTCCACGCGACAGGCAACGATACTTCTCTTATAGTATCTATGATACTATATATTTAGTACTTATAGTGTGCATTCACACTATTACTTTTCTTCGTCGTTCTCGTATAGTGTGTGTTCACACTATTATCTTTTCCCTCGTTACACTTAGTAGTCGTAGAGGCGTTCCTCTTCTACTAAGTCTATGTAACTATTGTGAGGTAGATAGAATAAAGTAAATTCGTTCTTAAAAACGATGAGTAGGAAAATAACTTAGATGGTTGCGTGAAGAACTAACTAACTCGCCTCCGAGGACTCCTTATATAGTCCTTCCCTCAACCCGCTTACAAATCCAACGATAGGCAGTCTGCCTTGCCAGTCTGGCTTGCGCAGCCCCCTCGCGCAGCCCCATGACCTCTGAATAGATCATGTGCGTGAAACATAACGTAAAACATAACATAAATCTAACGAGTCTGCCTTGCGCACAGCCTCGTTACATAGCCTCCTTATGCAGCCCCGTGACTTCTAAATAAGTCTCGTACGTGAAACATAACAAATAAAACCCCAACGAGTCTGCCTTGCAGTCAACCTCGTTGCATAGCCCTTATAGTCACATGCCTCTATATAGGTCATGTGCGTGAAAGTAAATCATAACATAAAACAAACTACATAAATCAAACTACGTAACAAAGGAAACTCATAAATCAATTTCATAACCAAAGAAACTTACTATGTCAGATTAGAATCGTGACAGAAAGGAAGAACAAGAAGGAAAGTTTCAAGAACTTACCTTTGAGCAGTACCGTGTACCTGGTGGGGGAAGGCATCGGAAGTGGTAGGTACTTGAAAGAGCATTGTATGAAAAATTCAGATACCAGCGTGCATCGGGGGGTATCGTTCGATGGGGCTGGTTTCGACGTGTTAGCAAGTAGCTATACACTCAATATTATCCTGAAGAACAACAAACCTCATTTTGTTTTTCCAAGGGGTGGTTTCGGCGATTTCTAAATTTTCACCAAGTTAGTTTACGTTTCGTAACCAATACTGCTAGTCAACTTCCAAGCGACTTTAATGATTCCATTCTATTATGGATGAGATTTAATCAGAGGAACTTACAGCTCAGACCTGACGATAACCCAGAAACCAATGATACTACTGCTGACGTCGGCCGATTCCAACTGTCCAATATTGCCAATATGGATCAGACACCACTACCATTTGAGTACTTGGAGGGAAGAACTTACCATCAAAAGGGGGACAAGACGGTATGGGCACAGAGCTCACAATCCAGGTGGGACAAACGGCAGGCGACTATTCAGCTTACTATCTTCGCTGATGGTATTTCTCGTATTAAACCATTAATGTTTTTTCAAGGACAAGGTATAGTACCAACAATAGTTACAGAAAAATAACGTTATGACCCTCGCGTGGTTGTGAAGTTTAACCCCAAGGCGTACGTAAATTTATCTAGCATGGTGGAATGGTTAGATGACCAGTTTGTTCCAGTTTTGGGGAACCGGCCAACCTTACTTGTCCCCGACCTCTTCAGCACCGACAAGACGGAAGAAGTTTTGGATACATTTTCTGGCAACGACATTATTGTTAGCCTTGTTCCTGGGGGCTGTACCTCTTTGGTACAGCGTATTGATGTTTCTGTGAATCGCCCGTTCAAGGATATATTAAGGTGTCACGATTCTAATCTGACATAGTAAGTTTCTTTGGTTATGAAATTGATTTATGAGTTTCCTTTGTTACGTAGTTGGATTTATGTAGTTTGTTTCATATTATGATTTACTTTCACGCACATGACCTCTATAGAGGCATGTGACTATAAGGGCTATGCAATGAGGTTGACTGCAAGGCAGACTCGTTGGGGTTTTTATTGTTATGTTTCACGCACGCGACTTATTTAGAAGTCACGGGGCTGCATAAGGAGGCTATGTAACGAGGCTGTGTACAAGACAGACTCGTTAGGTTTATGTTATGTTTTATGTTATGTTTCATGCACATGATCTATTCAGAGGTCATGGGGCTGCGCAATGGAGCTGCACAAGGCAGACTGGCAAGGCAGACTGCCTATGGTTTGATTTGTAAGCGGGTTGAGGGAAGGACTATATAAGGAGACCCTCGGAGCGAGTTAGTTAGTCCACGACTGTCTCCGCTACACCTCCGGTGATTGAAATCTCAACACCAAGGAATTCTCACCACTTTTCGCGTCTGGTTCTCCCCCTCCGGGGGGGACTAGGCCATCATCTTTTATCTTTTTGCAATGGCAAAACTTCTCTCCTGCTTTCTCTCTTGAGGTCTACCCTTATGAGACCCCTCCTTACTCCTTCCTGGCGTCCTCGTCGCTGGGTTTTTCTCCTTCTCCGCTTTTGCTGTAGCCTCGCTTAGCATCAGCACGGTCGGGTTCCTCCATTTTCCCTTCAACAGACGGCTGAGAATACGGTTTGCGGTACGCGATTACATTGGATTCCTTCTCCTTTCCTCTGGTCAGTTCGGGTCAGTCCATCTGCTGGGTCCGGGTTTTGTCCCGCTGGTGGGTACGGGTTACTCCCACGGTCGGGGGTTGGTGGTTGGTTTTTTCAATAGGCTATGGTCGAATTCGCCTCTCTCCTCCTCTCTGCCCTTTATGGTGGCTTTGTCTACTGTGGGCACCGGGGGTCAATGGAGACCGCCTAGTTAAGACACGAACACGTTTCCGATAGTTGTTTCGGCATCTGGGTCTACCCCTCCCTCTCCCTCCCTCGGCTCGTTCGGCTGGTATCCTACTACCTCCCTCCTCGGCTGGCATCCTACTGCCTCCCTCCTCGGCCGGCATCCTACTACCTCCCTCCTCGGCTGGCATCCTACTGCCACCCTTCTCGGCTAGCACCCTACTGCTCCCCCAGCTGGCACCTCAGTACCCCCCCGGCTGGTACCCTACTACTATCTCTTCGGCCGGCACCCTACTGCCACCCGGCTAGCACCCTACTGCTCCCCCAGCTGGCACCTTACTGCCCTCCCGGCTGGTACCCTACTACCGCCTCTTCGGCCGGCACCCTACTGCTACCCGGCTAGCACCCTACTGCTCCCTTAAGCTTGCACCTTACTGCTACCTCTCTCTGTGGGGCCTCAGCCCTGGCCTCCTTCCCTCCGATTGGTATTGCACTGTCTCCTGTCGGTCGGGTTCCATCTGTTAGGAGTACCCAATTCCGATAGCCCAGGAGTACCCTAGGTAGGGTAACTTTACCCGAGTTCGAGAATCTTGATCTCCAACACCCCCCTCCGGCCCCCTTACGGGGCCCGCGCGTCATCATACACATCAACCTTAGTTGTGTCCTGTGACTATATGGTCACAGAATTGAAGGTGTCAGAATAATATCGTATACGTCGCTGCTGTCCATCCAACCGAAAGCTGTTCGCAGGATATATAAGAGGGGACCTCTGGCTAGACCTGGGAAGTGGAACGAAGACAATCCGTCAACTACTCAGGGAGTTACTAGGCTTCAAAGATATGACATCTTTGGTCTGGGCTGTAAGTAACAGGACGTTTACGCACAACGTCATGAGATAAATGTTAGGAGGTTCGGGATAACGAACCAATGCATTCACATCTACCCTTCGATGATTAGAAAGAGTCTAGAGCTCCTGGAAACACTACTAAAGAAGCCAACGAGCTTCGAGGAGTGTTGCAACTATGATAAGAGGTGTACCGCAGTTGCGGGGTTTATAACCAACACAACACGAAGGTCCACCCCCTCTACATAAGGACAACCAGGAGTTGCCGACCGAGGAATTATGAGACTATTCAATAGAATGGCCTCTCCTCTACGAGAAGAGAGTCATCGGAATAAATTCTATCGGTTAGTTGTTGAGTTATCACAACTAGAAGTCATCGGCTCCGGCATATCAACAGATGCAGTCTCGTATCAAGACTGATCCTCTTGGTAACGATAAGAACTATTGGAGCCAACAAAGTTCGACTTGAGAACTCGGCTACAGGTCTACAGACTCTGGGAATCGAATAATTACTACTGGTGACAAATATGTCTCCCAGGCAGGAAATAGTAATTACCGAAGATGGTGTGATGGTTTTCAGGGTCTCCAGGTGTTCGCACCGTCATGGAGAACTCGACGTTGCGCATTAGACTTGAAGAGGTACATATTTTGTATGTTAGACAGATGTAGTCCGCGAACACTCAGACGCGGAATATAAATATCGAAGTGCCTCCCAAGCTTAAGACATCATCAAGCAACGGAGAAGAGACCTTAACAATATAATATTGTTTTTACGATTCTATTTTACCTTTCTTGCACTCTTAGTAGTCATAAACGAAACGAGTTGCTTCCGAGCCTTCCTAGACAAATCTCCGTCTACACAAACGAATCCCGATTGGCCTAGACAACCATAAGTCTATACTGGTTGTCTCCGCCTAACACCATCCTCGTCAAGTTTCCCCCTCAGTGGGTGTCGCGCCATTAATCGGTGCACCTGGTCCTCTCTTGGGCCCGATCTAGGGTTAGCCTTTCGGCGGCTGGCTATGCTATGGGCACTACCCGGTGGGTATGAGTTAGGCTTTCTTTTGTGCCTTCGGGCTGAGATTTCTGGGGGGATTTTTCCTTGGGCTTCCTGCTTGTCCTGTTTTTGGTTTCTTTTAGGACTAAGTTCGTTTTAGTTGTAGGAGGGGCTTGACTCGGGGCGAGATCGTGCGGTTGGCTCCATACCAGAGGGGCTCGGGGTTCTTGGTTTTTGCCTCAGACGGAGGAGAGATGAGCGTGTTTACAGGTTTTGTTTTTACCATAGCTAGCACTGCATGCAGGTTCTTGTACCTTAAACAATGAATATATGATATATATAAAAAAAAAAAAAAAAGGGCGAGTTAGTTAGTTCTTCACGCAACCATCTAAGTTATTTTCCTACTTATTGTTTTAAGAACGAATTTACTTTATTCTATCTACTTCATGATAGTTACATGATGTTAGGCGGAAGCCGACTCTAAATAATTGTCGAGAAGACTTAGGCCTGAATCTTTCGTAATAGACGGAGATTTGTCTAGGAAGGCTCGGTGTCGTTCTGTTCGTTTATGACTACTAAGAACTGGCTTATTCGATAGGGGAAATCTTTTTATAAAGATTCGTAGGTAAAACAATGTTATATTGTTAAGGTCTCTTCTCCGTTGCTTGATGATGTCTAAAAGCTTGGGAGGCACTTCAATATTTATATCCCGCGTCTGAGTGTTCGCGGACTACTTCTAATCCTCCTATAACTAAGTACCTTTCCCAAGATTGTACGCTAACGTCTCATAGTCTTAACAAGTGCGAACACTGTTTGACCCTGAACTCTCACACACCATCTTCGTTCTCATAAACTCTTTTCCGTCTACTCGTAGGATGCGTGATTATCCTCGAATGACCGGTCTTCGATTTATAGAGACGAGTAGACTTCTGTATGAAACTGCAGTCACTTTGACTATCATCCCAGTAGTCTCTTCCGATTCCACATAGTGGCCAGCGTATGTGTCGGGTACCTATGCGTAATGCAGGCTACGTAGACGGTGTGCCAACACTTCTTAAGTCTACCGCCTATTAGGTCTTCTGAGTCTGAGCAGCTTCCCCTCGGTCCGCCTCGCCTCAAAGAGAATCACCTCTCGAGGGATCCTGTTTCCAGGACCAACCAACATACAGCGGCCTTCAGATAGGTATTGGTGTCATATGTAACCCCTATGGCCTCTGGGGCACTGTAGGAGTAGTTGCAGATTTTCGAACTGAAAACGTCCCGTTACTTTCGGCCCGTAGTTAGGATGCCTAACTTTGAAGCCTAGTAACTCAATGCGCCTCCGACGGATTTCCTCCGTTCCACTTCTCAGAGGTACCCAGAGGTCCCCTCTTATATATCCTGCGAACAGCTTCCGGTCGGACGGACGGCAGTGACGTATATGGTGTTATGAAGTGGGCTTTATTGAGATGACATTTTAGTCATGGGACGCAACTCTTCAAAATCTCGCTAAGGACGTGCGGGCCCCAGAACGGGGCCGGAGGGGGGTGTTAGGCTCCGATAAATGAGGGTCTGTGCGCAGTTACCCTACCGAGAGGTCTGTGCATTTTCTTTATGCCTAACACATGAACTTAGTAGAAGAGGAACGCCTCTACGACTACTAAGTGTAACAAGAAGACAAGATAATAGTGTGAACGCACACTAACTATTAAGATATAGTATCAAACGATAACATAAGAGAAGTATCGTTGCCTGTCTCACGTATTAATATAGGAACAGGGCCCCATAACAAGGGGAGGCATGGGAACAATTCTCACAGGATCGTAGAGAGGTTGTAGTTAAGTCATTTCGGGTGCTAGGAATCTCATTACCAATTAGTGGTAGTTGTGACAGGGAAATCTCTGTAAAAGGGATTGATACAACTTACCTTATTGAAGGTCTCAAGGAGTGGGGGGGGGGGCAGGCAGAAAGTTTGTCAGAGGAGGTGGAATTGGACGAAGAAGAGGATGAAAACGATGTATTTTATGAGGTTAATATGTGGGAGTAGGATCTGAAACTGATATTGCGTAACATGTCTTGGCATGTCACACCTTAATTTAACCTCTTAGCGCCAGGTCCAATTATTCGAGTTCTTACGGTACCGATACTGTAGAGCTGTACCGTGGTTTACTCCATCCTGCTGTTTGCGGCATCAACAATAACAATAACATATCCCGCACCCCCCCCCCGCCCGAGCACCTCTTGCCGTGGGCACGGGTGTTCAGCAGGTCCGGTACAGTCTTCACCGTACCCACGGCGAAACCGAGCAGGTGAGCAGTGAGTGGAACCACGAAAGCAGGGTAACAAAAATTACTTGTTACTGATCTCTGTTATGTTCTTCACCCGCCCGGTTTCGTGTTGGGTGGTACTCCACAGTGAAGTACAAGGCTATGCAAAAGCACTCTTCCCTTTCCACGCCACATAGAGGTAGTCCACGGGATACCATGCCATGCCATGCATGATATGCCAGGGATTCACTTCACGATACCAACAAATATCACATACCGGTACTTGACTGGAGAGACTTTTCCCAAGAGAATTCTGGATGCGAGGCAAACAAGGCGCTGGACCAACCAAATCGCTAGGATTTGACTCTGGACGTTAAATCGCACAAGCCGCCCAAACAAGCCGGTCGGTCACTCCGTAATCCCAGACCAGTCGTGCCAAGCAAGGGCCCTACACGACTGGCTCACATTTCCTAATGGCTAAGCCACTCTGTCTTTAAGCTTACTTTTACTTTTGCCCTTACAATCCCTGAACCGTGTTAGGGTAGTAACGACATGGCCACAACCTCCAAAAAAGAAAGACTAGATAACGACTTAGTATCAGTCTTGTCCTCGAGTACGGTGCTCACGGATTTCAAAGATATCCGGACCCCGGGGAGCTGAAGATCTGCTCCTCGGCGGGCCCCCGCGCTATAATCTGTCGTAGCACGAACTTGGTGAGGAGGAAGAAGCAAAGATATGAATGGAAAAACAAAAACCAGCAGTTGAGTAACGTACTGGGCGCGGGGGTACAAGTACAGCACGGGTACTTGGAACATTGGGGCGGGCTGCGGGTTTTGTGTGGGAGTGAATAAGTGGCGGAATCGCGCAAACTTCCCAGAAAGGGCATCAATTCCTACCAGATATTGCTTAAGCGTGCACCGTAGAATCCGAGTTAAATAACACGGAAATACCTATGATAAATAAAGCAATCCCACTCAGACAACAGGTTATTCCAATACTTTACCCCTCCCCGGAGTACGAGCAGAACGGTTACCGTAACTGGAGGATGATACATTATTGGTACGAGTCTCAACCTTAGTTGAAAGCCTGGGGGTTGAGCCACGATCGACACGTCATATAGTAACAGTGGGGTACCTGCACTTTTACAATCGGTTGAGTTTGGTAGGTCATGGCGCAAGGTAGAAATGCGGTAGTGAGTATGATACAAGAGCTTTCCGTTCTCATTTGGGTTGTTGGGGTGAAAATTTCAAGCTCAGCACTCTCGACGCGCTTCCCCATTCCACTAATATCTGGGCAAGAGGTGTCTGTATTGCCAAGAATCCCAGGAATTCTGGTTCTAGAGGAAGGGGGGGGGGTGGAAATCTGTCCAGCCCAACCGGCCTCGCTATCCCCTACCGCAATGGAATGATGCCTCTGACTTGGCCGACTTGAAAAAAATTCCTTTTCAGAAACCAAATTGGGAGTCTAGAATAGCTCTACGGTATTATAGTACTCGCAGGGTATTGAACTAGACTTTGAAATCCCCTCAGTCTGGGCGGGGATAAAATACGGTAGTATTGTAATCACAACAGGGTAACTTACTCGCACTTGGCTCTCTCTCACTCCCTCGCTCCAAGGCAACATCAACTTTCGCCTACCCAAAAATACCACGCGGTAATTCCCTTCCCCCCCCTCGCCCTCTTTCATAGCGAGTGGGCCCGACCGACCGACCGACCTCCTCTCGTCACCAATTGGTACTATAAATCCCCGATCGAGAGCCCAGCTCACGCAAAAACGCCACTCACAAGCCAAACAAAAGTATCCTTCCCCCGCCAGCCCCACCACTGTCGCGTTATCAGAACCCCAATAAGATTCGATCCGAGCCAACACGAAACCTCGGAAAAAGCGGGACTCACAATACACACGCAGTGCCATATAATACTTTTACTAGAGGCGACACTCGAGAAAATGGAGTGTATTGCGATAACACAATTGTTCCCGGGATACTTGCACTTCTAGACCGGACCAAGACTTTCACTTTGAGCCGGAACGGTTTTTTTTTGCATCTCGCCCTTACATATATAAGGCATGGCATGGTGTCTTGGGTACGGTAGTCGATCATTCTCGCACTTCTCACGACTCGAGTAAAGAACTGTACTCGAGTATCATACAAGTGCAGTACTGTACCTATCCGCCCACCCGTCCTGACAGCATACAAATGAACCGGTTATCATTTTCGCCCCCCCCCCCCTCATAACATCCCCTGTAAGCCAACACGCAAAACATAACTCCAACCAACGGTAATACCATACCGTACACCCCCCAGATATGATACAATTACCCAATGTAAAGGTTTTGCGGGAAACAGTTCCTTGCCATACAGTATGAAATGTACTTGTGCTCGTACATCCCGCCCTTCGCCTATCTAGCCGAGAAAATCATTCGCACTTTCACAACGGGTAAGACATAGCACACCGGAAGGGAAAAAACGCCTCCTTCCTTCAGCCCCCCCCCTCAGGCGCTCAGAGAATCCATCCCCGCGCTCGACTCGACTACCGTACTGTACTCGCTCTATCAATTGGAGAATGAGCCGTATTGGGTAGGCTTAAGCGATGCGCTGATGCTTAATCGCATCCGTGTGGCGCCGATCACCTTTTGTTTTTTGCGCTGTGATATGGCTGGAAGGGTGTGAACGTATTTTTGTATCATATCATAGCCTGGGGTGTTTTTTTGCAAGGTTACTTGTATGATATCGCGCTAAAATAGGGTTTTCTGTAGGAATTCTGGGCCCGGGTTTTTATGATCGGGAGGGGAACCTATGGGCTCGCGAGATGCAAGTTGGTGTGTGTGGTCTGGTGTAAATTTATTGTATGATACTCGTACAGTACTCGAGGGGAGACTCACGGGGTGTCACTCGGGTATTGGAAGGGAGGGAGAGTTTTAATGGTTGGGTTTGCAGATAGGATACGGTAGAGGGTGTGGGTGCCATGCAGAGGTGTGGTGCGGTGCAGGTCTCTAGCTTCTACTCTACAAGTACGTGATCTACGAGTACTAGGATTAGACCGGTGGGATCCACGTATGTGGTGGGAAATATGGAGTGTCTGAAAAATTCATTTCCTGGAAGTTGGGATGGAGCTATTATCATGCGGTGGTTGGGATATAGCAAGGAAGCCCGCCATTGTTGTCTGATGGGGGTAAAAGAATGACCGTGCTAATATTTTAACTAGCTAACTAAAAAGCAAACTTTCACAGCAAGGAAAACCCTCCTCCTTCGATTCAATTTTAACTCAATTTCCTCTTCAAACCCCGGGTAGCAGCCCTTCCAATGCTTTCGATTCATCCAAACTAATGCCAAACAACGCAGACTCAGGATCGTACTGGAAGGAATCATGATACTCCTTCACCAGAGCTAATGCCTCCGCATCCTCCTCTTTGTCCTCCCACCACTCCTTGACGCCCCAGTTCCTCGTGTGCAACGATATGTCGTCGTCGTACATCGGAACATCGCTGTCCCATATTTCCCTTCCAGCAGCCCATTGTGCCCTGGGGCTCATCGCTACGGTGAGGCTAAGTTGCGTCTTGATCTCCTCCATCCTCCTCACCGCTGGATCATCCATCTTCTTTGCCATCGCGGGATCGAGCTTTCGTTGGATGGTAAATTGCTGTCTCCTGATTTCCGCTGAGGGAGGGAGGTCTTCGTGGTCCGGGTGGTGGTACCGGAGGTACCTTAGGACGACTAGTTGTTCAGCCTGGACCCTGTCGAGAAGGAAGGTATTTGGGTCGTCGACGGGCGCTTCCTGGCAGATGCGTATCGTGTACAAAACACATTCAATGGCTTCGTCCCACTGCCTGAGGTGGATGTGTGCAAGCGCAGAATGGGCCGCCAGTACTGCTTTGTCCGCTCTTCGCTTTTCCTTGGTATCGCGGCTATAGACAATATCCACCAGGTCTATCATCCGCTCGTTGTGTGTGATTGTGTCGCCCCATTGACCGGTGAGGTAGGCGATTTCTTGCAATCGACCGTGGCACAATAATTCCCCTTGCGCAGACCCTCCTTCCCGGCAATGCTCCAGCGCCGTGAGTAGAATTTCCTTCGCACCATCAATGTCGCCGCTGTCTCGCTTTACCTCCGCTTCCATGATCGCGGACCCGGGGAGGTATTTCGATGGGTCATTCGCTTCGGCTTTGGCTAGCTTGCTTAGTGTCTCGGTGAGGGTAGTGACCCCGGCTCTTGCTTCGTGCACGGCCAGCCAGCCGTCGATATACGTAAGGTCCAGTCCCAATTTCGCTGCTGATTCCCGGAGCTCATTGCAGACTTCTTTTATTGATTTCTGCGCATTGGCTTTCTCCGTTTTGCTAGACCAGCCGCGAGCATTTTTCATGTCGAACTCGAGTGAAAGTGTCCGCAAGTGCTGCAATCTTCTGAAATCCTGCGCTGCGTCGCTGTTACCCCCAGCTTGGAAGTCGATTCTAGGATCCGACTCGAGAAGTTTGTGCGCTTCGCAGTTGGCTCCGGATACATCCCCCATGGTTTCGTACACAAAGGCCCCCGGCAAAAGTTCTCTGTGCGCGTCTGCAACTTGTGCGCTCATTGTGGCAGCCATGAAGTTCGCAATGAGCAAGTTTTCGCGGAGGCCTTCCGGTAATGCTTCGGAAAGCTTGGAGTACTCGTTCGATTTTTTGACCTGTTCGATGAACTTCTCTGTCGCGCCGTCCGCATTCCTGTATCTGGAACAGAGGTAGTTCGAGCAGTGGAAGACGAGTTTATAAGCGGTGAAGACGGCTTCCAACGGGATATCCCGCTCTGTCGCTAGGAATGAGTCGAATACATTGATCAACATTTCAGAGATGGCGTCTAGGACATGCCAGTCGCTCCCACCGCGCCCGGCCTGGTAGGTTGATATCAGAGATAGCATAGGCCTAACGGGCAGTAATGAAAGCCCACTAAGGGTTGGCGGGAGGCACGAGAGGGTTATCATGATGGAGTAAATGCTTGTCTTCTCGAGCTGGATACGGCTATCCCAATTATCCTTGAGGGTTTGTATTTTGTAGTAGTCCAAGAATGCAGCGAGACACGCACGTGCATGTGCCACAGTGCTTAGGTGTCCATCACCGAATATCACTCCACGAAGCGCTAACGTCAAAACTGGGTTGACCCTATAATATTGATCTGGCTTGAATTTGTCCTTTGTGAGATAGCCTTTTTCCTGCAGGGAGGAGGTTATGTGGTGGTATTCGGAGCGTATCTTGGAGCGGCCAAGAAGTTCCATTGCCCTTTTTTTCTCCTCCGGGCTCAGATCGCGGGGATTTTTAGCGTCAAACCTCCGTATTGGCAGGCAGAGGGTTTTAGGGTCGTCACGATTAAAGTATCCATGAAAACAGATAAAAATAAGGTAGTCGTCGATGTTTTTCGGGATACGTCCCCAGAACGGAGCAATGATATATATCAACCGGTTCAGATCAGAATGGGGAGCCTCGTCTGAATTGGGAGGGATTAAAGACTGAACCCATTCAGCCCTCGCGCAATCTGAGCTGTATCGA
This sequence comes from Tuber indicum, assembly GCA_006112555.1. Taxonomy (NCBI): domain Eukaryota; kingdom Fungi; phylum Ascomycota; class Pezizomycetes; order Pezizales; family Tuberaceae; genus Tuber; species Tuber indicum. The sequence continues at coordinate 601,498 of VBSK01000250.1, read as the reverse complement.
CCTGCAGCCGCGGGAACCGCTAGGAGGCTTCTGCAGTATACCCCTTCCGGAGTATTTTCCTTAATATTGAGGGGGAGCTTACACGAGAATTCTGCAACGGCCCCTGGAAGACCATCGCAGAGCTCAATAAGCTTAGCATAAAATTCCATGAAGTTCGCACCTGGTCCGAGGACCGTTTCTTCATTGGATTTTTCTAATTCAATCGGTAGTAGCGACGCCATATAATATCTGGATAGGATGTTTCAGTAACTTGCTCCTTTACACTCATGGCGCGGACAACTCACGGTGACAATCCCTCTAGGACGTACGGGTTGATATCCACCCAAGGTGAATTGAGCTCCGCTGTGACTATCACAATCGTTTCCCCACCACTAACATCCTCCAAAAAACTCTCCAAAGCGCGTCGTTGGGCATTCCAAAAGGTCGGCCCGGTACGATCGGCTGGTTGGATCTTTTCGGGAATCTCTGGCTTCCAATGTTCGACACCATCGAAAGCGATCATATGGTGGTTCAACTGCAGCCAGTTTACTAGCCGCCAATACGCATCAGTTTCGCGGGCGTCTGGGACTGCTATCATTTCCATCTCCAATATTGTTGGCATGCCAATGGCGTCCCGGTAGAGTAGGAGTAAAATTTCGCAAAAGGTATCTTGCGTTGCTTCAAGATCTATATACCGACTACGGTTAACTAATCCAGTAATATTCCACCACCAGCACAAATGCTTTAATAAAGCGGTTTTACCTGCCAATAATCACTGCCAGTCAGTATGTGTTTCGCTGGAGAGTGTAATTGTGTTTTTTCCTCTTACCAACTCTTCTCCTCCCTGTAACCGCAGCAATGCCATCCCCGCAAAGAAGCAGTGTCTCGAGTCTCAAGATGTCCAGTTCTCTACCTACAAGATTCATGGGAGCTTTGAGCCTATTCGTCAATAAAATCATGTTCAGTTTCCTCATGACATCCCAGTTAATCGCGGCCAGCTCTCCGCGCTGATAAAATACCGGGACCATATGATCCTCTACAGGTACCCGATTTCCATAAGAAGAATCTCTCATTTTCTGCTTCATCATTTTTGCCCGTCCTGCATGCGCTGCCACAGCGAAGCTAGATCCGTCTATTAATAGTGAGCGGTAGAAACCCGTCATAAAAGACCCCGCAGCACTAGCCATAAATTCATAAGAGATAGCCACAACAGCAGAAACTCCACGGTTGATGAATTTGAGTGCGACACTTTCCTCACTGGCGTCGGCCGAGTTGCGAGTATTCAAGATGACGGAGGTCACATTATGCAGACAGAGTAGGTCAGCGACGTCAGAAGCAGACTTCCAAGTTACCCCCGTAGGATCCTTATCGGAGACAAAACATAAAGAAGACCTGTTAACGCTGTCAGAACACTCGCACCAACACCCTTTATTTTTTTCATGAAGGTACAAACGCTTTCTCTCCCGCCATCTTATCCACTCGCACCCTCCCGTGCAGGTCAAAATGAACCAATCGGTAGTAACCCCTCGGCCTTGCTTCCAACTTTGCTTTGAACGTCTCCCATGTGCCCGGTCTCACAATCTCCAGATCAACGGGTGTTTCGATCGGGAGATCCACTAGGACTTTAACTAGTTCCGCTGCGACAAGAGTATGGCCGATCTCATCCTCACCTATGCTTAGGTTCCTCGCCGCTACAAGCAGTATGTTAAAAGCCCCGTTAACGAGATCCGCGGGAGAAGACTGTCTCAAATCCAAATCCGCAACCTTCCTGCGAACCACTATCCGTCCCTTTATTTCCCGTGGCCAAAGATCAAGGTTTTCGAGTACTTCCCAATGTATAATATGCAGAGATGATTTGGCCGACTCCGAAGGCAAAGTCTCCACATCAAGAAAGAACGTGATTCCCGGATCCCCCCCCCCAGCATTTTGCGCCCGTATGTGGTTGACGACTTCCTCCAATGCAAACCCCTTTATCAACCCGGCAGCATATTCCTTCAAACTGGAAGACACCTCATGAGCCCTCGATCGTGAAAGGGGCGATGTAGTCGCAAACTCCTCAAGATACCATTCAAGATTCTCCTCATCGTTCGCATTGAATGGATTCTTTACTTCAACAATCCTGACGAAACCACCTTCGTCGCACTGGACGGACGCTTTCCATGTTGCCTCACCAACTGTGTTAAGAGTAGTGGAGATTTCCCTAATTTGTATCACAGCGGGGATCTCTTGCTTCTCCTCAATGTTGAGAAACTACCCCAAATTAACAACTCTCTGTCATCATTTACTTGGAGGGAAGCCCAAAAGGCAGTGATCATACCTCACGAAATGCGTCCTCAAGGAGTCTCAGTTGAGACATGATTGCTCGTTTTATTTTACTCTTTCTAGGGCTTCCCGCCCTCGGTTAGCTTGAGTGCCGTTATTTATCGATTGGATTGAGCCTCAGATTATTCTGTCCGACGTGAATAAAGCGTGCTCGGGTTCACAAGAGGCTGATGATAAGCTCAGCTTAACCTACCGTTGAGGCGGGGTAAGCTTGCCCGTCACGCCACTGTTGATCTTGGAGTATCGGTATTGTACCGTACAAGGCTGTTTGTATTCCACAGTACAGTACTTGTGCTACCAAGGCCGGGCGTCCGATGCTAGGATAAATTCGTGCCTAATAGGACTGCAAACGCTGAGTCGAGATTGTGTGTGATGTCTTCGATATAGAGGAGGATGTGCTAATAGGGCTTCTGCGCGCAAGTATCACAAGGGCCTCCCGTATTAATCGCCCGGAGAATCGGCCTAGCAAGTCCAAACACCACCTCCGGCGCTACAGGATCTAACATCGCCCGAGAAGTATAACGGATAACATCCTGTGGAGAGTGCATTGCGGTAAATCAGATAAATTTTCGCTCAAAAGGTTTGAGGGAAACACAGTCCACATCAGCTCATGGAGCAAAGCACCACCGTTCTAGGTCGGTGCGGGCTCCGCGTCCTGTGACCTGTGGGCCCTTATGTCGAGTTTTCGAGAGTTAGTAGTGCAAATCCACGCACCAGCAATAGTAGCCAAAATATGCAGCCACACTGAGAGTTTCTTAACTGCCCCCAGTCGGTCCGTCAATCCCAAACGAAGCATGCTTTCAGTATTTTCACTATTTAGGCGTCTAATATTTTTTTTTTTTTGTTTTCTTTCCAGGATTTTGGAGTAACAAGAATTCCGCCCTACAAGGTTGGGGTAGAAGCATCTATCATCTGGGAATCCAGGAGTTCGGGGGCTAGTAAGTACGTTTAATCAGACTCCCGCCAGATCTAGATCTTAACCAGGTCCCCTCATACCACTATATCGTCTGAGAAGTACCTGAGGATATATAGACCCAGCTCCGGTGACCCGGGTGATCAGCGACGACGGCTCAGGGTGGTGAGAACCCATGATGTATGCCATGGGCACTCACTCATAGGTTCCCTCAATTCTTCACTCCACCTCCTTTTAGCACACTTGGAAAAGGCCAGTATTATTAGAGGAAAAGCGGACTTGTCGCCCTCATTTCCACTACAACCATTAGGCCAGAGGACGCATTCCTAACGATTCGCTTGGATTCGTCATGACATTTATCCCCTCCAGAGTCGGCTTTACCACTCATATTTGAAATCGTGTTCTCCTTTCTTCTACAGGATCATACTGATTTCCACCTCCACCCTCTATCATCCTCCTACTCGTCATCGCCAAGACTACACTGTTCTCCACTAGGTGCATAACTTGACTATTTAATGCGTTCCTCCTTACTTGTAGCCTCTTCCTTTCACTAATCCATGCTGCAATCTATTGTTCAAGTTTATCTCTGATTCTGACATTCCTTCCAAGTTTTACTGTGACCATTTCGAGTCACGTCCACCCACCCTATCTCAGCGAAGCTGCTACAGGGTTAGGTTTCAGCCCTATTATCAAATGGTCAAATATCATAGTACTAAAAGTATGATATCTCAATTAGGTTAATAAAATTCAAATATTCTTTCACAATAGGATGAATTTGTATGTATTGAACTTGTGATCAGTACAATCTTAATAGCAATGTAGACTATATGGATGTAATGTAAAGAGGATCTTAGAGGTACATTTCTAGTAAGGAGGTCAAAGATATGAAGGTGAATTGGTAGAGATTCTGATTCTTAATTCTTTGTAAGCAAAGCAGGATGTAGTATCTATATATAGTACAGGTTTACATCCTCCATATTTTAAATCTTACGTAATAAAATAAAAGGAAGAAACATAAGTGCAACTATGTAAAACCATAATATAAGTAGGAAAAACATAAGGGTAAACATGTTTAACCCTGAGAATCTGCCAAGATATTTCCATAAAGCATATTATTATATAAATTGAAAACTCAGAGGATGTAAGGAAAATTACAGTAAGTTTGAAGAAATAATCACAGATGTAAAGTTTGACAAAATAATAAAAGATGATGAAATATCCCATAAACTAATGAAAATAACACAAATATAATCTCAAATTATTATTATAAAATAGTAAAGAAATAATAAATCTTAGGTGTAGAGATACATATGTTATAAACCAGGTATGGTTCATAAAAGATTTTATATATTGCATTGGATGTTCATACACATGATCTATTTAGGAGTCATGTAGGATATGTTTCGATTAACAGCTCAGTTAAGTTGTATGATGTTATGAATATTGTTTGCAGGTATTTATATAGGATGCAGCCGTAATTCATATGACAGTTGTATTTGTAAGTGGGTTGTAGAAAGATCCATATAAGCTGATAGGTTTGGCCTTAGGGATAGATCTTCATGCAACTACCTAAGTTATTTTCTAACATATATTTTTACAAATAGTACTTCATATTCATGTTCTCATATATCTCTGAGTCCTTTACGGGAAAGCCACAACAGGTATAGTAAACGATAGTTGCTATTGAAGTACTTAAGAAAATAAGAGTATGTTTTTAAGTAATAGAAGAAAACTAAGAGATAGTCATTATATTTAAGATGATTAAAGTAATTACATGAATTACTTTCATAACATGACTTGTTACCTGTTGTATGAATATATCTTGAGAGCAATTGAAGAGCAATTTCAAGATTATACCATATATAGGGTTATATTAGGTAGATTCAGATCTGATACCTAAAGCACCTTAGGCAGGATAACCTTGTTTGGAATTGAAATATCTGGTCTCCAACACTCCTCTTCATCAGCAAAAAAAAACCCTGCGTCAGATACGTCAGCTGTACGTCCTGACACAAATGTACGGTTGCTGGCGTCTCATGTGTCCTAGACGCCCTGAAGTGTCTGGCAGTGTCCAGGATGTCCGAAGTCCATCCTAAGCGAGGATGCAATAATTTTCAACTCCCAATTTGGCTAGGTGGACCTTAATCCTTGCTGATATCCTGACACAAGATGGCAGAGAGTCTCAATCTGGGCTGATGTCCTGACACAAGATGGCAGAGAGTCTCAATCCTAGCTGAAGTCCTGACACAAGACGGGAGAGAGTCTTAATCATGATACCAAGCCACATACCAGCTATCGGTGTATCTACCAGACACTATGATCAAATCTAAAAATATCTACAGAAATAGGAGATGAGACGTACCAAATTCTATTTTAATGTAATGTGTTCGCTAGGTGCTAATCACGTTTCAAGAGGTGTACGATAGTTGACAGGTAGCCTGCTCTTCCAGAGAGGGGGCGAGAGCTGTATGAACTAAAGGAGGCTTCGGAGGTGTACTGGAGAAACTAAAGAGTAACCGTTCAACCAAGTATATTGAAATACTGTCTGTCGAAGTCTGTCCTTTCCATCGTGGAATAGGACGGTCTTTAAATACACAAATCTGTTCATATCTAGCATGAACGAAACTAAACAAAGGTATCAGCGATACTCTTTGGTAAAACAACATAAGTATCAAATCAAGTATCAAAACAATACTTAAAACAAAACATAAAACAAACTAAGTATCAAAACGATACTTCAAACAAGCCAAGTATCAAAACGATACTTAAAACAAAACATAAAACAAAATCCTTAACCGAGTACCAGTACCAGTTACATTTAATCTCTCAAAGGATCTGGAAGCCAAAATGGCCCAACGGTAGAATGTAAAAGTGAGTGATAGTTGTGATTGTCGGAGTACATGGTAACTTGGGTGTTTTATTCAAGTTGCGACACGTTGAGTAACACCTGGACAACCACACAACATCACGGTCAGTACATCAACAACAAGTCTGTCAACTACTATTGCTCCTCAGTCCCTATACTATCAAAGCTAATAATTTAGGGCAACATTATACTTGATTTCAGCTATCTATTGCACTAAAGAACATCTGCCTACTGTGAGTTTACAAGAGGCTATAGCCTATTTTGTATCCTAACAAAGTGCTGACTTTGACACCAGATTCCTCGGCCATCCTTTGGGCGCAGTACTCCATACCTTATAGCAATGTTCTACTCGATGCTAGCTTTCCAACGGTATAAAGAACGTCTACTCAGTGTCAATATTGGTGGAGATGCAGGCTGTTATGGAGGTAATGTTTACCCTGGCGAAGTGCTGAGTTTGACACCAGATTCCTCGGCCATCCTTTGGACGCAGTACTCCATACTTTACAGCGATATTCTACTCGATGCAGGCTTTCCAACGGTATCAAGAACGTCTACTCAGCGTCATTATTGGTGGAGATACAGGCTGTTATGGAGGTGATATTTACCCTGGCGAAGTGCTAACTTTGACGCCAGATTCCCCAGCCATCCTTTGGGCGCAGTACTCCATACATTACAGCAATGTTCTACTCGATGCTAGCTTTCCAACGGTATAAAGAACGTCTACTCGGCACTAATATTGGTGGAGTTATCACTTATTACAACTACTAGACTCTGTACTGCTCTTGTCTCCTCGCTTTCTTTTTGTAACCTAGCCCGGGCCTGTCTATTTATAATAATAAATTTTATTTATGGTAAAAATATAGCTTATTTTGGAGTAACCTAGGCATAAGTTATGCTTTGTATTGGCTGTGTCCAGTGAATTCTGAATTTTTAGAGATGTATTCTGACATCTGTTCCAGCGTGCAGTTGCGTCCAGAGGTTTAGTTGTGTATTCTGTTGCGTCCTGAGTTTGGCAGGTACGTCCCGTTGCATCCTGAGTTTGGCAGGTAAGGCCCGTTGTGTCCTGACATTGGTTGCCACGTCCCTCTACGTCCTAGTTAACAATTTGCGTTCTAGACGTCCTGTGCGTCAGACGCACATGACGCATGGGACGCACTCTAGAATTTTTGCTGATGTTAAGCCTCCTTATGGGGCCCATACATTATCACACATATCAGTATTAGTTCTGTTCTATGACTAAAATACCACAGAGTTGAGGGTATAAGAATAATACTGTATATGTCATGGCTGTTTTTCTGACCAGATCCTATCTACAAGATATATGAGAGGAGATCTTTAGCAAGACCAAGGAGGTAGAATGGAGTCAATCTCTCAATAGTCTAGAGAATTACTAGGCTTCAAAGATAGAACATCTTTGGCATGAGCCTTAAGTAAGGGAATGTTTCAGCACCAAAATATGACATTCAATGTTAAAGGATCCAATATGAAGAACCAACCTATTCACATATACCCCTCAATAATTAGAAGAGTTTAAACCCCCTAAAAAGTAATATCAAACAAGTCAATAGACTTCATGGAGTGTTTGTTAGTAGTTGTGTCATGGTAATGGGAATTATAAATAATATTATATAATAATCAACTCCCATTATATAGGACAATCAGGAGATATCAACTCAGAGATTAATTATCCATTCAGAAGAATAGCTTCTTGAAGATCAATAGGAAGCATCAGCAAAAATTCTAGGTTGCGTCCAGAACGCAAATCGTTAACTAGGACGTAGAGGGACGTGGTAACCAATGTCAGGACACAATGGGCCATACCTGCCAAACTCAGGACGCAACAGGACATATCATAAATTCTGATGTCATCTTACTCCAGTATTCAATGACGAAACTATTTTGTAAAGTAGAGTAAAGCAGAAGAATGTGTTTGAAAACATGTGCCATGCAAATGAATTCCTGGATCCGTATTCACTCCGGTATTTCTCCCCACCATCAACTATATCCTGTTTACTAGTATGTTCGCACGGGAGCTTCAGTGCTTATCCTGCTTACCCGTGTCTTCTACATCCATCTACCTCTTCCTTCTCGTTGCGAAATTCTTTTTTTCTCTTCAAAGTACAACCGTAGGCTCATGCAGGCTCAAGCAGGGCCCCCCAGGCTGCATCCTGAATATTCCCAAGCAAGCCAGGCTCGTAGCAAATGTGGTTTGCATGATTCGAGATTCTAGCTCGATCCGAGCCTTCAAGCCGGCTCCTCTCGTGCCTAACACTATGAGTGAGGTTGGTGAGATGGAATTTTCTTTTTGAGTGGACGGGGGGATCTGATCTTTGCTGCTACGATATGTGACGTGGAATGATCGTGGAAACGGTTTTTGGATAGACCGGGTAAGCCTTCAGCGAGGCGAAGCGCTCAGCGGTAGACTAGTAGCAAGCCAAGCCATGCCGCGCCTCTCTGATGGTGTCGTCTCGCTGAGGGCTCACACGGTTTATGCATTGTTTACAACTGTTTGACCCCCCCCCCCGCTTCCTTCACTCAACCGAAAAAATTCTTCTACACCCTACAATCCTCTCACTTATTACAAACCTATCATTACAAACCTATCACTATAATTCTACAATCCTCTCACCACCATTCTCTCCTCGCGATCCCAGTATTCGCAACGGTCCGGAGCCCCCGCCGGGCCCTACAGGGGGACTGCCAAGAGCCCTGGACCGGACGGGACGGCAGAATGCGGTCCGCTCGCGTCCTGGAAACCTTAGGACGGCCGTCCTGACAGAGGACGACGGGCCCACAAGGTAAGACATGTTAGCGCAGGTAATTGCCGAGGACTGCGGGGGACGGCGGGGGACTGTGGGGGGGCGGCAGGGGACTACCCGTACAGGAATGGCCGGGGACTGCGGCATAAAACATTTTCCTGGGGACGGCGGGGCAACGGTCCTTGCCAGTGGTCCGTGGGGCAAGTTTTGAAAAAGACTGGACGGGACCACAGAAAGCCGTCCACCGTCGTCCGCCCTTAGGACGAACGGACTGCCCCGTTGCGAACACTGCGCGATCCTATCACTACACCGGCATTACACTGGCAATGTCAGAACCCTCCGCGTGGCAAAGTTAGTATTAGCAATTATAGAGCATTCTGGTACTTGCTTTTCTAACTTTCTTTAATCACATCTCTAGGTTTCATACAACACTACGCACCCCCGCTCGCGGCAATCAGTGCTGCCCTTCTGCTGGTGATGAACAGTTTCAGTGATCCCAAGCGGTCAGTCCAGACCATGGTCCGGACCATGGGCCGGCAGTGCGGCCAGTCCGGTCGTGGTTTCAAAAAGCCTGGGCCAGTCCGGTCGAAATTCTGGGCGGCCGCCGGGTCAAGTCCAGGAGATTCGGCTTCACGAATGTTTCGTCGTTTAGATTCACAAATTTCTTGGCGCAACCCCGGTCAAAGCCGCCAGATGCCCAGGACGGGCCAGGCTTTGGTTTTGAAAAGCCGGTTTCCCGCAGTCCGGCCAGGCCGTCGGTAAGAAAGCCTGGGCCAGTCCAGCCGCAGCCAAAGCCGGACGGACTGGCCGCTTGGGATCACTGGATGAACTGCCGCATCCGCCCGAGGACGATGAAAATGATGCTACAACCGTACGATGCGGCCCCGCATTGCACGTGCAAAGTAGAGATAGTACAAATGAGAGCACGGCTTGATGACCTGGCGGGGCGACTTGATGGCCGATATTTCCCGTTTGCACTGTTGGAGTGCCTATAGGGCATGCGGCTAGGTTGTTATGGATATGTGGTGTTCCAGTGGATATAATAGCCGGTTCCCCTCCTATTTCGATTCGCTCATAGTCGGGAAAACCAAGTGCGACGCAAAAGCAAGTGCAACGCAACACAAAAAAAAATTTCCACTTTTTTTTATTTTTTGTTTTATTTAATATATATAAGTAATACAAGTTATTAACCATCTCATTATGGCATCTTTGAACTTAATTCAGTCCTACAAAATCAGCATTCATTGAAATAGAATCCTGAGACATATACAAAGAATCAGATTCTGTATCACTGGCCCAATCCATACCCTCATTCCCACCCCAACTATTAGTCTCCATAACATGTTCAACTTCTGATTCAGTCTGATAATTCATTCCCAATTGTGCCTGTCCAATACTGCTATTAGTTAATTGTGGATCAATTATAGCATTTGCTGCTATGGAATCTGGTTCTAGTAAAATTAAAGCCTGTAACAGGTCTGGCGGTGGGACTAGCCACCAGGGGTGGCTGCCCCAAGACACAAGGAATCACATGCATAGGGTTAATTTTGACAAACTACTCACTCGTCTTTGGCAAGAATACCTCCGAGAGCCGGATATTTGGTGAGGACTGCAGCAAAATATGGGGTTCCGAGGTATTCTCGACAAAGACGAGTGAGTAGACCCGAGCTCAATACTTTTCTCCTAGACTCCAAGTGTCGGTGTAGGTATAACCATGACCTCACCATGTTGCAGAGCCTGGGTACATAAATCTGCCTAAGCACAAACACTGCCCGGCGGAAATTGTAACCACTAGGAAGTATTATCTTTGCTATTCCATACCTGCCACACACTGCCACGGTACGAATTCTGGCTTGTTGGAGAAATCCTTCTTTCTTGACAATCCTGATTTACTGATTTTTTACCTTTCAATTTTTAGAATTATCGTGAATTCCGAACAATCACCAAGCCTCGACAGATCCCGGCACTCGAGTGGTGATGCCAGCAGTAGTGTACTACAAAGACATGAGGATAGCCGTTCTGAGACTGAAAGTGGCAATGTGTACAACGGGGATCTATCGTCGCACTATAAATCTTCCGAGAGCCCGGGTTCCCCCCATCCCGCGGGTGCAAACAAACCTACAGCAATGCTCTGGATGCACAGACAGATAGAAGGGCACGGTATCGATTGGTCTTCCAATCCACGAGATGCCGTGAGGAGGATAACTACTGGAGATAACACTGGAAAGATGTTCATCTCTACGAGGAAAGCGGGCGGTACTTGGGCTACAGATGGTAGCCCACTGAATGGGCATACGGGCAGTATGGAAGAGCTCTAGTAGTCTCCTAATGAGTGCCACGTCTTTGGTTCCGCATCTTCGAATGGAACAGTCAAGATTTGCGACACCCGTGCACGGACCAAGAACTGACAATCGTCAGTCGATGTCTCATCCTCAGATGTCAAAGTCATATCCTCGTGTTGGGAAGTATCCCATCTCCTTGCCGCCGGCACGGACGATGGAGTCTAGGGTTCTAAGGTTCCCCCAACTTTCCCGAACACACTCAAGGGCGAACACGTATCCGCTACTGCGAGCTTTACTTTCCACCAGTAGCCAATCACTAGCATCGAGCTACCCTAATGAGGATATCATTGTTTCCGCCCAGCCCCCAGACTCAACGATTACGCCTTGGGACTGAAGTACCAAGTTGGACGACGATGAGAGTAAGGACACTGGCGGTGTGGAGGATATTCCACCCCAATTGTTGTTTGTCCACTATCGCAAGGGTGTTGCGGGGGTGCATTGGGAGGAGCTGGTTATTGGGACTGTGGGTGAAGGGTTTGGGTACTCTATCCTTCTATATATATCCTTGCTTGGCGCAATTGAGAATTGGCTAACTGTTTATCTCTCCTCAGCCAGCGTTTTCAAGCCTACCAGCGTCTACGCTTGTCGGGAGGATGGTCCTTGCGGAGTAGGCACAGCCCTCGCCGTATTATTTTTTACAAGTCGCAAAATGGTTCCTGGCTTGTGCTTGATATGGTGCCCGAAGCCTGAGAGGGTGAGTGTGTCAACCTCCGGCCCCCCAATAGCGGAAAAAATTAAATCACTGTTCCTTTCCTATTTGAGAATAGATTGCTGCCATGGGTTTAGCCAAAAGGGGACTAAGTGATACCTGACAACAGCCCTGATGATAGCATTAAAGACCATCACCAGGTCTCAAAGAAGATGCCACTGTCCCACTACCCTTAAGTTGATGGACTTAATTCTTTTTACATTATGGATCAATATGCTTGACTTCTCTAGGATAAGACAATATTACCCTCTGAGCAAAATAGACTTAGAGTACAATTAGAGAGACCTGGTAAAAAGGTTCTAGATGTGAGGCAACTGTGGTTTTACAAAATCATAAAGTTCCTAATAGGTCTAATACTTACGGCAACCCCAGTCACCTAAGTTAGTGCTCCATTCAATCTTCATCATTCTTATCACGTTATAACATTGCTTGATCATTTTTGGCAAGGTTCCAGTCGCAATCTATCCCTTATTTGGCAACACCCTGCAGAAATTTTATTTTTTGGAATGGAGGGCCGGAGGTTGACACACTCACCCTCTCAGGCTTCGGGCACCATATACTTTCGGTCGGTCACTCTCTAGAATAAATGGTTACGGCAGTAATCTTCTTGCTTGTCTTGTGAACCGTGTACTGCAGCGATGGAACCTTTCGACGTATAATATAGGGGAAATTGATATCATGAATATTATTATCATAGTAGATTTGAGCAAGCCGCTCTTGCCACTAGAATTCTAGGGGAGGCGGTAGGCGCAAAATGACTTCTATTTTACTAATTCCATACTTGTGCCCTCAGGTGAATATGATAATAGGGGTAGGAATGTATTTCGCAGGAGCGCTTCACAGATTATCACTCATTTAGCGTTCCAATGCAATTTGAAATCTTTTTAATGACATTGTTATCCTAACCCAAGTTTCTCTATTGGCAATGAAAATGAGGTGGGAAGCAGGTGGAATTGTAGCCCTGGCTGACTTGAGCTCTAGAGAAAGCCCATGCTCCGACGGAGCGAGGTCTTCATCACGTGCACTGTAAAAAGCATCCGGGGAGTGAGGGAACGGTGGGCAAGCTCAAATCTAACCTACATTCACAGCTCATATCTGTAGACAGTTTAAGGAAATACAGCCATCATTATAAAAAAAAAACCCCCAAACCAGCACTGCATAGACTTTTTGTATGGGGAATATGGAAAAATGCCACAGGATCATCAATCTGGCGTCCCCGTCTCCTCCACCTGTCCCTCCTCATTCCAATACTTGCCCCACAGTTTCATCCAATGCAAAACTCCTCAGCACCACTCATCAACAATCTCTTTTTTTCCTATCGTCGGCCGTTATGGAAGTGATAGTCAGCTTACTTAACAGCTTGATTGGCGGTGTTAAGGAGTGCGGCCGAAGGATCAACCCATCCTTGAATCCTTCCATCCCTCCAATTGATTATGACGGCCATTGTGCCGCTGCTGCGATGTCGGGGATACCTCCTTTAGCTAATTTCCCACCCTTTCGTCCGACCTGGACTGTCTATTGTGGTTGTCGGGGGAATTGTAGTTCCAACTCAGTTATAAGTGGAACCATTAGAGCCTATGGTCTACCGGTAGATATCATGACATAATATTATTATTATAGTAGTGACGCCGGATCGCAAGAGATGTTATGGTAAAAAGAAAAATCTTGCCAAGCAGGTTATCGGCATCATATTTGAAATCTGGGTTAGTACGGTACCATAGGCTCCCCGTAATACTTCGGGGGGTTCCTCTAGGGGGACGAGACCATAGCTGTGGTATTCTTTAGAGAAGGTGGACCTCGTAGGACAGTACACCTCCAGAAAAAGAAGAAAGAAAAAGAAGAAAGAAAAAGAATAAGCGGGGAATGATTTATGACATGATGCTATTGTCTAATTCTATTGGCACTCATATACCATGTCCGGGTATGTGCTGAAAGGGAAACATGCAGGTTGGTTAGCACTCACCTTTCTAGTCTACTATGAACAGCGATCGGATGGGGCTCTTGTATTGCTTGCTAACTAACGCCTGGTCGGCGAACTAGGGTAATAAACTTATTGAAGCTTGCTGCGATGCTCACGCTCCACGCGGGGCTTGGGTCAGGCAACGGTTTGAATATTTGCCTAGGTTCATGTCGCCCCACTCGCTGCATCGCTAGCCACATTACCAGCTGACGTATGATATCACACCGCAGTTATGAATATACTTCGGCACAAGAGTCCTCACTATTCGAGACTGCGGAGCTTCTGGGAGCCGGGAGAATGTATACAGAGGGAGAGATTTTCTTGAAAGAAAAAATAATAAAAAACACAAAAAACACTAACAACCAAGGGGGTATTTTGCCTAGTAGGTGGATAACTTCAAAGCTGCCATTATTGATCATCCCAGGTCCTCCAGGGGCGTTTTGGGGATCACGCAGAGGACCCGGAGGAGATTAGCGGAGGTGCGGGTGTGGGCGAATCCGTCCAGAGGAGTTCTGCGACGGTGGTCGAGACCTGATGGGGGGCTCGCTCCCGAGTATCATATTTTCCCGTGAAGCCAGTTCAAGTAATTGGCTCTTGGCCAGGGGATTTTAGAGGGCAGTGGGTGCGGGGTTGTATGGAGGCGCGAGAGGGGGAGGAGGATGGCTCAAAGCTGGATTCTATCGTTCTAGGAACGGGTGGTGTCGGGGAGTACGATACGAAGAGGAAGAAATGGAGATTCAATCAGGTGACTGTTATATACAGCGGGGGGGGGGGGCAATAGTTGTTTGGGCTTACTAAAAATTTGAACATATTTTTGCCCCCCCGCTGTATACGCCCCCCTGTACCAATGCGAACTATTACCAGAGCGCTACATATCGCCGGTATGCAAATGCTACAGGCTATCGAAAATTATCATACCTGCCCACCTAACCACGCACACTGTCCCTCGAGTGACACCTTATGAAAACGATCAACCTCTCATAGAAATCAGTACTGTCTGCAATCAAAAATCGAGTGCAGAATCATGACGACGTAACATTTGGGCAAGACCAACTCGACGCCAACTACGGTAGACAATCTACCTGTAGTATGATATCATAATATCATACATACATTAATGAGCAATACCAGCACAATGTCTAACCAGAAACCCCCCACCTGTACACATTCACACCATTGACGGCCCAAGGGAACCATTGTATGCAGTGGGCAGAGTAGGTTTATCCAACAACGATCGATAAATTACAACCCCCCCCCCCAAGTGCAATACCATCGATTAAAGCCCAATCACCCTATCCCGACATCACGATGAGGATTCTCATCAAAAAACTAACTGCTTACCAGCGCCGCACCAAACTTACCACTCATATAGCCAAATATTAATATAATCTACGATACACAGCTAACTCCCATCATTCAATCGCGCAAACAGCTTGCTATGCGTATGTATAATATCCCCATGTTTGATTCATTTCGTCTTCTTCCTAGCCAATTCTGCCCGGCTTTGATTGACGGATTGACTGACCAACTAGTTAGGATACGGTACAAAAGAGCACAGTACAAGCGATGACTAGAATGACGGACGGATGGGCGGACAGATGGAGATGAAACTCGCACACGGGAAAAGTACTCAAGCAAGGGAGAGAAAGAAAGAAATGAAAAGGAAAGAAGAGAAAAAAGGTTAAGTAGTAAAATGAGTAAAGTAAAGTAGAGTAGAGTAGAGCAGAAATGAAAAAAAGGGGAAGGCAAAATGTAATAGCCATGAGACCAAGTAATACCAAGCAGCACAATAGCGAAACCCAATAAAAGGGGAGAAAAAGAAAGAAAAACAACTATTTTTTGTCACCCCTCCTCCGTCACTCCCTTCCTCCCTAAGACCACGAAACTAACTGAACTATCCAAACCACCCCCCACCATCACCCCCGCCAAGGCCCGCATAACCATCCATGCCACTAATCCCCATTCCCACGCCAACACCCACGCCGACACTAACGCCGAACTCCACTTCCTCGCCGACTTCAGTTGTATTCGATCCGGTAGTTGGGACGGCGGTGCTAGTGGTGGCATTACCAGTGGTGTTGTTGGCGTCGACGTCGACGTCGTCTTCACCGACCGCGTCTTCCTCCTCCTCTTCTTCATCCTCGTCTTCCTCGTCCTCGTCTTCTTCCTCTTCCTCTTCTTCCTCATCCTCCATTTCTTCTTCTTCGTCGTCATCTTCATCGACGACTTCGATTTCTTCAGGAACTGTAGGGATAACAGCTCTTTCAACCTTTTTTTGCTGTTGCGGTTGTTGCTGTTGTTGCTGTTGTTGCTGCGGTTGCTGCGGTTGCTGCTGCTGCTGTTGTCCCTTCATGCGTAGTCCCCTATTCCCGCCGGTAGTAGCAGTTCCTCCTGCGTCGAGAGTTTTACCACCGTTTTTACTCCCTTTTGGACGGCCGCGTTTGCGCTTTTCCGGAATGTCGGTGGTTGTGGTGTTCGCATCCGAGGTGGATGGCTGGTTGGAGGAAGAAGGATTGTTGCTGGTGCCGGTCATTGCGGCGGTGGCACTGGCGAGGAGGGTAAGGTCTGCGGTCGAGATTGCTGGGTCTTCCAGAGGATTATGGGAGGGGTGGGGGTGGCGAGCATGATGAGGATGATGTGGAGCTTGCGGAGTTGCGGGGGAAGTGGTTGTAGTCGAAGGGCTGGCGGCTGGAAGGGTTGTTGGGGGTTGGTGGCGGGGAGAGGTGTTTGAGGTAGAAGTTGGTTCGGTGTATTGTGTCCAGAAGGAGGATTGGTCCTGGGGGTGGGCACGTTGTTGGTTGTGAGAACGGTGCGGGTGTTGTTGTTGAGTGGGGGTGGAGGCGGTGGGATCTTTGGCTGTGACAGTCGCAGTCGAAGATGAAGCCGCTGATGTTGAAATTGGCATAGCCTTGCTGCGAGTCTTACTTCCTTTTGGCCTTCCGCGCTTACGCTTTGGTGGACTGTCCGGCGAATCTTCCACTTGTTGCTGTTGCTGTTGCTGCTGTTGGTGGTGATGCTGCTGCTGCTGCTGTTGTGGATACGTGGGTTGCTGCCCCTGCGGAGACGGCGGTGGCGGCGGCTGAACTTGCTGCTGCTGCGGATGCCCGCTATACTGCTGCATTCCCCCGGCCGGTCCAGCTATACTTCTACCACCCCCAGGAAGCATAGTCCACCCTTCTTCCTTCGGATCCTCCTGTTCCCCATTCGCCTGTGAATGATCCCCTGAATCCCCCTGTCCACCCTTGTGCTTCTTATCTCCATCACCATGTATCTTCTTCCCCTTGCCCGGCTTCAATCCCAACTTCTCCCTCACTCCAGCTTCAGTAGTATGCTTCCCGACAAAGCACCACCCGCCCGTCCTGTCATCCTCCTTCCTCGGCCACATCAACAGCTCATTAGACGTGCTCTGCACTTCTCTCCCACAACACTTCCATTTCCAGGTAGTCTTATAATTATTCTTGCGCCTAGCAGGAGCAACCACCTCGAGACCCGATGGAAAGTCTTTGAAGGGGTGTTTAACCGCGCATGTAGCTTCCGAGGAAGGATCAGAGGCGGGCGTAGCCCTCCAGGTAGGATTGAAATACTTCAAACAACGCGTGCATTGGAGCAGCTTCCCCGCATCCGCCTGATTGCGCTTAGCAGAGGTTGGCGGTGGTTGCGGTGGCGCAACAGGGGCTAGCTGAGCCTGTGGACCGGGCGCAATGTACGGCAACGGCGGGGGTGGCATGGAGGCTAGATTAGCTGCAATGGGCACGGTTGCGGAACTGCCGTCATTCAATTTGGTTTTCTTCCCAGGCGGTCTTCCACGCTTCTTCTTCTTGGGAGGTTCCTGAGGACTAGCGGCGCTGTTTGATGGTCCGGGACCCCCCGGACTAGGGGCTGGTAAGGGTGGAAAAATCTCACCAATGCGGCGGAGGAGGCTGCCCTCCAAGACACTCGGCCAACTAATCAAAGCGTCCGAGATGATCTTGACAACCATCTCCGGAGCCGTATTACGTAGAATATTCAGAACACGAGAGAGCTCCCAAACCGCTTCCTGTGGAACCGTAGCAGGGTTGTAGGGGACCATACCATTGGTCGTGATCGGGGAGGGAGCGAGAGGCCGCGGGTGAATTGGTAACTGCATGAACCGTGACCCCAAAATCAGAACAAATTTCCCGCAAACATCCCAACACAAACGTGTAATCTTCCGATCCCCCTTCTGTCACAAAATTTCCCGGGGGGGGGATAGGGTTGCAAAAGTAAAGGAATAAAACTACAAAAAAAAAAAGATACGCCTACTCACAACTTGCTTCAATCCCTGCGCCTGGGCAGAGGGTACTGTAATTTTCTGTAAAACACCTCTAGTGGATCCCGCCGCCGCTGTCACGGAACTGCTTGTTTGTTGTGGGCCCGAATTATCCACGTCCATGTGCATGACTGAGAAACTTCCCGGCCGCGGAGTGGTAGCGGATGAAGGCGAGCCGTCCGACGCGGACCTCCCGCCGTTCATTGCAACACCTGGAGGGGGTGGTGGAGGCGGCGGGGGAGGATCAGCCTGTGAGGCCCATGGGACGAAATCAGTAACGCGAAAGCGCGAGCAGTGGCCGCCGGGCGAAGCGCTCGTAGGGCTGGACTCAACACGACTGAATTCCGACAACCTGAACCTGTGGAATTGGGCCTGGGCCGAAGTGGGAGTGGCGGAATGGGGCGCGTTTGATGATGATGACTTCGGCGACGGTTTGACCGAGTTGGGCGAGGGCCCGGTTGGTGAAGCTCCTGTCGAGCCAGCGGCATCACCTGATGAAGGGTTTGCCATATCGGGTTTGTGGGTCGGTGTGTTTGGGGGGGGGGGGGGGTCTAGGATCTAGAAAAGAATGACAGAATAAGAAAACCAGGCGGGAAGTTGGAAAGGTTTCCCCTTGAAAGAAATTTGAACTGGCAATTATCAAGAAGGGGGGAGGAGTTGTGAAGTTTGGCCGGGCAATGTGGTAGTGTGGGTGGATGGATGGATGTGATGTGAAGGTAGTAGTGGGGGAGGGGAGGGGAGGGGAGTGTCAACGGGGAGTGGGTGGGAAGGTTCGGACGCGTAGGGGGAGGTTGACTTTGGTTAACCCAGGAGAAGAGGGAGCCGCAAGGTAGAAGCAGTTAGAAAGAAAAACGAGGATCGCCGCGACGTGACGACTGGCCCGTCGCCTATCGCTAGATGGTGAGAGACAAACGACACCGGTCCAAGTATGATATCGTAACGTGCAAGAGGTAAAAAAGAAAAAATAATAAGAGAGCGTGTATTCTTTCCTCTTCCCTCTTTTTTTTTTATATAAAAGAAAAAAAAGGGAGAAAATATTATAAGGAAGGAAAGAGTGTGTAGAGAGAGGGAGAGAGGGAGAGAAGGAGAGAAAGCACAATTTTGCTTACCAGCCAACCAGCTCTCTGATGTTGTGATGATGAGGATTATTAACTCTTCTTTGCCCTATTCCCTCCTTCTACCCTTTCCTCTCAGTCCTCACTGTGTTATTAATTCACTTCCTCGTCCTTCCTCTTCTTCCTCCCCCTACCTCTCTCCTTCTCCTCTTCCTCACTTCCCTTTCTCTCGGATCTGGTTCTTTCCCTTTCTCCCTCGACACACGAATTCTCACGCCCCTTCGACGGGTAATCAGCCACTCAAAAAAAGCACAGCAATGGTTTCCTCACTGTCACTCTCGCACACACTCTCTCCCCCTCCTCCCCTTTCCGAGCAAGGAAAAGGAAAAAAGAAAAAGAAAAAGGTTTGGTTATCCTCAAAGAATTGCTCCAAACTTCTTTACCTTAAGCAGCGTACGGTAATTTCTCCCTTTTTTTTTTTTTTTTTTTTTTTTTCTTCTTTCCCTTCTATCGATTATGGACTTGATGAGGGAAAGTAGAAACAAACTTTTAGATGGAATGGATGTGCTCACAGATTAACACGGAAATAGAGTACGATAGGGTGGGTAAGTAAATACCGGTACCGCAGGCAGTTAATCGGAAAAGGGAAGCACAAAAATGTGTGGAGGGAGGTTAGGTCAGGTCAGGTCAAGTTGATGGGGGGGAGGGCGGGGGTAGGGCAAGAAGTGAGAGTGATGAGCGGAGGGCGCAGCGGTCGGTCGGTTGGTCGGTCGGGAATGCGATGCTCTTCCATCTTCTCTTCTCTCACTCCACTCCACTCCACTCCAAGTCTCCAGCACCACCAACCAAGCCAACTCAACCCGACCAGCCAGCCAGCCAGCCAGCCAGCCATCCACCCACACACCCAACAGGTGAAAAGAAAAAAAAGCTCGCTCTCGAGCTCCAAAACCAAGACTCCAATTAAGCCCACCGTAACTCGGCAAAGTACTTGTATCATACAAAAATGAGATTAGTCCTCGAACATGTTATCCACGAGAATACCGGTAATGGCGACCGCGATAAACTTACCCTCCCTCGCACACACCCACCACCCAAATGCAACATCCTCTCACTCCTCGGGTCCCTTCACATGCCAAGTTAAGCTCCCACCCACCCACAATCCCAGCCAGACAGACAGACAGCCAGCCAGCCAGCCATCCACACAGCATACTCGTACAAAACAAAAACGTTACCGTACCGCAGAAACCAAAAAAGTTCTAGATTTCTCACACACTACTTCAAAACGAGCAAATAATTCCATAAAAAATAAACACAACAACCCCTCACAGCTCTAATTTCCCCGGGACGATTACAGTAGCCCTACTACGAGTTGCTGTACTCGTACTGTACAAGTACTCGTTACAAGGCAGGGCAGGCAGGCTCGGGGCAAAAAAAAAAGAAGAAAAAAATCACCAAAATTTGGTTTCAATTTTTGAGCGCGCAAGTATCGTGCCTTGGCGATACATTACATAGGACACTCGAACTACGAGTACTTTCGCTGGATACCGCAGGCTAACGGGAAGCAGGGCACGGTAGGGTAACGTGCAGTTGCCGGATTGCGCATGAACAGACTTGTGGAGACAGAGCCCTCAGCCCACTGTGGTACAGTAGGAGTTAGACCACCACCCAAATTTACTCGTACCGGAACATCAAACCGTTCGCTTGACTTTCTTTCTTTCTTTTTCTTTTTCTTTTTCTCCTTCAACTTCAACTTCCCTGCCTATAACCGTAATAAGGAAGTAAAATGGTCTTTGCCCTTCGTCTACCGTACTCTACTTGCGACAAACCGCCCAAATTTTGGCCCAGTACCGTTTACCGTTATGATACTTGTAACCCGATTGTCGTACAGTGCCGTAGCTTACCGTACCTGTGGAAAAAGTGAAACCGCCCAAACTTATGGTCATATATATATAGTCCAATATCAAGAGTGTGATAATGATAATGATAATCGGCAAATTGGACATGTCCGCCGTCAGAATTTTCTACTCATAGTAAGCACTGAAAGTCCGGGTTGCGAAAGGTCAAGGTGGAAAATCTACGCTAGAAAAATGGCCGATTCTTGGTGGGAAAACTTGAAGTATCTGACTTAATTTAATATACTGTATCATACATATCTTGTCGCAGATAGCACTGTAAACCGCTACTTGTATCATACTCGGACACGCGCATAAGGGCATTGACATGAGCAACTCTGAGTATGATATGATACCACGATGGATACCAGGCAAATCATCATCATAATATTATACTCGAGTACAACCAGGAAGAGAGAATAAATTTAACTCGGGCAAGTTGAGTTATGAGTTAGGTAAGAATCACGAAATTGGGATTCCGGTACAGGACGGTTACGAAATAATCCCATACAGTAGCGAATCAACTTGCAAGGTCGACCCCCTTCAGGAGCTCTCCAATTCTTCTCTCTCTCTCTCTAGAGGAAAAGGTTACTTCACTTTATAAGTAGCAATTCAATTGGCCGGGCTGGGTTCTCTGACTTTACTTGCGCGCTTTGTGAGCGTGCTCAAGTATTTACTGTACTGTACTGTACCGGACAGGCTATCACGATTCTTGAAGGGAAAAAAAGATCGATCGTGTCTTTGCCAAACGGCCATTCGCCGGCATCGTACGAGTAAGAAATGATAACAATGGTAATGTACGGGTAGACTTATTCCGGCAACGGTTTCGCTAATGCTCGTAGACTAACACGCGGGAAACCAACGACCTGTCGAGAGAAGGAAAAAAAAAAAAAAAAAAAACCCCAGATATCTTTACCACACACCGAGCCATGACGGAATGTTTTTCTTGTCCCTCTCTACAACACGGCAGAATATCGTCAAGGCTTTTCGGAAATCACGATAACCGTGTGGACGAGGGAGGGTGTGAGGTGGAGGGCAATCTATAGTTGGCATTTATGGTAAGCAGAGTTTGCAGTTCGGAGAGCAGTGCAGACACTGACGGTGCGTGTATGTTCGCACCTCTCGCTCACTCGCTGATCCTAGTCTACCCTCCTCCGCGTGGCGTGGTTTATGGAGGGTTTGTCGGTTGTAGTCTACTCGAGTACTGTACAGTACGAGTCTTGTGGTGGATACGATAACGGTATGCCAGGAGCAGTAGGTAAAGTTAGTGATGATTATATCACATACCGGGACCGTGCAGCGAGATGGAGGTTTAGAAATCGAATGCCTTGGAACAAAAGAGCAACGAGGTTGCCTGTTTTTTATATTCTTATTAAAATCCGTATGAATCCTCGCCTTTCCCAATTTCATCATCTCTCCCATCATCCTATCAAGCCCATAAAAACATTGAATGTGGTATATATATATATACATATATATATATGCATAAAAAGAACGAATAATTAGTGATGTCGATCAGACAGAAACTGCCCCCTCGATGACTCCAATAAAAAGCGCAAAATAAACTCGATCGTAAGGTGGGAGAAAGCGCTCCCGGTGTGACAAGTACCGTAGATTATTATTGCACTCCCCTAGAGAAGTGCAACTCCGACGATAGCTACTATTCCGGCAATTATTCCAGCCATTCCCATTCCAGCAATGAGCCTGGGTCCAGAGTTGGCGCCTCCAGCGCTAGCTGTGATGCCTGTCGGAACGCTTGATCTGCTAGTGGTACTAGATGAACTACCGCTACCGCTATTGGCGGTGGCAGTAAACCTCGTGAACGAGACGGTGCTGCGGGTGCCACTGCTGCTGCTGCCACTGCCGCTGCTGCCACTGCCGCTGTCGCCCGAGTCATCGGAATTTCCACTACCATTCCCCTGACAGATAAAGGTGGCGGAGTCACAGGTAAATCCGCCCTTGCAGCATCCAGTCCCACATCTGATGTCTGAGACGGAGCACTTGGAGTC
The DNA here is from genome assembly GCA_006112555.1 of Tuber indicum. Lineage (NCBI taxonomy): Eukaryota > Fungi > Ascomycota > Pezizomycetes > Pezizales > Tuberaceae > Tuber > Tuber indicum. The sequence goes on along the minus strand of VBSK01000250.1, from coordinate 578,404 downwards.
ACACTTCTTGTTTGGCAAGCACTTAACGCCTGCGGGGCAGCAAGTATCGGTGTCGGCGCAGGGGGAGTAGCCGGCAGGGCACTCGCTGCCACTGCCGGGTAAGGAGGTTGAAGTCGAGGTGGATGATAAACGGGCGGACGTTGCAGTTGGTCTCGTTAAAGTTCTGGTACTTGATGATCCGGTGCCGTAATCGCAGGCAGCACTTCCATCGGCGTTGGAAGTGCAGCTAGCATTCGAAGGGCAGCATCCAGACCCGCATATAGTCTCGCCAGTCTTGCAGCTGCCAACGCCCGTGCATGTCTTCCCGATAGGACAACACCCAGTCTGTCCGCCGTAAACTCCACAAAGAGTGCCGACATTACCTACACTCTGTCAATCGCACATCCTTCCTACTGGCTCAGATGAAAGCTGAGGGGTCTCTGTTCGCAACAAAAAAAAAGCCAAACTTACAGCACCCCTCGAAAACACAGTTGATCTGTCCTACAGTCTCACACCCCCATTGCCTAGACTCTAACGAACTCCTCTTCCTAACTCCTTCGGGTGCGCTAGCATAGTAGGTTGGTGGCCCCAATTCTCTCTTTCGAAGGGCTGGCACAGCTTGTATTGCATTCATGAATACGTCCGGGATCGGGATTGCATCTCGACGGTTGATGAGTTTGGCTTTGGGCTGGGATTCGCCGGATGCAGCCGCAACGGCAACGGAAGCCCCGAGCAGTATGATGGAAATGGGCCTCATGATTATCGATATGTTTGGTGAAAATGGATATATTAATGAAAGACTTCAAACAAGTTCGAATGTAGCAGTAGAATAAAACGAAGGACTGAGTTTATGCAACGCGCGAGTAGCAGAAGAAAGAGAGGGGAAAGAGGGAGAAAAAAGACTCTTAACCTGCGGGAGGGGGGGTAAACTAAGCTTATATCCCTCCCACCCCTATTCCCGGCTCGCTTGTTGCTATTTCATTTATGCGGTATTCCCTCCCCACTGCTCCTCGAAAGATGGAGGGATGCTGTCTGTCGTTGGAAAGGTGGTGCAGGCAGGACATGCCCCGGAGCAAGGGATTGATTGACAAGTCTCAGTCGCGCTAGCCTCCCCTGTCCAATTTACCTTACTTGTACCAGTAAATACGAGATCCAAATACTCATTAAAGGCAAAACTGCCCGAAAACGGGGAGGGGGGGGGGGATATGTTTGCCTTGTACTTGTATGGGGGCTCAGAACAGCACAGATTTTTTTTGTCATAGATTTATTTATTATGATACCGCGCTCTCAAAGGTCGTCATTCTGTAACCTGAGCCAAAACTTCCTTTTTCTTTTGACGCCATGGCAGGGGTTTCGATCAGTTCACTGGTTGGGGGAGTGGGACCCGCAGCCGAACGTGGGAAAGTAGGTTGTGGGAAGTTGGGTTCAGGAAAAAAAAGATTCCGGGAAAAATCCAGAATGGTAACCTTTTTCGAAATCGGTGATAACCCCTGTCTCCGAGTACTAGTACAGTACGGTATCGTACTGGAATAACCGTACTCGAGTAATGTACGAGTACTACTACAGTACAAGTACCTTACAAAAAGTTGTGCGGAGTGATCCCTAATATCAAGAGGCGAAAGCGCTCGATTGGCTCACTCACCAATTCTTTGCACATGATTATTCTTCCACTTCCTTCTCCCTTTCTTCAGGAGCGTGCTATGCTACCCGCTGTTATGATACAAGTACATCCCTTTTGGTACTCGTACCGGTATTATATGGGTAAAGTCTTCAACGGGGGCAAGATGAAAAGCGGCGCCTGACGAACGGGGGCAATTGGAAAAAGCGAATTCGTCAAAGTAGGGTAACAAAAATCCCTGTTCCTGATCCCTGTTCGACACCAGCCAACTTTAGTTGTGCCCCTGTCGGAGACTGCACATTTCTCGTATCATTCAGTTGGTGTATCATGGATACGGTACCGCTAGCAAGGGTGCGGTAGAGCACCTTCAAACCCTTGTTCCATCAACTCGTGCATTTCCACGGTATTGAAGGACCACCCAATACGAGTGTATACACTGCCTCATCATTAGCTCTGAAGTTTACCATACTAGTAGGAGAAAGGGAGGGAAAAAAATCTTCCAGCAGAAGGGCAGAATTGAGAAGCCCACTCTCCTCGCTTATTATTGCAATCTTTGGTCGAAAAAAAAACGAGCCACGGTACAGTACGGTACGGTATCGTGCCTCTCGCAGTATTTTTAAACAGTCTCGCATTCGGAGTACAGTACCGGCACTGTACCGGCTAATTGTCAAGCGCTTGTGCCACAAATTCCGTAGTAGTACAGCGCTGTACTGTAGTAGTACAGCGCTGTACTGTACTCGGGTGTTGCCTACTAGCATAACGTTCCACAAGATAGAACAGGTATCTAGGATAGGCCCACCGTAGCACGAGGGTTTCTTCAGCCCACGACATGATGACCGTATGGCTCAGAATAGGGGGAGGGGCGCAGCCCCCAGAGAACCCTAACTTTCATGTCCCTCTGCATGAGGATGAAGGTCCAAGGAGGAGGTGGAGGCGGAGGGAAACAAGCGCTCTCTCTTTCTTTCCTTGAATTGATGTCAAGATTTTGGGGAGTTCGTGGGTTGTGTGTGTTGCGCTCCAACTCCGTATTTGCACCAACCCCGTACCCCCGGGAGGGTGTTTGTGCGATCTTGAGCACCACCCAATAGGATTCCAATGGCGGTGGCATAATACCTTGGAAGTGCAAGTGCGAAACGGAGTGAATAAGAGAAACTGTGCTCGAAGGCATCAGGGGTCCCGCCCAAACCCGCCCGGTTCCAGCACCCTGGGGAATCGCTTTCTGTTCTTGCACGGAGTGATTGACCTTTTTTTTTTTTTTTTTGACAAACCCCCGAGGATGGGGGATACGGTGTCGCGGGCTCCTGGTGGTGTGGTTTGGGGGTTCACTGAGAATACTGGTACTCTCAATATCATCAGTGCCATACACTTCCCACATAAAAGCATATCCTCCCCCCGACCGAAGGGCACCCCCCCTTCGTGAAAAGGGACGTGCATTGAAGCCAAAGTGCCCATCCCACTGCGCTTCATAACGACTCGGGAGAACTGAGGGTTAATAATAATGGGACAGGTGAACAGTTTGCTCTTCGAGGGGATTCACAATCCTGAGGTCTTCTGGCGGGTGTCTGGTTTCCGCTCTCGCAACCGCCAGGATGACGGGTGATATACCGTAAGCATTGGTGGGGAAGAAGCGCTGTAGCCTAACAGATTTAGAGTGCTACACAAGAAGAGGAACCAGTTGCCGTACTGGGTGTGGAGAGAGGTAGATCAGGAGCGGCACAATTATCCATGAACCAGCGGAGGTGAGAGGTGCCCGTAATTGCCGGGTGAGGTGCTGTACTAGTACCGCAGCAGACTTTGCTCATGTAGAAACGCAAACCGGTGTCATGCTGTGGGCCAAGTACTCGTATGGGTACAGTACGATACAGTACCAGCACGATATCGGTGGTACCTGGTCCACCATGCCCAACAATATACATTTCCACAATGCACCGGGTGCACATGCTTTCCATCTTTCAATGCCCACCGCACCGGTGCCTTCAGTTCCATCCAATGCCGATACCGGTATCACCCCCAACAAACCCCTCCCGAACCAAACAAACACCCATCCTCAACCTTAGTCACACAAAACTCCCTACTTGTACTGGTACAAGTAACTTTTGCCTATGGAGTACTTGTACTAGTACTGTACGGGTACTCGAGTAACACCACGACCACGAACGGGATCACCGAGATACAAGTGCTGGCCCGGGATGGTCTTACCGATATTGGCACGTTGCCACATGAGCACAGAAAGGCCCCGCCTGCGAAATACAAGTAAAATAAAGCTATCACACTTTATTCTGATTAGTCGACGCAGCAGAATACCTACTCGAGTATAGGTTTCAATAAACACTTACATGGTTATCCCGGTCCGGGGCGTTGCAACGGTGCCAGGAAAATGAGGCTGAGGGGGCGCGATTGGCTCGCATACAGCACGAGTACCGGTACTCGAGTACTCGTACAGGTATCATACTAGTACAGTATGTTCCACTCAATCATGGAGCCACTGTGGCAGGAGTACTCGAGTAAAAGTACCGTAGACTACAGGTACCGGTACTTGTAGAGAGGGCCCTTCGTCTGATTACTCGCACACTTACCGGTACTCGAGTACGTGCACTGGTACATTCACCAAATTTCGGCCAGTACAGTAGAAATTATAATCGCCTAAATTGTGCTCACCCACCCAGTGCAGGGTTCCTGGACCTTGCCGTGTCTGTCACTTGTTTGAGGGCATCGCATGCCGTGGGCCGAAGACAACATTTATCTGCAAAGGTTCGTCGGTGGAGGCGATGAGGGTGGGCGGGAAAAACGCCTTAAACGGCAAAACTTTACTGAGTTGAATCACGGGACCACTACCTAACCGGGACTTTGTACCGCACGAGCAGAATGAGCCTCGCTTTCTCGTTTTCCTCCACTTGGAGGACGGGGTGGCAACCCACTCTGTCGGTACGAGTACAAGCATCCGGGTATCGGTACTCGGATGAAGCACCAGAACTTCCGAGGTTCTGCAAGAAGAAAATGGATTGGGATTTCAGTCCAAGTTTGGTGTGGGCGCTCGGATGCACAGATAACTTCAATATCCAGATTTTTAATCCCCCGCTGTCCCCGATCTCGTTGATTTGGACACCTCTTTGTCACGTATGAATCTCTGAGCACTTGGTTTCTTTGCACCAAAACCTATCCTCCTTCACCGGATCGCTCGCTGTGCTCGTATCTGGCAAGGTGTACTGTACGGGTACGGGTACTCGAACATTGAGGGTGTGATTTCGTTTGCCCCGGATACTCACGGCGTGCAAGAGCAAACAGCTCTCCAGTCCAGCGTCCAGAGCATGAATTCTTACCGATTTCGGAACGAATCAATGGTTCGGAGGAGCCATAGGCGAATCGGGTGTGCTTGCCCTGGTTCTGTCATTTCTGCTGCTTTGAAATCCCCAATGCTATCTCGGCGGACCGGGAAGCCGGCTTTGAATGGTCGCGATGTCCCACATTTAATACAACCGCTAGGTTTACATTCTCGAGCTACATTGGCTGATACCACCCGAGCAGCTGGTTTGAAGCTGAAACACCGCACTCCCGGCAAATGCCCAGTCAGCCCGATCCTCCTTCATCCCTTGCCTGGCGCAAGCCGCGCGTGGAGTGGAAGTAGAAAGGTGGGGGGAGGGGTACGGTGTGAAGAAGGAAGGCATGGAGGAGGGAAGCTTTTCGGGATTCGATATATCCGGATCAGAAGAAACTTCATGTTGGTGCTGGAACAGCCTGAGGTTGACAATGGAGGGTACTGTACGAAGACGGCCATTGACAGGACTCGAGTCTGCCTACAAGATGGAGAACATGCAGCCTACTTTTACCACGGAACTGACCGCCGTCGGCCTCTGGGCTGCATTCTACTATGGACCCGCTTCATTATTGATTCTACTTTACGAGAGTGTTGGTGGGAGGCGGGAAGATCAAATAGACGGATTGGGTTTAAATTTCGAAGAGCATGCTCACCATGATCAGATCCCCGTCCTACACCTTCTTTACCCCCCTATGAAAGGTGTGGAGGTCTAGGGAAAGGTTTCCGGTCTGGTGCCAGCTGCATACACTCGACAACACCCTGTGCAGCGTGAGATTTAGATGATGGACTGGCCATCAAACCCGCCAAATTCAAATCCAATAGAGAATATTTGGGCGCTATTCAGACATAGCCATCGAAAAACAATCTAGGGGAGGCGAAGAGCGAAAAACCGTTCCCAGCCACATTAACGGTATGCTGCAGCGGGTTGTGTGTAACCCGTATCCAGAACAATGGTTGGCCAACTCAATGGTAAGATGTAATTTAGTTCTCATTGCCTCCTTATTATTTCTTTGCGATCTAGTAGCAACAGGAATGTAGCTCCAGCGATATCGCTCATAGCCAGCACCAAATAGCCTCTTGGGGCACCAGCCGCAGCGCCGCACGAGTGATAATCAATGCATCAGCATCTTGGGGGGAAAATAACCACCACCACCCTCAAATCATCCCCAACATCTCGACCCAATCCGGTCCGCGAATCAGAAAACAAAAGATCAGGGCAGGAATCGACCACTGAAAACTCGAAAGTGGAATATCCCTCCCTCCCTCACCCCCTCCTCGCTCGAATAAGCGCATTCAAATCCGCGGCAGTCGGTTAATGCGGAGGGTGGGAGGCAAGCCCCCACACCGCTCTATGTATGATAGACCGCATGGTATGCACGAACGGTATGATAGCAACGTGATTTGTCCCTCGCCACCCCCCCCCCCCCGCGTAAGCATGGATACCATCCACCTAGCGCTACCAATCCACTTAGCTCCTGGATTCGTAAATGAGAGGAAAGGCATAAAGTATCACTCGATGTCGTGGAATTTTTTTTCATTTAACCTATTAGTTATTCTCCGGATGAAGTTGCGATCAATTACATTACATTACCCCCGCCCCCGTTATCAAATTCTTCCGTATGTGATAGTATAACGAGAGATTTGATGCTCCACATGTCACCTCTAATCTATGATCATCAATTTGTCCACATTGTAGGAACCCGGAAAAGAAAGAAATAAAAAAATCTTAGCGTCATCTACAATTCCATTATGAACCCGTCTCCCTTTCCGTAGAGAAGAAGAATACTCTCTCCACCATGGATAAGTGGGCGATGGATAGTAAGTATGACAAAAAAAGGGACTTTACAGTAATCCCGCCCGTCAAGCTGTTACAACATGGACGTTCACGAGAAGTATGATAATATTATGATATATAACGGGGGGAAAGCGGTTCGATGCAAAGATCACTCACTCACTCGCTTATTTACTCCCCCCCGCCCTGCTCCTTGGGAAATATTATGATAATGGTGATGGATCGACTAACCTAGTCTAACCGCGAAGGGGACAAACCAGCTATCACGAAACTACGGAATTTGCCGCTTCCAAAGTACTGCATTACATTATTTGGTCAAACCGGGAAATGGGTCAGAAACGAGAGAAGGAGGAGGAGGAGGAGGAGGCCAGATTCCCATTCCGGTCCGAGCCACAACCACAGGATGCATAGGGTTACTTCAACCGCAAGTGATCCACATAAGGGAAAAGAGTAAGGGAAAGAAAGAAAATGCTCACAATTACCAGTGAGTCGACAAGAATAATAATTTCAATGAGAAGGTCTGGAAGGTCAAATTGATCAGATAATTGATTCTGCCACTGCGTGTCAAGTGAAAGTTTAGAGGTTATTGATTGGATCTCGGTTTATGGGAATGGGTGAATATTTGCTGAGCTAATCTCATTTGCATCGAGGTAGTCCATGCCTAGGATATCAGGGTCGGCGGAGGGAGTGTGAATATTTGGATGCTTTGGGGGCAGAATGTTGACATCCAGTGATCATGGTGAGAGGAGCTGGTAGGCCTTCACGGATAGCAGGAATACCTAAAAGTTCACTCGTTCGAGTGGTTTGCGGTCGGTTGGATGCCATTATTCACATGCGGGAGGCTTCAAAGTTTACCTGTACTCGGAGGATACATATAGTCGGGTGACACCCATATATTATAGGAATGAGGCTTTTTCATATCATACGAGCAAATGTGTTTCTCGGCGTTTTTTGTGTGAGGGAAAAAAGTCCGGCGACGCCTAGAGTAGGCTGGGAGACCCCCATAATCGGCTTGTAAACTGAGATTTGCGGTTCCACGCCTGACTTACCATTGTACCCTAGTACTGAAAGAGAAGTCTTTGGTAATCCTGAATTGACAAGAAAGAATACCCAAACCGCTCGGCCCAAATGATTAGAGACTACTACAGGAACTATTGTTTACAAGTTTCTACCATAGATGAGACAGTCATAAACCTGTGGAACCCTATTTACGGCTTCCTTGGTTGCCCAGGAATTGATAAAACCGAAAGAAGAAACCAAGGAAGTGGAGAAGAGGATGAAGGATCAGAATGGACTCTCAGGGGAACGGCAAACAAGGGAGCGGAATGATAGACTGAATGATCGCTAACTATCTAGCTAAGGAAAGACTAGGAGATATATCTCTCCGTGAAAAACAACAACAGAACACTCCCGAAACTCAAGAAATCTAAAAATCACCCTCATCTCTCATGATCCACCATGATCCGTAATGCATGCGCCCTGCTCCCATATGCCAAGCGACATAAAATATGAAAGAAACAATGCCCGCTACCTCATATCTCCTAGCTGCATATCCGCAAATGTGCATATCCACTAAACTGCATACCCGCAGAATCGGATATCCGCACAACAACCTAACCACCTAAACGCATGCCCTATAGGCAATCCAACAGGAATGGTGCAAAATGCTGACAGCAGTAGATATTTCGTTCTTGAGCTTGTCAATATTAATATCAGTAATTAAGACATCGTAATCCGCAGGACCAAAGCTCACCTCGTGAATGTTAATGAGATCAGCAGATGTCAGGACCTTTAACTGAGGGTTGCATGTATGAGACTCATGGGGACCGCATGCATGAGACTTTAGGAAATTGGATGCATATATGGCCTCGCCTCATCTTTCTCTCGTGCAGACGGGGGGTATCGGCCATCGAGTCGCCCCGCCAGGTCATCGAGGCGTGCTCTCATTTGTACTATCCCTACTTTGCACGTGCAATGCGGGACTGCATCGTTTAGTTGCAGGACCGTTTTCATTGCCCATGGGCAGATGCGCTAATTCATAACAAGCAGAATGGCGGCACTGATTGTCGCAAGCGGGGGAGCGTAATATCTATTGAAGAAAATCTAGCGATATGAATAAAGAAAGTTAGAAAAGCAAGTACCAGAATGCTGTATACTTGCTAGTACTAACCTTGCCATGCCGAGGATTGTGGCATTGTAATGTTGGTGTTTGCTTGTGTAGATCTCTGCTGAATTAGGGGAACGTGGCAAAGGGGGCATTGGATAGTAGCAGTGATCCCAAGCGGCCGGTCCGTCCGGCTTTGGCTGCGGCTGGACTGGCCGGACTGCGGGAAAGCGCCTTTTCAAAACCCAAGCCTGGCCCGGCCTGGGCATCTGGCGGCTTTGCCTGGGCATCTGACGACTTTGGCTAGGGTTGCGCCAAGACTCGACCTGGCGGCCGCCCAGAATTTCGATTGGACTGGCCCAGGCTTTTTAAAACCACGGCCGGACTGGCCGGACTGCCAGCCCATGGTCTGGACTGACCGCTTGGGATCACCCGGTAGTAGTGGTGATATGAGGGAATGAGGTAGATAACGAGAGGACAGCAGTGATGGGATTGTTAGGAGACGATTGTGATGAGAGGATTGTAAGATTGTAGTGATAGGTTTGTGATGAGAGTATTGCGGTGAGAGGATTGTGGCGAGAGGATTGTTGTAAGAGGATTGTAGGGTGTGGAGAATTTTTTTTTTTCGGTTGAGTGAAAGGAGCAGAAAAGTGTCAAACAGTTGTAAACAATGCATATCCAAAAATCCTTTCCATGATCATTACGCATCACCCTGGAACAGGGGCGTGTGTCCGTGGATAGTCATTTGCGGTGTTCTCGACGGCGTAGTCGGGCATCCTCAGGGGGATAGCAATGGACGACACTATGTCCCCTGTCCGGTCTTCAGCGCTTCCAGTCGTCCAGTCCATCCTAGACGGGACAGGACGACAGAAGACGTCAATGTCTTGTCTTTGGACGGACTGGACGGGGCGATGGCAGTCAGACGGCACTATCGTAGTCCAGGGTTTCCTTCTATGGATACAATATTATCACCCCATTAAAAAAAATTTTAAATTTTATTTCAATTTTAGCCGACTGTCGTCGACGGCTCGTCCTCGTCCTCGTCATCCCGTCCAGCGGTCGTCCGACGGGACGGCTGGGAGCACTGCCGGTCCTTGTCCAAACTTGCGCTGTACTCGGGGTGTAGGTGGGTGATCGGACGGACAGGGGTCAGAAAATGTATGTATCTCCATACATTTTCTGACCCCTGTCCGTCCGATCACCCACCTACACCCCCGAGTAGTCCCAAGCGGCAAATGACCCATATCGGTAATGTCAGTCATATTCATCTTCCTCAATACCCTGAAGCATAAAAGCATATTGTACGAAAAGACCCAACACATCCACATCTTTGTTTTCCTTCATATATTTGATCCCATGCCCTTGTACTGCCTGAGCCTCTCTCTTCGCCACGACTACTTCCAATTGTCGGGGTTAAAAGTCCATTTAGTGCCCTACTCAACGGACTTCCGAGACTACTCCTATGACTATTCGTAGTATCATACATGGAACTGTTGGAAGGTACTTGGTATAATCCTAATCCCAGTGATATATTTAATTTCCAAATACCATATTGTTTCCTGAGCTGTAGTTTTTTAATTTTCATGTGGCGTGATGCTAGGTTGATGGGGTAGAGATTAGCAAGAACGATGGTGAGGTAAAGATGGGAAAATGCTATCCACCCCCGTCCCAGAAACCACCGGAGACTGGAGATTATTGGGGACATGCCCTAAAATGCGCCTTTGAGGCACACCTTGTAGCAAACCTGGCTTGTGGTCTTTTGTAATTTAGTGGAAGGACACCTATTATCCAAGCACTATGTTGCAATTTGGTCGATAATGCTATCCTGAGGAAATATTGGCATGGGATGATAAAGCCTAATGAAATATACAAAAGAAGTGGTGGGCAAAAGAGGAGTCGGGGTAAGCCTCGAGTGGAGCGGCGAACGGAATGAGGATGTGATGAACTACAGAGGTCCATCTCTAAAGCTTTGTATATGGTGCTAGCAAGGACCATAACGCTAGTGGGGATGGGCTAGATTGATTGGGCATAGCGACCTGGAGGTGTAGTGGGTGGAGAGGCGTGTGGAAGAGAATTTTCATGAAGATGTATTGGGACTGTACTCCACTTCTCAACCACAGGCGCAAACCTCAACACCAGTGTATAACATGCCTCCTTCACTGGTAGGTAATACTCCCAATACCCCAAAACATATATCTTGGTTGGCGGCTTGAAATCTAATGTGCTATTAGTGTACTCACAAGAACACCAAGTCTTCGGAGTAAACTTCAATGGCACCAACCGGTACTGAGCACCTGAAGGCCTCTCATTTGGCATGCGATGAGGGGCAAGATTGCCAGCTATTACTCGCCTTTGGCTGGCAGTATGCGCAAATTGAGAAAACTACTGGATTTTCCCAAAGATAAATCTAGTATGCGTATACCTCACCACCGACTCCCAAGAAAACGTTCCAGGAAGCCTCCGATCCTCACCGCTGCCCATATTGAAGAGCTTATTGAATATTTTTGCAGCTCTTCACGCAATCGGCGCCTCTCCTACCGACAATTAGCCAGGGAGATGGACTTGTGGTAGGAAAGAAAGCTATCCAATTAGCTTTGACAAAGGGGGGCTTCCATAGGCGATTAGCCATGCGAAAGCCTCCCATTTCCGAACACAATGGACCATTCCTCCTGTCTGGAATAACATTTGGGGCCGGGGAAAGGGTTTGGAAGAGGATGGATAGTCCTCCATTCATCGGGTTCATTTAGCAATGGATTCGGATGTCCTATGGGAGGGCACAGTACCTATTACCAGAGCCACCCCATCCTTGTGTTAACTACACCCATCAAAATCATAAAACATCACTCGAAAAATACCAAGATTCCAAGCCACGCATCGCAAAGACACCGCACTGGCTCCGGCTGGGTGTGACGATGGCGGGCTCGTGTCGACCGAACACAAGAATATATGGAAACCCATCAAATTTAATAATAATATTGTAGAATACTCCAAAGGCGAGAACCCAACGACAACATTCCAACCCCTAGCGGATGATTGCCCAAGCTACCGTCTTCTGCCGGCCCCACCGTTGAAAGCACTTGTCTGCGCACCCCTCGGGAGCACTAACACCCTGGAATATGGTTCGTGCCATCCAAAACGTGCACTAGAAAATACACAATTTTCAAATTCTATAGGCTCCATACTTAACACAAGGATATTTAAAAAAAAAAAACCTGTTTCTTGAAGAGCAGCTGAAGAAGTACAAGAACTAGGTTTTTTTTATAAAAGAATAGTTATCATTGATTTTCCTATAGAATTTGAAAAGTTGGATTTTTGGTGTAAGTTGCGGAAAAATGTTACAGCAGCCACACTTCCAAGGCTTAGTAATGATAAAATCCTTTGTTAGAATAAAGGGTTAGATGAACTAATGCCAAGATTCACTGGTCAGTTTTGTAAATCCTATACCCTATAAAATATTTTCTTGGCTTTAACAATATCAGTCAGAATTTTTAACAGATATTCAATGTTAACAAGTAAATTGTAGCATGATATTAATATATTATATTGTGAAAGTTGAATAATAATATTGTTTTTATTGAGAAACCAACAAACCACAAAACCTAAAATCATATTTCTTGGCATAGAAACCTAGTCTTGGCACATGTGTTCACACAGCCACATGTAACAACTTTTTTTCAGCCTGGTGCACGTTTTGGATGGCACGAACCATACGTCTCCCGGTTCTCACAACTGCCGAGTGGGTAATGGAAGAGGTTAGGGGATTCGGGAGTGGTAAGGTTGGTAGTAGAGACTTTTCACCAATAATCACTCGACTTTTTCGAATGATACCTGTTGAGAATTGATCCTTCGTGTTGAGAATTGGTCTTTCGGTCAGAGGTGTGGGGAGAACACTGTATGGGCTTCCTTCTCACTATTTCGTATACAGGACTCTGCGTGGAGATGTGTATTTCATGTCATGGGTTGCGTCACTGTGGCAAGGTGTTTTATACCGTTCTTGTTCCGCTTAGCCAGCTACAAAACTGAGAATACAATCTTCCGCTGCACAAGAAAACCTTCAATTCCTGACAATACCACCAATAGCTGCTGCGGTTAACACTTTTTGAAGCTAGGTGAGTAATTTACAAAAATTGAGAAGCCCCATATATGCGCTCCACCCACTGGCGGCCTACGCTCCAGATATGAAAATATGGTTACATAGCGAGCGCAAAACTTTGATTTCACCCGCTCCCCATTTTTTCGCCTCCTACCCCTTTCTCCGTATTTGCACCCGTAGCTGCATGATTCCCCTGCTATCTCTACGCATCCTAATTGTTTCCTCGAGTATTTCCCCGGTCCTCTTCCCCTCCATTGCCTTCTCCTGCAGCCTTGTTTTCTTCTCCTTGTACGCCCTAACCATTTCGAGATGACTCTCCCTAGTATCCCGCTTCCTCTGAAGCCCTGCGGCCTTCTTTGCCTCCTCTACCTCCTTCCTCATCGCCTTTGGGAATGTGGTTTTCTTATCCTTGACAATAGCCCTCTCCCCATCACCTTGGGGTCCTTTATTGTGACAAGCTTTGACATTATGTTCCTGCTGCCACCCCCAATCTTTATGTTTTAGCTTGTGTGGGTTTTCACTCCAAGTGCCCAGAGATCACCCCACCCGCTCTTCCTCGCGTCTCTGTACTCCAATTTTCCAAGGCTCTAGGGAACAACCTAGCGTTCGATGGAGCCTGTCGTAGTGCATAAGTTGAATATCATATGCGAGTCGTGTTTGATCGGCGGGAGTATGACGCGCGGAAGGGTCTAACTGTAATTGCAGAGTTGTTGCATTGTGTCCGGAGCCTGAATTGTCGCATTAGGTTCAAAGGGGGTTATTCTAAAGCTGTCTATAGTTGGATTAATCTGGGTTCTTCATGTCAGCGCGGCGGTAATTACACGACAGAAAGCGATTTATGAGTACTTGAGATCTTCATGGTCTTTTTTTTTGGATGACTCATCTATGAGTCTCTGCAGATAGCCGGGGCGTTCATCGGGCTGCGAGAAGCGGAAGTAGTCTTTACGGTTGGTGTTGTCTGTAGGGCCAAAGGGGAACAAGCGCATTGTTCTTGGTTCGTGCACGGGGTGATTGTAGTGCAGGGCTCCCGTTCGATAAGGGGGGCTGGCGAAGCCACCGGCATTCTTGGTCGGGGGGATTGGAAAGCTTTGCCAACGTCCTGGATGCAGTCCTCCAGGGCGGCGGAGTGGGCATAGGCGACAGCCTCGAAGCCCATTGGCGTACCTATTTCGATGGTCGAAAGGATGCGGCCGTTCGGATTTAGGTGCGACCAGAATTGTTCGGTGGTTTGGCGGCGGGAAAACAACTTCCCTATCAGAAGAATTCTGGTTATGTCAATGATCAGATCATCAAGTTTTCTCAGCTAAGCCTTATCCTTCCCCATCAGGGCACCCAGTGTGTAGCATTGGTTTTCAGAATAAATATCAGGCACTCAAAAAATAAACAAAGTATAGTATCATCCAAGAGCCCCGACAACTACTGCCCACAATCCACTCCTCGCCCTCGCAGCCGGCAGTTCCTTCCCACCCAGGCCAGGTAGCAGCTTCCCTGCCCTTTCCGAAAGCTCATCCTCCCTTCTCTCCTCTTCCGGTTAGACAATACTCTGCCGAACAAGTACCCGAGCTCCCCTACCCCGTATGTCAAGCGCATTCTTAACACCCATCTTCCCCCCATCCCTGCCGAGCACCTAATCGCCGCCCAACCGTTTCCGCGACCGGCGCTCCGAACCCGAACGCGCTCTACATCAGCCAACCCTCACTCTTCTTCTATTACCTCATATTTATGATAGTGCCAAAATGACTGATAAACGTCCGCGATTCCATCCGGATAGCATTCGTCACCCCCAAACTTCTCCAGGAGTTCAATAATCTTAAATGACTCATGCGGTTTGTCCGTAACATATTCGGGATTTGACAAAACAGTGTCAGCATGAATGTTCAGGGCTTCGATAGTCTGTTTGTGCTCTGAACAAGTTAGTCAAAACATTTTCAAGAATATCATGAATTACTCACTGATTTTTGATGCTAGCACAGGTTCTAACCCGTAAAATGCCTTAAGCGTGTTGGTGTCTTTTCTTTGTGGCCCCCCTTGCCCCCCCTCGGCGACATATAGAGCGTGGCGTCGAATTGGACATCCCTTTGATGTGTGGCCATATTTCCTTCCCAAATGATTTTGCGGTCCAAATTGCGACGATTAAAGGTGCTTAGGAGTCGATTTCGAATACGCTTAAACCTTCCGGATGTGCTCATCATACCGACCACTTCCTCTTGCTGCGATGCAAACTTCTCTTTCTGCAAGCAAGCACCTCTTGCTGCGAGGTGAACTTCTTTTCAATTGTAACAAGTCCCGTCGCTAAACCAGCTAGGTTGATGCCAAGACGATTACCGACAAAGGGTTCATTCATCACATTCTTAATGTGAAGTTCCTCCCGAGCTAGTACCTGCGGGGTGCATTTTTGGCTGTCCTTCTTATTTCTTCTCCGCTTCTAGCTTTGATTTGGGTAGCTAGTATCGTATTGAATGTCCTGCTATCATCACTTCTCTGCGTCCTAATATTAGCAAGTTGACTGCAATAGTTGATCCACCAGATAACTTACGAAAGTGGAGGCTAACTTGTGATTTCCTATCACCTCTTGCCTTATGGTGAATCGGAAATGCAGCGGGAAAAAGGGGGACGTCTGAACTGTAGCATTTCGATATGTGGCTGTTGGATTCTTGGTCCCCATCACCTCGGTTATATTTCAAACACTTGGTGGTCTCCTTGCTTGTTTCATTATTGCCAAGTTGGGAGATCAGGATATCTCCAAGTTATGGCTTCATTCATTCTCTACCCCTTACTGGTAAAGCCTTTTCTTCTAGTGGGAGAAAATATTTCTCCCTTTCCTGGGAGTGAAAATTTTCACCCACATGGACTTGATATTGGAGGGAATAGAACCTATTGGGAAAGACCCAATCGTGTAGTTAGAAATAGACGTGAACCAAAACATCGACCTTTAGCCTTTGTGAAAAACCTAGAATTAGAATCTCACTCTATCAAATTATACAATTTCCTCCTCTCTTATCAGTCTGTTTTTCTCACAGTTGAATGTAATTCGATTGAAACGGTAGTCTGTTGGTATAAAGTAGAGGTTGAGGTGCAAACCGATGGAAAAGAACACTGAAATAGAGCTTTGTCGTGCCACTGTTACTCTACTACCGACTTAATTTGCTCCGACATTTTCGCCCACGACGCGTGTCGTTTATGGATTCAGTGCAAAGTTTTGGTAATGTGACGTAATCTAGGATTGTTACAACATTATCATTCCAGTCCTGGAGTACAGGTACAGTAAGTAGTCTACGGCTGTAGGACATTGTCTACCTAAGCAACGACGAACCAAACAATGCCATTAATGATGTTCTGACATACGACTAACATTACCAGATGGTCTCGTGGTGTACGAGTAGTTGGTTGCTACACCACGGAACCGCTCAATAATTAATCCAACCCCCCCTCTCCTAAACCCGAATCGCCATTAGCCTCCCCGAGTTCTCAGCCCATTTTCCAAGCCTTAATGGCTACCCAATCAAACAGACCGGCTCTCAGCAGACCCCTCAACTGTGAGCGAATAACCCTCAGCATTAAACACAGATTTTTGCTCGTCAGGCGCCAAAACCCTCATGTAGATCAAGCCTTCGACCCCAACCCTGCGCACAAATACTACACAAACCCATTCGCGTGGATCTTCAGCTAGCCCTCCAACTTGATAACCCTCTAACGTAGTACGGGTCCAACGTAATACTGGATGCTAGCCCCCCCGAACATCTGCGTGTTGCGATGGCAGTTGTTGATCTTTCCACATACTCACTCAAGCTTCGTTTTTGAGCAGAGTTTTGGGTGTAATGGCTCGTAGCCGATCGCGGCCACGAGTTAGAGGTGCGTAACGACGTCCGCATAGCAGTGTACGGGGGATGTGAGGTAGGTGCAGATCCTGCTCATGAGACCGCGGTGTCGGAATTCGGGGTAGCCCTGGGTGGCGGAACTGAAGTATTCGGCTGAGAGCATACACCGCATCGCTAGGGTGCGCACGAGTGTGTTGAGGAAGGGGTTGTAAGGGCCAACTAATCGGTCGAGTGAGTCCCCGAGCTCTTTGGTCATAACTGTATGTAGTGTCCGGGCTCGGGTTACTTTCAAATTGGGTTTGGAGGTCTGCGGAGTTGGAAGCTGGTGGGCTGCCGCCACGCCTGGGCTGTTTGTTCAGCTCCAGTCTGGCAAAGTGTATATAGATGGCTAATGTGGAGGGAGAGATGGCAAGCCCAGCACAGCGGTTGGCGGAAACGTCTCATAAATCTTCCCCGCGACACTGGTGTTCGCCGGCAGCATAAACTCCTCAACGAAAAGGATTGGTCCGCGAAGACGTCTAACTGCTCGACAAAAAAATCCCGGTAGACCGGATGGATGAGAATTGATTGCGTCGAGGAAAATCTAGTGTGGAAGCTTAGTAACACCAGCCCTGACCTCGTGGCCGTGTTAGCCAAAGCCCAAAATATGGCTCCGGGTCCCCCCCCCTTCTCACGACACATGCAGACCACAAGGAATTTGACCTCGCCGGGTCGAAGTTTGGCGGATTTACCACCTGAGGTAGGGGGGTACACTGGGTGTAGTCTAAGCTAATCACCGACGCCAATTTATGTTGGATGGGGATGCCACGCTAAACTCAGGAAAACCATTGAAATCTCCCTCAACTCCGCCCCCAGAAATCCAATAATTGTCAATTTATCTTCCATTCTAAGTGTGTATTAACATCGATTTGAGCCCGCTGTGCTAGGTCGGTGATTGGAAAAGAAAAATGAGTGGGGCTCTGGTTGTGCAGGATTCAATAACGGGGTATAGGAGATACCAGGGGGTAGAAGGGCGCTGGGAGTTATACGCCTGTGCGATGCGATAAGCGTAGACCCAAGGAGTATCATAGTGCGATGCAGGATTGATCTGCCAAGCTGAGCTACACCAGTACTGTTCATAACTGATCCTCGTCTGATAAACATCATACCCGAGTGATCACTCATGACGGCCTATACATCAGTTGCATGCGATCTAAGTAACGCCCTGCGAACAGCTGAAGTCTAATGCTGAAGGGTAAAGTATATCATATATATGGCTAAACGGGAGTAACTGACTAGCCCGCATACTGGAGCCGAAAAAGTGGGCAAATCTAAAACTGCATACCAACCCCCCCACACACAAATCCCTCGGACTCACATTTCCTAATAATTATTATCCGCCGGTGCGCCGCCCACTTTCTTCACCTAACGCTTTGGTTCCTAGGTGGCAGTATCGGTGTTAGTCCTGTTGTCAGAAGAGCCTGCTTGTTGGTCAACCAAGTGACCCTTGGACTTCTCACGGCCAACGGGGCTGATGTCGGTGTTCCCGCTGCAAAGGTCTGCCTCGACCATTCCAGCCATCAGTGTCTCTTGGCTGGAGAGGTTTTTCATCACGTTTTCCTTCTGGATGTCAACGACGGTTGGGCCGCCCCCAAATTCTTTTGTTAAGCGGCCGGCTTGTGCGTCTATACTTTTTTCCAATTATGCATCTTCGGTGCCCGCAGCCTCGCCCCTGTCTTCCCATCGCTCCGGCCTCCACCCCTCCCAAAACTTGCTCCGACCCCTCCGTGTACCGCTACCCCTTCACCACCTTTCTCACACCCGCCTAGCAAAGAGCATTGTCCGCCCTCCCACCACTCCTCCTCAGCCACTCATTATACATTAAAACCAAAGGGCCCCTCTTTCGCCCATCCGGGAAGCGCTGTAAACAGATAAACACTCCACGAACTTCACATAACTACCAAATGTTCCTCCTCGGCCATTCAAAGTCCCACATAACCCCCCCTCCGCAAACTCTCCCCAAAGAGTACAATATCTAGCTCCGCCAATCTGGCTCCGCCAAGTAGGTGCTAGCCCCGCACTGGAGAACACTTCCGGCGAGAATACGCTACAATTCAATATTCGGAATAAATGTTGGAATTGATTTCGTGCAGATCGGCGGTGGCTACCTCCACCAATTGCAAGCCTATTGCCTGGATGAAACCCTGCCGGTGGCTAGTCTGGTTGGCCTAGCACTAACAAAAAGGATAGCTTGGGTCGACCGCAGGTATAAAAAAGACTCGGATGGTCTTCAGTTTGTGGTGGGGGTGATTGTGCGGAAGGGGCAGAATTTCCGTAGATTAGGGGGGGGGGCGAGAGGGAGTTGCTGGGAGAGATTATTGAGGACCTAGACTGCAGTGAGGGCAGACAACTGCATAGGGTTATAAGAACCCTCTTGTGAGTATAACCTTATTTTTATGGGCCATGTGCCCGCTTAAGCTTGGCACATTGGGGGGAAGATTTGGTTTGCTGGAGGTTCTGCGGGTGTGTACTGTACGGTACGTACAGTACCGCATGGGGCCCGGACTGAATGATTGGGAAAATTCCGGGGGAGATGCAATGATCCGAGGCGGGGGTTCTGCAAGGTCTAATAGATGGTGCTTGGTTCGGGTCTTGATTTAAGGGATAAAGGGAAAGGTGAAATGGGGTACTATCATAGATATGTTGTCGCTCCTCATGCTGAGATAATTATGATAAGTTACCCCGTTTATGAAAAGATTTTGCCAAGACTCGTAATAAAGGTATCGTATCATACCCCCCGCCATTTTCCATGGTATCATGGGTGAACGGGTTCTATCTCTTTGCTCGGAGCCACATGCACATTTTTTTCTCCGCTCCTTCATCTGCATAAAACCAGTTTTTGAACACCCCGTCCTTTCACGTACAAAGACATCGCCCTCGCCTTCACCTTCACCTTCACCTTCACCACCGTCAACAAAAGCTCACAAGATCAACCGTGGCATCGCAATTCTGATCCCCCTCCTGGTCACCAAGTCCTACTTCCTTGCAATCTGTCTATTTAGTTCTGAGTGCTTTTGATCACCCCTTAATCAATGTTGGAAAATATGCGTTGAACTGGATGGGTGTTCTAGTATCCACATCACACGTATGCACGACATACCCACCCCGACAATAACCTAGTTCTCATAGCTAACCTGGCTGGGTTAGACGGTGGATATCCTAGTACGGAACTCACAACTGGCATCCATATACCACGCCTTTGTCCGAACTGGTGAGTGGCTCGGGGTTGATGAATCCACCATGCCAACTTTCCTTATGGGAGGTGATCTGCCGGAATGCCGCTCTGTCCAGCGATTGAAGAGACACGATGAATCATTATATATTAGCCTCTGCACTGAGGAGTCCTACCGTATCTCAGTCAACACCAAGAAGGTCCAAGTCCCGCATATCTTGACCTTCAATAGCGCATCGGTGGAATCGGAATTCCATCCCAACGCCTCAGACCGAAGCGTGAAGCCTTATCTTTTTACTGACGAAAAAATAAAATTCGTGGGAGATCCGCCAATCACATTTCCCGTCTTCATACCAACCATCCCAGAGTATATAGACTCATGTCTCGATATCATCCACGATAGGGAACGTCAAACACAAAGCGCATCTTCTACCTCAAATGGACATGGATTATGTCGAGCACAGACTGCGCGCTCTGCCACAAATTGACATAGACCTTTTCGCTCGGCATCTGGTTCTCAACTTACCCCACCAGCAAGATAAGCTTCTGGCCATCGTCAAGAATTGCAAGCAGTTAGCTGAATATTTTACGGAGGGGAGCGGAGGCAAGGGAGAAGGATGAAAATAATAATGGAGAGATGGGCGAAACGTGCTGGTGATTCAAAAGCCCCTCTGGACATTCCTCCACAATTCCGAGATTGGACCAGATGAATCAATCAAATTTATTTGTCCAATGACAATCGGTTGACAATACGTTGGGGTTCCAGTTTTTCAGCAACCATTGTCGTTATGTTTATATGTTTCCGTGGGCTGTTGAAGAGTTTTTATTACTCTTGTGTGATTTGTTGGAAATGTTTCTAATGGGAACATTGCATTGCGATTGAGGATGTGCACGGAGGACTAGCGACATGGGTGGTGACCTCGACTGGGGCTGGCTTAGGTTCATTATGTTTTACTTATACTTTTCCTTATCCCTTCTTGTTTTTACAAAATTACGTAACATGAAGTATTAGTAATGATCTTGGAGTTTAATGGGGGGGGGGGGTTGATTGATGTTTCTCCCGTAGTTTCGCGGTGTATCATACAGAGTTGGTTCATATAATTTACCAGGAAACCGTCCAACCATTCATCAAGCTCTCCCCCTAAGCCCGAATCGGGAGGTGATGGGTCAGCCATTGGCTGAATGCCCCGTTAGTGATTGTAGTATTGTATGTGAATTTAAGAATTAAGAACCACTACTAAACATTCTCTGATGCTTTCAAGTCTTTGCAAATAAGTCTGGCATTTTTTTCTCTCTCTTACAACTTTTATTTCCATATAGTGGGAATTTGATTTGGACTAAGTGTGAATGTGTTGTTGAGCCGTTGCTTTTATTGAGTTGTTTGGTAGTCTTTTGAGAGTGCATAAGGTTGTGGGTAAGTGAGTAATTGGGGTTTATGATGGAGTTACAACCTTGGCACGGTTAGTAACAACTAAATCCTCATTTTCATCCCACAGTGGTAGGGCAGCGAGGCAACCCTTCTCTTGTTCTGGGGACCGAGAAGCCTTTTGGTGATATCTGCTGAGGCCAGCCCAGAGTATTACTGGCCTTGGGAGAGGTGTTTTGTTTCATTCAAACATATGACACTCCTAAGTTCGCCTTGGGGTGAAGGATCATGATAAAATGGGGTGTTTTGCCTATGCACAGGACAAGCTATAACATTTCTAGAAACAAAAAGTAAAAACAAGTAAGGCTTCAGGATTCATGCCAAACTTTGTAGCTATCAAGGTCTTTCCCTCCCCTTACCCCCCTTGCTCCTTGATCCCCTCCCCTCCGCCGTCTATCCCCCCTCCCCCCTTTACCCCCCTTGTCCGCCCTCTCCCCCCCCCCCCCTTCCAGCCCGCCCTCCACCCTTTTTTCCCCTTTTTCCTCTTTTCCCTTCCACCCCCTTGCCCCCTGCAGTCCATCAAACAAAATTTTATCCCAGTTGGGTTGACATCTTCTTGACGTGTTGCACGGTCTCACGAAATTGTTTCTCGCCTTCCGGAGTTAGGAGGTCGATGCTCCACCGATTCATTGGTGCAGTATCAGTAACTAGTTCCGGGTCGCCGGGAATTATGGTAGGGGTTAACCGCCTGCTTGTCCTATCAAGCTTGTATATGCAGATCTTTGTTCCCATGGCGCTAGCGCCATAAAGAGTTCCAATAGCAACATCTTCGAAAAGGTGAGTAAACCTCTCACGCATCTGGATATCGGCTTCCTGGCGGGTCGAGATATGACGGAGACCAGAGGAGGATTTCACCTCGATGAAGAACACAGGATGCGTTTTGTGCCTAACAATGAAAACAGTATACGAATTGAAATCAAAAAAGGAATATTCCTACGTTCCTAGCTCCGAGAGTAGTGCGAATGCTGAGAGATTTCCTATCACTCGATATATCCCTAAAGTCACCTTCTCAGAGTCTTCAACCATTTTCGTCAACCTCTTCTCCGTTTCATCGATTTTATCCAATACCTTTCCTTCGGCCCAGGTGTCATAAAATATAACTTTCATCGCAACCTACATGGCCTTATGATTAGCCCAAAGTGATACAGCGGAAGGGAATGACCACCTACAGCAAGACCAATTGTGCCCATTATCCACTGGAACCAGGAACGCAATTCATCGACTCCTGCATTTGTTGCTCCGAAGATTTTCTTCAATTCCATCTTTAATTCAACCTTAAGTTCGTCCTTCATCTTTCTAAATCCTTCCTCGATGGCGGTGTTGCGGCCCTAGAAGATAGTTAGAGTATTTACCCACTAAAACAGCGTGGAAGCGTCCAAGGAATCATTACCTTCATCAGCTCTGCCATTTGATTAGCCGAATCCTCCTTTGGCGGTTCATGGGTGCCGTTATTGGTGGTATCGTTCTATTCAGCCACGTAATAAGTATTTACCTACTTAAACTGCTTGGAAGTGTCCCAAGAATCATTACCTTCATCAACTTTGCCATTTGGTTAGCTGATTCGTCCTTTGATGGTTCACTAGTGCCATTGTCGGTGGTATAGTTCTATTGAGCCACATAATAAGTATTTATATTCTTAAACAGCTTGGAAGTGTCCAAAGAATCATTACCTTCATCAACTTTGCCATTTGGTTAGCCGATTTGTCCTTTGGTGGTTCACGGGTACCATTGTCAGTAGTATAGTTCTATTCAACCACATAATAAGTAACGATACAGGGAAAGGAACATGAACACCTACTTGTCCCTGAAGATATTGGGCCTTCATAATACGTTGGCTGCAGTGTTCGCAACGGGGCAGTCCGTCCGTCCTGGGCTTGGACGAGGACGGACGACATTTCGTCATCCCGTCCGGTGTTTTTGTCAATCTGCCCCACAAGTGAGAATGAAGGACTAGGACAGACGACATTGTGTCGCCCCATCCCATCATTTCCGGAACTTGCCCGACGATTTAGAGCTAAGGACTGTTCACCCTGCCGTCCCCTACAAAAATATCTCATGCAACCCTTCCAATGAAATGATCACGCGATCCGAAACTTCACGAAACATCTATCACACTCCGCTTGTCGATGCCTTTACTCCTGACCAAAGACATAAACTAATCAAAGTTCAGATGTAATTAAAGTTCAAGTCTCACATTTTCACTCCCGACCCATTCATGAACATGATGGCCAATTGATCTCGTATAACACCATCAATGTCAGTACAAGTCAGCCATGCCTTGACTATGCACAATGTGCAAGTCGAGCCCATCCTAGATACAAACCTACCACCACTGTGTCTCTCGCGTATTTGAGCAAGGGTGTCCTTACATAAGTTTCAAAGTACCAACTACAGTGGGCAGTCCGGAACACTGATATCAACCTTATCTCAAATATATCTGCACTGGCTGGTAGGTCAACTAATCCTGAAAACAAAACCATGTGATACTTCCAGCTTCACTCTATAATCCACTGACTGGTCTAGCTTCCTAGGACCAGTAGGATACACAATGGTAGTACTCAGGTATCATGCAGCCAGTAGCATCTTAAGTTGTTTGAGGGAGGTGATGGTGGAAATGAAAGCTGCTAGTAAATTTATATGATGAAGACTGAGTTCAAGAGGTAGAAAGAAAGATAAACAGATTGAACCTTTAGGATGAGAAACGTAATCTTGTTAGATGACAGACATAAAATCAGACAACAAGCATATGACATTGCAATGATAGTGGGTTGAATATTGCTGTGAACAAATGATCCATTTATTGGTGAATTTTATGCTGCACCATTTACAAGGAACTACTATAACCCCTTCAACAGTAGCTGTCTCGTACAGGATAAAGAAGTGAAAAGGAAAAGGGAAATTGTACCAGGCCTAGTGAAAAAGGAAAAGAGGTGATTACAAAAGGATTCCTCAGAAAGTACAAATTCCACACGAACCTTGTACAGAAATGACAACTCAATTACAAAGTTAAGACCATTGCTCCTGGTATAAGAAATGTGTGATACAAACAAATCTCCACAGTACTCTACATGCCATGTCTCACACCTTATTATATGCCACCCATTATTGTATCTTCCCCATCATATGCTATACTGCTACTTTCATCCCCACTCCCACCCTCATTCTGTATGATGAAAGGCCTCCCAATAACTGACAATTGCAATACCTCATCTGTGAGAATAAGTCTGAACTGGTGATGGTCAGTTCAGTGGCCCCGGGTTTAACATCTCTAGCTTCTAGTACACTCTAAGTATGAGGGTATTCGCTTATGCAGTCTTGCGGGATAACAAAAATAAGGTTTATGTTCTTGATAGTGGCTGGTAGTAATTCATAAAGTTTCTTCACTCTGTGTAATTTGATATTGTGACTCTTGGCAATAGTGATTTGAAATAGAATCAAAGTATCCAAACGACCAAACACAAGTCCATCAACTGATTCAAAGTTTGCCGTATAAGGGAGGAAATATTTTCTAATCACATCTCACTCAATACCCTGGCCGCCATCCACTCAAACCAGTTTTGCCTAGTTGTTGGCATCTGTGAAATAGTTGAGGGATTTGGAACAATATATCTTGAATTGAAGAGGTGAGACATTGTTATCTTCAATTAGAAGTTGATCAGCCTCAAAAGCTCTACCTACTTGGAACTAGTCATATACATATGCATTAAAAATCCAACCAGCTGAGGTGTGAAATGATCTTTGATGTGTGAGCTGTTTGTAGAGCTCAAAGCACCTCAATTGTAACTTCATCTGTACCTTCTCGAAGACCTGATGCGCAATCCATCTACTGATGATTCGAGTATTATATGCAGTGTTCCCAATGGACCAGTTATACCAGGCTGAAGGAAAGCCAGGCCTGACCTACAAGAATTCCTGGAGATCTAGCCTGGCTGGAGCCTATAGGCCTCAAAGTAGCTGTGCTAGGCTCAGCATAGCCTGCCTATAGTAGGCTGTATAGGCTTTGTACTACCTACCTCTCGGAGCTTACTTAGCCAGATACTTTCTTCCTATTTGTTTTGACTTCTGTTCTACCTGCCTTGAGTCCTCCCAAGCTTTCATCTGCCTAGCGTGTTTTCTCTATGCATTACTACATGGTCTGGTAAATGCACCTATTGCAAATGAGTTATTTCTAGTGGAAAGAACAAGTTAAAAACCCTGGCAAATGATATGTAGTCATACACATTCTCGTGGGTGAACCAAATCTAACCTCTCGCAGGTTTCCTGAGGGGAACCAGCCGGAGATATGGGCCAAATGTGAAGTGTTTGAAAATCTTTTCTAAATTTGACCTCATGGTTTCCATGACAACAGTTTTTCAATACTAAGGGTCTGGCCTATAGGTGCCTACTAGGCCTGATAGGTATTAGGCGGTAGCCGAGATCGATCTTATCGGTCAGACTAGGGCCTGAATCTTAAGATCGGAGATTGTCTAGGAAGACTTGTAAAGTAATAAAGAATAAAAGGGTAAAGATTCGTATCTGTAAACTTATTGTATTGTTAATGTCTCTTCTCCATTGCTTGATTCCTCCCACTAACCTGGAGACCTTAGACCTATTTATACTAATTTACCCATACTTAGTATCCGCATACTAACTTGTACCGAGGAGCTTTTAACTTTACTTTCTACTAAGTGTGAACACTGTTTGATCCTGAAAGTTTGCACACTACTTCAATCTTAATTGTGATGAAATAATTATCTTGAGATGATAGCGTCCTATTTTCCAATCAGCTCTTTATGATCTCTAGGCTTTAATGAACTATGTATGTGAATGTAGTCCGAATGGCTATCATTCCAATCGTTCCTTCTGATCAAGAACTAGCTAAGTTTGTTGTCAGGAACTAGTATATATGTAATATATGCTTGCATGAGTCTTGACACGCCAGAATTATTGAAAGGCTCATGCATCTCCAGTCTTCCAATTCAAGTGTGGTTCCCCTTGTACCTCCTGCCTCTAAGAGGGACTCCTATTAGAGCAGTCCGATATACACCTGGTCTTGAACGAGTATTGGTGATTTCTGAAGTATCTTGTTAGTGTCAGATATCTTCTACCTGATTGATAGAAAGTCCCTCAGTTAGCTAGTCACTAAGAGGTCTATATAGTTTGCGGTCAAGGAGTTATGAATTAGAAATTATTATTTTAATTTCTATATAGCTTTGCTACAACCATCTCTTGAGTCACCTGACTTCTATAGTCAGCTATGTGACTATACTACTATGCTATGCCATATATGTCTAACAATAGGCTTATATAGGCTGATAGAATTTGGCATATATTGGCCTAGGCCATTCCTCATAGTGGCCTGTCTTGGCGTTAGGCATATAAGACCTAGCATAGTGGTAATGTGTTAGGTGGTAGCCAAGATCCATTTTATTAGTCAGACTAGGACCTAAATCTTGGATCGGAGATTGTCTAGGAAAACTCGTAAAGTAATAAAAGAATAAAAGTAAAGATTCGTAATTTTAGTAAACTTATTATATTGTTAAGGTCGCTTCTCCGTTGCTTGATTCCTCTAACTAACCCGGAAACCTTAAACCTATTTATACTAATCTACCAGTACCAAGTATCCCTATACTAACTTGTACCAAGGAGCTTTTAACTTTAGTTTCTACTAAGTACGGACACTGTTTGACCCTAAAAGTTTGTACACCACTTCAATCTTAATTGAGATGAGATATTTATCTTAAGAGGATAGCGTCCTATCTCCCAATAATCTCTTTACGATTTCTAGGCTTGAATGGACTAAGTATGTAAATGTAGTCCGAATGGCTATCATTCCAATTGTCCCTTCTGATCAAGAACTAGCTAAGTTCGTTGTCAGAAACTGGTACATAATTAATATATACTTGCCTGAGCCTTGACATGCCAGTATCATAGATAGGCTTCATACATCTCCAGTCTTGCAATCCAAGTGTGGTTCCCCTTGGACCTCCTGCTTCTAAGTGGGACTCCTATTGGAGATGTCCGACATACACCTAATCTTGAACGGGTATTGGTAGTTTCTGAAGTAGTTTGGTAGCGTCAGCTGTCTTCTATCTAATTGATAGAAAATCTCTCAGTCAGCTATTCACTTATCGTGAGTGGTCTGCATAGTTTGCAGTCAGGGAGTTATGAATTAGAAATTACTATTTCAATTCCTATATAACTTTGCTGCAACCATCTTATTGAGTCACTTTGACCTCTATGGTCAGACGGGTGACATTACCACTATGCTAGATCTTATATGCCTAACATAATATCACGCATCTGGCCATAGAGGTCAAGTAACTCAATAAGATAGTGACGGCAATGCTGTATAGGAATTGAAATAATAATTTCTAATTCATAACTCCCTGACCGCAAACCATATAAACCACTAGCAATAGTGAATAGCCGACCGAGGAATTTTCTATCAATTAGATGAAAGACATTCAGCGCTATCAAACTACTTCAGAAACTACCAATACCCGTTCAAGATTAGGTGTATGTCGGATGACTTTAATTAGAGTTCCTCTTAGTGGGAGGAGGTCTGAGGGGAACCACACTTGGATTGGAAGACTGGAGATGCATGAGCCTCTCTATGATACTAGTGTATCGAGACTCATGTAAGCATATATTAAATATGCACTAGTTTCTGACAGCGAACTTAGTAGCTAGTTTCTGATCAGAAGGGACGATTGGAATGATAGCCATTTGGACTACATTTGTATATTTAGTCCATTTAAGCCTAGAGATCGTGAAGAGATTATTGGAAGATAGGATGCTATCCCCTTAAGACAATTAACTGGTCTCAATTAAGGTTGAAGTAGTGCACGAACTTTCAGGGTCAAATGGTGTTCGTACTTAGTAGAAACTAAAGTTAAAAGCTTTCAAGTACAAGTTAGTATAGGGATACTAAGTACCGGTAGATTAGTATAAATAGGTATAAGGTCTCTGGGTTAGTTAGAGGAAAAGCAATGGAGTAGAGACCTTAACAATATAATAAGTTTACAAAATTACGAATTCTTACTTTTATTCTCTACTGTTTGAAAACCCCCCTGTGTACTGAACATATTGATTTTGTAATTAACTTTGTCAAGGTATTGATCAACGGTAAAATTATAGGAGTTGGTATATCTAACCGAGATTGACTGCAAGCAGATCCTGGTAATGGGGCTAAAACATTTGAACGTTGTGAAGAGTATTATGACATGGTGTAGAGTAGGAGTCTTGCGATTCACTAGACTAATACAAGATAGTTTTGTCAATTGGAGTCTTCTTTAGCGGGAGAAAGAACTGGTACCAGAAAGTAGCTACAATTTCATCCCACCCCCAGTTGCTCATATAATGAGATCCAATATTCCTATCTTTCTGCCACTGCCACGAAGTTTTTATCTTCGCTGGCGAGGCTGACAATACCACAAACCAGCCATGATTCTTCTTGTTCCATCTTTCATCGATAAGTGCAACATCCATCAGGATCCAAAGCATCCTCTTTTGATCCTCATGGAGGTAGAATAGGTAATTGGCATCGGTCTTGCTACCACAGGAAATGCTGTTAAACAAATAGCACTCATCATTATTAGAGTAAAAAATAGTTGTTTGACTTGCCAGAAGCCTGCGCACTAGGAGTTAAGAAAGAAAAAATGATTTTCCTTTCTATTTATCAGAATGGGGGTCAGAAATGAACTAAGGTAAATACTGCACACCTGAGCCGGGTTGACCGGCTATTTCAAAATCCAGATTCTGATCTACTGGTATCTCAGTCTCTGAGTCGATATCTGACCATTCCAGCACTGGTATCTCAGTCTCAGAGTCAGTGTTGGACCATTTGACTGGCTCAACCTTCAATAGATTCCCTTCAATTTTCCGATACTCTTGATGTGTGAGAAGTCACTTCAACCAACAAGGAAGTTTTGACCTAATCTTGAGTACTCTGCACACTTTGTCCTCCTTCCCATTTTCAAATTCTGAATCTGGAAAATCCTTATCTACCTCCTTAAGGTTGACCTTATATTCTATGAGGAAGTCATGTTGTGGTCGAGGAATAGAGTGTGTACGATTTTTGATGACAGGTAGTTGTTTCTGCCACAATTAGTCATAGAGGCCTTGCATGGTGCAGAACGTAGAGACACAGTTGAAACTGTAGTGATAGTAGAAGTTTGTTTTATGGTAGTGGAGATGAGAATCACTCTGCCGTGTTGCCAGTGGTGTGTATATAGATGTGTTTTTCTATGTATGATACAGAGTGGCTTGTTGAGTGCTTAAAAAAGAAAATTGCTATAAGAGGGTAACCAAATTTACTCAGCCAGGCAAGCCACCAGTCCCTAATCCCCTCTGTGAGGTGATAGTGGCTAGGTCACAATACCCTCGGCAAAGCCTTAGCATAGTTTGACTCGTGAAGGTGGTTGAGTGGACAGGTCTTGCAACATGATCTCACTGAGGGCATGGTCTAAACATACTCTACCTGCCAACTAGAAATCAGCACTTATGTAAGGATAAAACAATGAACCGCTGAATAATCAGTTGCGGTAACATGGTATGATAATACAAGCGCTACTTGGCTTCTTATGAGAGACAGAAAACAGAAGAATTTGCAAGAAGCAGCCACAATAACATATTAGGTGGTTTGATTATTTGAGTTTCCATGGTTCAAGTAAAGTGACAAGGAACTAAGGTGGTTTCGCAGTGTAGTCGGTTCTACACCAGATAACCACTCGAGTACCTAAATATTGATCAACCTCCGCACCTAAACCCGAATCAGAAAGTCATGAGTCTGCCATTGGTCTACACCAAGTCACATGTGGACTTCTCCCGAGCTAAACCCAGAGTTGCAAATCTTCGTGGGGCCGAGCATCATATTCCGCCACCTGGTCTGGATCAAGGAGCCGTTTTTCCCCACTACGGTAATTAACGCTCAATAGTACATGCCTCCTCCCTTCCCCCGTTTAATGCTATGAAATACCGTATTTTCTCACACAAGAGCCCCCTCCCGAAAATACACTAGCGTGCATTAAATTGGTGCTAGGCTGGTTTGGTTATAGCTCAATATCAAAAACGCCCTGTGCAGAATCAGAGGACAAATCTCCACCAAACATGAAGTGAGACTACTGCTCTAAATCTTTCATCTGCACAGAGTAGCACTATCATGAACCCTTTTTAATACAACACAGCATGTATCCTGATGATACAAAACTAAAATTCATCTCTATCCCAACGAAAGTCAAACTCAATCCCATCATCGCCTTCATCCTCAGTTTCACTGAGACCCGGAAATTGTTCCACAAAGGTTTGAGTTTCTCCTGCCTGAAGTAGTCTGTGACTCCTCCTAAGACTAGTTACTACCGGCATATCAGGAAGAACATTAGAGGAGGGGAGATCAAGTTGCCGTAAGGAATCCTGGGTGGTCTGAGACCGTAACTGTCTTCCTTCCCTTAGAATAGTCAGTATAGAGATTGCCGAAACTGTATGCCCATCAGAGTATGTATTCTGAGAACGGGAAGCTTGAGCTCGCTGTAACGGGGGCTCCCTCTGGGAAGATGGATCCTGAGGTTGCGACCGCACCGAAGTATTCTTTCAGAAATAAAGATAAAGATAATCAACAGCAGAGTGTTGAAAAAATAAAACGGTAAAACTTAATATCGTTAAGCCGCAGCTTTACTCAATTAAGTCCTTGTCTCGAGAGGTAGTTGATTGCCAGAGTAGAGGAGAACTCGCATATACTTAAGTAGGTTTTGGTATGCTGCCAGTTACTCCCCATCACTACCCTGCGTTCGTGAGCACCCAACTCCCGTGGGCTGTCGAGCCAACCTCTACGGATCGGACCAAAGATCCTCCGTAGCGAACTAGACCACTCGGTGGTGTTCTAACATCTGCCCGATAGAAGTGTTTTAGTCGCTGCATCTCCAATGCAATCGCAGGAGTAAAAACTCTTCATATCGTGGTCATGCCAGTGGCGAGCTGTCATGCCCGTGCGGATACTATACCAACTATGGAACTCTCTACCCATATACACTTAGTCTTCTGCAAGCATTCGCAGCCCCTGAACATCTATCCGGTTCTACTCATTTCTATATCATTCCGGATGATAGCCACGTAGCTCCCGCGACAGACCCCTTCGGAGGTTGACTACCAATAGGCGCTACCCACAGTCAACCCTCCTAGAAGTAGGTCATATCGTGGCCCCAGACTAGTGTCTTAGAGTCCTTACCGATTCTCCAATACTATTACACTTTCGGGGCAACGGACTTCGGTTACCTCGCCTACTGGCCTCCGGTAACCTCACATACTACTCTTGACTTCAAAGCAGTATTACTCCGTCAGTTTTGGTCCGTTTTACACGAAACCACCTGGAGGCTATTCTCCAGGTTCTCCTCCTCCCCCTCATATATCCTGCGGACAGCTTCCGGTCGGACGGACGGCGTGAGCGCATACGGAGTTACGGCAACATCTCCACTTGGAGACTTTTGCTAGACTTACAGCAACTCTTCAGGCTGTAGCCCATGACGCTAGGGACTTATAACGGGGCCGGAGGAGGTGTTAGCCACCACACTTCCAAGTTACAGCTTGTTCAGAGCTCAACTGGTTGTGCCAGAGTGATCCGCACAACCTGAGATTCGAACACCCTATGTAGTTTTCGCGTGACAAACAATCTAGTAACTTCCACCAAAGTCCTGCGTAGCAAGTTACTTTCAAGATAGGGTAACTTGGCTCCATGGTAGAGTAACCCGTGGCCCAAGGCAGGGTAACCCTAGTCCGAAGGTAGGGTAACTGTACCCCGAGTTACCCTACAGAGTAGGGTAACTTTACCTGGACTCTCCGTCGAGTAATTCAGGGTAACTCCCAAATTACTACTTGGGTTACCCTACAGAGTAGGGTAACCCCCAACCATTACTAGGACCTATGTACCTTTGGTATGGCCTAGCATGCCCGACTGAGGTACCTAACCACCGGTACCTCCACCTGGTAGACCTAAGTCTACCGCCAGCCCTACCGCGGTAGTCTCTTGACTCCGGTATGGGTGTAGGTTTGGCTACTTGTAATAGTACTCAGTGGAGTCTCGTTACATCACTCCCCTCTTCTATAAGGCTCGACCCGAGCCGATCTAACGACGTCTCTTATTTCCGCTACTCGGTACATCTACAACCCTATGGTCCCTAGGTTTAGATGGATACCTTTTGTGGAAATCGCTTAAGGCTTGTATACCGGTTCCTTCCAGCATCTCAAACGGCTCCCAAGAATTTTCTTCAGGTCCATAGCCATCCAACGATATCAGGTACTGGACAAACCGATGAGGGAACTTCTGTTTAACTCCTCCATACCACCGGCTGTCTAACACTCCCGAGATAACATAACTTGGCTTGTCTTCCACTATGTCAGGGATAGGGATATCTTTAACCCTTCTCCCGGTCTGATCCTCTCGGTAGGGCTCTAATAACCCAACGTTGAATACCGGGTGGATAGACCAACGCGCAGGCAACTGGAGTTCATATGCCCTAGTACCAACACGTCGCTTGACCACAAAGGGACCAAACATTCGGTGGTCTAGTTTCTCCATAGGCCTCTTTGTACGGATATTCTTGCGATTCAGCATTACCCGATCAGCCTTTATAGCTCTGCCCTCTTCGACATCTTCTAGTGTGGCATACTCTGGAGATGGTAATCGTTTCTTGTCATGCCATTTCCGTTGCCTCTCTTGAGCACTTTGTAATGTTTCCCGTATGTCTTGCCATGTACCCTCCCAATCCTTTACTAACAGCTCCGTACTTGGATGAATCCCCTTATTGTCAGGAACAATTCCAGACCAGTTTGTCCTCGGAGAAAATCCATAGTTAATCTCAAAAGGAGATAACCTGGTTGACTCGGAGGTGGATGTATTATAGGCATACTCCGCTAACGGTAGTAGTGAAACCCAATCATCCTGCTGGTAGGTACAATAACTCCTTAGGTATTGTTCCAGTGTCTGGTTCACACGCTCAGTCTGGCCGTCGGTCTCGGGATGGAATGCGGTAGAGACATTGAGCTTCACCTCAAGTAGTCCCATTAAGCTAACCCAAAACTTAGAAGTAAATCGAGTATCCCGATCAGAGATAATCGATTCTGGGAGTCCATGCAGTCTCCAGATCTCTTTGAGAAATATAAGAGCAAGTTCCTTGATAGGTACCTCCGTAGCGAGGGGGATGAAATGCGCCATTTTTGAGAATCTATCAACAATGACCCAGATCTTCGTATAACCCTCGGATTCTGGTAACGCCACAATGAAGTCCATTGATATTGCGTTCCATGGCCTCATAGGAACATCTATAGGTTCTAAGAGCCCAAACTTCTTATGTCTAACTGTCTTTACCCTTTGACAGACATCGCATGACCGAACATAGTCTTCGATGTAGGCCTCCATCTTAGGCCAGTAGAAGTTGGCTTTAACCTTCCCTATTGTCTTATAAGTCCCGAAGTGTCCGGCTAGACGGGAATCATGTTCCGCTTGCATGATCCGTTCTTTTAGCCCTTGATCCTCCGGTATGTACCAACGCCTCTTGTATAAGAGGAAGTCCTTCTCTATTGAGAAATTAGGGTCAACCTTATTGTCCCCTTGGACAATGGACTTGTAAATACTTTGATAAGTATTGTCCTTTGCTATAGCGACCTTCATGTCATCAAGCATTCCGGACTTCAACCGGAAGCCTTGGCACAGTTGCAACAACTGTGGTCGCAAGATGTCCCGCTCCTGACTATCCAAATACTGTCCCGGACGGAAAAACATCTGTTCCTGACCCAATTTCGCAGAATTACTCCCCCCTTCAGGGCGGTACTCCGAACGCCTCGATAACGCATCAGCCTTTCCATTAAGGCGCCCTTCCCGATAGACAACCTTAAAATTAAATGGTTGAAGGAATTCCGCCCAGCGATGTTGTCGGCGATTCAGTATCTTAGTACTATTAAAGTACTCCAAATTCTTATGATCAGTGTAAATAGTTATCTGATCAGATACTGAGCGCAAGAGATGATCCCATTCTTTGAATGCTGCAACAATTGCGGACATCTCTTTATCATGCACATCATAATTTATCTCAGCTGGCGAGAATTTCCGACTATGGTAGGCTATCGGATGCCATCTACCATCTTCGCATAACTGTGACAGTATAGCACCCAATGCAAAATCACTAGCATCGGTTTCCAACTTGGTTAACCGTTCCGGATCAAAGTGGGCTAGAATGGGGCTTGCAATGAACATCGCTTTCAGGCGACTAAAGGCTTCATCATGTCTAGGACCCCATCCCCATTTGGAATCTTTCTTCGTTAAGTCAGTTAACGGCTTTGTTATCTTACTAAAGCCCTCTATAAACCGACGGTAGAAGTTTGCAAAACCCAAAAAGCTTTGAACGTCAACAACTGTCTTTGGTGGAGTCCAAACTTCAATTGACTTCACCTTTTCCGTGGTCATCATAATACCACGATCGGATATACGGTATCCCAAGAATTCTACCTCTCTTTGATGGAATGTAGATTTCTTAATGCTTACACAAAGCCTAGCCTTGCGCAGTCTTTCCATAACTCGCCTAACGAGTGAGACATGTTCTTCGATGGTCTCTGAGTATATTAGGATGTCATCTATATAGGCGATGACTCCTTCGTCTAATAAATCATGAAAGATTTTATTTATCATACTCTGGAAAGTAGATGGGGCGTTACATAGCCCAAACGGCATTACCGTATATTCATACAACCCATAACGACAGCGGAAAGCTGTCTTCCATTCTTCTCCTTCTGCCATTCGGAGGAGATAATAGCCATTCTTCAAGTCCAACTTAGTGAAGACAGTGGCTTTTCCAAGTCTATCACGCAGCTCATTCATCAGTGGTAAAGGATATTTATTCTTCACCGTAATCTTGTTAAGCCCTCGGTAATCAATACATAACCTCAATGACCCATCAGGTTTGGGTACAAAGAGGATTGGGGCTGCGGCAGGGGAACTAGATCTCCGTATCTTTCCCGTTGCCAGCATCTCATTGAGATACTCCCTCAGAATCTTGAGCTCGTTTTCAGACAATGGATATATAGGACCAAAGGGAGGTGCTGTCTCAGGCATTAACTCGATCTTGTGATCATACTCTGAGTGCTCTGGTAACGCATCTATCCTTTGTTGGCTAAATATATCGCCATAGTCCTTATATTCGGGGAGGAGACTTAGGGCAATGTCTTTCCCGTCTTCTCCTGTGAACTGGGCATATCCAAGAAGATATACCTGAGCTTGGTCTTCTGCCAATAGCTCTTCTTCGGTTATAAATTCTAACCGTCTCTGGCCCACAAGGCATCTAGCCTTACACAATACAGACCTCCAAGTGAAGCTGCGTGTTTCCCAGTCTATGTCGGGATTATGTTCATGGAGCCATGACATTGGAAGATAACCATCAATCTTCTTATCGGACATGTCCGCCAGTTCAAATCTCATGTCATTGACATGATCGCCAATACGCATCTTCAGGGTCTTAGTGTAATGAAGCCCTGAGTTAGGAATGTCATTCCCGCTAGCATCCTTTATTGGAGCAGCAACCTTTCTCCGGACACAAGGAACTTGTGTTTCCTTAGCCCATCGTGTGCTAAGCACTGCGCCAGTAGCGCCACTATCCAACAATAACACAGCCTCGGCTGCACTGTCTCTCGCGCCACAACGCCATTCTAGTCTAACTCGAACTCGGATAGACTTTATATGTTTTGGGGGGCCTGAAAGCCGCGCCTTCTTTCTTGAGTTTTCTTTTAGAAGCATGTTTAACGGAGTCTCTTGCCTTTCGACACAAGAGTGGCCACAACGGGTCAAAATGTTAAGGTTTCAAATCACGGTATATCAATAGCTAGGGTGTTTACTATCACGCCAGCATGATTTCGGGTACTGAACCCTCCTCAGGTAAACTTGATAACAAAATTTCATTGCTCGAATCAAGGCCTGCTTGATGTGAAAAGAACTAGTCTAACAAAAGAAAACAATTTCGCTTCCAATACTAAGGAAATAATCCATCGAAGTAAGGAAATGATATATTCCCGCAGTAACATAACAAGAATACAAAGGAGAAATAAACCAAGACAAACACCCAAAGAGAATTCCCGTGCTGACCCAAATCCTCCACCTGCCTCGTTCCTTCGCAGACCGCTGCGGCCCAGAACATCTAAGAGGCCTGGTCAGTCTATGTATTGACTGCAGGATTTCTCGGGGCATGCTTACTCTCGGAGCCCTTCACATAACTTCCTAGAGTTATGTCAGTGTCTTGTTATTTCGCTGCAAGGAAAGGAACTTACCTATTCCTCAGCATCCGTATCAACCTCCATAATCTCGGGAGATGACTTTCGGATTTCCAATAACTTCTTTGAAGGTGGTGCTTCGATGCGACGGACTTTGTTGTTTGATGCTTCATTGACTTCTGCATCTTCAGCCTTCCTCTTTTTGGTTATCGCTTTAACCCCTTTGGCTGAACTAACAACAGGGTCGGTGGAGAAACATTTCCGCCAAAAGTGACCCGGTTTTCCACATCGTGTGCACTGCGACTCCTTCTTGCGCTTATCGATAAGCGTAGACGGGATATTCTTATGGGCATTAGCATGCTCAGAATTCCCTTGCTTCTGGGATGTACCCGCAGAAGATAAGGAGCGCCTAGGGTTGGGCTTACCCGAACCCTTTTCCTTCCGTTTCGGTTGTTTCCTCGAGGTTGACAACCTCTCCTCGCTCTTGCCCTGGTTATCACTTCGGCTTTTCGTAACTGTCTCGCTGAAAGTGATATTGTCTTGGAGGGCGTGGCCCGTCTTCCGCAGAAGGTCCATGTACTCGGACACATCGGTAGGATGAGGTGTCTTTTGTGCCCAGACATTCCGTAGTTGGGATGTCATTGTCATCCGGATCTTGTCTTTGATCATCGTAGGGTCCGTATAACCCAATTGGACAATCAGATCCATTACCGAGTCTAAGTACTGGTCAACCTGACCAGGCTTCATCTGCAGCTTCGTCCACTCGCTTAGAGCGCGGTCCCGATCAACATGGGCACCGAAACTTGCCATTAGCCGTTTCCTAAATCCTTCCCATGTACGAAACTCATGGTTGGGGTCAAACGGCATACCCACCCGGCGTGCACCATCCTCACTGATGTACCGGTGTAGGCCCATGTACCAAGTTTTGGCAGTGCCTTGAAGAAGAGGGATAACCAAGCTGATTTTATCCATATCTTCCGTGACTGACTCCCGGAAGTATTCGAACTTGATTTCCACATCACTAATGAACCGCTGAGTGTCGGTTGTATCTCCTTTGAAGGGAGTTACATCACCTAATTTCGCGGGCTTTCTTGGCTTTCCCCCTGAAGGAGTGGAGTTACCGGCTGGCTGACTAGCTCCAGCTGCCCCACTCATCTGCAAGAAAGCTCGTAGCAACCTTCGTGCTCCGCGGTCAT
Organism: Tuber indicum; assembly: GCA_006112555.1. Lineage (NCBI taxonomy): Eukaryota > Fungi > Ascomycota > Pezizomycetes > Pezizales > Tuberaceae > Tuber > Tuber indicum. The sequence continues at coordinate 540,623 of VBSK01000250.1, read as the reverse complement.
AGCGTCTCTTCTTTTTCTCGCTCCAGTTTGGCTTCCGCCTCCCCAGAAACTCAGAGAAATCGGGTATGGAGTCGGCATCATCGTCATCACTGCTACTGGAGGAACTGGAATCACCCGGGTTTCCGCCAGCACCAACGTTTCCGCCAGGCGGGAGTTGATCTCCGCCGCCACCGGCATTTCTGCCAGGGCCTCCAGAGGGTCTATCATACCCGTCAAAGGAGTCCTCCCTTTCCTCTTGTCTGTCCTCTTGGGGAACCACCCCCTGACGAGACAAAGGCATTGGAGGTGGGTCAGGTAATGGAATAGCTCCAGAAGCACTCGGAGTTACCCCATACCGACCCTGAACAAACTGCTGGAATTCCAGACAGCTTTCCGGCATTGCCGGAGGTCCCACGTGCAACCGTGAACCACAATAAGAACATTTGGGCTTTTTCATCTTCGAACCTACTTCCTCAGGCTTCCGGTACACTTGACTCGAACGACTGTTAGGACAGTTGAGTGCATGTGTGGCCTTTGGAAAGTGAGGTCCTCCCACGACCGTACAACCAGTGTAACAGAAGGCCGTAACCCCCGGCGACAAAGGCCTTCGGACCCGTTCTTTCTCCGGAGCACCCCACATACCCCATTCACCCCCGGACTTGTTATATTGTCCTTGCCTAAGTTTGTCAAAAAACTCATTTGCATCAGTAGGTTTCCTGGGCGCACCAGGTAACTTAGGCATGGAAGGCATGGGAGGCAGGGGAGCAGGTTCAATGATAACAGGAGCTTGTCCTGGCTTTGGGAGAGGTGTATTCACAGCCGCCTGGTAAGGTCGGTCTGGCACAGGGACATTGGTAGAGGGTGTCGGGGTATCAGTGACTCCTGTCAAGTCTACCTGATCCCGACCAGGTTGCGGAGGTGGAGGAGGGACTCTGGACTTATCCACCCTATGACCACTATCGCCCGGACGAGAGCCTGTAGCAGGGCTAGGAGTCCGTCGGTTTCTCCTTTGAGATACCGGGGCGAGTGCTTCTTCGAGCTGTTCGTGGAAGGGGGAACGACGAGGAGAGACTAGAGCTCGTGGCTGTTGACCCGCTATCTGTACTCCTAATTCAGTCAAGTATGCCTGATATGAGGGATTGGTCAACATAGCGGTTAGGGTCTCCGCAAAGTTGACCGCGGGACGCTTCTCCATCGGAGGTGCCACTGTCATGATCGTATCATTGTCATGATCAATCTGATGCCCTGTACGGGCAGCCTCTTCCAACGCCGCTATCCTCTTGGCTAGCGCACGTGTGTCACTAATTTGCCGTATGAACAACTTCTGTTGTTTCCGCATCCACTCCGTAGCCGCCGTAACCATCTCTATTTTAAACTTAGTCTGCGCCTGCTCATTCCAGTAATGCATCTGGCTTTGAGCTTCCTTCATCTGTTTTGTAACTTCGAGAAGGATGTAGGGTTCCATGACTTCCCTAGTAAAATCCGCAAGACTAAACCCTTGACCTTGCCTTTCTGGCACTACCGGAATCGCAAGCTTCTGCTGTGTAAACGATTCGAATAACCGCGCAGGATCTTCGACCACAATTTCCTCGGCATCGTCGGGAAGGTCGATATTGGTAGCATTAAGGACAAGTTCAATGGGTTCCCAACCAAGGCCTTTGGCATCCGCAAATGCTTCACGCCGCATATGCCATTGGTGGGCTGCCGCCGCGGCAGGATCGAAGTGACCGGCTTGGTTCGACATAGTTATTTCCACCCGATGCTTCTGGTACCAGACCAGCGACTCGTACTCAAACTATGTCAATTCAAGGAGGTCAATACCAACAATTCTCAAGAGTAGGTAGAGTTAAGCGAGGTCTTCGCTTAACGATATACTGTAACGGGGGCTCCCTCTGGGAAGATGGATCCCGAGGATGCGACCGCACCGAAGTATTCTTTCAGAAATAAAGATAAAGATAATCAACAGCAGAGCGTTGAAAAAATAAAACGGTAAAACTTAATATCGTTAAGCCGCAGCTTTACTCAATTAAGTCCTTGTCTCGAGAGGTAGTTGATTGCCAGAGTAGAGGAGAACTCGCATATACTTAAGTAGGTTTTGGTATGCTGCCAGTTACTCCCCATCACTACCCTGCGTTCGTGAGCACCCAACTCCCGTGGGCTGTCTAGCCAACCTCTACGGATCGGACCAAAGATCCTCCGTAGCGAATTAGACCACTCGGTGGTGTTCTAACATCTGCCCGATAGAAGTGTTTTAGCCGCTGCATCTCCAATGCAACCGCAGGAGTAAAAACTCTTCATATCGTGGTCATGCCAGTGGCGAGCTGTCATGCCCGTGCGGATACTATACCAACTATGGAACTCTCTACCCATATACACTTAGTCTTCTGCAAGCATTCGCGGCTCCTGAACATCTATCCGGTTCTACTCATTTCCATATCATTCCGGAAGATAGCCACGTAGCTCCCCCGATAGACCACTCCGGAGGTTGACTACCAATAGGCGCTACCCACAGTCAACCCTCCTAGAAGTAGGTCATATCGTGGCCCCAGACTAGTGCCTTAGAGTCCTTAATGATTCTCCAATACTATTACTCTTTCGGGGCAACGGACTTCGGTTACCTCGCCTACTGGCCTCCGGTAACCTCACATACTACTCTTGACTTCAAAGCAGTATTACTCCATCAGTTTTGGTCCGTTTTACACGAAACTACCTGGAGGCTATTCTCCAGGTTCTCCTCTTCCCCCTCATATATCCTGCGGACAGCATCCGGTCGGACGGACGGCGTGAGCGCATACGGAGTTACGGCAACATCTCCACTTGGAGACTTTTGCTAGACTTACAGCAACTCTTCAGGCTGTAGCCCATGACGCTAGGGACTTATAACGGGGCCGGAGGGGGGTGTTAGCAACCACACCTCCAAGTTACAGCTTGTTCGGAGCTCAACTGGTTGTGCGGAAGTGATCCGCACAACCTGAGATTCGAACACCCTATGTAGTTTCGCGTGACAAACAATCTAGTCACTTCCCTCGAAGTCCTGCGTAACAAGTTACTTTCAAGGTAGGGTAACTTGACTCCATAGCAGGGTAACCCGTGGCCCAAGGCAGGGTAACCCTAGTCCGAAGGTAGGGTAACTGTACCCCGAGTTACCCTACAGAGTAGGGTAACTTTACCTGGACTCTCCGTCGAGTAATTCAGGGTAACTCCCAAATTAACTACTTGGGTTACCCTACAGAGTAGGGTAACCCCCAACCATTACTAGGACCTATGTACCTTTGGTATGGCCTAGCATGCCCGACTGAGGTACCTAACCACCGGTACCTCCACCTGGTAGACCTAAGTCTACCGCCAGCCCTACCGCGGTAGTCTCTTGACTCCGGTATGGGTGTAGGTTTGGCTACTTGTAATAGTACTCAGTGGAGTCTCGTTACACTCGCTTTCTACCTCTGGGTTTCCCTCGCGTAGTGGACAGTCGAGGGAGTAGAACTGTTTCGTCTTGGGTAATATGATATGATGGCTTAGGGTCTCTGGTCTCAATACAACTAGCTGCCAATGGGACCATGCTTGCTGGTATAATGGGTGGGTGGACCACACTTGGTACTTGTTGTAGTGCCTCGTAGTCTGGGCTTGCTATTATTTCTGTCAGTATCAATATCACTAATAGTTCGTAAATCATAACATATGTGAACAAAATAAACTATTAAGTAAATCAAGAAAGAAGGTTCAGAGAATTACCAGGTAGGATGTCAAGACTAGAGAGGCTTGTGGTAGGTAATTCAGGAAATTGGTTTTTAGTGAAAAGGTTAATCTCCTCGTCACTGTCTGAACTTTGACTAGAGCTTTCACCACATGTTGCTGGCAGTCCATGAGATTTCCAGGCATGGATAGCATTCATTAATACTGCCGTTTCAAGACCCTTAATTGAAATCTCACCGTTACTAGAGCCATTGATAGGTAAAGAGAGTCCTAATTGGCGAGAGCTCCTAACAACGACCTCCTGTCGCTCAAGGGAAAACTTTGACTATGCCTGTCCAACACAGCGAGTCATCATTACCCGCATCTCTCCTACTGCACTGTCTCCGTGAATATCTTCTGGCTCAATTTCCCAATGGTCAAGTCCATCCTCAATTGCCAATTTTATTGTTAGCATAATCATTCGACATAGGTCAGAACAATAGTCGCTAAGAATAATGAAATTTCTGATCGGACATGTTTTAGCAAATCCTTGAATGGACGGTTGATGGAGACATCCAATGGTTGCACAAGACCTGTACATCCTGCTGGAATCATTAATAGTGTAATGTTTTCCGAAGCAAGAAGTTCCTTAACTGAGCCAGTCTTATGTGCACGTATAAGGTCCATAACAAGCAGTATAGGGCGCTTTCCAAGTACAGGCACAAGTTGCTCGGTAAGCTAAGAAAGAATTACAGCTGTATTTGCATATGCTTTCTTATTAAACTTCACCACAACCCGTGAGTCATACCTCTCCTTCTCCTTTCTCCGTGGTACCCGATGGTTTTCTTCAGCACCGTGAAATATTATTAGTGGTTTTACCCGAGGATTGCCATGTTAGGCGGAGACAACCGGTATAGACTTAGGGTTGTCTAGGCCAATCGAGATTCGTTTGTATAGACGGAGATTTGTCTAGGAAGGCTCGGAAGCAACTCGTTTCGTTTATGACTACTAAGAGTGCAAGAAAGTAAGATAGAATCGTAAAAACAATATTATATTGTTAAGGTCTCTTCTCCATTGCTTGATGATGTCTTAAGCTTGGGAGGCACTTCGATATTTATATTCTGCGTCTGAGTGTTCGCGGACTACATCTATCTAACATACAAAATATGTACCTCTTTAATTTTAACTCGCAACGTCGAGTTCTCCCTAAAGGTGCGAACACCGGGAGACCCTGAAAACCATCACACCATCTTCGGTAATTACTATTTCCTGCCTGAGAGACATATTTGTCACCAGTAGTAATTATTCGATTCTCAGAGTCTGTAGACCTGTAGCCGAGTTCTCAAGTCGAACTTTGTTGGCTCCAATAGTTCTTTTCGTTACCTAGAGGATCAGTCTTGATACGAGACTGCATCTGTAGATATGCCGGAGCCGATGACTTCTAGTTGTGATAACTCAACAACTAACCGATAGAATTTATTCCGATGACTTTCTTCTCGTAGAAGAGAGGCCATTCTATTGAATAGTCTCATAATTCCTCGGTCGGCAACTCCTGGTTGTCCTTATGTAGAGGAGGTGGACCTTCGTGTTGTGTTGGTTGTAAATCTCGCAACTGCGGTACACCCCTTATCATAGTTGCAACACTCCTTGAAGCTAGTTGGGTTCTTTAGTAGTGTTTCCAGGAGCTCTAGACTCTTTCTAATCATCGAAGGGTGGATGTGAATGCATTGGTTCGTTATCCCGAACCTCCTAGCATTCATCTAACGTGTTCGCTAGGTGCTAATCACGTTTCGAGAGGTGTACGATAGTTGACAGGAGGCCTGCTCTTCCAGAGAGGAGACGAGAGCTGTATGAACTAAAGGAGGCTTCGGAGGTGTACTGGAGAAACTAAAGAGTAACCGTTCAACCAAGTATATTGAAATACTGTCTGTCGAAGTCTGTCCTTTCCATCGTGGAATAGGACGGTCTTTAAATACACAAATCTGTTCATGTCTAGCATGAATGAAACTAAACAAAGGTATCAAGCGATACACTTTGGTAAAACAACATAAATATCAAATCAAGTATCAAAATGATACTTGAAACAAAACTTAAAACAAACTAAGTATCAAAACGATACTTCAAACAAACCAAGTATCAAAGCGATACTTAAAACAAAACATAAAACAAACTAAGTATCAAAACGATACTTCAAACAACCCAAGTATCAAAGCGATACTTAAAACAAAACATAAAACAAAATCCTTAACCGAGTACCAGTACCGGTTACAATTCATCACATAACCTTGTGCGTAAACGTCCCGTTACTTACGGCCCATATCAAAGATGTCATATCTTTGAAGCCTAGTAACTCCCTGAGTAGTTGACGGATTGACTTCGTTCTACTTCCCAGGTCTAGCTATTTTTTTTTTTTATTTTTTTTTTTTTATATCATATATTCATTGTTTGGTTAAGGTACAAGAACGTGCATGCAGCGCTAGCTATGGCAGAAACAAAACCCAAAATCAATCAACAAACAAACGAAAAACCAAAACCAGATCCTCCTATGGCGTCCAATAACCGACGCATTGCCTACACAGGACTTATAAAGGAAAACTACTAACTACCTAGCATCGTAACGGAAACAAATCAAAAAAACTCATAATAACAACAAGTAAATGAAATCAAACAGGAGACCTTCCACCACTTAGACCACTTGGCGACCCAGCCAACGACAACCGAGGCGAGGCAGGAAGGGAAGGGGAGGGGGAGAGAGAGGGCTGGCGGGGGGCATATTGTGCGTACATATCGGGGGGGAAACCAGTCTTGGTAGCGGTGAGATAACGACCGAGGCCCAAAAGCATCGGAATCGAGGTCCACAGAGAAGAGTCAGGTCCAATATCCGTGATCCCCTGGAGGTGGCGACCGCGGGCTGCAGACTTGACAGGGCAGAAAAGGAGGGCATGTTTGAACGTCTCATCCCCCTCTTCACACCAGGGGCAGAGGGGAGAGGGGTCGGCGTCGTGCCATGAGGGATGGGCGGCGAGGTAGCTCTTGCCAGCACGCATCTGGTAGAGCCGGCCTGAGAGGAAACGCCCCAGGCCCATAAAGGGGTGCGGGCGCAGGGTGGGGCCAAAGAGGTAGTAAGGCGGGGGAGGCGAGAGGAGGCGCCACGAGGTGAGGAGTTCTTCGCGGCAACGGGCCTTAAGAGAAGCGTAGAGGGCTGGAGCCCCCGGCGGGGCTACCTGCAGTGGAGGCAAGAGGAGGGGGTTCGCCGGAGGGAGGGGGTCACTGCGGCCGCCGATAATGGAGTGAATGCGGTGGGCGACCGCATCGACTGGGAGGTGGTGCCGGTTGGGTGGGGAGGGTGGTTTGGTGAACCATCTGAGGGGGCGGTAGTTGGGGCCCGCCCATGAGTGCCGGCCCCTGACAGACCCAGGGAGGCGGAGGGAGTCGGGAGCCCTAAAGGGGGACGTAGTCGGGACCGAGTGGTCCAAGCGGGCAGTTGCCGGGTTGATTTCAGGCGGCAGGCAGACCAGGCGGACCGCCGCTAGGCGCTGAAGGTGTTTGATCAGCAGGTCAATGGGAGGGAGTGATGATTCACAGGGAAGGATGGCCGTGTTGGTGGAGGTGAAGCAGTTCGTAACCCACCTCTGTACCCGGTGCCAGAACGCCCTCATCTTGTCGAGCATCCTGGAGTTGGGGGAGAGAAGGTCGCTGCCGTAGAGAAGGATGGGGCGGACCAAGGAGGAGGCGAGACGATAACACAGGTGTGGTGCGAGACCCTTGCCTGGCCGGGACAGGCGGTATATTGTAGCGAGGGCAGCTTCAGCCAGGGCGAGGCGCCTGGTGAAATGAGGGGTGGTGGCTCGGTCCAACGAAGGAGTCGCGGGTTCTAGCCAGTAGCCCAACCACCGTAGGACTTGAGCCGGTTTGTAGGGGACGGAGTCCACTGAGACGGGGAGGAGGCATGGGGGCCCTTTCTGTTGGGGCGTCCTCCAGTGCATCAGTTCTGTTTTGGGAAGGGAGAAAGCAACACCTATGCGCCTTCCCTTCGACGTAAGAGAGGAAGCGACTGCCTGCAGCTTCTGGACGTTACGCCTGTAGGAGGGCGAGGAGACAGTTATAGCGAAGTCGTCAACATAAGAGAGGATTATGCCGTTGGGGACTGGAAAGTGGAGGGAGGAAACGTAGATCAGGAAAAGAAGGGGGGAGACAGGTGACCCTTGAGGGGTGCCGACCTGGACCGGCGAAAGGACTTTAGGGGAACCCTGGTATAGGAGGCGGCAATGTCTGCCGTGCAGGAACGATCGGACCCACGAGACAAGGTAGGGTTGAACGCCCCTTTCCCGAAGCTTGCCACACATGGCAGCGGAGTCGACGTTGTCAAAACCTCCTTTGATGTCAAGGAAGAGCGTGGAGGAGCAGAGGCCCATGCAGTGCGAAAGACGGACCTCATGTAAGAGAGTGGCAAGGGCGTCAAAGGTACCCATGCCCGATAGTGAGCCACATTGGTTGGGGTGGACTAGGCCAAGGGCCCGAGCAACTGCAGCTAGCCTTACAGCTACCACACGCTCCAGGATCTTGGATAGGGTTTGGAGGAGGACGATGATGCGGAAGGAGGCCGGGGTGTTCCCAGGTCTTGCCAGAGGTCCCCTCTTATATATCCTGCGAACAGCTTTCGGTCGGATGGACGGCAGCAATGTATACGGTGTTATTCTGACACCTTTAATTCTGTGACCATATAGTCACAGGACGCAACAAAGGTTGATGTGTATGATGACGTGCGGGCCCCGTAAGGGGGCCGGAGGGGGGGTGTTGGAGATTAAGATTCTCGGTTTCGGGTAAAGTTACCCTACCTAGGATACTCCTAGGCTATCGGAATCGGGTACTCCTAACATGCCATCAGCAAATGCTGTCAACTGTATAGTTGCTTGCCGCTTTCCCCATCCAGACTTTTTGCTCCGTACCCAAGCTGTTTTTTTTCCTTTATGCTCATAGGTTTTACCCTCTAAGTACTCCCATGGCAGCGGTGTTTGATCCATGTTTAGAATATTAGACAAAAGATAGCGTCCAATAATAAGAATCCCTTATTGGCTATCAGTTGTACCATCTCGAAGCTGAGAGTTTCGGCAGTTAAAGCAAAGGAAGTTGATAATCATGACTAAACACTCTTCAGGTGGCTCTGGAGCCTTGTTCGCCATGATCCGAAGAGTAATATTATTACGGACAAGAAATCTATTAAACCAGCCACCAGAAAACAAGAACACTTGAAGCGATAATGGATATAGTTCAAGGAACAGAGCCTTTGCAGTCCGTTCAAACCATTTTCGCCGAACAATACGACTCATTTGTCGCCTTTCATCAAATCGCAAAACAAGTGCCTCTTCTAATGCTGGCCATCAGGGGCGAGACCGGCAATTCCTCTTTGTGCTACTCTTCTGCTGTAGTAGGTAAGCCTCAATCTAAGTGTTCATAATTTCAGATTAGCATTGTCTTCCATAATAATTAATTGTAAAAGATGGATAAAACTTACCTTCCGCCATCGTGAAAGTAGAGATCTGTTTTTTATTCCAAACTTCTTCAGCACCTCAGCTGTTGTGGCAGTACGGAAACCACCTTTGCCATTATCAACCTGAGAATGGTGCCACCAGGAAAGAACACCAAGCTTAAACTCAACACTCATGCCACGCTTTGCACGAGAGGGTGTTGCAAATGAACATGGAGATTTGCGATGAAAGGCAGCAATAGGTTCTCGGCGGGGGCCTGGATGCTGGCGAACTGCCTTAGGTGTGTAGATAGTAGGATCTTTTCTCCCAATTCCCTGAAAAGGCTGTATTGCAGCAGGCTCTACTAAACCTACTGCCCGATCCCTGTGGCCAGAGTCCAACGAAAAGGAGAAAAGTTGTGCAGAAACATCATCAATAGAGGATGTGTGTAGTACGGAGACTGGTACTACACTCAGTTGAGGGGCGGGACCTGTGGAAGGAAGCATCGATGGCAGTTGCTCAGGGTGGCGAGTATGTATAGAGACTTTTGTGAGGAGTACCGTCGTAGTCGGTAATGGGTAAGCTACTGTTCTTCCTTCAGAAAAACTACCACATGATGTTAGTTTTTGCCAAGGAGACTAAGCCTATTTGGAAATATTTTGCCGCTAACCTAATTTGGGGAGGGGGCTCTTGCTGGAGAAAATATGGTAACCTAGTTCCAGTATGAGACCAGGGCCCAACCGCTATCTCCTCTAAGGCTATCCCCTCTGAGGCCATCCCCTCCAGAGTTATCCCCTCTAGAGTTATCCCCTAACAACAACCCATTCTATAATCCATGTTGTTAAGGGGTTTTTCCTATCTCAAAGGGTTCCGTGGACTTCCGTAAACTTGAATAATTGTATCATACTTGTACGTTGTGTTCCAGTCAGTGTTCCCAACGGGCCGGGGCAGGCCACTGTGAATAGCCCAGGCCGATATATAGGCCTAATTCCATCGGCCTATAGAAACCCACGGTATCAAGCCTGGTAGGCGCCTATAGGCAGGACACTTGGCATTGAAAAACTGTTTGTCATGGAAACCGTGGTGTCACGTCGAATTTGGGAGAAGTTTCCAAACACTGCACACTTGGTTTATTTCTTTTCTTTTCTTTTCTTTTCGTTTTTATTGTGGTTCTTTCTTTCTCTCTCCTGGGGACCTGATGAGAGGTTTTGCACTCATGAGAATGTGTACGATTACCAGTTCGCCATATTTTTCAACTTGTTTTTTTCCCCACAAAAAAAAAAATCCTTCGGAACAGGAAGGAGCTACTGCGGGACCGAGTGATTGATAAATCACCCAAGAGAACCCACCCGCTGGACAGATGAACGCTTGGTAAAAAACAATAGTCACATTGAACCGAAGTTAAAGGCAAACATCTTGCTAAGCAAGTTCCAGAAGGTACTGTAGGTATCATAGTAGAAAGCCTATGCAGCCTATAGGCGGGCCGGGCCAGGCTAGATCCTCGAGAATTCCCTTAGGCCAGGCCCGTTGGGAACACTGGCTCCAGTGCGATACTGTGCTATGTAGTCCAGAATTTCCTTCTCTGGAAAGGGGGCAATAACACCGCAAAAATACTGCCCCTTCCCCCCCTCCGAGACTAGAAACAAAACCAAAGATTTCTTAACCTTACTAAGAGAGGAAAGCCAAACGAGATAGCACACCACTCAATTACCTAATGTCCCATGGTACGAGTACAGATCAAGGGGGGAAGATGCATTCCTCGGGAATGGTGCTATCGCAGTGGCAGTGAACATCCGTGAGCCCAGTGGGAGTAACCTATGGATTTATATTCTGAAGGAGGGCTGGGAGGCGGGTCCGCCCATTGTGGTGCTTTATTTATTTCGGGTTTGGGGATTACTAGTTAACTTATATATGATACTTTCACTGCCGAGTTGAGGCTGGACACCCGCATAGAGCAGTGATTGCCGGGCCAATAATAAACCACTGCAGGGCAACACAATGAATAATCTTATACGATCAAGAAAAGAAAACTTCAACAAAATTTATTCCCACACATGACATGGTAATCCACAACCTATTACACTGATATAACCTAGAATCTAAACATTGAAATTGTTGTATTCACAATGGAGTAACACCCGTTGTGGCTTCTCCAGGAATGTTCGACCCTTTCTATCAATCACGGTGAGTGTAAGTCCTTAGACGGAGTCAGAACCATTTATCCCCATATGCTACCACTCATTTTCTGCGATATAGAGAATCGCGTCACTCAGCCGAGCATTTTGGAGGTGTCCATTTATTGGCCCAGCGATCGCTATGCTTTGTGGGTGTCCAGCTTCAACTCGGCCGCGGGAGTATACGGTTCGGCTCAGCTACGGTAGGATGATAAATTATACTGAACGAAGGGTTTTGGTTCCTCGTCTTGTTTAACACACACCTCGGGGCTCGCTTGGTTTCTGGTGAATTTATGAGCGAACACCGGTGGTAAACCCAATTATATCGAATATTGTGCCAGTAGTGCTCTAGGTAGACTTCACCACTTGCGGACCCCGCGCTGCATTAAAGCGGTTAAACAGCTCAAACTCCATTCTCTCTCCAGCTTTTGGACCGCTCATGATCTCACCCATCATGTCCGTGCCAGGCGGGAAATCGGTCTCAAAACAAGGCTCCCCATCTCCCTTCATATTCGTTAGCACTGCCTGGCGAAAATGCCAGCGGAGGAGCTGATCGACCGGTCGGAGTGGATTATCGAGGAATGACTGATGCAGTTGACCAGCGATGTTATATTGAAGGGATTCCTCTGCGAAGGAGACGATCCTGTAATTATCCTACACAATCATTAACCGCGAAGACTTGAAGATCTAGCCATCCATACATCGGGGTTAATTGTCAAATCATAGGAATCAAAATACTGGTGCATATCACTCGTGAGCAAGATCCCATTCTGCACAGAGTTAATCAATCCGTGGGAGTGATTGGCCGGCGGAAGGGTAATCCAACGACCGTAGTCGTGATCATTCCAGTGCCCCTCATATGCTAGGGGAAAGATGTGAGCAGCTTGCAAGGTTCTCCACCTGCCTGATCGGATACCGGTGAAAACACAGGCCTTGTCCCGCTCACGTACTCCATCACGGAACGCGGCAACACTGGTCCCGGACTGTAACGAAATTGTACGAAGTAGCGGGACTTCGTTAGTGAGAACGACGGTACCTACTCAGAGTGAGTAGCGGCTAAAGGTGGAAAGCACAGAAGAAACCCACCCTGAGTGACAATATAGTAATTGCCTGCTAGAAGCTGTGCCTCATCCTTTTCGACCAACTTTCCATCGTCATCGTGTAGCTCGAAAGGGTTGCTAAACAAACAAAAAATCTCCAGCATGAAATAGAGATTGGCGTTGGTAATACCTGGTGTAGCCCAGAGACCTCCGAGCACCGTATCACGATTGTTGGAATCGTAGATGAAAGTATTGCGCCATGCGGAACGATCGGCAGACGACATGTTTGTTTGGGTGTCTTAGTCTATCGATAACCTCGCTCTGACCGGGGACGGAGAAGGAAGGAGGACGTGCGCTGATAGGAAAAAAAAGGAATGTTTGAACTGATACAGAAGCCGAGGATCTGGTGTCTGATGCAAGGAGGCAACAGAGAAAAGCAAAGAAAGACAAGCTTTGACCGGGAACACTTGGATCAACGCTTATATAAGCACAAAACCCTCAATCCTAACCTGCCCTGGCTTACCAATATCCCCGCTATAAGTACTCTATGATACCTATGTGTACTCTACTCGTCGTGTCGTGACGTTTGTGAAATGGACCGGGCTTGCAGGGGGGTGCAGAGGAACATGCACAGAGCCACAGAAGAGCTCAAAATGGAATCAATTGAACATAAATGGCAACACAACAAGGATTATTTATTATATTACATTATAATTATAGAAATTAAAAATTAAATAATATTAAAAATTAAAATTATTTCCTCCTTTATCCTCAATACAAGCTATGATCTGTTGAGACATGGAATCAATATGATAATTAATCCTTTCCTGTAGATAGTTGTTCCAAGCCTAGAATAGTATTAGATAAAAAATAATAAAAACTTGATTTTTAATTTACCTCCTCAAGAACAACTCAAATCTGTCGTGCAGTCATTCGTGCACCAATCTTTTCATGTAAAATGTCCTTTAACTCCGTCCAGGTTGTCTTAATTGAATTCAAATATGGGGAGTTAGCAGGCCAAATGAGTTTTGTAAACTACGTGGGATATTGTGATAGTGGTGGACATGTGCTGGAGCATTGTCTTCCATTATCACAATATTCCTCTCTGGAAGCGCTGCTTCTGCCTGGCTGGTAAATGGATAGAGAAGGGGGTTAAGAATCCGCTCACGGTAAATATACCAGTCAATGTCCCCTTTTCAATCCACCTTCCGGGTTTTCAATACAGTGTCCGGAAATGGGATTGGCAATCCCAAAGAACTGGCATTTTGATTTGCTGTCAGCTCTAATTGGTACTCTCTTTAAACAGCAAGAGTGGCTTCTTTCTGTTGATTGACTGTCTCATATGGAGAACTGTACATGTGATATGGAAGTTCATAGCCTAGTATATATTGAATAATTTACTAGTATTAAACAATATGTACATATTAGAAATAAAATATGTTAAACTATAAAGTAATAATAAACAATAACCTTAAATATAAAATAGTATAAGTTAAATTATAAAAAGTATATAATCAAAAATATACCCGTACATACCAGCTTTTCCATAGAGAATTGCATCCAAAAACATAACTGTTGCACCTTGAGCAAACTTTCGATCAATGTTCTGTGGCCGATAGGCCTCACCAGCCCGGTGGTATACTCCACAGACTCTGCGGGACTGCAGATTTCCGATCTCAGAATAGGACTCATCTGTGAAGATGATATTTCTCCAATCGTAATTTTGATATTGATAACAAAAGACAAGTCGTCTTGCCTTTTGTTCTAGATTGAGGGTTGGTTTTCGGACAGGCTTTCAATGATATATTTTATTTTCATGTAGCACTTTGGAAACTGTTTGCCTGCTTATATTCAATTCTGCTTTGTTTTTCTTTAAAAAATATATTAGTTATCATATTAGTTACATTTTTCAACTTTAATTGTCAATTAAAAAAAAAAATCTTTTAACGTATTTCACCGGGAAACCGCCCATTACGGAGAAGCCGCCCATTACGGAGAAGCCGCCCATTACGGAGAAGCCGCCCATTACGGAGAAGCCGCCCATTACGGAGAAGCCGCCTATCATGAAGAAGCCGCCCATTTTTTCCACTGAGTTAAACACCCAAAATTTACATAAAATAAATAAGTAAAAAATAAAAAAGCTGAAGGTCCATCATCCTAGATTGACGAAGAAGTCTCTTGATGCTGGCTGCAGGTGATTTGCCGTGATTGTGGTTGAGTAACAGACTGTCTTGCTCCATGATACCCTGTATCTGAGCCACTATCAATCCATTCAGGCTCAGAATCTGAGCCCAAATTTAGAGTCTCCAAAGGTATAACATTTGGGCTCAGGTTAATGGTAACCTGCTTTCGTTTAGGTGTAGTTTTGGCAGCTTTGGTAGCCTGTCGTTGTGCAGTTCTTCCTTTTCTCTCTGCTAGTATTCGATCCTTTTCATCCATCTCATGCCGTAATCGGAGCACATCCTCCACAGAGATAACCCGCGCTTTAGACATCTCTTTTCTGCTCTTTGTCTTTGCCCTATCAGCTGCACTGGTGGCTTTTTCTCTTAGGTTTGCATTCTCAATTGCAAGAATAACATTATCGGCAGTAGCTCAAGTAGCAGCATTGAGAAGCTTTGTAACTAACGCATGGTTATACTTACTTTTGGGTGTTGAGTTAGGAAGGGTATTGAGAGTTTTCCTGCCATGGATTAGTATACTTCTACCATGGCTAGGGGTAACGGGAACTCGAAACTCTGGCTTTGTTGCCGATTGCTTAATGTCTAAACTAGAGTAGGATTTTTTGGGGTTTAAAATCCGGCGCTCATTCAGAGGAACTATTCCAGTAGCTTCAAAAGCACTCTGAATATTCTTCCTGGTATAGGTCATTTTCCTCGCCTTAATCAATAGCCTGTCATCTATTAGCATGAATACCTTGTATTAAAACAAATTCAGATTTTTAAATTCATGGTTGACTAACGGATAGAAGTCTCCTTTATTAATACCTGTTTCTCCTCCCTCCATATAGTCATCTAAGCAGTAACTATAATTCCGCTGCAGTGGGCCAAATAACCCCACATCTAAAGGCTGTAAGATATGGGTAGAGTGGGCAGGTAGACATAATAGAACTATATCATTTTGCAAACAATAATCCGAGAATTGCCATGTGACGTGCAAGTCATACCCATCTAGGATAAGAAGACGTATAGCTCCATTAGCTCTAATATGCATTTAGTAATAATAGTTATTTAAGTACAAAGGATCTTACAGTTTGGAAGTATGTGGATCAAAGTTCTTTATCAAATAATTCAGACCAATTGATCATGAAGTCCTTCCCTTATCCGAAATTGCAAAGGAAGCTCTATCTCCTGCCTTTTCTAAAGCCGTCAAATCCTTATAGTACGCCTGACCCTTGTATATTATCATAGGTAGACGCACACTACTCCTGGCTGATACGGTTTCTATTACGGTAATCATTTCTCTCTTTCCTATCTGTGTTTTCCGTGTATTTTTTTTTTCTCGCTTACAGATGACTTTAACCTTTGTAGTAAGGCCCATCATAAAACCTTTCTCGTCAACATTATAAATATTTTCTGGCAAAATACTATGAGCTGTGATGGTAGAGTACAACTAATCCAATGTATTAATTTTAAAGTTCATAAGGAGTAGTATTTGGTACTTTATTGCTTAACATACCTTGGTAAAGAAGTCCCATAACACAAGAGGATTGCTGGTGTAGGAACGCTGCTTATCAAGTCTAGTAGCAAATTTTGCAGCTAAAAAAGGATGCTGGTCAAGAAACCGAGTTATCCAGTTCTTTCCCAGCTCAGTCTTCTCCTTTCCATGGCTTCTCATAAACCCAGCAGCAATCTGCTTCATGTACTCGATTTTTGGTGGCCATCCATAGTCATCCATCCTTCCAATCCATGCCACAATTGCCTTCTCTTCTGCATTGGTCAAGTGCTGCTGGTCCTCATGGCTTAGGACACGATTTGCAGTACCCCGTTTCCTATCTCTCAATGTTTCATATGGCAAGCTGTATCTCTCTACTGCAGCCCTAATACTGCCAATTTTTCACATCCGTAAGTCTTCTAGTACTGAATCGAATAGGATTTCCCTGGAAGCATCAACTTACTTGCGTACTCGACCCATTTGGAAAATGTCGTACGGTTTGAAATAATAGTTGTTATGAACCAATACTATAAAGCGGGGTAATACCAGGTGTCTTGAGTGGGCGGTTACCTGGCGATTACCCCGTGAAATATATTAGTACCTGCTTCTGCTAACTTTGTAAAGGTCATACGACAATGGTCTGCATCTTGCAGAGTAACCTCCACCAAATGCTCTTTCTGTTCCTTTGTCAAGGCCTCATTGGAACCTTTTGTTGAGTTCGGTAGTTGAGCTAGATTTTCATCTGCACAAAGATCGGGATTCTGGTTTTCACTGGCTCACTGGCGTGCTATTCTGATAATATTCAAACAGGTACTTATTAGCACCCCAGTCTTTGATAAAAAAATGTCTGCTAAACTCATCTTTTGTGATCCCTCTAGCATAGAGTATCCACCAATCTGGCCACACTTAGCCATTGATGTTGTTCGGCCTCATGGTGTTGACATTTTGATGAATTTCTGTGTTGTTGATATTTACTAAAAAATCTGGACGTGATGTATACTTTATAAATTCCCCCCTTTTTTTTACTTAATAATACTATAGTGTACTCTAACTATTCTACTATGCCTATTCAGATTCACTCTTGCCCAAAATGTACCCCTGTACGTTACCATGCAAGCCCGATCCATTTCACAAACGTCACGACACGACGAGAATGGTGAGGGAACTCTGTAGCCGGAGTATCATACTTTGCTAAGAAAACATTCTTCATTTTCAACCCCAAAGGATGTTCAACCACCACTCTGATGAAAATTCTAGCTCTATTATGTGATAGAATGTGTGACCCTCTCTACACGTTAATAGAGAAAAAATAGGAATATATGAAAATTTTGTGGGGCTATTAGGATTTGAAAGTAGGTCAAAATTTGGGTAGGAGAAGGGAATCCGGGACATGTTAATTACTGTTAAGATATCCTGGTACAAGCACCAGGCAAGATGTTTTCGTACAAGAGTTGCCAAGTAAATCTGGAAAGAGTGGTCAGCAGGAAAAGAATACCGAACAGCAACGCATTGTGGTATTGTGACCTTAGAAACACCAACACCAACAGTTTATTACTAGTAAAAAAATCCTAATTTCTTTTTAGAAAAATGGTCAAGGTGCTCCGCCAAATAGTATACATAAATAACAGGGTGTTTTTGAAATTAGAAGAAAAAAAATTAAAAGACAACATGGAGATGGAAGAAGCTATTACTCTTCTTCCTCACAGGACTCAGAGTTCTGCTCTGGGTTCTGTTAGCTCCAGAACTCTTTCTCTACCTCCCCAAGTGACTTCCTATCTTACTTCTATCACATCTTCTGTACATCCTAGAACCCCGTCTCCATCCTCCAGAGTGGCTTTATCATATCCTACTGTTATTACAGCTTCCCTACGCTCCAAAATCTAAGCCTTGCGTAACCATGCTGAGTGGACCTTTTGTCATATTGTTCAAGAAGTAGGAGTTGCTGTTAGTACAGTATTTTCCATATGCAGTGCTCTGGAAACTCCTAAGAAGGTCAAAGTAGGACAGCTAAAGATACTCACAATACCAATTCGGAAGAGACTGGTAAATCTTGCCACAGCCTCCCAGAAGAATTGCCGTCTCCCATTTACAGAGGTGACAGAACTGGCAGGAATTAGTGCAGATTTGAGAACTCTATATATGGCATTCACTGCAGAGGGCTACCATTGGAGAATCACTCATTCTCATCCATTTTTATCAGTCAAGATTAAAGAAAAATGCTTTGAGTGGGCTCAACACTATGTAGACTAGACCTGTGATGACTGGCACAAGGTCTGAACCACCTGTTTTTTTTTTTTTATCCTACCTTTTTTCAGAATATGAACTCGAGCTGATGTTAAAATATACATATATGTATAGGTAATTTGGAGTGATGGATCTGCTTTTAATGTTGGTGGCCTATCCTCCAATAACCAAGTTTGAGTTACATGGCAGCCGGGTGAGGAAGACCTTGAGGACTGCTTAGTTCCAAAGTTTAAGAAGTTGGAAACTATTATGGTTTGGGCCTGCTTTAAAGAACATGAGAAAGGACCATTAGTCTTTTAGGATAAGGAATGGGGAACTACAATTAAAGGACTCTCTTTTACTACCCATATAGTTCCTGAATTCTATCGTTTCTGGCAGGAGCAATCTCAGCTTCAGTTAGATTATGTATACTTACAGCAGGATAACGCCAGCCCTCATAAAGCTGCTCATACACAAAACTGCTTCTGTGAACTCGGAATCTGGGGCTATTTCATTGATTGGCCCCCCTGTTCTCCTGACTGCAGCCCCATTGAAAACACCTGGCGTACTATTAAGGATCGTATCCGCAAACGAAATCCTTTTCCTACTACAACCAAGTTACTACCCACTGCCATTACTGAAGAGTGGCACTCTATCCCCCCGGATGAGCTGGAGTCTCTTGTAGACTCTGTCCCCAGCCGTTTATATGAGGTAGTATACATGATCAGAATTTCTAGCACTCTCTGAAATTTGTTGCTAACTATCTTCTGGCCAGGTTCACCTAGCCAATGGAGGCCATTCAGGCTACTGAAATGCCCAATTTACTTTGTTTCTACATCCGCCAGTATAGTAAGAATACAGAAAACAGTGGGCTCCTTTATTTTACTAGTTGCTAACTCTTAACTTTCTAGGTTTACTGTATAGACGGCCTCCCAGGCCACCTGGACACCCCCCTCACTCGGGCAGCTAAACTCGACCAAGAAACTTTCCAGTGGTTTACTTAGGTGAACTGTACCAACTGTGGTAATCACCACTCATCTCTTCACACAAACCCACCAATGAGCACCTGTCCGGGTGGGGGGGATGTCCGGGTAGCTTGGGAGGCTGTCTATATAGAAACTATTCAGGTTATTGGGATACCTACATGTGCCGCTTCTCTCTCCCACTTTCTGTCTTTCTCTTTCTTTTTTTACTTTCTCCTATTTTCTCTCCTGTTCTCACTTTACCAAGGTTGCATAAAACTTTCTCTCTCTCTTGCATTCTCTCTTTGTATTTTTCCATATTATTATAGCATTGCTTTCACTGATACTGCTTTGCTCAATGCTGTTCTGTTTTTCTAGCTAGTAAACTTGATGTCTTAAACATCCCTGCTATTTTGACCTTGTACGAAAACATCTTGCCTGGTGCTTGTAAAACACTGTCAATAGATGTTTGCCAAGGTATTAACCTGTAAAAATTCCGCTCTTGGCAAACAAATATACAATTTCTAAGCTAAACGAATGTCCGTCTGTTCCGGCTAAATTTACAGAGTTCCCTCACCATACCGCACATACGGTAAAATCTCAAATAATTGGACCATGTGCGACCGTAAGAACATGAATACCGTACCGCAATTGAACCTCGGCCTAAGAGGTTAATTTAAAGTGAGGCGTGCCAAGAAAGTTGCGTAATATGAGTTTCAGAGCTAGAAACTATAATCGTGAGAGAAAGGGAAGTTAGTATCGTAAGCTTTATTTCTCTTGGCTAACTTCTACCGCACGTCGGGTATCGCGGACACAAGCGCTGCCGGGCAACCTAGGATAGCTACAATTTTGGACATGACTTCCGTGATGACATAATTTCCACACGCATCCCGTCAAGTTAGCCTCTTAGCGGAAGGTTCAATTACACTCACACTCCGCTATCCCAGATGGCCAGATTTTGCAAATTTCATATGGGACAATGGGGTATCCGGAACAACAGAGAAAGGGTTTTTGTATTTCTTAAAAAAAAAAAAAAAAATGGGGGGAAGGTTTATCTCAGTTCTTACAGGAGCCCTATCTTAACAAATTTTCATAGGCAGCATTAACACTTTTGATTTTCCATCTCATTGGCATACAAGTTGCATGTTCTTCCTCCTCCATGGAGGTGCTACCAGTAGCAAGATACCCCGCCTCCATGTCTATATCCCAGTTCAACACTGGGCCAGCGAAACCTATTTCGGTTTCTTTTTCCTTCCCCTTTCCTTTGAGATTCATTGACTCACACCTCATACCCATCCTATCCTCCTTGCGAACTTCATCATCAACCGGTAGTTGCATGTAGGGTTCTGCCTGGGCAGTGATTGCAGACTGGGGTTTAAAAAACTGAGAAATTGTAGTCTGTTTGATTTTGTGCGAGTTGCGATAGCTAGAAACAATTAGATATGCTAGTGTAAAGAATATATAGAAAGACAATAGAGTGACAGGTACTGGAGAAGTGCTGAGTGAAGCTTATAAGAAAAGTGGATTGATTCCTCAACTGAAAGACTAGAATTTATAGACTCAGATAGGAGTAGCTCGGTTGTTGGAAGGGCTTGCAAGTATCTTCCAAGCTCATATGTATAGTGTGTAGCTGTTTGAACTCCGATTAAAGAAATTGGGAAAGCATTTTCCTTACTATTCTCAGACTCAGCTTGATTTCGATCAAGCAAGTCTTTTGGCCAGAGTAAAATGCCAGCAGTAATCTCTTTCTGAACAATAGCGATAGCATCAGGAATGGTAAATTGAGGCTGATTGGATTCGTCGTCGTCTTTCCTAATAGGATTTAAGCCCGGAAAGTAGGAATCGAAGCATGTTTCAACATTTTGAAAGTCTGCAATTCTAGTATCCCTTAAACAATTGAAGGTTTGATGGCACTATCTCTCCTCGCTACTGATAAATTGTTCAACCAGGTTTAGAATCTCACACACCTCCACTGAGCCTATATTTGCCGACTCAATTATGGTACTGACTTGGGTGCTATTGGGCTCAGTTATTCCCGCTTTTTTCCAGCAATGAATAATTGTTGATTAAGTAACAGAATCCTACGAGTCTGCAATCAGGTAGATAGCTTGGAGGATATTGAGTTTAAAAGGAGCTTCGCCACGTAGATTGAAGTGTTGAACTGTTAGGCGGTAGCTGAGGTCAATCTTATCGGTCAGACTAGGGCCTGAATCTTTGATCGGAAATTATCTAGGAAGACTCGTAAAGTGGTAAAGGATAAAGATTCGTAATTGTAAACTTATTATATTGTTAAGGTCTCTTCTCTGTTGCTTGGTTTCTCTAACTAACCCGGAGACCTTAAACCTATTTATACTAATCTACCGGTACTTAGTATCTGTATATTAACTTGTACCAAGGAGCTTTTAACTTTAGTTTCTACTAAGTGCGAACACTGTTTGACCCTGAAAGTTTGTACACCACTTCAACCTTAATTGAGACGAGATATTTATCTGGAGAGGATAGCGTCCTATCTCCCAATAATCTCTTTGCGATCTTTAGGCTTAAATGGACTAAGTATGCAAATATAGTCCGAATGGCTATCATTCCAATTGTCCCTTCTGATCAAGAACTAGCTAAGTTTGTTGTCAGGAACTGGTGCATAATTAATATATACATGCATGAGTCTCGACACGCCAGTATCATAGAAAGGCTTCATCTATCACCAGTCTTCCAATCCAAGTGTGGCTTCCCTCATACCTCCTGCCTCTAAGAGGGACCCCTATTGGAGCTGTCCGACATACACCTAATCTTGAATGGGTATTGGTAACTTCTGATGTAGTTTGATAGCGCCGGAGGTCTTGTATCTAATTGATAGAAAATCCCTCGCTCGGCTATTCACTTATAGTGAGTGGTCTCATATGCTTTGCAGTCAGGGAGATATAGATTAGGAATTATTATTTTAATTCCTATATAACTTTGCCGCAACCATCTTATCAAGTCACTTGACCTCTACGGTCATTTGCGTGACCTTACCACTATGCTAGGTCTTATATGCCTAACAAGAACCATAAATTGGACATAGCGTCTTCGATAAGCTACCTTGAAGGAGAGAATTATTCTAGTATCAAGAGGTTATAAAAAGGAAGTTGTACTAGGAGGTAAATAAATAAGCATAATATTTGTCAAAACAGAAGGTTTGGGGCCTTTATAGTCAATTGGTGGAGAGGTTGGAGGAGAATGAGTAGAGCAGTTATCAATACATCAGCAAAAATGAACCCTGCGTCAGATGCGTCAGCTGTACATCCGAACACAAATGTATAGTTACCAGCGTCACATGCGTCCTGGACGTCCTGAAATGTCCGGTGGTGTCCAGGACATCCTGAATTGTCTGGTGGTGTCTGGGACATCCTGAGTTCATCCTAAGCGTGGATGCAATAATTTTCAACTCCTACTTTGGCTCGGTTGACCTTAATCCTTGCTGATGTCCTGACACAGTACAGCAGAGAGTCTCAATCCTTACTGATGTTCAGACTCAAGATGGTATAGAGTCTTAATCATGATACCAAGCCAAATACCTGCCATCAGTATATCTACTGCTGGCAGACTTGGACACTATGACAAAATCTAAAAATATCTACAGCAATAGGAGATGAGACGTACCAAATTCTATTTCAGACTCTTGAAGGATCTGGCAGCCAAAATGGCCAACCAGTAGAATGTAAAAGTGAGTGATAGTTGTGACTGTGGGAGTACACGGTAATTTAGGTGTTTGTTAAGTTTTTCTCAGACTGTGACGCGTTGAGTAACACTTGGACAACCACACAACATCACAGTCAGTACATTAACAACACGTTTGTCAACTACCATTGCTCCTCAGTCCCTATACCATCAAAGCTAATACTTTAGGACAACATTCTACTCGATTTCAGCTTTCTATTGCACTAAAGAACATCTGCCTACTGTGTGTCTACAAGAGGTTATAGCCTATTTTGTGTCCCAGCAAAGTGCTGACTTTGACGCCAGATTCCTCAGCTATCCTTTGCGCGCAGTACTTCATACTTTGCGGCGACGTTCTACTCGACGCCAGTTTTCCAACGATATAAAGAACGTCTACTCGGCATCAATATTGGTAGAGATACAGCCTATTACAGAGGTGATATTTACCCTAGCGAAGTGCTGACTTTGATGCCAGATTCCTCAGCCATCCTTTTGGCACAGTACTTGATATTTTACGACAACGTGCTACACGATGCCAGCTCTCCAACAGTGTAAAGAACATCTACTCAGCGTCAATACCAATAGAGTTACAGCTTATTATGTGTTCCAGCGAAATGCTGACTTTAACACCAGATACCACGGCCATCCTTTGCGCGCAGTACTCGATACTTTACAGTAACGTTCAACTCGATGCCAGCCTTCCAACGGTATAAAGGTCGTCTACTCGGCATCAATACTGGTAGAGATACTGCCCATTATGGAGGTGATGTTTATCCTGGTGAAGTGCTGACTTTAATGCCAGTTTACATGGCCATCCTTTGGGCACAGTACTCAATACTTTACAGCGACGTTCAACTTGATGCCAGCTTTCCAACGGTATAAAGAACGTCTACTCGGCATCAATATTGGTAGAGATACAGTCTATTATGATGGTGATGTTTACCCTAGTGAAGTGCTGACTATGATACCAGATCCCTCAACCAACCTTTAGGCACAGTACTCAAGACTTTACAGCAATGTTCAACTCGATGCCAGCATTCTAACGGTATAAAGAACGTCTACTCGGCATCAATACTGATGGAGATACAGCCTATTATGGAAGTGATATTTACCCTAGCGAAGTGATAACTTTGATGCCAGATTCCATCCTCAATACTCTGACGCCCAGGTTGACATTTTGTGTCCTAGATATACTCAATGCCAGCTTTCCAATGGTGTAAAGGACATCTTCTCTGCGCCAATATCTGTGGAGTTATAGCCTATTTTGTGTCCTGGCGAAGTGCTGACTTTGTGTTAGGCGGAAGCCGACTCTAATACTCGTTGAGAAAACTTAGGCCTGAATCTTTCGTAATAGTCGGAGATTTGTCTAGGAAGGCTCGGGATTGTTCTTTTCGTCTATGACTACTAAGAACTCGCTTAATCGATAGGGAAAATAATTTTATAAAGATTCGTAGGTAAAACAATGTTATATTGTTAAGGTCTCTTCTCCGTTGCTTGATGATGTCTAAAAGCTTTGGAGGCACTTCGATATTTATATCCCGCGTCTGAGTGTTCATGGACTACATCTAATCCTCCTATAACTAAGTACTTTATTCAGGATTGTACGCTAACGTCTCATGGTCTTAACAAGTGCGAACACTGTTTGACCCTGAACTCTCACACGCCATCTTCGTTCTCATAAACTCTTTTCCGTCTACTCGTAGGATGAGTGATTATCCTCGAATGACCGGTCTTCGATTTATAGAGACGAGTAGACTCCTATCTGAAACTGCAGTCGTCTTGACTATCGTCCCAGTAGTCTCTTCCGATTTCACATAGTGGCCAGCATATGTGTCGGGTACCTATGCATGATGCAGGCTGCATAGACGGTGTGCCAACACTCTTTAAGTCTACCGCCTATTTGGTCTTCTGAGTCTGAGCAGCTTCCCCTCGGTCCGTCCCGCCTCAAAGAGAATCACCTCTCGAGGGATCCCGTTTCCAGGACCAACCAACATACAGCGTCCTTCAGATAGGTATTGGTGTCATATCTAACCCCTATGGCCTCTGGGGCACTGTAGGAGTAGTTGCGGATTTTCGAACCGAAAACGTCCCATCACTTTCGGCCCATAGTTAGGATGCCTAACTTTGAAGCCTAATAACTCAATGCGCCTCCGACAGATTTCCTCCGTTCTACTTCTCAGAGGTAACCAGAGGTGCCCTCCTATATATCCTGCAAACAGCTTCCGGTCGGACGGATGGCAGTGACGTATATGGTGTTATGAAGTGAGCTTCATTGAGATGACATTTTAGTCATGGGACGCAACTCTTCGAAATCTCGCTAAGGACGTGCGGGCCCCAGTGCGGGGCCGGAGGGGGGTGTTAGGTTCTCGATAAATGAGTGTCTGTGCACAGTTACCCTACCAAGAGGTCTGTGCATTTTCTATATGCCTAACACTTTGATACCAGAATCTGTTCTCAATACTCTGCCACCCAGACTGACGTTTGGTGTCCTAGACGTACTCGATGCCAGCTTTCCAACGGTGTAAAGGGCGTCTTCCCTGCACTAATATCCGTGGAGCTACAGCCTATTTTGTGTCCTGGCGAAGTGCTGACTTTAATGCTAGATTATGTTCTCAATACTCTGACGCCCAGACCGACGTTTGGTGTCCTAGACGTACTCGATGCCAGCTTTCTAACAGTGTAAAGGACGTCCTCCCTGCACTAATATCTGTGGAGCTACAGCCTATTTTCCGTCCTGGCGAAGTGCTGACTTTGACGCCAGATTCTCCAACTATCCCCAGCGCGTAGCACCCCACACCCTACAGAAATATTCTACTCGATGCCAGCTTTCCAACGGTATAAAAAACGTCTACTCGGTACTAATATTGGTGGAGTTATAACTTGCTTTAGCTATTAGCTCTGTATTACTCGTGTATTCTTGCTTACTTTTTGTAACCTAGCCCAAACCTGTGTATCTATAGAAATAAATCTTGTTTACTGTAAAAATATAGTTTATTTTAGAATAACCTAGGTATAAGTTATGCTTTGTATTGGCTGTATCTCGTGAATTCTGAATTTTAAGAGACGTATTCTGACATCTGTTCCTGTGAGCAGTTGCGTCCATAGTTTTAGGTGAGTGTTCTGTTGCGTCCTGAGTTTGGCAGGTACGTCTCATTGCGTCCTGACTTTTGCAGGTACGTCCTGTTGCGTCCTGAGTTTGGCAGGTATGGCCCGTTGTGTCATGATGTTGGTTGCCACGTCCCTCTACGTCCTAGTTAACAATTTGCGTTCTTGACCTCCTGTGCGTCATACGCACAGGACGCACAGGATGCAACCTAGAATTTTTGCTGATGTAACAAGGGCTATAGTACACTGTGCAATTCACATTTCATCATTCAATCCACGTAGGAATTCATACCACAGGATTGTTACGAGCCACGTCTTTTTATTATACCAGTAGATGACTGGAAGGTTGGCTGGATTGACTTTATTTTGACGAAAGGCATGCGGTCGCTCAGCTCGTCCAACTACCCAAATCTTTCGTTTGTCAGTTCCAGATTCATTGACAATATGAAATATCATGATCCAAACCTTATTATCCTTTTAACCTCTTAATTGTTTTCCCTTTTCTAGTCGTACATTGGATAATTGAGGTTGTTTATTAAATTCTAGACCACTTTCATCACAGTTATACTGGTCTTGGGGGTAAAATCCTGCTAACTGCTCTGATAGGTATCTGCACTGTACTGGTAAAGCTACTTGGTCAACTTCACCAGATTGGCCTTGGGTCCAGAGTCTACCAAAGCTATGTCGACTTTTAAAACACTTTAGCTATCCATTCGACATCTCAAACCCATCATATAGCTCATTGACATCTACATTTTCCAACTCCTGCTGAATGATCGTTGCCTGAGCATGAATAATATCGTCGATAACAGTAACTTTAGCATATTCAGTGGCATGTATCCAAAGTGCTAGGAAATGTTCCAAATATGGATATGTACTGGGCCTTTCTTTCTGCTTATTGCCACTCGTTCCTATGGATTATTGTGATATTTCCTTAGTATCATACATGATCAGAATATTATAGTTAAACTTTACCTACAGGGGGATCCTCTTTGATCCTCTCTCTCCATCCCTTTAGATGATCAGAAAGGCTTGAAACTCCTAATGGTTTCCCATCTGAGCACCGTGGACACTCATCAAGAAGAGCAAAATCAGCCAACTTTATCTGAGGATTTTGGACACGAAGGCAGCAAAGCTCATATTTCGGGAGGGCTGTTAACGCGACCTTCTTGGTTGAACTCGTTGATGGCATCACTTGAATATTGCTCAGTAGTGTTTATCTCTAGATGTAAGTTTTCAATAGTTTTTCTATGTACTTGTTCACTCTTCATTTGCACCTGACCCTGCCTACTTTCCTATTTTATTCTAGCTTTACTGACAGTACTCTTGGTGTCTGGTTCAGCAAAACTACATTCTATAAGAATATGGGTTGGTATTTTCCAAAAAGGACCCAACTACACCCCCCTCAGATAGTTCCCTAAGGCGCCCTCCCCACCCAACCAACGCTACCTTCCTGTCGATGCAGTCGCCCATCGGGTACACTTCATAATCAGCAATCGTAGCGAACCCCTCCCCTCTGCAAACTCTCTCCTCCTCCCTCCCCTACAGATAGCTCCAGTCGAGGCCCCTGCTCTCTACACCTCTCTCAAAGCCAGGTGCCGAGAAGAGCTCTTCAGCTTGTGGCGCCTCCTCTCACCTCCTCCACCCTACTACTGCTTTGGCCCTACCTTACGCCCACACCCCTTCATGGGTCTGGGGTGTTTCCTCTCTGGCCGGCTCCACCAGATGCGTGCTGGTAAAAGCTATTTAGCCGCCCGCCCCTCGTGGTATGACAACGACCCCTCCCTCCTCTGCCCCTGGTACGAGGAGGGAGACGAAACGTTTGAAGACACCCACCTACTCTGCTCAGCCAAGTCTCCCGCCCGGCATCGCCACCTCCAGGGGATAATGGATATCGGACCTGACTCTCCTCTCTGGACCTCGATCCCGTCACTTGTTGGCCTCAGTCGCTACCTCACATCCACCAGAACTGGTTTTTCCCCTAACATGTACGCATACTATGCCCCCCGCCGGCCCTCTCTTTCCCCCTCCCCTTCTCTTCCTGCCTCGCCTCGGTTGTCGTTGGCTGGGTCGCCAAATGGTCTAAGTGGTGGAAGGTTTCCTGTTTGATTTCAATACTTGTTTGTGCGAGTTTTGATTTATTTTCCTTACGATACTAGTTAGTTAGTAGTTTTCCTTTATAAGTCCTGTGTAGGCTCTGCGTCAGTTATTGGACGCCATCGGAGGAACCGGTTTTTTGTTGTTTCTTTTATTAGTTGTTTGATTTTTGGGTTTTGTTTCTGCCATAGCTAGCGCTGCACGCACGTTCTTGTACCTTACCCAAACAACAAATACATGATATTAAAAAAAAAAAAAAAAAAAAAAAGATATTTTCCCAAAACTCATACGAATCCGAACAGCCCCGTCATCCAGTTCAACTGGTGAAATTTGGTGAGAAATTGCAGCTGCCAACAATTGTTCCCGGTTCACCAGGGTATCCGGTTCAGCGCAATCCGGGATAGCGGGGTGTGAGTGTACTCAAGTTTTACAGTATGTCATTCAAGTGCCCTCCTCCTCTGGTATGATAAGGTCTAGCTTTTTATTTTTATTTTTATTTTTATTTTAGATCGGTGAAAGATACTTTGTCCGGTGTTTTGCGCCCCTTTCCCCAGGAAGGAAGCCATGGACCACATAGCGCAAGGTCAAATTATTTGAGATTCTACCGGAGCTTAATTGCTTCAGCAATCAGCATAACTCCCCTAATAGAGCTGGCGGGATGATATGAAATATAATGTGCTCAACTGACAATATAGCAAGGTGGTTTCGCGGTGTAGACTAGTTGCTTCTATTGTACGAGTGCACCGGTTGGACAATATCAACCTCTCCCACACCAAACCCAATGTAGCCAATCTCGGTGAGGCTCGCCCTTAACGATATTTTCCATTATTCGGGCAAGGTTTATCGGGTGGGATGGTACAACGCCGGAAGGTATGGGCAGTGGGGGTGAGGCACCTTTTTCTCACGCTGGGATTTGAGTATTGGTGGGGGGCAGGCTTCATCTTTTGAAGAGCCTAGGTAGGAGTTATCCGGGCTGCTTGTCGGCTTGAATCTCGGCTCGCAGTGGGAGGAGTGGAAATTCCGGAAGTTGCAGGTGTTGAACTATCAGGCACACTGGAGGAGCGCCCGATCGTTTAACATGACTTTACATCTCAACATGACATTGTACCAGTGACTTACCATTGAAATTTTCTAGCTCAACATGACATTGTACCAGTGACTTACCATTGAAATTTTCTAGCTCAACATGACTTTGTAGCTTCTGGTAGCAATTTTGTGACTCAATCTAGCCTCAGGTATAGTTGATCCTATCGTTTTTTACCAATTCTTTTCAGTTTTAAAATTAATTATCTTATTGTTTAATATAAGATCACTGGCAGTAGTTTATAAAATATGGATTTCATTAATTATCTCTTTCTATAACTTTTCTTTCTACATAATACTATTCCTCTCAACTTTGATATTTTGTTCTAAAAGATATAAATTGTCTACTTTTATCTTACCAGTGACTTTATTTCCTCAATTTTCTTGAAGAATTGCTTATATATTATTTTCTCTTCCTGTCCACTATCTGTCTGATATTTTAAGTGATATCCAACAGCTTTACTGCCTACACTACTTGTACATTCCACTCATTTTTTTATCACTTATCCTGCTCCAGAAATGTAAACCTAATTACTTGTTTGAATTTATTAATAGCTGCTACCTTAGATGCCTATCATTTCAAGCCTCTTATACAACTTACAGGCATTACAAATTTTCTATAGTCAAATTTCTTATTATCATATATTGAGTTACAATACTATAATTAATACCTGAGACTGTATTGACCCACAAAATTACTTTAAATGCCCCAAAGTCATATTGAGCCACAAAATTACAATGGTAAGCCATAAAGTCATATTGAACATGCTCCGTAACATCTACCACCGCAACTGAAAGGTTTTATTACTTGTTGCACAAGCCCTACTTTGGGTTTTCGACCAATCACACCACTGATATGGAGTTCATGGTAGGCCTTATTTTTGACTGCCTTCCTCTAGCCATTGCCCAGTTGACAGCCAGGCCTCTTTGAGGCTCCTCAAGGATGGTGAGACTATGCCTTGCTGTCTATCCAAATATTTTCCTCCTCACAAGGGCATCGTCCAGTCATTTTTTGGGGAGCTGCGAGAGCCACGAGCTCTGAGGAAGGGGAGACATGTGAAGGTGTTAGGAGTTTGGGCTTGGGGGACTTGGTATTTCTGCTACTTGAGTTTTTCAGGCTTTAATTTCTCAGGATTCTACATTTGTTTTTGTTGTGGTTGGGCTTTTAGGGGTTGTTTTTTACTTTCTAGTGGGTTTTTCGGTGGTTGCTTTGGATTTCTTGTTGGCCTCCTGTCTTTTGGGCTCTAGAAGAGACCTTCAAGTTGCTGCATTCAACTTGAAGTCATGGAGTCTGTGGACTGGGCACCTGGCCTGGAGGATGGGGTAGTTGCTAGAGTGTGGCATGAGGTGGACGCTGATAACAGGTTGTTTGGTGATTGGGCAGATGCCAGAGTTTGGTTACAGAATGCCCTCAGCCTTGTTATTTGTGAGATGTAGAGAATGCAAGTGAAAAGTTGTACAAAAAAAAAAAAAAAAAAAAGTCATGTTGAACTGTAATGTGATGTTAAACTATCAGGCACTCTGGAGGAGTGCCCAAGGTTGCGAGAAAGCGAGCAACTAAGGGTTATGGCTGCTAGCCACAGCCTTGGCACAAGTATGGGGTCTATTATACCACCTTACTTTCCCACTTGGTGAGATTCCTTCATTCCCGCTTGGGGAGTCTTCATTACCACCACTTTTTCCAACCTCATAAAGTGGTCATAGAATCCCTTCGACAGCAGACTGCCGATAAAAAAAAAAAACATATACTGCGCGGTCGATCTTAGCGTCAGTTTTATCGCTTCTCCTATCAACTTTATTCCCCATATCTCTTATTTCACGCTCAAATATATTCCCAGTAATCCCAAGCGGCCGGGCTAACTCAGGCTTTTTCAGGAATGGCCGGGCAAGAATATGGGAAAGCGGCTTTTCCAAACCAAAGCCAGCCCCGGCCCGGGTCGCCAGCAGGCTGATGTTTCAAAAGATCACTTGCTTTTCATTAATAATATAAATATTATTATTCAATAGGATTAATTTTTTACGAAGTCACTCGGTTAATACATATTCACCCAAGCTAGTTAGAGAGTTGTGTGAAGAATGGTATAGTTTGTCTTGAGGTTGGACAGTATATTTGGGTATCATGGTGGTTCATCTGCGGATGGCATAGATTTAGTTAAAGCGAGAGATAGCGCTGGGCGTGTTGGTACTATTATCCTATTCTGAGTAATTTAAAATGGATAGCCTGCAGGCCATCAACAGACACCCCTGGGCATCTGGGGGCTTTGACCTGTGTTACGCCAAGATTCGACCTGGTGGCCACTGAGAATTTCGACCGGACTGCCGACTTGTGGTCCGGACAACGGTCCGGACGGGCCGCTTGGGATTACTGTCTATTCCTCCTATCTTTCATATCTCTCTTCACCTCATTCGTTCGGCGCTCAAATCTGTTCCCCATACCTCTCACACCTCTCCCCACCCCACCGAGCGAGCATCTGAGGTTCCCGAGTCGCACGGCAACCACGGCCCCGGTCACCCTCAACCGATCCATGCCCGCCCCCAGAGCAGCAAATGCCTAAAAATTCATCAGTGTGATGAGACATCTGCGGAGTATACCTCGCAATCCTACCTTGCCGGGCGGGGACGCAGGATTTGCTGCCTCAAGCGTCGATTTAGAGGTCGTGAGAATAGAATGCTCAGGGGTGTGGTCACTGGTGGGCTGAGCGCTTGACTTAGTAGAAGCAAATAATAATTGCTAACACTAGTTGATTTACCTCGGAACTAGTATGATTCCCACGGCTATACAGACCTGGGGGGAAGGTTCTGCGGTTGATCCCGGAACATCCGGAGACGACAAGTCTCGTATGTCTAATAATGTTGATTATGGGCATTTCGGCGGATGGATCTTTCTCACAGTTGACACGATCGCTATTGCATATACCATCAAAATCTTGAGGCTCAAACGTATTCTATGCGTTGCGTTCACAAACGTCAGGAACCTCGTTATAAATTTAATGAATATTTGGCTACAATGAACCAATTCGTCTGAGCACGCTAATGCATTTGCACCGGATGAACCCCCATAGTAAAAATTATTGAACCCAGTCTGAGGTGCTGATTGTAGCCAGGCGCAGCTGCACCGGTATATGCTGTGCGTCACCACGACTAGCAATGCCAAGACTCCCACCACATTGACGGACCGTGAGCCACCCTCGAAACGATGGAGTATAATATCCCACAGTTCAACTATTGTAACAGTGCAACAATTGGGAAGCTTTTTACTAGGATGGTCTCCGCTCCGACCGTCATTATCAACACATCGACGGCACGAACCATTCCAAATGTGCAATAGCGCTTAACTTAGTGGCTCAACTTTGCACAGTCTTGAGAACAGTTCTTAAATATGACGGTCGTAAAGGGGTCATATGTTTGCACTTCTGTTTATCGAAAATTGGTGCAGTTGGTTCTATCATACACCACAGAACCGCCAACCATTCACCAATCTTCCATCCCCTGAACCCGAATCGAGATGTGATGAGTAAGCCATTAGTTGAACAATCGACGTCTTCCCACATTGCGGGTAAAAATCATTAACTTCCCACCCACCAAACCAAACTTAGCTACTATTCGTGAGGGGCCTTGCTGCACCCCCCCCTTCAGAACTGCTGCTCCACTTTCGCTCACTCCTAGAAACCTAGTACATTCTCCCAGTGCCCAAAGGTAATCCTGTAAGTTAGAGCCCAATAGAAAGTATAGACGAGATCAAAATCTGGGTGTTTGTGGCTAAGAGCATGTTGGCAAAAATTACATTGGACCATTCTTCCTAGAATGACCTTTAAGGCCAGGGGGAAAGCATTCGGAAGTGAATTGATAGTTTTACACTCACTGGGCACATTCATCAATGGGTTCGGATGTTCTATGGGAGGGCACAGTATCTATCACCGGCCCCATCCCTTCCTTGCCTTGATAACTATTTTCATCAAGATCACAAAACATCACTCGATATATACTTATTTTCTGAGCCACGCATCATGAAGACACTATGCTGGCTTCCACTTGGTGGACAACAGCTGGCTTGTGTCGGCCGAGCGCAGGAATATATGGAGGACCTGTCAAATTTGATAATAATAATATAGAATACTCCAAATGAGAGAACCCCCACAACAACAACATTCCTACCCCTAACGGAATATTTCCAAAGCTACCATCCGCAGCCGGCCCCACTGTGGAAAGTACTTGCCCGCGCAATCCTCCGTAGTACAAGTACTACCAACACACCGGTATGTGCCCCCCCCCCATTCTCACAACAGCGGGGCAGATGATGGAAGAGGTTAGCGAATTTGGGAATGGCGGATAGGCGAAACCCTTTCACCAACTATCACTCGACTTTTTCAAACTAGAAAAATTGAGAAGCCCAATATATAAACCCCACCAGCCAGCCGCCTACGCTCCAGATATGAAAATATGGGTACGTTGAGGGTGCAAAACTTCGTTTGCACTCCCCCCCCCACTCCTTTCGTCGCCTCCTACTCCTTTTTCGGTACTTGTACTCCCAGCTGCTTCATTCCCCTCCTCTCCCTTCGTATCCTAACCATTTCTCTGAGCATCTCCGTCCTCCTCCCCGCAATTGGCTTCTCCGGCAACCTCCTTTCCTTCTTGTTCTTCCGCGTCCTAACAGTTTTGAAATGCCTCTCCCTATTGTCCTGCTCCCTTTGAAGCCTTGCAGCCTTCTTCGCCTTCTTCACCTGCCAGTTCTCCACCTTCAGGAAGGTGGTCGTCTTATGCTTGATAATAGCCATCACCCCAGTACCGGAGGGGTCTTTGATGGTAATAAACTTTGACATAGCCTTCATGCTACCACTGTCAATCTTTATGTTTCAGCTTTTGTAAGCATTCACTCCAAGGGCCCAGAAACCACCCCCCCCCCCGCATCGCTCTTCCCCAATTTCCCGAGGCTCTTGGGAGCAATGCCCATCAGAGCGCAAAAGTCAAGTATAATGCACGAGTCGAACATGAGTGGGGGGAGTATGATGCGTAGGAGGGTCAAACTGTGACTGCGGAGTTATTGCATTGTTTATGGGCTCTGAATTGGTGTGTTAGGTTCGCTGTTGAAGGGGGTTATTCGAAAGTTATCTGTTGTGTTAATCTTTTTCTTCGTGTCGGCGTGGCCTTCGATGCCATGATGGAAGGTGAGGTGTGCGTACTCAAGGTATTCACGGTTTTTTTCTCCTTTTTTGGATGACTTTCTGTGGATATCTGGTACTATCGTAGCGCTATGAGAAGCAGCAGTAGTCTTTGCAGTTGGTGCCATCTATGGGGCTAGAGGGGAACATGGGACATTGTTCCTGGTTCATGCACCGGGGCGATTACAGTGCTGGGCTCCCTTTCAACAGGAGGTTTGACGAAGCTACCGGCGTCCTCCCTCGTGGGGGGATGAAAAGCTTTGCCATCGCCTATTCATAGCTAAACGTCTAGCAAGACTAGATCATCAATTTGGAAAATCCAATGTCACAATTAGGCATATTCAAGAAATATTTCCCTAGAACCGTTCCGACCTTTAGAAGATTCTACCGTAGACGGGGTTGGGGAATTGCACTTGGCTAGGGTAGCGCAATGTAAATAAAGAAAAAGAGGCATAATACAGATTGTTCCCTAATCACATTCCGGCGAAGGGTCCCAACAATCCTCTTATCCAGCAGCCCTCACCATAATGGAATTGCGAATGGCAGTTATATTGAGTGACTGCACAAAGAAATCAAACGGTAAAATTTCCTCAAGGAGGATGAGAATAAGGCGAACATGTTCAACCTCTTGCAAGCTAATTTACATATCCATGATTGAATTTAGGTAGCCCACCCTTCCCATCCGGCCAGTTATCCTCTGAACCTTTTTTCAAAAAAAAAAAAAAAACACCGTTTTCACAACTAGCATTTTTCTCAACTCTCAAAGAGTGGAAGTCCCAAGAGATAAGTTGAATGAAAGATTTAGAGCAAGGCAACAAGAAGAAAAAAACAAATAACGCAGCTCTATGATTGGTATTTGGCCCGTTCCACCTATCCACCAAACGGAATACCTGAAAAGAAATATAGAACTTGAAGCAAATAGAGAAGAAGAACCGATTGTGGAAAGAAAGAGAAAAGAAAAGAAAAAAGAGGTTCATATGGAAACAAGAGAGAACAAAAAAAGCTAAAAGGGTTCCCAGGGGGGAGGTGCCAGTGGATGTTGAGGGGGGGACGTTTGGGGGGGCGGTAGGATCGGTCGAGGGGAAACTTGGACAGCTATTTCTATATGCTAACAAGAGCCAATCGCTGACGTTTTCATTGGGAAAAGGTTGTCTCCTCATCCAACCCAATTGCGGACTTCAGAAGCTTTATAGCTCGGTCAGTGGCTCTGAGACGTGTGGTTGGAGCAATTGAACTTTGAATCTCATCTTGTAGATCCTTTAAAGCAAATATTATCTCATCTGCTGGATTGCATCCAGCAGGGACATGGTTCCCTAAGAGATCCGCGATGGTAATCCTGAATTCACTGGCATTGGATGCTGAGCTTCCCTCCGAGTCCGGTTGTGGTGGTGGTAGCAATGTTGTAGTGAAGAATTCGACGATATCTTCACCCCCTTCAGACAGTGATCCCAAGCGTCCCGTCCGCCCGGCAGGTGTTTCAGGCTGCAGGGCAAGGGCGTCCGTCCTTTGGAAAAGACTGCCGTGTAAGAGGGTGACGCCAGGGCCCCGCCGTCTTCAGTTTCTCAGTAACACTAAAATTGTTCATGCAGGACGCCCGTCAACGCCCGTCAACTGTAGGGCCCGCCTGTCAACGCCCGTCACCCGCAGTGCCCGCCCGTCATCTAGAGGCGCACGCCGCATTCCGCAACCTGAGACACCTGTAGTCCCCGTCCGTCCGTCCAGGGCTGTCTTCCGGACGGACGCCAAGATACCCGTCCGTCCCGGGCGTCCTTTCAGATACTGCCGTCCGTCCCGTCTACCCCCGAAGATGGGCGGACTGGACGCTTGGGTTCACTGCCTTCAGATGCCTTATAAAGATGGAGGCTAGCGTTGATTTCCCCAAGTAATGGATGCTGAAGTCCACCCCGCTCATTCAGATCAAGCAGCCGTTGCGCCAAATCCCGAGGATTGGTTTTATCATCGATACTGGCCAGGAGACTTTGCTCATTCTCCTCATCATCCGCTGTTCTAACTTGAGTTTCACTATCGCAATTGCCAGAGGCCCCTCCACTAGCAGGCCCCACCTTTTTCTCAGTAAAGGAGATCACAATAACAATATGTGTCTCTCCGTTGGTATGGAGAAGCCATAAGTGAGCATCCTCCATCAAGTCCTCCAGAGGCTCTGACCACCCAGCTTCACATACGACTGTTGGAAACAGCCCATCGCGTAGACAAATGTAGGCATCAGGCAGCTTCCTTGATGTGCCGAATCCATCTCCTACAAATCCTGAAAAAGCTGAAAACAGTTAGTTAAATTCAATCATAAAAGTAATGTATCATGCCACATACTAGTACCAGATCCAATAGCAGCCATTGCCCTGGCTTGTGACCGACCGAATCTTTCAACGAGGGAAGCGCGAACCACATCTATAAAATATATTTGGAGGGAATCGTGTATCGGTAGTGCCATGCATTTGATTTGAAAGCTTTCAGAGAGAAAATTGTATTCGTAGGATATGTCATCTCTCTCAACAACATCTGGGAATCGTTTTATCCAGTTTGCCAAAGCTTGGCCGGAAATTTTTCCAATTCTCAACGTTCCTTCATTTTCACCTTGCCGATCTAAGATTTGCTTTGGCCCCAAATCTGTGATCCATGCCGGTAACTCCAGGGTGTTGGCTGGCTTGGTTCGGTGCGGAGGGGGGGGGGCAGTTGGTTCGGATTGAGATCTAGGTGTGGATGGACGTCGATGGGAATTGGGTGGGTCCGCGGAGAGGCTGGAGGAGTTGGAGTTTTGGGTCTAGGCCTTTTTCTAGGCGATCTGTTGGCAGGCATGTAGCTGCTGTCGTGGGAACCCTGGTTGCATGAGATACCTGAGGCGAGCATACCTTAACCTGTACTCGGGTATGGTCATTGAGGGCGGAAATTTTTGAGTGGCAAGACAAGGATCACAGGTGCCGATCAAGGTGGGTGGATGGAAGGGAAGGAAGGGTTACAGGAATCCTGTAACAAGGATTGTTGCACTGAATAATTGTCAATGATCGTGATTGACTGAACAAAATTGTGGTATTCAAAGAAGATTCTTTGAGCAATTGCCTTACAACTGGAAGGATTGACAGTTTAAGAGAGGGTAGTAAACAAAGAATAAGCCTAAAGGTATAAGAATAGGATGTCAAAAGGAGGTATGAGAGATAAAAAAACTTGAATAAGCTACAGGGGAGAATTGAATATTTTAAATGAATGAAAACTACACAGAAAACAAGAACATAAGAATACTTGTATAGATGGAAAAAGGTGAGAGTTAAGTAGGAGGAGATGTTAAACTAAGTGTAAAAAGTGAGAAAGAAAAAGGTTTTGCCGTACTCACACCCCCCCCCGCTCAATAGTACCCATGCAACTTCTCCGAATAGCCAAAACTGGGAAGAACAATTCAGAAACGGAGTTGTGACAGGAGTTTAATATGCCATACTACCAGGAGGTATGACCTCCATGATGAAGTAGAAGTTCTTCAATATGTTAGAAGAGAGAAGAAGAGAAGTTTAGGATCTCATCTAGTGTAATTCAATCCTATTCTTTTCAGTTTGAGGTGTGTAGTACAGGAACAGTAGTAGGTCGAAAATGCCAATTCTGAATTTGGCACTTTAATAGTTGCCAGATGTTCTAGATTGAACTCATATCTGGAGAGCTAGGTGACAAAGGAAAAGTATAAGCCCCAATACCTAACTCTTTAAAACCTTGTACTGCATACTTTGAATGGTATGCAGCAGAACCATGCTGAAAATATATAAAGCCAGAGTCAGAGCAACTGGCTTGCTAGAGGGATGCATACCAGGAATGAAGATAAGGTTAAATTATCTTATCAATATACATATATCTGTTAAATTTTTCCCAATTAGCTGTATCCTAAATGACAAGTAGTCCTTTAAGATTTTGGTAAATAGCTCCCCAGGCCATTACCATTGTCGGACAAGAGAACTTTGGCACTAGACAATCTTTGAGATACTCCTCTCCTGATCTCTATATGACCCAAACAGTTTCAGGTATATTTCCAACTGAAAATATACATTCAACTGACCAGATTACACCTTGCTAGTTCTCTAAATGCCAGTCCCAGTATGCCTGCCCCCAGGTCTAATATTTACTTTTAGTTACTGGTGAGAGAAATGGCTTAACTCGAGCCATCCGATGATGGTAACCATGTTCTGCAAAAAGCCTCTTCAGTGTTCTTGCTCCAATTCTCACTCCTGCTAGATCAGCAATTTGTGTAAGTAGTAGGTGGCATTTATGTTAGGCATAAAGAAAATGCACAGACCTCTCGGTAGGGTAACTGCGCACAGACCCTCATTTATCGAGAGCCTAACACCCCCCTCCGGCCCCGTTCTGGGGCCCGCACGTCCTTAGCGAGATTTCGAAGAGTTGCGTCCCATGACTAAAATGTCACTTCAATGAAGCCCACTTCATAACACCATATACGTCGCTGCCGTCCATCCGACCGGAAGCTGTTCGCAGGATATATAAGAGGGCACCTCTGGGTACCTCTGAGAAGTGGAACGGAGGAAATCCGTGGGAGGCGCATTGAGTTACTAGGCTTCAAAGTTAGGCACCCTAACTACGGGCCGAAAGTAACGGGACGTTTTCGGTTCGAGAATCCGCAACTACTCCTACAGAGCCCCAGAGGCCATAGGAGTTAGATATGACACCAATACCTATCTGAAGGCCGCTGTATGTTGGTTGGTCCTGGAAACAGGATCCCTCGAGAGGTGATTCTCTTTGAGGCGAGGCGGACCAAGGGGAAGCTGCTCAGACTCAGAAGACCTAATAGGCGGTAGACTTATGAGTGTTGGCGCACCGTCTACATAGCCTGCATTATACATAGATACCCGACACATACGCTGGCCACTATGTGAAATCGGAAGAGACTACTGGAACGATAGTCAAGACGACTGCAGTTTCAGACAGGAGTCTACTCGTCTCTATAAATCGAAGACCAGTCATTCGAGGATAATCACGCATCCTACGATTAGACGGAAAAGAGTTTTATGAGAACGAAGATGGTGTGTGAAAGTTCAGGGTCAAACAGTGTTCGCACTTGTTAGGACTATGAGACGTTAGCGTAAAATCTTGGATAAATACTTAGTTATAGGAGGATTAGATGTAGTCCGCGAACACTCAGACGCGGGATATAAATATCGAAGTGCCTCCCAAGCTTTTAGACACTACCAAGCAACAGAGAAGAGACCTTAACAATATAACATTGTTTTACCTACGAATCTTTATTGAAATATTTTCCCCTTTCGATTAAGTGAGTTCTTAGTAGTCATAAACGAAAAGAACGACACCGAGCCTTCCTAGACAAATCTCCGTCTATTATAAAAGATTCAGGCCTAAGTCTTCTCGACAGTTATTTAGAGTCGGCTTCCGCCTAACAATTTATGAGTGTTGGCAGTAGCAGTATTGATGAGTTGATGCTAGACTTTGGGAGGAATAGTAATTGGATGACTCTGGTAGAGGTAAAGTGTTAGGCGGAAGCCGACTCTAAATATTTGTCGAGAAGACTTAGACCTGAATCTTTCATAATAGACAGAGATTTGTCTAGGAAGGCTCGGTATTGTCCATTTCGTTTATGACTACTAAGAACTCACTTTAAAGTGATAGAGGAAATATTCTTATAAAGATTCGTAGGTAAAACAATGTTATATTGTTAAGGTCTCTTCTCCTTTGCTTGTTCTCTAAAAGCTTGAGAGGCACTTCAATATGTATATCCCACATCTGAGTATTCGCGGACTACTTCTAATCCTCCTATAACAAAGTACCTTCCCCAAAATGGTACGCTACGTCTCATAGTCTTAACAAGTGCGAACACCGTTTGACCCTGAATTCTTCACACCATCTTCATCCTCATAAATTCTTTTCCGACTTATCGTAGGATGTGTTATTATCCTCGAATGACCGGTCTTCGATTTATAGAGCCGAATAGACTTCTGTCTGAAACTGCAGTCGTCTTGACTATTATCCCAATAGTCTCTTCCGATTTCACATAGTGGCCAGCGTATGTGTCGGGTACCTATGC
This sequence comes from Tuber indicum, assembly GCA_006112555.1. NCBI lineage: Eukaryota > Fungi > Ascomycota > Pezizomycetes > Pezizales > Tuberaceae > Tuber > Tuber indicum. The sequence goes on along the minus strand of VBSK01000250.1, from coordinate 500,265 downwards.
ATGATGCAGGCTTCGTAGACAGTGCGCCAACACCCGTATGTCTACTGCCTATTAGGTCTTCTGAGTCTGAGCAGCTTCCCCTCGGTCCGCCTCTCCTCAAAGAGAATCACCTCTCGAGGGATCCCGTTTCCGGGACCAACCAACATACAGCGGCCTTCAGATAGGTATTGGTGTCATGTCTATCCCCTATGGCCTCTGGGGCACTGTAGGAGTCGTTGCAGATTTTTGAAGTGAAAACGTCCCGTCACTTTTTGGCTCGTAGTTAGGATGCCTAACTTTGAAGCCTAATAACTCAATGCACCTCCAATGGATTTCCTCCGTTCCACTTCTCAGAGGTACCCATAGGTGCCCTCTTATATATCCTGCGATCAGCCTCTGGTCGGATGGACGGCAGCAACGTATATGGTGTTATGAAGCGGGCTTCATTGAGATGACATTATAGTCATGGGACGCAACTCTACGAAATCTCGCTACGGACGTGCGGGCCCCAGAGCGGGGCCGGAGGGGGGTGTTAGGCTTCGATAAATGAGGGTCTGTGCACAGTTACTCTACAGAGAGGCCTGTGCATTTTCTTTATGCCTAACATAAAAATACCTCTCTGGTAGATTACTTGGCGATTCATAAAGTATTCAGATGCTTTGTTTCCTTGGCGCCAAGCAATTTGGATGGCACAAGTAATCAGTCATGATGCTGGGAAAACAGCAAATCGTGCAGCTTTCTATGTAAATAAACAGGTGAAAAAATTGAAGATAAGGAGGAGAATGAGAAAGAAAGCCAAATAGTATATATAGGAGCCTTAGAGAATGAAAGTACGTTTACAAAAATAAAAGTAAGAGTAAAAGTATATGAAAAAAGTAATAAAAGGGGGACGACAAGCACTAGGCTTCATATCTATTACTGCCAGCCTGATGAATACATTGTTCCATGATCTTGGGAAGCTTGGAAATCTCCCGATTGATCTCATCAAGCATAATTTTTCCCCACTCCTCCTGAAGAACCTCAGCCATAACAGATAGTGTGCAAATTCACTCTCAACCTCAATGCCATAATATCCAACTCTTTATTAGCCATCAAATTTGATCGATTGGATTGAAGTTGGGTGAATTTGGTGGCCAGTCTACCTTCTGTATGCCTTCTTTCTCCCTTTCTCAGTTCGTCACGGTGTAGCCAGCATCATGGGCGGGGGCATTATCTTCCATGAGTAGAAAGCGAGAATTAACTAGTAATCTCTCTTGGCACGTAGGCCACAGAACAGGGACACAGAGCTGGTGGACGTACCGCCAGGCATCTACTCCCTTTCTATCCCCCCGTTTAATTTTTCTTATTTTGTATTTTTTTCCCCTCCACGATTGAGTTATTTTTAACTTTTTCCCTGCCGCTTTTACTATCACTCGTGCCTGCCAAGCTTCTCTTAGCTCTCTTTCCCGCAAGAGCTTCCACTCTTCCGAACTCCGCCATTGAGTATTTAAACTTTCCTCCTCCTCTGCTGAATCCTTCCTTATTCAGCCTTGCAATCTCCCGAGTTGCATGCTTCCTCTCTTCCAGAGTCTCTGCTGCTCAAATATAAAAGAGGCCCTTCCATCCCTATATCACCATTTCCCAGCACATAACCGCTTCTCCTTGTTTTTTTCTTTTGCCCCCACACAGTCATCATGCCATTTTTCTCCGGTTTCTCTCCAAACATAATTTAGTCCAAACACCGCTCCTATCTCTATGCTCATCTCATCTGTAAATGCATAGTTTCCCCAATCCTTTTCTGCTTCCCAGCTCTTCCTCTCTCTACAATAGGCCTATAGTGGGAGGGGATAATTAGTTAGTATATCTCTTTATAAAGTGTTTTTTTTTTTTTTAGAAATTGATTTGAAGATTTACCAGGCGCTTCTCTTTACATTCAGGACTTAGAATAAATTTAAATTCTTCCCTATATGCTCCAAGTCCACGCTCTACCAAAGCGTTAAATACAGTTCCATTGCATACATGGGACAATCCTGCCTCCTGCCGGATATCCACAAGCTTCATTCACCTGGTCATAAAATTTCTTTTCACAAATGCAACCAGGTGATCCTTTTCTTGCTCAGTAAGAGCAGCCGGTCTTCCACTTCGAGTGTTTGGGTCCAAAGCCTTAGTTGAAATTAATTCTAGTAAGGAAAAAGGCTTTGTGATGTCGTGGCTCTCCTCCTCAATTCACTGTTTCTGTGCATTCCAAAGTGCATGTCGCCAGATATCATTTGCTGTTGATGCCGACACACCAGTTAATTTACATATTTTTTTGTAGCTGACAGGCTTTTCGAAGCTCCAAAATGTTATTATTGCTGCCCAGCGACGTGGAGTGATTTCCTTCCCTTCACCTCATTAAATTAGTGACACCTTCCCTAACCGAAATCCAATTCACTTCACCTTGTACCATACTGTCCCTTTTTTTTTTTTACTTTGTACTACAAGATGTTCACGGTGCGGTACATAGGTTTTGGCAGGGTCCTGGTATCTTGGAAAGACGTGGCCTCAGTTTCCTCTAAAGGCTTGGCGCCAAGGAAAAAAAGCATCCGAATATTTTATGAATCGCCAAGTACTACTATCAATGACATAATAGAGAGTACTAAGAGAAACTTGAAAAGTGTCCATTAATTGAGAATAACTTCAACCAGCATGAATCTGGGGTTCTCATATCATATAATGGGTTTCGTAAAAGGGATTATAGTGGTGTGAAGCTAGACCAGGGGTTTGAAATACTGAGGAACTCTCAGGAAGGGCTGGAAGTGGTGTTGTGACTGACTTGTACTCATAGTCATTGTCTTTATCTAATATGGTAGACTCCAATCCTGCTATTGTACTAGGACTACTCAGAAGGCCTTCAGAATGAAAGAAAGCTGTCATTTGAGCCTCTATTTCCTCAGCTGGCAGACTAGCACCTCCCTGACCCTGAGGGCCAGACGTATTATGCTATTTAATAGAGTCCCTAAATGACATTGGTTGAATGTAGTCAATAGAAGCCTCTGATGATATGGATAGATGACTGTAGGGCAGAGAGGTAGGACTGAAATTTACTCTAGAAATAGTCATAAGACTATCTGAAGACTCTGGGTCAGGGCTAGACTAGAGCTCAAAGTTGGAATTTGATCCCAGATTAATAGGAACAAAGATGTCATCTTTAGTCATGATGAGAAACTTGATATCAATTAGATCTGGAAAATAACTAAGGACCACAATAATGATAGTAGAAATCTGCCTGGCCATCACTTTTTCTCATGTAAGAATTATAGTATTTATTCTATCATGCATGACAAGTATGAATAACCTAAACAATTCAGTTTTTCTAAACTTGTTGTAGAATAATACCTAAAACCAGTTATTGTCAGTCTTGAGATCATAATATTATCACTTTCTTAGCCACTTACTCACAATATCATCATAAGGTATATTTCATAGTATTGAGGTACTTTGTTCTTGTGATCCAGTTTCCTAATGTCAGCCGAGATAAGAATCTTTCCACCAAGACAACGCATCTCCCAACTCTCCCACATAATACTGCCAAGCTTCTTTTCCTCCCTCTATGATCATATCCGAGTATGATCATTTAGTCACTTTTTACGTAGCACTAACAGGGTGATCAGCAATTGCTATGAGAGAATAGGAAAAGTGTAACCGGTACTGGTACTCGGTTAAGGATTTTGTTTTATGTTTTGTTTTAAGTATCGCTTTGATACTTAGTTTGTTTGAAGTATCATTTTGATACTTAGTTTGTTTTATGTTTTGTTTTAAGTATCGCTTTGATACTTGGTTTGTTTGAAGTATCGTTTTGATACTTAGTTTGTTTTATGTTTTGTTTTAAGTATCGCTTTGATACTAGGTTTGTTTTAAGTATCGTTTTGATACTTGGTTTGTTTGAAGTATCGTTTTGATACTTGATTTGATACTTATATTGTTTTACCAAAGTGTATCGCTTGATACCTTTGCTTAGTTTTGTTCATGCTAGACATGAACAGATTTGTGTATTTAAAGACCGTCCTATTCCACGATGGAAAGGACAGACTTCGACAGACAGTATTTTCAATATACTTGGTTGAACGGTTACTCTTTAATTTCTCCAGTACACCTCCGAAGCCTCCTTTAGTTCTTACAGCTCTTGCCTCCTCTCTGGAAGAGCAGGCCACCTGTCTACTATCGTACACCTCTCGAAACGTGATTAGCACCTAGCGAACACGTTACAAAAAGCTAGATTTATGTATTTAAGCACTGAAAATGCAATTGAGGAACCAAGAACACATATTATTATATTTTTTGGATTCTCTTTTATCATCCTTTTTATCATACTTGTAGCTACTTCCATGCTATTAAAGTCAAAATACAATACTAATCAGCAATAGTAGTCTAAAGAAGATATCAGAAAGTTACTAGTAGCTTGCTACTTACTCTCAGTTTCTCTCATAATATTGAATCTCAGCCTACAGAAAAGACAGGAGAGTACGGTTACACTCCCGCAATCTCAAATAGCCAAAATCCTAAGAGTCCATCTAGTTCAGTGAGAGATCCTGGAAAACAGATAACACTTTAATGGAGAAAAATTCAGAGTTCATAAAGATTCATACAAGATAGTGAGGTATCTGGATTATCCAAACCTGAGACAGTCAGGTATGACAGTAAATTGTATAAAAAATAATAAAACTCCTCCAATCCTCCAACAGACAATCAAATATATTCACCATCTGCTAGACCTTATAAGCCCTACATGTATTATCACTAATTGATATACCACTGTGCTGATTTTATGTAAAACGGACCAAAGCAGATGGAGTAATATCACTTTGAAGTTAGAAGTAGTATGTGAAATTACCAGAGGCTTGTAGGCAATATAACCGAAGTCCGTTGCCCCGAAAGTGTAATAGTATTGGAGAATCATTGAGAACTCTGAGACACTAGTCTGAGGTCACAACAAGACCTACTTCTAGGAGGGTTGACTGTGCATAGCACCTTTTGGTTGTCAATCTCCAAAGTAGTCTATCAGGTAAACTACGTGGCTATCTTCCAAAATGACATAGAAATGAGTAGAACTGGATAGATATTCAGAGACTGTAAATGCTTGAGGAAGACTAAGTGTATATGGGTAGAGAGTTCCATAGTTAGTATAGTATCTATGCGGGCATAACAGCCCGCCACTGGCATGTCCGCAATATGAAGAGTTTTTACTCCTGCGGTTGCGTTGGAGATACAGCGGCTAAAACACTTCTATCGGGCAGATGTTAGAATACCACTGAGTAGTCTAGTTTGCTACAAGTAATCTTTGGTCCAACCCGTAGAGGTTGGCTAAACAGCCCACGAGAGTTGGGTACTCACGAATACAGAGTAGTGATGGGAAGTAACTGGCAGCATACCAAACATACTTAGGCCCTGTTTGGCATAACATGGAATAAAAAAACTCAGTTTTTTCAAGAAATAGAGTTTTTTTAAAAGCAAAAAAACTGAGCTTTTGTTGAAATATTGGTGTTTGGCAAGTGTAACCGGTACTGGTACTCAGTTAAGGGTTTTGTTTTATGTTTTGTTTTAAGTATCACTTTGATACTTGCTTTGTTTGAAGTATCGTTTTGATACTTAATTTGTTTTATGTTTTGTTTTAAGTATCGTTTTGATACTTGCTTTGTTTGAAGTATCGTTTTAATACTTTAGTTTGTTTTATGTTTTGTTTTAAGTATCGATTTGATACTTATGATATTTTACCAAAGTGTATCGCTTGATACCTTCGTTTAGTTTCGTTCATAGTAGACATGAACAGAGTTGTGTATTTAAAGACTATCCTATTGCATGATGGAAAGGACAGACTTCGACAGACAGCCTGAGTATTTCAATATACTTGGTTGAACAGTTACTTTTTAGTTTCTCCAGTACACCTCCAGAGCCTCCTTTAGTTCATACAGCTCTCGCCTCCTCTCTGGAAGAGCAGGCCACCTGTTAACTATCATACACCCCTTAAAACGTGATTAGCACCTTGCGAACATGTTACAGCAAGCCTAAACCTTTTTTTTTATACTTCAGTAGGTAACAATCATTTAGAGCATAATCAATAGTAAGATATTAATAAAATAGGTTATACTTAAAAACTTGAAGTATAAAAAGTTTTCCCTCTACTACAGCCATAATGGAACTTGCTATTTATAGAATGCAAGGACCATCAATCTTGAATTGAGATGATTTATCTCTTTCTTATTGACACATGTTTAAGGATGTTTGTAAATGGCAGAATTGTAGGCCAGATTGTTGAAAATCTGAATATTTAAGAAAAACCTATCAAAAGAACTTTTTTTTTATAAATATCTATTACTTTACCATTAATTGAATATATACAAGCATGAATTATATATATTATTGGAAATAAAATAATATTATTACTATAATATTATAATTCAACTATTACTTATAAAATAGCATAACTTAATGATTAACCAAGTATATAAGAAAGAGTTATTCTTATCCTAATTATCTTGGATGAATTACAGGCTAAAAAAATACCGAGAATAAAAAGAAAAAGTTTTGAAATACCATGGTATTTTTGTATGTATCAAACACCCCTTGAAAATTTTAGTTTAATACAGAAGAAAAAACTGAGGATAAGTGAAAAATACTCAGTTTTTGTGACATGCCAAACAGGACCTTAAGTATATACAAGTTCTCCTCTACTCTAGCAATCACCTACCTCTCAAGATCAGGACTTTCTTGAGTAAAGCTGTGGCTTAACGATATTAAGTTTTACTGTTTTGCTTTTTTCAACTCTACTGTTGATTATCTTTATCTGTACTTTCAGAAAGAACACTTCAGTGCAGTTGCAACCTTGGGATCCATCTTCCCAGAGGGAGACCCCGTTACACTTGAAGCAATACAAACCTGCTTATACTCCTCTCTCAGACGTCAGATGACCCACATTGTACTATGGGATCCAGACAGTCAGAGGTAATACTCATCTGTCCATATCATCTAGTCACAGTGCTAATCCTATCTTGTCCAGTACTAGTACTAAAAGGCAAAGGCTCAGCAGTCTCTCCTATACTGCTCTTCAAGAAAGAGTTTTTTTCTCACAACTGGACAAGAGTAGCCTTCAAGGGAGAAAGCCTTCCAAATAGTCTTCTCACTTTCTTAAACCCCGCAAATCTCAGTGATTTCTATGAGGGGTATCCAGCGATGGGCGGATGACATTGTCGCTATGGTGACAAGCTGACGGTGTGTGGGAGTGCTAATTGAGAATAGTTGGCCCTTTCTCTTTTTTTGGAGTTGCTGGGGCCATGCAGATATCATGAACGGTACTGAGGGCAATATTTTGATCCTCAGCAATCTGCCAGTAAGTCCATCCAGTACGAAAACTTAAAGCATACACATAGCAGTGCTTTTTATATGAAGTATGGCATCTGGGCAGAAGTAAGTATAAATCTCTTTATGTTTCTGTAATACATATTTTTTCTTTATTTATTTAGTATTATATTGTTTTCACATCAAAATGAGCTCTCAAAATGAATAATAAGGTGTTTACCAGCCAAAATATGGGTATTTTGGCCTCATTAGCACTTTTATTACTATGTACACGGGCCTCTCAGCTATGCGAAACCAGCAGCGGAGGATGTGAGTCCTATCTTAGACAGGAAATTATTGGCGTCCTCGGGGTTCTTTCTCAAAACTTTGAGTTTGCGGAAGCAGGAGGTTTGCCGGGCTGCCGAAATATCCCGAGCTTCACCATTTAGCCAGAGGGAGTTCTTGGTGAAGGTCCTGCCACAGGTGGCTATTGTGTGGGTTTTTAGGTTGGCTTGGGAAAGGGCTACAGAGTGAGAAGAGCCGGTGGGGAGATTGGGCTTTTTGTGGCGCTTGTACGGTACCTATCTAGGAATGTTAGATAGGAGAACGTTCAGTTTTAGGGTTGTCGGAGGAAGGGATGGGGGAAAGGAAGATCCGGCGGGGGTCGGATGGAGCTGAGTCCTGGGATGGAGGGGTAAAAACCCACTTGTTGATATCAATGTTGATGGCAGTGGTAGTGCTCTCGGAATAGACTTTCATAATATTATTATTATCAGCTATAATTTATTCTCGTATGGTTTTGATAAAAGAGAAGAAAGAAAAATAACAACACAGAGTGAATCGGGAGGTGAAATAACATTCCCGGGCCTGTGATATAATAGCTTACTATTGCAACGCAACGCCAAGCCGGTAAGTCCCAAGCCCTCGAGCCCTTTGCCATTGGGTCTCGCTATGGAGAGAAACCTAACTCCTCACACAAGAGGAAAGTTTTTCCTTCCAACCTCTCACTCTTCCAACAAACCCCACCCAGAATGCCCAGTTGAGAAAGTGTCAACCCCCTCCGCCACCGCTACCCGTGACGACGCATGCCCGGTACCCCATTCTCCTTATTCGCTATAGCTGTTCACAAGTAAACCACGAACCTTCCTTGGCTCGTTGGAAATGAACCAGACACTCCCAGCTGGATATCTCAAGCCCCTCTAATTCAGAGCCCCGTGTTGGTCGGGAGGTCTCGAAAATTCCGTAGGCGAATATCGTGGCATCGGGGAGGGGAACATGATCCACACCGTCAAGGTCCTAACAGTAGAAATTAGATATACCCCTTAGGAGACATGTTGTCCAAGGCAACGATGTGATCGGCGGGCCGAGGATGTGCGTACAACTTTTCCGATAGAAATGCTGTTGATGAGGGAGCATTGAAGGAGATTAAGAAAATGGGTGGCTGGCAGGAGTTCTGAGAAGTTGGTTCCAAGCTCTAGCTACTCAACCCCAAGAACTTGCTGGGGTTTCATTAACTTATAAATTTAGATCTGGTGAGTCAAAGCTACGTAGCCTCTTTCCCCGGGGACTCACGAAAACTCATACCGAAAGCCGGGTCCATTCGCTTCTCAATAACGCGAGCTAGCGACCAAATGCCTTGAGGCCGCCATGATGGGCCGCTGCCTCGGTGGGAAGAAGATCGACTGTGTTACTAATTTCGAAAAGTGGGAAGCCCGACCCGAAACTCGCTTGTGTTTCCTTTCTTTTTCTCTCACACGAGGCATATGTCATAGGCCGTTGTAGCGCGCTCTCCCGTAGAGTAGCATACGTAGGGCCCGATAGCCCACCGGTAGAGCATCAATCAAGCAAGAAGTACAACTTCAATCAAGAAATACAACATATTTTGATTGCCTAAGTCACGCGAGTGATCATTCATGACGGCGCATGTAACCTCATAATATGCCATAATCACAGCACCCTGCGGACCGGGAAAGTCTACCACACTACGAAATGCCAAAAGCATAATTATCATAATGATATTATTTACAATATACGAGTATATATTTCTCAAAGGGGACAAACAAGCAACTCACTTACCAGCTTATCATACCCCAACCAAAAAAAAAAAAAAAAAAAAAGCAAACCTAAAAGCCTGAGCCCAAATATCCCCCCAGCATGAATATTTTTACCATAATATCGTAATTATACACTCCCGTTCTACCACTGTTTTCACCTATGGCTCTGAGTCCTAGGCGGCAGCACCGAGGTGAGTCCAATTGGCGTGAGACCTGGTTGTTTCAAACGATTATCATACGAGGAACAGCGACAATGAAACTGTGAGTATCGTAAGAAACAGTGAAACCACAAAAGCAACGAAATGCCCAAGGGGGACGAAGCGAGGTGATCATTGGTCACTGAAGAACTAGGACCTATATTGCCAATACAAGAATTTGGAAAGGAGGGCGAGTTCATTCTCGCTCAATACTCTTCCTCGCTGCTCGCTGTCCCCCAAAACATTTAAGTATGCTACCTAAGCGGAAATGACCAGAGTATATATATCATATCAATCACAACAAATGTATCCCTTCCTATGCCAACAAAAATGACTGGCTTAAGAGAAAGGATAGACTACCCCCAAAAGATGAATTCGTTCTCTGCCGCACCTGTGCTCGAGCTTTCACCAGTATGTTTCTCATGGTGACTGTTATGGTCATGGTCGCAGGCTAAATGAATAAAATTTGGAAGCCCGTTTTTTCCTGTCGTACCGGGAAAGTTGGTTACTCTAATAACTTGTGCTCTGGATATTCGTTTCGAGTTACCGGTATTGATACTTGATTTTTTTCTTCTTTTCCGAGACTGAGATTCCTTATGATATTAGTACTAGGACCCCAACCTTACACCTATGTGCAGTCCTCCAAAGTATCTTACAAAAGTTAATAATTGAGGCATGAGGCCCAAGAGACAAGAGAAAAAGGAAACCGAAACCCATTAAAAATAATTTGTACAATGCGCCCGCTGCAGAAAAAGGACCACCCAAAACCCGGGAACGGAAACAAAAATAACCCCCCAGAGGATTAAACATATCACACTAAGAGAAATGCATACTTGTAAATAGTGTCAAGCAAAAGAAAACACAAAGCGCCCACCAATTTAAACCAACGCCAACCTAAAAATTCAAAAAGTCAAGTTGCAAACTACCAAAAAACCAAACTCAAAAATGTGATAACAAAACACGCCGACGCCCTCTCCCCTCTACCTTACTACCTATCCATCGCCTATCCTACCACTCTCTGGCGTTTCCAAGTTCCTCACGTCCCTGCTCTCCCACTCCTCCACTTCCTCAACGACAAGTCTTCGCTCATCCACGACGAGCCCAATCTCTCTGATAAACTCCTGGGTGATGGACAAAGGCCTACTCTCCCGCTTCCTAGCGACGCGGACCATCTCCAGGACTTCTCCTGCGTCGGCAGGCATCGCCATGGCTCCATCTGGTTGGTTGTGGTGGTGGATGCATAAGCTTGTCTTGCTAGTGCCGAACAGACTCCCACCACTCCCACCTCTTGCTCCAGTGCTGGTAAGGCCTAATTCGGAGGCAGCTTCGCAGTACCCCAGATCGAAGGTGTTGGTTTGGGAGCTGGTGTTTAGCTCCGCAATGTGTTTTAGGTCTTTAGGCGGAAAGGTTGGCGTGGGTACCGGTGACAAGTGGTGGTGGCGAAGGTGGCTGTGGGATTTGGCGCATTTCAGGTTCGGAAAGAGGCGGGTTAGGACTGCTTTGTAGGTAGGTAGACAGGCACAGATCATTCCTGCGCTGGATTCTAGGGATGTTAGGTTCCTGGAGGTGCTGTCGTTGTCTGAATTCCGTTAAAACTGCTTGGGAGAGGGAGGGGGGGGAGGGTGATATACAGGTTCTGTCATCGCTGGCTCGTGGGGCATGCGCAATAAAACCCATCCTTATGATACTGATAATGCACGCGCTACTTTTATTACTCACTGATGGTCAATACTAGTTCATCCCCCCCCCCTTCGCCCCCCAAAAAACAAAGAGCAAGGACAACCAACAAACTGGCAATAGTAAAAATTCCCACAACCCACAACTTCTGCCTCCTGGCCACCGGCACCGTCCACATCATCCAGATGGGGAAAGACAGCAGAACCAGGTCCGTGAAAACGTTCCCCGCACAATTGTACCAAGTGAGAACGACCACGGACATCCGGCACTTGCCCACGTCGGCGGGAAGGCTCAGGTCGTAGGCTTTGCTTATGGGGTCGCATTGGAAGATCCAGATGAGGATTTGAACGAGGTAATTTAGGAATATGAAGACCAGGAAGACGTAGTTTACGCGTCGGAAGGCCTGGTCGACGGATATGCGGAGGTACAGGAATACGAGGGAGGTCTTTATGAAGCAGAATTCGAGGTTTATGGGAATGGCGCTTAGGTAGATCAGCTGTCGGGTATGGGTCAGCTTTGGCGATGTTGAAGGGGGAGGAGGAGAGGAGGACCCTCGTGTATGTTGGGAAGCCTTCATCTGGGACGTATTTCCTGTGTGAACCGCCGCCGTAATGGATCGCTACATCGAGACCAACCGTCAATTCACGATCAAGCAGTATAGCTAAACACCGATCGAACAAACAAACAAACCAGCAAGAAGCATTCCAGTCCGTATAGCCATTAACAACTACAGTAACCCTCCCATATCAATTAGCATCAGCGCCCAACCCTTCTCTTCACCCTTCACTTTCATCCCATGGAAACAACCACAGTAACATACCCAGGCAATCAAAATGCAAGCTATCGCCAAAAAGTCAGCAAATCGTCCCCGTAAGGGAAAAAGAAAAACCCACTATCATCATGCCCAAAATGCTTCGTAATCCTACACCTGGAGTAAATCCTTACCCCAATGGCAAACGAGCTCACGACGAGTAAACAAGTCTGTAACGCCACCATCGACGGCGCCTTGCTATCGGGTCCGTACCCAACAACCATCGTGAAGGTGCCGATGTAGTACGAGTGCAGGGCATTCCCAGATCCCTGGATTGGGATTTGGCAGGAGCAAAGGGGGGGGAGGGGTATTTACAAGCAGGAGTAGGAGATGGGATGCGGACATGGTTGTTATACGGTATCACTTTTATTGTCATTATTTAGAATTACAGGATGGTGTGGTACCTATGTAAGGTACTATCAAGTGTCAAGCTACGGTAGGGGAGAAGGGAGGAGAGAGAACACTATTTTCGGTCATGAGGATTTTTCATAAAGATCAGCAGGAAGGAGGAGGAGGAGTGGAGTGGAGTGGATAAAGTTCCAGTATGACACAGTAAAACTAACGAACCCCCCCACGCACAGCATCATGCCGGTACTGCAACTCGTACTGTACTTCAAAACGAAAACATAGCGAAAAAATAGACGACCAACAACACAAATCTAGCCTCCCGCCCTCACCGCCTCGAAAACCTCTATCGTGGAAGCCGAAGAAAAAAAGGAATGAAAAAGGCGGCACCAGCCGCACCCAACCCGCAACTACGGTAACGACACAAATACAGCACAAATCCAACCATTCGGGACCCGTGCACACCCAGTATACATCGTGGGGGCGTTAATCTCCACTATTATTGGCTGGATGGGTGAAACAGAAGGAGGAGTGGGAACGCGAACGGGCCTCCTCTTGGTTCGAGTGCCGCGGGATCGGATTCGGGATGGTATGGGAGATGGGAGGGAGGAGGGAGGGCTTGGTCGGTGGTGGGGATTGAGGATTCCGAGGTTGGATTAGGATGGCTGTCAGGGCTGTGGGAGGCGTGTGTAAGTACAAGTACGATACCCTACTGCGCTTGTTGAAGCGAGGAGGTGGTCATGTTGTCTCACTCGGGATCTCGCCAAACTCTAGACTTTTGGTACTCGAGTACAGTACTCGTATATTGGTATCATACTGGTATTACAAGTCTATCTTACATCGCGACCAACCCCCAAATTACTATACTTGTAGCTATCGTACTCATACTCTACCCAGCGCCCATCTACCGTGCATTTCAATTTATAAAGTATCCGGACGGTTTGCTGCCAAGACAAGTGCTAATCAATGCCCAAGCGTCCGAATACTTTACAAGCTGCCGAGTATGATACCCATCAACCAAATCCGGAACCCCTCCAGTTCCATACCGGTACCGGCGGGCTATGATACCGAGCATGATTACCAACACTTTACTGGCCACACTCCTCCTCACGTTCCGCCCACGGATCACCCTCCCCGAAACCCAGAACCCAAAGCCATCCACAAAAACACCCCCAGTCGACCCCCAACCTTCCACCAATTAAGCCTCCCTGTTCCAATCTTCTCGGGTCCAGGTATGACATCGGGGCTCTAACCTACTCGGGTAAACCTTTCCTACTCAATTTTACCATCACCATGGTGCGGCCCGGCGAGTGTTTGCCTGACTTGACTTGAAACCTCGATTGCGGTAGGTTGAAATGATATCATTTTATGACGAAGAGAAGGCGTTGGGAGAATAAATTTTATTTTGTGTGCGCGGGAGGGAGGGAGGGAAATTTCGTTGGGGGTGAAAGGAAACTAATAATATTATGAATACCGTATGATACGTGGAAGAAAATGAAAGGAAAATCAAAGAGAGGCCCGATTGCATGCATGCTTGGGTGAATGTAGTGGAAGGAGCGTTGTTTATCAGACGCCGATGCTGGGCTACAGGGACCTGTCCTGTGCTTGAGCGGAGAACGGCAATACTCGCAGTAAGCTGCAGCGCTGCACTTCGGTAGCACACTCGAATACCGGCGGAGCAGTTCGGATATCCCGGCCGAACCCTCCTCCGTCCTAAATAACCAGAGATGGCCCACAGACTCCCTCCTAACCTCGTCAAACTCGTCAAACCCACCCACCACAAAACGACGTGGAACCGCACTTCCCATCACCTCCAATTAACCCATCCAACCCCGCAAATCACCACGCCTAATGCCCACCTCGCACCCCTCACCAGCCCCACTATACCCCCGCCCCCGTCACCAGTACTCTGCACAAATCCACCGACCCCATTACCCCCTCCACTTGCCACAACCCCGCCTTCACTCCCCTCCGCTATCTGCCCAACGCTCTGATTCCTACCATCACTAGAGGCAGTAGGACTGTGGGCGGTGGTGGTGTTCCCGGGGGCCGCCACGCCTCGACACTCGGTCCTAAACTTGCAGCAAGCGACGGCGCCGGCGTCATCGTACCCGCAAGTGTAGTCGACAGGACAGCAAAAGGAGGGTTCGGAGATTGTAGCGCAGGAGAGGTGGTTTGGTGGGCATTTTTCGTCGGCGCGGGACGCGGTGGTTGGGTAGATGTGGAGCATGGCGAGGAGGAAGGTGGCTAGGAGGAGGTGGAGGTGGAGGTAGATGAAGTGTTGAGAAGGCATCGTTTGTTTGTCTGGTGTTTGTCTGGCTATGGACGTGCTCGTACAGAGGGGAGGGGTTGGCGCTGGTGGGATTATATTCGGTGGGCGTGAGAGAAAAATCAGAAAAAGGGTTATGTATGATGCTGTGGAACTTCCCTATCAAAGCACAGCACAGCGCAGGGTGATACGCACAACAAGTTAACAAACCCGTGATATACCATCAACATGATACATTATCACACATCCTGCTTTCCTGTTCCTTCGTTGTCACGCCTGCGTTGTCTCACCGCCCGGTTGACACAGCACCCATTGGCCAATCACCGTCCTCCAACTCCTCCCAACCAATGAGATTCCACCTACCCGCCTTGTTCGCGTCCTCGGCTGGAGTTGTTTTCTCTCGGTTTTCGCTTTGTTGTGGCTGGACTGAAGTTAAGTGCTGGATTGTGAATTGGCGGATTCATTGCCAATGGATGCTATTTTGGATTGGGCTGCGGAAACATCGATATGGGTTTTGGTTTTAATTTTGGGGGGTTTACTATGCGCGATATTATGCTGAGTTAGCTGGCGTGATTGTTTTTTTTGTTTTTTTCAGAAAAAAAAAAAACGGGGGGAATAACTAATACTTGGGGGCAATGGGGTGTTGGCAACGGAATCTCCAGGCAGTTGCGTGTGACTTTTTGTCTGGTAGGATATCTTTTTTGGTATGATATTCTCTTTCCTTTGTCCATCACGAATATCTACTCAGATGTTCTGCTGGGGCTACCGTGCTCTCCGGTATCCCACTAACATTATAAATTTAATTTCCATTTCCTAACGTGCCCATTCGTGCATGGGGCGAAAAAATGTCTCCGATACAACTAACCCTTGGTTTTCCCGCTCCCGAGTGATGTCCCATGACAACAACAGTTATCCTGCAAGGGGTACTGATGTCTAGCGAAACCCCCTTCCCTACCTCTCCTGATAATTTGGAGAAATTACCAATTGGACCAATGTAATATCTGGCCTCTTGAGAAGCGCATAAGAAACAGCCTGACTGCCACGGACGATAGTAATCAGCCGGAAGGGAAATGGATGAATGGTCAGAAAAGGCCATGTTGGCGGAAGAAAAAATAAAGGCATTTAAAAAATAATGCGGTGAATTCGTGCGGAGGTGCTGTAAGTGCTGAAATGGCTAAAATCATACAAAGCCACGTACCTGGCCAAGGCAAGGCGGAAGAGGAGATACTACCGAGTACGAGCACTATATACAGACCTCATCCCCAAGTTCATCCTGTCGTCTTGGTCGCTTGGTTGTTACGCTCCCCCCCCCCCGAGGGATCTCGGAAGAAGTGATTTGTCTCCTCCATTTCTGGTTCCTCAATCACTTCCGCTTGCCGCTCTCCACAGAACGATAAGGGCTATGGATTCCCGCTGGTCCCCAGAGGAGCTGACAAGAGAATCTCTCGTCTCAGCCAGTAATTTCCTTGCGAGATAGGATGGCCCAGTCGGCGGACGAGTAGGGGCTGGTGGTTCACTGGGCCTTGGTGGCCGCATCTCAACGTATGAGTGAGAGGAAAGCCGGGGGTACGCCACAGCCTAAATCAACCCCTAGGCCTATAGCCTCGGCTGGAGACATTGGAGGGCTGTGAGAGGAAGGCGGGATTCCAGGTTCTGGAGTTGGGGAGATCGGGGAGGGTTACTCTCGGGCAGTGAGCGGGATGGATGAGAATAATGTGGAGGGTTCTGATACAGAAGTGAGGCGTGGAAAGGATTCACTGATGGGGGTCTTGATATCTTGCGGGGGCGATCCAGGTCTCGGGAGTGCCGAGTCGGACGGAAGGTTCGGGGGTTGGGGGTGGTGGTGTTGGGGTTGGATAGAAATGTTGGGTTGGGGAAGAGGGAGAGGGGTGGATAAGGACTGGTGGGTGGGCTGGAATCTTGAGTGCTTGCCGGGGGCACCTAAGCTATTGGCAGGGTATTGGCTGTCACTAGTGGTGTCACTTGGACTGGACGTGAAGTGGCGATAAGGATTTTTGTGGGAGTGGGAGTAGACGTCGGCTGAGCAACTGGAATTGGTGTTGTCTGTGCTGGAGGCGGGATCGGGCTAGGTGGAAGCGTTGTCGGGGGTGGAGTAACAGAAACCGATGTTGATATCAGTTGAGGTGAGAGCACCGCTGTAGCGGGCCTTGGTATTGCCGCCGTTGGCTGAATAACAATACTTGTAATTGGGGGAGCTTGAGCTGTGGCTGAAGGTTGGACATCAGCATCGTCCGTCTCGTCTTCCTTCCCATACTTTCGGCCCTCCTCCTTGTTTCTATTGCTATCCGGAATGTCAGGTGTATCAGGGATATCAGGAGTATCTAGACTATCTGGTGTATCTTGGGATCTAGGGACTGGCATCTAATATGAAGTAAGTTTATCCGTGGTGGGAACCTTACCCACTCTCGATGCTACTATTGGAATATTCAGAACTAAACCAAAAGACATAGAGCGAAGACGATAGCAGTCTTTTTTTTTTTTAAGGGGTGATACTTCCCTCTTAGGGTCCTCATGTTAGGTATTTGGGACAACCAGGTGCATACCTTCAGAGTATCCGTCTGCTGCTTTTAACCTTGCACTCGATATCATACTAGGCGTCAATTAAACATTTTGGCTGTTTCGAAATAAAAGCTATATCTCCCCAGACAAAAGCCTCCATCCTATCTATCCTCACTTCTATCTTCACTTAACGCCGCTGCAGGTGCTAAGGCAAAGGAACCAGGGGGGGGGAGTTTAGAGCCTGGGTAGTGAGTATGTATGCCGACGGAAAGTGCGGATGAGGAGCCATAGCTGAAACCTATGATACCTCTTCGCCAGAGCGATGTGACTCTGGTATACTAAATGGAACTCAGCGCTTCTCCCCATATGCAAACCAGAGCGACAAGCAGATAAACGAAACGGTCCCCCACTAGCACAATATTGTTTTGGATAATTTACCGGGGTATCTTTTTGACGGATAATTTCCACATCCGAATCAGGTCAGAACGACTGGTCCTGGGTAGAATACCGGTACCTGGGTTTGGATTGGAGGCATAGACCTTACAGGTTACGGGCAAAAAGTACCTGAACACAGGTAATTCTTGCTGGATACTTGTAGACTACTACCGAGGTGGTGTCCCAGACGCACATCCTCGCCACCACAGGGGTAGATTCCGGATCGGTGGCGATAGGCGGCAAATGTTGGCTGGAGCTTAAGTTTAGTAGGGCTTCAACTCTCTCTAGCTACAAGAATCAATCAATAGGGTATTATAACTCACGGAAGGAAGGGAAAACTGACTCGAGTTGGACTCTCGGTGTGAGACTCAAAAGTGTGACTGAGACTCGGTTTAAGTGAGCACAAAGACATAGCGTCTAGCTTCAAGATAATACCATGTTTCTGATCTCCTCAGACGCTAGAAGTTCTGGGAGCTATCTGGTTGATGTTAGTAAGCCTAATTATCAGTTTGCGATGTCCGGGGGAAAAGCTTGACATTAGGAACCCCTGTACAGTACTCGAGTACGATAGAGATGTTTGTTTTTCTGTAACTTAGCGAGCCACGGGTAAAATGGCTTGTCAGGTGCGACGTACGGTAAATTAGCGGGCAATGCCAGAAGAGACTAGAGCGTTTTTGAGGATTGTTTTCGGAAGTAATGAAATCTGGAGGTCTTCCACAGCTAAATTGTCTGGGTTCATCGTTCACTGAGGAAGGTGCAATATTAATCAGTCGTTCTTGTCTTTATTGCCCGATAGATGTGTGTGTACCGATCACGTGTTGAGTATATATGCACACTTCCCTTCTAAAGTATCATATAAAAGAGAAAGGCGTTTGGCCTCAGTGATCTTCAAATCCGTACCTACTCACTCTGTCAACACCTAGGCCTGGATATGGCATAACGTTAAGGTCCAATAGTTTCGAATCGCTGAGCCCTGTTTTGCAAAATGGTGTAGGTCACGAAGTGGGAAGAATGGTCGAAGCCTTCTGGGAATATTATAGAGTACAAGCTAGCAAGGGGATGAAAGTCGTGGATGAGAGGTGTAATCTAAGAGATAGTCAACTGTAATATATATACTGCCGTAATTTGTATAAGAAATACTGACGACACCCCGGTCCCCTCATATACATATAGCCTATCATGCATCCATGTACTATGCGTGGTGCTGCCTTGCGCCCCCCAAACAAGTCTGTTTCAAGGCAAATCCTGGTTAATGGAGGAAAATAATGTCAACAACACACAGTACTATAAATTGAGGAGGGTATCATACTGAAATCTCTCCCAAGCCATCATTGGTTACATCCCTCTGATTATATCCTGCTCTATCCCATGTTGGACCGTAGGGTAGGCACTAGATACATTTTGCTGGTCTTGGGTATCTACTGGAGGTTGGGATCTCAATTATGGCAGAAATGGGTATACTCAGGAGCCACTGTCCTCACTGAGTGGGCGCGGCCTCCTTATTTGAACAACGATGCCCACCAGGCCATCTCCACAAAGCATGGTCGCTCCCTAGAGCTGTAATTTGGGCGGATTTTATTGGGTAGGTTGGGGCAGGCCCCTCAGTAGGATCACCTGGAAAGGCTGGAATTGGGGTGAGTCCTGTCAGGTGTTTGCCCTCACATGAAAACGGGGAGTCTAACACCGTCTATTATAAAATCTGGAGTAGTAACTTGCTGGTGGATGTTCTTGAATGCATAGTAAGCTATCCTTTGTAGGGGTATATTTGTCTCGTTTTGGACCGAATTCACAGTCTTGGACTTCTTCGACAATTTTGCATTGAGGATTTTAAATAGGGTCTACATATCATAGTATCATAATTTATAAAGCGATTGTCTTTTATGTCTAGCTTATCAGCACCCTGCCCAATATGAATATAACCTTATCGCAAGCAGATCTCCGACTAGACTCTGATTACGAGTGACAATTCATGATTACCGGAGAACCAATGTGGGGTACGATACGGTATCATACTATGATAGCTTCCTGGTCCCGTAGGGGTACCAGTGCGGTATCAGATCCTAACACATCCGTTCTGTTTTCGCCACCAATCAACGATAAAAAAACCTCAACCCCGACGCACCAAACCAAACCACAGAGATCCCCAGAGGACCCGGGCGCAAACTCCCCTTCTCCCTCCTTTGCCCACCCCATCAAGTCATAACACAATTCCATTCCAGATCTCTGCGCTGTAGTAACCTTACCTCGCTCCCTTCCGTCTTGTTCCATCCGACCTCACCCACGCTTACACCTCCCAAAAAGACTCGACGTCATCTTGTCGCTTACATAACAACCATCCCACCAACCACATCGACCATCACAACCAGCCGCCACACGACAACTCCGCCAACCACCATCACCACCACCACTACTATAACAACATGCGCCCACCAAGAGCCATCCTCCCCGCCGCGCGGCACTATCGCTATCGCTACATGTCCAGCAGTAGCGGCAGCAGCCACAGCCACTACGACCCGCCAAGTGGGTGGTTCCTGAATGTTCCGCCGGGAGAAAAGCCCGTGAAGGAGGGGTGGGAGAACATTTTCTACTGGGGCTTCTTTGGAAGCTTGTTTGCTGCGGGCGTCGCATATGCCTATAAGCCTGATACTTCGTATGCTCTTGTTTCTTTTTTTTCCTCCCCGTTTGCGAGGGATGGGAGGATGGGAGGCTGATGATGTTTGTGGATGTAGTATCCAAACGTGGGCACTTGAAGAAGCTAGGAGGAGATTAGAGGCTGAGGGGATTTTGGAGGACCCATCGAGTCCGGGAGCTTCGAAGCATGAGATTAGGACTGTGTCTGGGCTTGGGCGTGGGGGGAAGGCGTAAGGGGAGTTCGTTCGAGGGAGGGTTAGTGTTGGATAGATGTTTTGATTGACGGGGGGTGTAACTATTTGGCATTTTTCCTTTCTTTTTCCATTCAAGTTTTCGTCTTTGCTAAACCTTTTACCCTACGATTTCGAGGACTCGATTGCGTGGTATTTTTTTCTTCTTGTTCTAGGAGGGGGGTGTTTTTTTTTTTTCGTTCCCCGATGGATTGTTGGATTGCGGATGGATTGGTTAGACCGGGCAGGGGATTACGGTGTAGCGATTTCTGTAAAAAGTGATAAAAACACACTCAAAAAAAAAAAAGGGAAAAAGGGAAAGGGGAAAAAAGGAAGAGATATATCATTTCTATTTGGGTGAGCATGAATGCTTTCCCGGAACAATGACTACAGTATCTTATATCGAAGGGGGAAAAAATATAAAAAATGGTAAGAATCTAATTTTCCCTCAACACCCCACCCCGAAACTGAAGGAAATAAAATGGAAGAAAAAAAGGTATCTATCTAGTTTAAATTAGAGTTGGTGTTGGGGAATAACGTAACTATCGAATTATCCGTTAGCATGACTATTATATCAAAGCGGAAGATGGATGGGTGGGGAGAACTAACCTCCAATCACTCTCGACATCCCCATACTGCCTCTGCTCCATCCACTTCCACATTCTCTCGGCGAGCACGCCCGCTTCCTTCCCCTCCTGCAGGGGTATCGTAATGTCTCTAGGTGTACCACCAATGCCGCCATCCCAGGAAATGCGTCTAATCGGTGATACAACCGCGGCGGTCCCACTCCCGAAGGCCTCGACCAACCTGCCTTCATCTGCAGCTTTAACTACCTCCCCGATGGTGAATTTACGCTCGCTAACCTCCCAGCCCTCCTTAGTGAGGTGCTCCCTCGCGAGCGCAAGGATGCAGTCTCTGGTGACACCTTCGAGAATAGTTCCGTCCAACGGAGCAGTAACAATTTCCTTCTGGCCTCCAGGGGTGATCCACGCGGCGAAGAGGTTCATTGTTCCCACTTCAGTGACATATCCTTCCTCGCCAAAGAGCCAGAGGTTTTGATGGAAGCCACGAGACGCAGCGTCAAGTTGGGGGACGATACAAGGCGCATAGTTTCCGCCGAGCTTCATGTCTCCGACACCGCCGGGCCAGGCACGGATGTAGCGGCTGGTCGCCTCAAGACTGACTGCTTTGAATCCAGTAGGATAATACGGGCCTACCGGGGAAGCAATAACAAATAGCAGTGCACTCCCGGGTTTGCCAACGCCCAAAGTGCTCTGGGTTCCAATCATGGTGGGTCTGAGATAGAGGGAATAGCCCCGCTTATCCGGAATGAACCTTTGCTCCAAGTTGACAAATGCAGCAAGGCATTTGGTCATTTCTTCAATAGAGAATGACGGAAGAGCAATGCGAACAGAGGATTTATTCAAGCGCTGCATGTTTTTATGAGGGCGGAACATACGGATGCTGGACTTCCCGTTCACGGTGGAGCGATAGGCCTTCATTCCTTCAAAGCATTCGAAACCGTAGTGGAAAACGCAGGTTGCGGGATCGAGGGAGAGGTTTTGATATGGAGTTATCCTAGGGGCGGCCCAGCCAGATCGAGCGGTCCATTCGATAGATAGCATGTGGTCTACATTCTTTATTGTAAGTTTTCTTGGTCGATGTGCAGTAGGGAAAGTGGGGGTACCGGTAAAGTTGCGCCCAAAGATAAGGTCCTCTGGTTTCATCAGAGCCTTTGGTGTTTGGGTGCGGGTAATGGTCAATTTAGAAGCATCGATGTCAGGGAGCTTGGTTTGAGTGCTATAGGCTCTCAGGGCCTGTGGGGTGCGAATCGCCCGGAGGAGGGAGGAGCGAAGCATTCTGTGGAATGCTTAAGGACGAGCGGAGAGTTGTGGAGGAAGAATAAGAGGTAGAGAGGAGAGGGGGTGAGGAGGGTGAGAAGGGCCGATGCAAGGGTGGGTTCGACTACCGGTATCAATTTGGGTTAGAACACGGAAATTGATGGTGGGGGTAAAAGATGCCATACAGTAGTTCTGCTTGAGATAAACCGGCATTGGAAAAAAAAAGAAGAAGAAAAGGTGCTTGATACAATTATAACAAGAAAAATGTTTTGTAAGAGATTTTTGATCTTTTGGTTTCTATTGTGCAGGTCTGGAGAAGGGTTCTGCACCTTTGTTATTCGGTTTTGAATGCCATACGGTAGCATAGAAAGAACTCGGGTACTACCGAGCCCCGGCATTTGCTCCTGCAGGGGTTGCCTCACGGCAATGTCTCCAAATTGTTCAATGTAATGTCCTTGGTGTAATGTTTTATTCAGTATAATGTAACGTGTAATGTGCGCGGTGTGGTGTTCTATTTAGTGTAATGGTGTAATGTTTTTACTCATTCAGGTACTTTGCATTCAAATTTTCCCTCCTTGATCAAGTTCCATACGCCTTTCCAGAATTTACGCATTTTCAACGTCCAGTTTGGTGCCAAATCCCAGCAGGTGAGAAAGAAAGGATAATATTGAGTTGTGGGTAAATCGCAGAGGTCCCATCATAATATCATGAGGTCCCTGTTGGCACATATTTTCTCAGTATGATTGTGTAGTGAAAGTATATTGTATATCGAATAAATAGGTTTAGGGCTTGATATCGAGAAACAAATTTAATTTCATCATGACATTGTAGTTTAAATAATATGGAATTCACAATAATTAATGTGTGAAAGCAATACAATAATATTATTATAATACTTTATTAAAATTTTCTTCTTCTTTTAACAAATTCATAATATCTTCTGAAGAGCAAAATCTCAACAGACACAGATTCTGATAGGGATTCGAGTGACTTAATAGGCTCTAATTGAGTTATGTCACAACTTGTGACTGTATCATACCTTTTTAAGCGGCAGGGTAACTCTTGCCTCGCTACGGTTTTGATAGTGATAGTCTTTACTATAATTATACTCAGATATACTCTCGCTTCCTTTATTGTGCCATTTAGTTCTCACCGTGGGTGTTGTTCTGGGCATTTGCAGCAGCTGTCAGGTTGTGGAAGCGCCCATGTCGATACTGTCACCAGCTTGCGTGTTTGCTTGCTCAGCCCAGCCTCCCTTTCTTCCTTTAATACGGCATCAACTTCTTTTGTACCACCTTAGACTTCATCTCTCCTTATCCTTTAACAGAGAGTACCGCTCTGGCTTCTCCCCTGAGGAGATAGAGTATAACGGCAGAAAATGTTTGCGAATGCTCTGAAATCGTTCACTTCGAATATAACATCAAATTACACGCTTTCACCTTCCCCGAGCGGCCATTCAGGGCCCTGGAAAATTTATGATGCAAAAAAAAAAAAAAATCCGAACCAGGCGGTTAGTGTCTTTGTTTTCGAACGAAAATCTCTTGATTCGGGCGGGTCTTCCGGCGGGCTTTCTCTTCGCGGGTCCAGTTCCAAAGATGGTCTGAGGGCAGCCCAGGACGAAGTGGTCGACCGATTGAAGAAGGAGGCAAGCCTGCTTGCCCGCCTACGACATCCTTCTATTCTCGAGCTTGTGGAACCGGTGGAGGAGATGAGAGGCGGTGGGTTGATGTTTGCAACGGAACCGGTTATGACGAGTTTGGCGGTCCTGCTTGCGGAGAAGGATGAGGAGGAGCGGAGCAGTGGGGGGAGATATGTTGTCGATGATGGGAAGGGCGGGCGGAGGAGACGAGAGGTTGAGATTGATGAACTAGAAATTCAGAAGGGGCTACTGCAAGTTGCAAAGGGGTTGGAGTTTCTACATGAGAGTGCCTCACTTATACATGGGAATCTAACACCGGAAAGCATAATACTCAACGTCAAGGTCAGTCCTTTTTCTCTAAATCCAGGGGATAGGTTAGGGAGTGCTGTTATCCATAACCTTTCACATCTTATATAGCTTCAGTGATTATAGCTAATTTGTTATAGTCCGACTGGAAACTCACCTCCTTCTCATTCACAGTGACGTCTGTCAATCCCCCACTCCCGGCACCCTACGACCCTCGCCTACCATCATCCGTTCAATTATCACTTGACTACGCATCTCCGGACCTAGTACTTGATCAGAATTTGACACCTTCCGCAGATTTGTTCTCCCTGGGTCTGCTAATTGTAGCGCTATACAATCACCCGCACCGCTCGCCCTTAGAAACACATCATGCAACGTCAACATATCGCAGATTGTTGGCCTCCGCCTCTACTACACCAAATAGTGGAAACAACTATCTATCTTCTCGCCCACTCCCACGACCACTTGTTGAGACGCTCCTCTCCAGACTGCTAACGAGACGGCCGGCAGGTAGGGTTACAGCGTGCGGATTTCAGCAGAGTCCCTATTTCGATAATATACTTGTTTCAACCCTGCGATTTCTGGAAAGCCTTCCTGCCAAAACTCCGTCAGAGAAATCGTCCTTCATGCGCGGGTTGCTAAAAGTGCTTCCGCAATTTCCTAGGGGTGTTCTTGAGAAGAAAATCCTTCCAGGACTTGTTGAGGAACTCCGCGACGGCTCAATGCTAGCTCTAGTTCTCCCAAACATATTTTTAATTGCGGAGAACGCTAGCGCAAGGTTATTCTCTGAGAAGGTGCTTCCGAAGCTAAAAGAAGTCTTCATAAATCACGTTCCAAGCACGACAGAGCACAAGACCGCTGCTGCAAAGATCGCTGAACGGGAGAGGGAGTCTGGGCGTGAAGGTGGGCTAACAGTGCTACTATCAAACTTAAACATCATTAAGGATAAGACTACTGCAAAGGAGTTTAAAGAGGATATACTATCGGTACATCGCGCAGCACTCGAGTCGCCAACCCATGCTTTGCAAGATTTAGCCCTGCGCTCCATTCCAACAATCTTGCCAAAGCTTGACTTTCCGACTCTAAAAAACGACCTATTCCCCGCTGTTGCTAGCGTGTTCACAAAGACCTCATCCCTCGGGATTAAGATTCGCGGCCTAGAGGCTTTCAAAGTGCTCTGTTCGCCAGCTGCTGCCGCAACCTCGGACGCACCGGAATTGGATAAATACACCATCCAGGAAAAGCTTATTCCGTTATTGCGTGGAATCAAAACCAAGGAGCCCGCCGTCAGTATGGCGGCACTGGACGTGTTCAAGGTCATTGGCAAGACGTGTGATAGGGAGGTTGTCGCCATGGAGATTCTGCCATGTCTCTGGAGTATGAGCTTTGGGCCCCTATTAGGCGTAGAGCAGTTCACGGCGTTTATGGAGGTTGTGCGGCAGGTTAGTTCCCGGATTGAGGCAGAACAGGTACGGAAGCTACAGGAGCTTAGGACCGAAGGGGAGAGTGGTGCTGGTGCGGGTGACATTTTAAGCTTCGGAGGGATGCCCGGGATGAGTTCCGGAATTACCGGAGGTGGTGGGGACGATAACTTTGAAAATCTGGTTTTCGGAAGGGGAGGTGGGGATAAGTCTTCGCTCGTTAATAACGGTGGTTTCGATACTCCATGGAATAGCACGAATGCAGGCGGGGGTGGTACGGTTACGGCACAACGGTCCGAGCCAAGGTTCAGTTGGTCTACTCCTTCCTCGACGACAAATCTCCATTCCTCCTCCTCATTCTCAGGAGAAGTATTACAACCTCAGCAGCAAACTCGGACGATGACCCCGGAAGCTAAAATGAGCTTCCAACCTCTAACTCCAACCTCTCCATCTCACTCCACCGCCTTGAATTCGGTGAGCAAGAACGCGTTCTCCAACCTCAACCTAGGTTCAGGTTTTGGGAGCACGACGTCTCTGCGCCCTCAGCCTTCCCACCCACAGAGTGTTAGCAGTACAAGTTCCAGTGGTGGTGGCATAGATTGGTCCGCAGCAGCGACAAGACGGAGCTTCTCCTCAACAACTTCAAACACCCAAACCATCAGTCTCTGGGACACCCCGCCATTAAAGCCCACACAATCACCCTTAGGTGGCGGCTTCAGGCCGCCCGCCCAACAGAACCAACAGAATCACCCCACAATTCTGTACGGTCAGACAAGACAACAACCCGCACCGACTACCTCAACTGGTTCATTCTCTGGCTTCACGATACCGCCGCCACCGGGAGCTGACACAAGTAATGCAGGAGGGGGAACGCCTGGAGGAGGGTTTACATTGACACTTCCGACTAGCATGAATAAGAAGAGTACAGAGAAGAAAGGCTTAGACGCCTACGAGAGTTTACTATGATTTGTTCTGTTTTTGTTTTTTCCTTTTATTTTTTGTAAAGGTCACATTATTTCCTGTAGGGAGGGCGTCGTAGTAGGTATAGATTGGCCGGAGTACTTTTTGATTAGTTTAATTTTCAAGCAAGCAAGCAGCAAAAGCTATGCCATACCATGCCTTCAAGTATTTTTTCCCCTTTTCCTTCCTTTCCTCATTCCTCCTCGTAGAAAGCCCCTTGATCTTCTCCACCGCATCCTCCAAATCCTCGTACCCGAAACCGGAAGCCTCCTCTCGCGCAACAATGCGCCCCATACTATCACCATCCACCCCCCTTGCCCCCATTAACCTAACAACAATTGGCATGCTGATGCCTACCTCCCCGAAAACGAGTGCTATTCCCCCGGCAACAGCATCACAAAGCGTCAACCTGCCAAAGGCACCAGCATACAGCGCTTAACACTCAACCGGTCAACACCATCCTGAAAAATTCCCGGATAGTCTCGACAGCAGCTCTCCCACTGGTGCCTAGCATATTCTAGAGGGTAGGGCGTGGTGAGTTGGGATGTCGAGTGCGTTCATGCTTAGTCCTGCACCTCCTACCATCGTTCCAGTTCTCGCCGTGGGCGATGGCTATTATGTACGCTTCGGTTGCTGTTAATTGCTCCATCCTCTCGGCGGAATGCCGGGTGTTTGGAGAAGGGAGATTTGCGGGCGGGGGTTGATACTAGTACTGGTTGTAGGATGGGATAGAGAGGATTTTGGATCGGATGTGGTAGGTACGGACAATGTTCAGGGTGTGGAGTGAACTTCTCTGGTCTTTGGGGGTTACCTATTGGGTTCCTTGGGCCTTCGTCGGGGAGTTTTAACATTCTTGAACCGAATTATGCTAGGTGGGAGACCATTTTCACACTTGCATGGGATAACTGGGTGGTAGGAATATGGTTAGATGTGGGAAGAGTGATACATGGTGAATATGGGGTGACTTACGATACCACCTGTATGATATCTTTTCTTCTATCGTACTGCTGAATCACCGGGGCTGAGCCACCGGGGGCTCTTACCGCACCTACGCGGCCAACTATTTTGCCCTCTTCGGCGGTGAGTCCAGCAAGGAGCCCATAACCGGCCTATCACATATCTGCCCTCCTGCCCTCCATCCTGCCCTCCTCCTCCATAATTTAATCCCAGAGAGCATAGCACCATACCCACTACTCCTAAACCGCTCCTCTCCTCCTCCTCCTATAGCGCCACGACCCATATTTCCACATCCCCGCCAACTCCCCCTAATAACCACAACCCCCCACTCCAACCAACGTCGTGCGCACAGCCCAATCCCCACCCATACCCGCAGCAACAACGAATTTCTACCATGAGCCGCATAACTAGTCGAAGCCACGGCTTCATAACTCAACGCCCCGATTTTGCGCTGATGGCGACCACGCCGGGTGCGAAGTCAGGGTGCGGACATGAAGCCGATCTGGCGGCGGGCTGCGGCGTTGATGATACCCGGACAGTTTGCGCCGAAGGGGCGAGAGCGGGATTGGGATTTCGGATACGTGCTTCGCAGGGCTGATATCGGCGGTGTTTCGGCGGCTATGGACTCGCCCCTTGATTGCGGAGGCGGAGGCGGAGGCAGCGGTTGCCTAGGGGCTCAGGTGGTGGGCGGTCTCCGTGGGCTAGGTGTGGTGGGCGGTGTGAGAAGGTAATATCATAGTTATGGGACCACTTTTACAATAGGAAATAAAGGTAGCCTAAGGTATTCGCCGGGCTTAGACTGGGCCCGCCGCCCGGCCATAACGCCTAGCGGAGCATAGCATATATACCATGGTAATCGTGATTCTACCTTTTAGATAGCCAGAAGAACCACCCCCCCCCAACGATCTTGGATCAATTGGACCATCACATTGGCCATCCCCCCGAGGTCGAAAAAGTGCGTTTCGAGCAGGTCCACAAGATTTGTATGCGGAAAGGGTCTGAAGGACCCACATAAACGTTTTCTTTCCCCCCTCAAATAATAAAAAAAGGCCCAGGGGATGAATGCCCATTAACGCTCCCTGTTCCACCCTTCCCTTTCCCCAAAATGCAGTAAGAGTGAGTACCTACAAACCCGCGAACCCCTGATATATATAACGTAAGGTTTGAGCTCTCCAGCGGCTATGCAAGTGTGCTAAGGGGGTTCACGCTGCGGCACAGCATCTGGGGAAGGGGCTCTACGATACGTTGTATGTGTGGCCGCGGGTATCATACCCGGTCTGGAAGGAGTGGTCGAGGTACGGTGCATGGTGGTAAGCCCCCCCCACGAGGTCCGATCGGTCTGATATAATGATACAGTGGCCGAGTGCGGTGGTGTATAGTATCATACGGCACAGTACGATACCGCGCCGGTATGCATAGCAAGAACTGGTTGAAACATAGTCATAGATGACGAAAAAAATAGTTCTGCATCGAAAGGAAGTCTTACGAGACCTCTTAACTAGGACTCCCAAAGGAATTCCACCATGGATATTATTGTGACGGTCAGTCGCTCATTCCCCATTCATCCCTTTCGCCCGATAGACTACCACAATACCGGTAGAACTACCGGTGTGATAGGTACTAGTACGAGTACTATACTCGCAGGGTGCGGTTGTCATTGGTTGGTTGGCCAACAACCCCATAGTCTAATTTACCCCACACAATTCAACCTGTCATCCATGTGCCCCGCCAAGCCCTGCCTTCCCCCACACTCTATCTCCCACGAGGTTATGACAGGGTATCATAGTTGCGTGCTAATACATCTCATCTTCACCACCATCGTCTTCGTCGGCGTCTTCTCCATACTCTCTCCATCCATCTACCAGCGTTACAGTCTCTCGGGGCTTATGCATATATTGTGACGGTGTCAGCATAGTCCGCAAGTGCTCCACGAGTTAAAAAGTCGATTCGACACCAGTACGAGTTAGAGGGAAGGAGGCTTTCAGCAGTTGATCGTGTACCATACTGTATAGTATTGTACGAGTAGTGGATACATATTGTCCCGTACCAGTGCCGCACGATAGCCTACACATCTGTAGAATACCATACAAAGCATTCATCAGGATGAGCAAACCCTCACCAAATGGTTCCAGCCCCTCCCCCCTTCCATCCTTCCCCTCAACTATCCTATAGGCTAATGTCATACTCACAGACCTCCCAACAATCCTCTCAAACCTAGCACTCACCTCCACTTCCACCCCGACAAACCCAAACCCTCCCCGCAGACTAAAACGCAAGCCCAAAACCCTCGACTCGTGGGAAGACGCCTCCATTTCATCATCACCATCCTCCTCGGAAGACGAATCGGATCGCCCCTCTCCACCACCGCCAACGCCCACGACACCCTTCACCCAGACGCACACTAGGAATTCGTCTTCGGTGTCCTCGATCGCTTCCCCGCGCGAGACTATTGCTACTCCCGCCGCCGTCGTGCCCGCGGCGGCGACGGCGGGGGAGAGGGGTGGCGGGGGGGAAAGGCCCGTGACGACGGACGCCGTTGCCCGAAGGATGATTTCAGCCTCGTTGGGTGTTAGGGCTAAGAGCACCAAGGAGCAGCGCGAGTACGACGCGGCGGTGAAGGCTGCTGAGCGGAAGAGGAGGGAAGGGGAGAAGGAGAGGAGTAGACTTGAAGAGGAGGAGAGGGAGAGGGTCAGGAGGGGGATTTGGGAGGATTAGATTGGGGTATTTGGGGTATTTGGCTAGTTTTTGGTTTTTCTTTTTTTTTTTTTTGCTGGGGGGTGGGTTATTACAACGGAGGGGGGTTATTGAATGCTATTATGTTATATGTACGAGAAGATGAGGTCTCATCAAGGAAGTAAGAAAGAAAGTAAAAAAATTATTTCTTTCCCCACGATAATTCAAGGCTGCAGAGCGCAAAAAAACCAGAACCCCGCAAACCAGGCTCGAGGATCAAGGCGGTTAATAAAACAAGCCCATCATCAAAAAAATTTCCCTCGTAAAGAGTTGCGGGCTACTAATTTGCCATCCCGGTATTCGAATTGGAAAATCAACTGTGGTAGAGGCAAATCTGGCATGATATCGTATCTCCACCGATTTTGTTGCAGGCGAATGGTGGTTGTGGCCCACACCAACGCCAAATGCCACAGAAAGTGCAAGCCAAGCCAAGACAAGAATCACACCTGATGATTCGGCAGGGCGCCGGGGGCCAAATCCTGGGAAGCCACGGCCGCATGAGGTTGAACCGGGTTGTGCTCCGGCGCTTGGTCCTTTTCAAAAGCGGGAGCTTCACCGTCATTCTCCCTATTCCCCTTCCTCCCTTCTCCCGCCGTGGCTCTGACGACGTCGCGGAAACCCTTTTTTTTTTGGTATCAATTGCTCGGCTACCGTACCACAATATAGCGGGTAGATACAGTATCATACTTGGCAGTAATGGCGAGTTCGAATAAACTTAAGCTAGCAATCGTAACCTTCCCCCCCCTCCCCCCTCCCTTGCACCGCTAACTTTCTTCTATTTTCTCCAGGTCCTCCTAACAGTCTCGGCCTTCCTCTACAAATCCATAACTCAACGTAGCCCACTCTACCTCCTTGCTTCCCCCTCTCATCTCCCCCCTTCAATCTCCAGCAGCTGCAGCAAGAACTTTCCAGAGCTCTTGCGGAATTGCGAGGACTTCTCCATCCTTCCAAACACAACCCTACTATTCCTTTCGTGCGACCGTTCACGTCGAGAGTGGTATCACGCCTTCCGCGCGTTTCCCCCTGACGTGCCGAAGGGCGAGATATTCATCTGGGACTATGACAAGCCGGAAGTCGAGCCAACGCTGTTGTCCGGAGCAGAGAGTCTGGGTGACGACTTCCACCCCTTGGGGGTCAGCGCCGTAGCGAGGGAAGAAGGGGGTGAGGTGAGGCTATTTGTAACGAATCAGGCAAAGAAGGAAGCCAGGATCGAAGTGCTCGATGTGGACCTGGAAACCAGGACCGCGCGACACAAGCGCAGTCTGACGGACGCGAAGATATTCTCCCCGAACGGCATAGTCGGCGTCGACGAGAACTCGTTCTTCATCACGAACGACGGCTTCTTCTCAAGAAGGTGGAGCACAGCTCTCCTGTTCGAGGTCATCCTTGGCGCGCCTGGGGGACAGGTCGTGCACGTCTCCATCCCCCCATTAGCCTCCGCGACGGGCGAAGACTCGGTGGACGCTTACAGCGTCGCTTGGATCTCACTCGCGAACGGCCTCGCACTCGACCATGTCAAGCAGAAATTGTACGTTGCCAGCAGTACGCACGGCGTCTACACTTATTCAATCCCGGATATGTCGCGCCCCTACCTTGCCGTTCCGGAGTCGTTCCATCGCACGCCTTTCGCGACGGACAATCTGCATTTGGGTCCCACTGGCCGCCTGTTCGCCAGCGGGATCACCTCTCTCGGTGACTTTGCCACGAGTATGCTCTCCGAGGGAATTGTGGGCCCCGCAGCATGGACTGCGGAGTTGCTACCCCGGGTGGATCCTAGTGATAAGAGGGAGGCAACTCTACGCGCCTTGGATCCGGCCAACAGCCCGCTCCGGAAGGAAGAGTGGGTGTGGAGGAGTGTGTACTTGGACGATGGAAAGTTCTTTGGCGGGGTTAGTACCGGAGGCATTGTGGATATGCAGGGGACGTTTGTCGGGGTTAGTGTTGTGGGGAAGGGAGTCTTGGTTTGTAAGAGGGTTATCGAGAGGCCGGGAGTTCTTCTTGGGGAGGAGAAGGTTAAGGAGGAGTTGTAGATGGTTATCATCGGGAGAATAGCAGTTCGATTATTTGATTTTCTTACGAGTCGATGAATATATATCTTGTAAAAATTTGTGCTCGGGTAATCCCTCCTTGCCCAAGGCAAACAAACACTCTACATCTACAATGGTATAACGTGATCCATCTCTTGACACTGGCCTACGATAACTTAAACCTATCCTTCGCAAGTCAAAAACCCATCCATCCATCCACCCCCGCCCCCCACAAAACATCACTCATAATCCTTTCCAAATATCGCCACAATACATCCATCCACCTTAGATAATTGAGCCGTGTGTTATGTCGTTCCGGTTATGATACCTCCTCTGGTAGGGTGTGGTATTATTTTTTTTTTGCTCGTTTTTATGTCTTGGAGGAACAGGGAGCTGGACGGCTCACCTTTTGCTGTGCCTTTTTTTCGCACCTCTTACCTCCAGGTAAGGAAATCTTGGCCCAATTGCTCGAGATTCTACGGCACCACAGCTCATGTCACGCCTCCCCAACACTTAAATCACATGGAGCCTCTAAATGATATTTCATCCAAACTGCCACCCGCGCAACCCAAACCAGATGAAAACGAAAAACGGAATAAACCCCCCCTAAGGAGCCTTATAATACTTTGTCTCTACAAAAGGCATTTTTGTCACAGTCCCGCTGCGTTCCTTTCCACGAACCTTGATACCAACTTCAGTACCCTGCTTGTGGAAGCCGCTCCGGATGTAGCCCATAGCAATGTTTTTGCCAAGGGTCGGGGAGGGGCAACCAGATGTTATTTTCCCTGTAGTTGCTGGTGTTAGCTCTGCAGCGAGGGAGGTGGAGGAAATCGGTAGGCGTAATACCAATAACGTTATCCGTCCCCTTCTCCACAATCTCTGCGTCTTCTCTGGCTGGTGGACCCTCAACGATAAAGCCAACCCGGCGTCTAGGAACAAAATTCCAGCTGTCGTATTGTCTACTGATTGTTTCTGCGCCGAGGAAATTGCTAACCCACGGTTAGTATTTGGTGAATTAGTCTACCTCGGAAAAAACCCACCCATCCATAGCTCTTGTCTTCCCTACTAGCCACTTGAGTCCCCCCTCGATTGGTGTAGTAGTATCATCCAGATCATGCCCATAGAGGCACATTCCTGCTTCAAGTCTAAGACTATCTCTAGCTCCTAGACCAGAAAGCCTAATCCTATCACCAGTAGATCCTACATCCAACAAGCCCATAGTAACCGTTTCAGTGTTCTTTTCAGAAATGGAAATCTCGAATCCGTCCTCTCCGGTGTATCCTGCACGTGCAACGTGTAGTTTTTCACCGAGAGATGGAATCTCAACAAACATTGAAGTGCCAAAGTACAGCTTCGAAAGATCTACTGGGGAGCCGGTTAAGCCGGTAAGGTACTCCGTCAATATATCCTTTGCCAAAGGCCCTTGCAAGGCAACCAAGCCTTGCCCAGTGAGAACTTCATGTTTAATGTCCGAAGAAGACAAGTGCCTCATATTCCCAGCCATATATGCAAGATCCTTATCTTTGCACGCAGCATTAGTAACGATGTAGAAATCCTCGGGCCCATGCGAGGTGATGATCAAATCATCCACTATCCCACCAGTAATCGGATGCAAAAACACCGAAAGCGTAGACTGAAACTGCGGCAGGCGTGTGAGGTCCGAGGGGGTAACGAAGTGTAAGAAAGGCAACGCTCCGGGGCCGGTTAAACTATACAATCGCATTCCATTATCTTTCCCCATCCACATAAATCTCGACCGGGAGAACAACGATTGGAAACAAACCGGTGCTGAACCATATGGGAAACATCAAACAGCCCGGCCTTCTCCCTGACCCAATTATGACTCTCTCCCACACTCTCTCCGGAGTAAAGCACGGGCATAGAGTACCCCGCGAAGGGCACCATCTTCGCTCCCTTCACAACATGGAGGTCGTGGAGGGGAGTCTTTGCAAGAGTTCCAGGAGCAGCATCACTGTAAAACCTTGAGAACGCATTGAACTTTGAATTGACAGCAATTCGAAGCGTCGAGGCCAGTCTAGCGGTACGTGGGAGCAACATTGCGATGAATCGATGTGGATGTATGGGGAGTCGGTGGAGGAGGGAAAGCCGCAAAGGTCTTGGACGAAAACTCGTCGCCGGCCGGTATCGATAAGTGCACGTGATGAACGGTTTACACCGAGTAACCGCAGTTTGGGACCAGCTTATTATATACTTGAGAGAGTAGCTCAAATATTGACGATCTTTGTCCTAGTGGTAAATGGGAGGAAGATCTGCTAGATGTTTAGTGGAGTGTTGCTTCGGGGGAACTGTTGGCTGCGGTAAGGTGATTGAAACGAGGTTCACAATATCTCACTCGTGTTTGCCTAGTTTCCGGGGCAAAACAAGCTTTGAGAACCCGAGCCAACATATGCCGTAGGGTCAACCGAATAATCTATCTAGGATAAGTTCCACCCACACACGTGACACGCCTATTGGGTTCACCGTGCGAGCTACGAGTATGCAGGGCCCCATAGTCTGCCCCCGTAACGCAATAAACACCAAACTCCGAACTGTCACGACGTACAGAATTACGCTACAATAACACAAATCTCGTAAGTCAGGGTTCAAATAACCCACAGACTGTCGCAGAAAACCGAACACTTGGACGCGTGTACTATGTAGCGTTTATCGAGTGATGGTTTGTGACAGAATTTGTCTTTAATTCCTTCTCGGTAGTCAGGAGCAGATAGATAGTGGATAATAATTCTCTGCCCATGGATTCTACCCTCAGCCCCTCCCACAAACTAATTCGGGAAATAGGCGTGGAAAGTGGGAATCAAAAAACAAAGAACAAACAAATAAAAAACCCCCAAGACATAAGAGACCGGCAAATAGCGCACCACACAAAGAAAAATAGATAATGGCCAGCGATAATAAGAATCAAACGAAAGAAAAATGTCACTCATAGGTCGTGCGCTTCTTGGCTTTTCCATTTCCCCGAAGAAAAAAGGTTATCACTCCTTGGTTCCGAAATGCTCGCTAGTATCGTGTTGTGTTTTTGTCGTGTATGTATAAAGATTAGGCCTCCTTTCAAAGCACACCCTCCCGCCCTCTTTGTCCACCCACCGCTTGGAATGAGAAAAGAGTAGAAACCCCTACAAACAACATGAATTATAGGTGCACTTCCACATAGCGAACCAAAGCCAGAAGAAAGGCAAAAGAGAAAAAAATAGCAAACTGCAAAGCCATTCAAAGAATCAGCCCGCCCCCCCCTTCTCATCCCATCCGTATCGCGAGTATCCGAGTTGTTGATTAGCTGAACTTTTCGATGCGAGCGAGATTCGCCAGAGGTTGGGGCGGCTTAGAAGTGGCTGTTTTTTTTAGAAGGAGGATCCACCTCCGATTTGCTCTTGGTGAACCTCAAGTGTATCCCCATCTTGCATATCGAGCTGCATATCCATTAGCGGGGTGTCGGTAATATCGGGTATAACATGGAAATAGGGGCGTGGGGTAAATTGGAGAAGAAAGGTGTGATCCAGCAAGAACCAGGAATCTCAAAGGCCAAAGGCAAGGAAGCAAGTGACCGGTGAGAGGAAATAAAAAAGAGCAGAATCAAGGAATCTTAGAAAATTGCCCCCTCGTCCCAGAACGATGATAAGGTCGCCACTGGAATGGAATAGAGGTGGGTATGATAAGAGATACGAATCAGAAACTGGGGTAAGAGAGGGGAAATAGGATCAAATTTTTTAAAAAAGAGACCTACACTCTCAGGCGAATCCCCGCCCTGGACGCGAGTTCCGTCAAAGAGGAATCTCACTGAATTGGGGGCCTTCCCCTGACGATCGCAAAAAGCATCCATCAACTTTTTGAGCTGAGTGGTTCTCTTGATCTTGAAAAAAACCTCATTGTTGCCATCGGTAACCTTGATATTCAAGTGTTCGCTGGCGGTTTCCTCCGGCTTGGGGTCGTTTGGTGCATCTCCCGACATGGTTTAAAGCGTGTTCGTGCGAAGTTTTGGGACTGACGCGATGGATTGGTGGAGCGAGGTCAGGTTCCGTGAGAGTGAACGGTGAGCAAAAGCTTGTGGAGGAGCGGAGGATGAAGGCGAAGGAGAAAGAAGGTTGGACGAGCCTAATGGTTGGTTGTAAGAAGGTTTTTGACTTAGTCAGATCTGTGGGAGGGGAGGGGCGAGGGTTGGAATTGGGTTGCTTCGTTGAGGAAGATCCCGAGACAGGTTGCCATCAGGCAGCCGAGCCAGGATGGGGCGGGGGGCCCAGACAGGCAGCACGGGAAACCTGTATGATGGACTACCACAATCGATCTTGCCCGACGCCATTGACTTCATACTAGTAATTATGAACTCCCACTCGTTTGTATCATAAATCCAATATATTGTACGAGTACACAGATTGCGTACAAGAATATTGTGCAATATCGTACAAGACCGTATCAAAATTATTGTATGAGTACAGACCCTGAATTGTGCACACAGTACTAGTACAGTGCCCTGCCTGTATCAATATCACTACTATTTCTCTATCACACGGCACTGGGGTTGTATGGATTTTAGATGCATTTCCTTCCCGCCTGGTTCTGCAATCGCCTGTCATGATGATGACTTCATTGTTGAGACCCTGCCCTTTGTCCTGCATACCACAGATAAATCCCATCTCCTCCCATTGATGATGGTCAAGAACAGGCCGGGAACATCCCATATTAATAAGATCGTTACTTCCCAATCAATCCCTCAAAGAAGCAATCATGGTATGCTCCACAGCCGCACATTAAACACAATGGTTACGGCTGAGCTGATATTCACATCTCAAATGTCCACAGCCGACCTCAATGGAGGAAGCTTTGAAGTCGGACCCACCATGTCATCCCCGCGCTGTGAGTCACATCTTCCCGTAACGCACCCCACTGCGTCAGGACTCTTACTCATGCGGCGGGGGGGGAACAGTGCGCCATTCAGGATTGCCTCCAGAAGAATAATTATAACGAATCCCGCTGCATAGACTTGATTGACGCCTTGTACGACTGCTGCTCCAGACTCTACAAACGAGACGGTCCCGGAGCGAATAGTACATGTTGTCCGAAGGAGAGCCTGTTGAAGCTTAAGATCAAGCAGAGGGCGGATGAGAGGGGATCTCGGGGGGCGGAGCTTCACCAGACGAGAAGACATTGATGCGGGAAGTTTCGATGTCATAAACGTGGAGACTTGCTATATGACAGATATGAGTACCCGGGAGATGTTTTCGCACAGGACAGGGGCCATCCTGCGGGTTAACCTAAACTAACCCGCTTACCAACCTTCTATGGGTACGATACTTGTCATCTAGATTTACAACATGATTGAATCCAGACAACTTTATTCATCGATGAGAGCCATCTATGTTTCGTCTGGGACGAGGCTCTGAAATTTGCCGAAACTTTGCGCCGCAACCACGTAGTTCGAATGAGGCATGATAGAGTGGATCTCAAATGTAACAGTCCTCTACCTAACAGAACCAACAGGTTCGATCAAGGGGATTATAACCCGAGATACAAGTAATATGACGCACGTTCTCCTCCAGGGGAGGGGGGGGGGCAAAACTGAGTGAAAAACACCGACCCATGATAGGTGCAGGGAGAAGGAAGACAATTAGCACTTTGGTGAGATATGGTGCAGTAAATGGCTCCCGGAACTAGGACACCAAAGACAACAATGGTCTATCATACCGAATCTCATTCCTCCTAGGCTTCTGAGGTCTCCCAGAACGAAACGGATTCATGATATGATGCACTGAATCACTAAATTCGAGTCGATGGAAAGATGCCGAACAAATGCTCCTTTTTGTTGTGATTACCGCATCTTACAAAGGCCGTCAACTAACTGGTCTACCGGTAGACTAATACCCATCCATCCACGGTACTTGAGCAGGACATTCTATCCAGCGGTTAAAACACTTCCATCGTGCAAGCAGAATATCGAGATGGTGAACCAGGGCAGCAGTCGAGTGCCAAGAACGCGCGTAATCTACATTTACCAACGCATGCAGATACAAATTCTCGGGTTCTCGTATTCTAGTGCTACGAGTAGTACTATAGATGCCCCCCACCACGACCAACAGACGGAAGCACGGACGAAAGGGAGACACTGAAATCAGCGGAATGTGTTGAATACGGTAGATTTACTATAGCCCTAGGCTCCAATCTAACACTCTGGGTCGGATCGGTCGTGTATCATATGTGCTGCGGGCAACCACACAACTCATCAATCTTCCCCACCATCATCAATATCCGTCTCATCAGGATGATACCAACAACCCCCCTCTGCACCCCTACAAGCTGCGCCCTATGTTGTATGAAGAGTAAGAGTAAAAATAGACAATTGAATGTGCAACCCCATAAACGCTGGGCCCGCAAAATCCCTTGGAGGAAGCAAGGCAGCAAGAATTAGGGAGGTAAACAAATCCTCTAAGGACACGTTGAGCACGCTGAGGGCCGGTCTTGCCAGCCGTACAAACACTGAAGGAATCAATCTGTACCGAGACTCTAATTAGTGCCTAAAAATGACATTGAGGAGGAAAGAGGTTTGGAAGGGATCTCGCGAATTTATAGCCAAGCGGTTGTGGTGCCAAGACAACAGCCTGTACTCGTACCAGTGCACTCCTCCTCTTGTTTCTTCTCATTGAGGTTGGAAAGTGGGGGCAGGAACAATGCGTTTGTTTCTCTTTGTCAGCACCGTTTCCTCCTGAACAAAGGCTTTATCCTGCCGACCTCGAATTCTGCCTGGACAGGAAGTGATCTGCATTGGACCGTTGCAACCATTTCCAACTGACTGCCAGTGCAATTCAATTTGTCCCAAAAACGCGACAACCACTGGAGAACATCTTAACCACCAACAACCAAAAATATACCAACCATCACCACAAGATGGCCCCTATGATGACGCCCAATTCCCCCGCTTTGGCCTTCGGATCACAGAAGCCAGTTTTTTCTTTCGACATGCAAAACTCCCGTGGAAGCAACCTTTTCTCCAGTGCTAGACCAGCAGCGGCAGCAGCAGGTCCAAGGGTGCAGGTACGTGACTTTCCTTCGTGTCCGATGGAGATTGGCTCTTGCCAAAATAGTGGATTGGGCACCGGAAACACAAGCCAGAATGCGCAATATGGGCTGACACCGTGGCTCTCTATTTCTATAGGCTCAACAAATGGAAGGAAGCTGGGATATCATGGGTGATGATGTACGTTACCTCTTGTTGCGATCTCGCACTCCTCGCACATACCTCTCCACCCCCCACCAGCATCACCGCTGGCATTTGCGGGGCTCTGCGTCGCTTCACCCTTCCTCTCTCCCTACCCCTCTCCCTTCTATCTCGTGGAATTTCTAGAATAATGGCTCATGGTTTCATCGATGCAGGTGAGCGACGGAGTCCGTAACGACAACGAGGAGGACGACGACTCTAGAGCTTTAACCTCTGAGGACGACGAACAAGAGGGTACCGCCACCCTCCATGTTTTCCTGGTTTCCCCGCCCAGGGTATTGACAGTCGTGATAGAAACCATGCCCCACTCTCCCGGCGCCCCGGACGGCGGCATCTTCGATCAGGAGTGGCCGGAGGTCGATGCGTTTGCCATTGCACTAAACTCCTCAAACCTCCTCCAATCCGCAGATCCCAACTCGGCACAGGCTGCGACATCCGGCTATGACCTGATCGAGCGATTCAAGAATGTATCTGGGGCTCAACTTGACAAAGTTAAGGCTGCGCATATGCCAGAGCTATCGCACGAAAGCACCTCTGATGTTGTGCACTGGGAGCTGGAGCACCAAACTTGGGAACTATTCGGCACCCTTTCGTCGCATCGACTTGAAGGTAGAATTCAATCACAGGATCTACCGGCAGAGCTTGCAAACAACAAGTACACAAGTAATCAACGTCTACGACAGCATCTTCGTGAAACCGATGCCAAGTTCCGGGAATGGTGTTTGATTTTGCAATGGTTGTGTGCGTACGCTCCGGACCCGTCGGATCTCTTTGATAATATCGAGGAGCTTGGTGGGAAGGGGGGGTGGATGTACACCAAAGAGAGCCTAAAAGCAGAGAAACGTCTTCGCGGGAGAAGGGGGAAGGCGAGTCTGGTCTTTGGTTCTCTTGGAGGCGGAAGGTCGGGCAACAAAATCACCGAATTAGATCCTGACGCGCCCAGTAGACAGCGAAAACAGTTGGAGAATGAAGATGAGGAATCCGAGAGATTCCTTTTCAGGGCTATCTGGGTGTTTCTGCGGAAGGGAGATCTGAAGGGTGCAAAGGACCTATGCGCTGAGATGGGAGAATTCTGGAGGGCCGCGAGTCTGGACGGAGGAGAGGAGGCGTGGGATCCGATGGTTGACGGCCAACGATTTGACAACCAGTCAGATGAGGAAAGCATGGATATGAGTGAGAATTCCCAACCCGAGGGAGTTACGGGCAACAGAAGGAGGGAGTTGTGGAAGAGAATGTGTTATGCTATCGCGCATCGAAGTGGTGCAGAGGACTGGGAGAAGGCAGTCTATGGAACATTGTGTGGAGACTTTGAAAGTGTACGCGCTCTTGGATCCCCCACAATTTTGACAAGGGAATTATGGTTAACCAGAATGAGAAAAAAAAAACAGGTCCTTCCTGTCTGTGCATCGTGGGAGGACCATCTATTTGCCCACATGAATTCACTTGTCGAAGAGTACTATTCCCAGTATCTACTTAGGCATGGACGGCTATCCCCTGCAGCTACGATTTTCCCCGCCTTTGACTCGACCGCGTTCCACTCCCGCGTCGGAAGCCTCGCTGAAGATGAAACTGTACTCTCTAGAATTATCGATAGTCTGGCGTCTTTAGACCATATTAAGGCAGAGTCGAGGGTACCCCTAAGGGTTATCCAAGGATCTTTAATGTCTCTACGCTTTCATGAACTCGTCGATGAGCTCTATCGTCAGTTACTCGCCTTCCAAGACCTTCCAGGTTATGATCCACTACACGAGGAGGATAGCATAGGCGTAGACGTCACAGACTGCCGGACTCTTCGAATTGTTGTGCATATTTTACTTGTACTCCAACTGCTGAATGCTGGCTTCACCGAGGATACACCCTTCCACGTGCAGGCCGAAGGCTTGATCGCTGCTTATATCGAATTCCTTGCAGAGGCCGGTAAAGTGAAGTTGATACCACTGTATGCAGGACAGCTTTCGCCTCAAAAAGCTATCGATGCCATGGGCGCCATCCTCAACAAGATTCGGGAAGAGCCGTTGAGGTTGGAGCTCCTAGAGTTAATGAGGGCGCATAACATCGATTACGTGGGGTGTCTGAAGAAGGGGATGGAGATCGCGTTGGGCCTGACAAAAAACCACTACGAGAGCGAGCGGCGGCATGTGGCCACATTATCTGTGACCGCGGGAGAGATACTCGAGGAAGATAACTTGTTGATCCAGGGGTTGGAGTGGTTGGTTCTTGGGGGCGACGAGCTGAAGGCTGAATCGGTAAAGTGCGCGACTGTGATATACAAGCGGTTACTGCGTGAGTAGTTTTGGCTGCTATTAATTCCCTCAAAAAGATGCTTTTTACTGATCGAGTTTAGTTTCCGGGCGTCTGGCAGCAGCAAAGAGGGTTTCCCAGACTATCAGGAGCACTGACCTGATTCCTGAGGGCGAAGATATCAACCATTTCGCCGCCGGGGGCATAATGGAAGATGATGAATTCAGGGGTGTGTTCGATAGCGATGTTGATCAATGGGCTTTGACAGTCGTGATAGAAATGGAAGTGTTCATCCAAGCACTCGACGAATTGGAAGCGTGGAATGAGCTATTGGGACAGAAGACAAAGTACGAGAGCCCCCATCCCCCCTCCTCCCAACCCCAGAACCCAGGTGGGCGTTCGGTCCTAACCGTAGCAACAGCAGACACCACCCTGATCGCGCCAGGAAGGCGGCACTCAGCGAGGCTTACAGCTCGACCAACCACAAGTTGTCCAAAGTGATACGATCCTGGCTGGACTCGACTCTCAGCGCCGTGCCCCCATTCCCTCCCCAATCTCACATAATAAAGCCATCCTCCATTGTAGCCATCCGAAACATATACATCCCCGAGCTCACATTTGCCCTTCACGACGTCTACATTGAGGCGGGGAAACATGTGAGCAAGAACTTGTTGGGAAACACACTCGAACTGGCAACCGTCGTTGCGGATCCGAATGGGTCTGTGCTCAAGTGCTTCACCGAGACGGCGAGGGTGGAGGAGTACTTGAGGGCACTCGGACTGGCGAGTAGGAGCGTGTTGGGGGCATCTTCTGAGAAGAACAATAACAATAAAGGGTTGGGGATTTGGAAGGTTAGATAGTATCGATCGTCACATCATACCTGACTTGTTTATTTGTGTGTTTTTCTTTCGTTTTGCGTTTCTTTTTTCTTTTCCTCCCGGTCTCCCCGTCTCCCTTGTATTTTTCTACCTCACCTGTCCGTCCATCCATCCATCCATGTATACCAATAGAAATCTATAATATTATTATGATATTATTTTTATTTTATTTCATTTTTCTGCACAACCTGTATTTGTCCCCTTTCTTTCTGATTTGCCATGTTTTCTCGTACCAAATTTCCTTTTTTCAGGAAATGGGGACGAAGGAAGGTGCTTTACGCCAGTTCAATTTTGTCTTTTTTTTTTTTTGTCCCTCTCCTTTTTTTCTCCATTTCTCCATTTAATTCGTGGGAATAACAATAACAATGCGGAGTTTATCCATCCCCTCCTCTGCCATTTGCTATCTTTCCCTTACCGTATCTTGCTGCCTTGCCTTGTCCATATCCATGTCCATGTCCATCACTCATCCAGTTCCATCCACTCCTACGTAAGTACACACGGTGCAGTCATACAAGGAACGAACCAGTGAGAATGTAGACGGAAAAAAAAACCCCATGTTACCACCGAACCCCTACCCATCCATCCATCCATCCACCCATCCATCCATCCATCCAGTCAAATCACCTCTCCAAGAAAAAATC
Source organism: Tuber indicum (assembly GCA_006112555.1). Lineage (NCBI taxonomy): Eukaryota > Fungi > Ascomycota > Pezizomycetes > Pezizales > Tuberaceae > Tuber > Tuber indicum. Next base: position 456,955 of record VBSK01000250.1, on the reverse strand, counting down.
CCCAGAATCATCATACGAATCCCACACACACCCACACACACACACAGCTGAATCCATAATCCCCCCCCCAATCCCCATCACCAAGTGAAGTACCGGTAGGGTACGTACCTTTTATCTTATCCACAAACCGTACTTTGTGCTTTTTTCCTCATTCTTACACCTCATTTCTTCACCTCCCAACGAGATCCCCCCAATTTTCCTCACGGCAACTAACCACCCATGCTTCGCATTCCACCGCAACCAATAGTTTGAGATGCCACGAACGTATCAGAATTTAGCGATGGAGATGAGTGATGAGTGGCTGTGTGTGTGTTTCTCTCAATCAAGTCCGGTCTGTGAGCGAGGGGGGAAGAAGAAAAGAAAAGAAAAGAGTTGGTGACCTGACCAATTATGATAATGCTTTTACATGGTTGGTCGGTAGAGGTGAGTTGTCGATGCGGACGGATGGACCGAGAGCGGAGGGGGAGGTGGGAGCGAGTGAGGGGTTGTGTTCCGTCGCTTTTTGGCTTTCATACCACCCTCATGTATCATACTGTTAACGTTAAATTCGTAGGGTTAAGAGTATACTAACGAATATTCCACTCCAATCTATCCATCCACCCATCTATCTATCGAAAGGAAAATAAGCGATAATTATGTGGGGGGTGTTGATCAGAATGGGGGAGTTACAGTCCCACACCGGTATCGTACCATAATTATCACTCCGCGATTGGATCCTCGACCGAGTAGGGCTCTAGCTAGCTAGCTAGCTAGCCAGCTAGACCATGATAGAATTCAATTTCATCCAAGCGTTTGAATTATCCTACTCTATTCACGATTATCATACAGTACCCCTACAGTACAGCACAGTACTGTACAGTACAGTACAACCTCTCCCCACAGCAAAAGTATATCATACTACTATGATACTCCGCGCCAACGCCACGGTTACCAAACTCAATCAGCACGCCGGAAGCGGAATTTTTATTTTATACAAAAATCAACCACCGGACGCATTCAGTCAGTCAATCTCCACTGGAAAGGAAAAGCAAGAAAAGAAAAAAGGATAAAGAATGCGCTGGCGATACCCACCCCCCCCCCTCCTCACCAGGGGTCACGACGTCTCAAGATATGTATGTATGTATGTGCGAGTACAAGTACGCATCACGCATGATTTTTTTCTTTTAAAAAAAATAAAAATACCATTGGCAAACGCATACGACGCACCAGTAATTCGACTCGAAAACTTTACGATAAATTCGGAATCGATCGCGCAGGGACGTCGTCGGTTCTGCTTCCTTCGTCTTCTTCCTTTCCCCTTCCAGAAGGGGGGTGCGGAAAGGGAAGGGAAGGGAAGGGAAGGGAAGGGAAGGGATAATAAGGCAAGGCTGGCTGTGCGGGGGGGGGGTTTGAGATAGATTAAGTCACCTTAGTATTATAGTTATTGCGTGAAATGATCGGGTAGAGGGTTTTTTTATTTTTATTTTTATTAATTTTTTATTTTTTTTATAAAAAAAAACCTTTGGGACAATGCGATGGTTTTAAACATGTGCTCGAAAATCAAAGAATTTTTTTTTCCTTCTTCGCGAGGAGGTAGGAAATGGTGCGCTCTAGACTTACAAGTGCAGAGCCGCTGAATCCCTCTTTTCGCCGCATAACCCGCATAAACACACCACCCCCCACTCACTCCTTTATTCGTTATGCCATGGTCCGTTTGTTCGTCCATTTGTTCCAGGTGGGAAGTTTGTGGGTTTTTGTTTGACTTGTTCATCTTGATCCGGCCTTGGTTGCGGCGCGTGTATTATGGATGGGTGGGTAGAGATTAAAAATGGGCGGGCGCGGAGAAGGGGAGGGATGGATGATGGGATGGCAACATCGTTATGCGCCGGCGCTTAGCCAGACTATTGTTAATGTGGGGATGTGGATGAGGAATGAAAAGTTATAAGTACCGGTATTATAAGTTAAGCGCGGGTCACGATAATTTGTTTTTCGTTTTGTTTGTTTGTTTGTGACTTCTTTTTTTAGCTTGTGTAGATTAGGTTGTGTGGTGGTGGGTATGTACGATACACCATGATAATAATATTATGATAGGTAAGACAAACCAAAGAAATTTCGTCCATCGTGTATTGTGACAACGACAACAGGAAAAAGTGAGAGAAAAAAAGGAAGAAAAAAAAAAAAAAAAAAAAGACAAGAAAACTAACTATTAGCGTAAAATAAGAAATTAGAAAAAAAACCCCAAAATACAAGTTATTAGACTAATTTTCTTTGGTTCGTTTCGTTTCGTTCATTCGTTAAAAATGTCGTGATCGTGAAGTGTCATCACCATTCGTTTGCCAAATAAAAATAAAAGAAATGCCACTTGGAGGAAACAAAAACAAACGCCCAAAGATTTCCCATCCACCCATGCTAAACTTGATCCGTCCGTTTCCCAAACAAATGAAAGGCATGAACAAACACCATGAAAATTAATAAAATAAAACAGTAAGGGAATAAAGCAAAACATGATGCGCTAAATATTTCACGAACAATCACCCGCATCCCTCATTCCTCGCCAGAGAGGAGAGTCTCCATGCTAGCGCTCATATTCCTCCCTGGTGCGACTCTCTTGAGGGCGAGTCCGGTGATTCTGGGTGCCTTTGGCAGTGGGTATGGACCGGCTGGTTGTCTCTTTCCTCCTCCAACTCTCTGCTGCTTGCCCCTTCCGCCCTGAACCCTCCTCTTGCTCTGCACGCCCCTCCCGCCCTTCCTGACCGGTTCGACAACCTCCTCGACTTCAATTTCTGCCGCAGCCTTCCATCTTGGCGGAAGGCTCCTCTGCCGTCTTGGCGATTCCTCAGCTGGCAAGATTGTAGGCGAGGTGGAGTACGCTCTCGGGGGGGTGGTAGTCGTTCTGTTACCAGGGCAATCACGCCACAGCCTTCGTCCCTGACGGGGCTCGTCTTCGGTCAGGTATGGTGCGGGATTGGTCGGCGAGGAGGAGGTTGACGATGGAAGGGGTTGCAGCGCTGCGATGTTATCCCTCCGTAACGAGTCGATGAATTGCTCCGTTACGTGGATTGAGCGGCGGTATTTCCCTATCCCTTCCATAGGGCCTAGTGGGGGCAGTGGGTACAACAATGGTGGAGCAGCAGTGGCAGTGGGCTTGGTGGGTGGTGCCGGGGTGGGGGACTTGGTGTCAATTAGTGCATCGTAGGAGATGGGGCTGCGGGTTATGGATGTGTGGCGGCGGTATTCAGGCCTTGGTGATGTGGAGTATGATGTCGATGGCCTGGACCGTACGGGTGAGCAGATGCCCGATGATACAGTCGATGATGTGGAGGATGTGGACGACGAAGATAGTGACGGGGTCATGGCTTCCGATCGTGGGGTTGTGGGGGTGTTGTATGGCGTTGCGGGTACTTCCGGGAACGAAGACCTGCACACAGACTTTTCCCACACCGCTCGGGAGTGCCGTTCGCGTTGTTCGCGGGTAAGCACCCAGTTGAATAATGTGTCCAGAAGACCCATTTTCGCTTCGAATCCGATCTATTTTTTTTTCCTATTTCGAAAGAAGGAGAAGAAGGAGAAGAAAAAGAAAGGAAGGTCGGTCCTGGATATTTCTTTCACTTTCTTCCCGTTGGGCCGTGTTGTTGTTGCGGTAGCTTTCGTAAAGGTGTGTAGTACCCGTTGCTCTGCGTTGCGTTGGAATAGTAGCTTTAGTAGTGGTGGTGTGGGTATAAAGTGTGGTGGGTGTAGTAGTTGCAGTGGTTGTGTCGGTAAGGTTCGTTGTAGATCAGGGTTCACTTCTCCTTCTTGTAGGGATATCCGAAGAGACTGGGTCGACTGTTGCGGCCTTTAGGCATTGAGGAATTAATATGCTGGTTTTGCAGGCCACCAAAAGGAGTAGAAGAAGGATATGATGATTTTTTTCCTCAATAAATAAAACGAAGAGGAACCAGGTAGATGGTAAATGGTTCCTCCACCTCTTATTTAAGGTGTGATGTTGGGGGTGGGGGGGGGGGAAGAATGAAAGGAAGAGTTATGGAAGAAAAAATGTGCGTATGGTGTGGGGTATTCGTGGGAACCTTTTAATTCAATCTTTCTCCCTTCCTCTCTTCCTTCTTCTCGTTAGAGGATGAAAGTGAGAAAGAAGCACCAACGATTATGTATGAAGAGTGGGGAGTTGATATATTCGATGAGGAGTAGCAGTTGTAGAAATTCCAAGGACGAGGGGTGAGTTGATGTTTATGTATGGTACTGTACGGTAGTTTGTTGTTCGAAAAAAATAATAATAAGAAGGAGACGGGGGGGAAACGTGTGAGTGTGCGTGAGTGTGTGTGTGGAGTTGTGGTAAATATTGTGTGAGTTGTGTGTGTGAGGGTCTCCTACTTTCGTTGTTGTGGGCTGCGGAGGGCAGTGGTATTTAGCTGCGTGAGTTGTGTCCCCAACTCATCAGTTTTTTTGTGTGGGGGGAAGGATAAAGGTACTCGCCAGCGGACCAAAGAGGCATAGAATGTCTTTGACTGGGCCCTTCCCCCCTCTCTCTGACCCGGAGACAGATGGATGGATGATGGATGGACACAGAAATGGGAGCTGCCCTTTAGAAATGAGAGGAGGGAAATCTCCGACGTCCACTGCTACTCCCAGATCTGAGCCAGACAGCGAACGAATGCCCGCACACGATGCGGTGTCTGCGTGGGTATAACGCTGCAGTTCACTGGTTATTGTTCTTTTTTTTATTATTGCCATTATTACTATCCTTATTATCATTATTATTATCATTATTATTATTATTATTATCATTATTATTATTGCCACCACCACCCATTATAATGATATGTGTTTACTTCTATACCAGTACATCCAGTACGAGCACGCACAGTACCGGTACTGTATGATACTTTACTCGTACTGTACTGTACACACTGCAATAGAATGCCAACTATTCGTTGCTCTGCTTGCCTGCTGCTGCTGCTCCACGCTGCCCGCTTCTGCGCTCCTCACAGCCAACCTGCCAAAGAAGTGAAGGAATCCCGGAATCTCGATATCCCTCGGCTATCGACGAAACATCATCTAACACCCGAACCCACCCCCTCCCCGCCATACTCGTACATTTCATGGACAGCGGAATCGAAAAAACGTAGGAGATGGGACTATCATTTGCACCACGGTACGGGAGGGTGAAAGGAAATCGAGAGAGAAAAAAAAAAAAAAGGGACAAAAAAAGAGACAACCAGCAGAAATCGGTCGCCGGTAGTTGATTCAATGCACTTGTTGCGCATTACCCGAAAGCAGGGTGCCCGAGACGACGATGCTCTGTACTCGAGTACCAGTAGTGCCGGGGTTGTCTAAGGTTTCTGCAATGCGATGCCAGCTCTACAGCGCCGTAACCACAACCAGAATCCGGGGCGAATCCAATGCAAGAATGGATATTTTCACCCAGGTCACCGATAGATTGATCGCGCTGCACTTGGAAATTCCATGTCGCCGGAAGAACACAGTACTCGCACAGTACAGTACTAGTACAGTACCGGCACAGTACTCGTACCAGTACGGTAGGTTGATGGACTATCGTCTTCTTATTATCTTTACCTTCCCGCCAAGCTGGGCAAGAGAGCTGAAGATGGGGCTGAAGCCTCTAGTTCTCTTCCGATAGTCCTGATAGGTAAGCCAGGGGCCATCCAGACTGCGGTAACGGTATCCCGTCTGGCTCCCTTCCTACCTGCTGCCACAGCAGTCATGCTGTAGCCAGCTTTGTGTCTAGCAACTCGCACACAACACTCTTGTATCACCGCTTTCACGAGCAGCCGCTGTCACACATCGAATAGCACCATTCTAACCACGGAAACTCCAGCCTCCTGCACTTCACAAGCCTCGGGAGGCTCGAATACAATCCACCGCCCATTCATTCCCTTACATCTTCTCCAGGATAACCCCAGTTCCACCCCAAATGCTGCAAGCAGGAAAAAAAAAAAACGGGACTTACTCCATTTGACAACCCTTCCCATTCACTCTTCCCACTGAAAGGGTTCGCATCTTTTCCCTATCCTTCCTTGCATTCTTTTGCTTTTCCTCCCTTCCCCTCTTCCATACAGTAAGCGTACGGTACTTGTGAATCCCGTACGTGTCAGGAAGACTTTCCCCTTCACCGCTAAACTGCGAGTGCTCGAATACCGGTACAGGTATCGTGCGGCAATGGAGTTACCGTAGGCGGAATGTAACGGACGGGAACTTGGGGTTTCGGTAGTTTGATACACGTGATTTGTAAAGGAAGAAACTGCGATGTAGCTGCAGAGATGGGAGGGTGAAGAAGAAGAAATTATGGTATCATACTGTACTGTACTGTACTGTACTCGAGTACGGAGGGTAGTAGACCCCAGACCCTCATAGGGCTCACTTGTACCTTAACCTCGATATAGAAACAATTACATTGTTGGGAGAAGATTCACCATCAAGGGTCCAAAATCACGTCATTGCACTGGAGCTTTCACTGGGGAGAAAGATAAAATTGTTTCCTGTCCCCCCCCCGCTTTCTCGGTAAACAACTACTCGAGTAACGAAGGAGTGAAAAGGAACACAAAGAAAGAAAGACGAACCCCTTCTCCAGGACTCCTCAATCACATTAATCTCAACCAATGTCAACGTAAGTATCACTTATTTCTCCCCTTTCTCCTACCCACTCTCCCCTGTTTCTTGTTGCTCCCCTGCTGTTTTATTTTGTTCCATTGATTTTTTTTGTTTTATCCCCCGCGGAAATTCCAGGAAATACAGGATTGGGGTTACCGGCGGCGGACGGTATCTTTTGATAGCAGGAGGTGGTAACCTTTTTGGGTGGAATTGATAGGAACATAACCTGGCATCCGGGGCTCACCCGCACTGAGCGCGAATCCCTTCGGCGTCAGAAAGGATTCACAATCTGGCTTACGGGCCTAAGCGCATCCGGAAAGAGCACGATAGCAACTGCTCTGGAACAACACTTGCTCCACAACAACATTTCTGCCTACAGGCTCGATGGTCAGTAGCCCCCTACTTTTTGTTTCGCTTCCCCTTTTTTTGTTTTCTCTCCAACCCCATGTCCTTACCGTATCTCATATTTATCAAATATCTCTCTTCCCTTTCCACCCACTCACCGTTTGTTGGTGTGATCCTGTGTGATGAGTGGTGGTGATGAATAAATTTGCTTTTTCCTTTCAACCCCCCCCCACCCCCAACACAGACATATTAGAAGAAGAAAAGAAAAAAAGGCATCAAGGCAGAAAATAAATAGTAAACACTTGTCGGGGTGGCCCGTGAAACATACACCATAGAATTGACTTGAAAAAACAAAAAAACAGGGGACAACGTTCGATTCGGTCTGAACAAAGATCTGGGGTTCTCAGAAAAGGACCGGAACGAGAATATTAGGAGAATAGCTGAGGTACCCCTCTCCTCCCCCTACCCCTGTGAATGAATAGATAGATTGCCCCCACGACAGTTGGTTTAGCATAAACTAATGAGACTTTTACGGCTCACTCTGCTCCAGGTGTCCAAGCTATTCGCGGACTCCTCTACAATAGCAATAACATCCTTTATCTCACCTTACATCGCGGACCGAACCGCAGCAAGGGAGTTGCACGGTGAGATCCCCTTTGTCGAAGTACACGTCGACATACCAGTGTCCGTGGCCGAGCAGCGCGATCCCAAGGGCCTCTACAAGAAGGCCAGGGCCGGAGAGATCAAGGATTTCACGGGGATCTCTGCCCCGTACGAGGCACCCGAGAAGCCCGAGATCAGAGTGCAGACGGATAAGGTATCCGTTGAGGAGGCGGTCAAGGTTATTGTTGATTATCTGCAGGAAAAGGGGTTGGTGAAGCTGGGAGCGTAAATTAGAAATGCACTGTATGATACGGGTGCTGTATATCCCATGATTACTCGTAGAAGACAATACAATCCAGTCCATCCAGGCTAGGGTAACGATGAAGCACGAGCAAGCAAGTGAGATGCTTCCGTACGGGCCTTTTTTTATTTTTATTTTTTTTATCTAGTGTGGGGAGAAAAAACCCACCCTTCCGAGAACACGGGGGTCGGGTGGGGGAACCCAGGGCGGCGCTATGAAGACGTAAAAAAATAAAAATAAAATGGGCCAAATTACGACCATAGCGAATCCATCCCGCAAACATGGCCCACGGAAACATTGTGGGGGCACCCGAAGACCCAGACCCAGTCCAGACCAGATCCCATCCCTCGGCACAGAACCCAGTCAAGTTCAACATAAGCACCCGTATCAACCCAAGGAATGTACGAGTAAAAGGAGGCACGTGCACAGCGGTGAGCGGGAACCAATTTATCTCATTAATTAAACAGAGAAGACACGGTGAATGGGTGAATGATATCCTGTGATTGGGGGGGGGGTTTGTGCTAGGTGTCGGTCGGTCGATGTCGGGCAGCTACGAGTACCGTACCGTTAGTTGGTGTGTTAGTGTGTTTTTTTTTCCTCATCCCACTCCCGTGAATGGACGGACAGATGAATGAGCAGATGAATGAACGTCGGGAGAAGGCATATCATCATATGTTGGCTCCATCTCACCAAGTACGAGTTATCCACGGGCACGAGGACGCCATCGTACCGTACTGTACGGTACTGTACCTTACCTACCGTTTGCCATCGTGCAGTGCCCCCCCCAAACTGTGGTAGCGTACAGTATGATGCAGTGCTCGTGATTGGCTGAGAAAGCGAATCATCACGGGATTTATCATCGTCGCCATATCCAAAATATCATACCAAAAAAAAAACAGCCGAATTTCGAAAGGGGGTTATCATAAAAAATTCGACAGTAAGTAACACTTCAAGACGTCGGAGGACAAAACCACTTTCTAACGAAAAATCCGAACCCGAAATCGAAAAATCGAGAATCTGAATCCGGCCGGAGAAGGATATCGATTTTGATCCTCGATTCTTGATTCTTGATTCTTGATTCTGATTTTCAAAAAAGAGACAGTTGAATCGCGATTTCACGATGTACTAGTACACCACAACTACCGATATATCATGCCTGTACCACGCGTTTCTCCCCATCGGCTGCTCGGCCGGCCAGCCGGGCGGTACTGTACCGGCTGCGATAAAATATCATACTACAAGTATACTCGAGCAGAGTACATATAATACATACATGCATAGGACCCGGTATCAAGGCACCTGGTAAATCGCCGACCGCGAGGGAAAAAAAAAAGAAAAAGTAAGGAGAAATAACTCCGCTGGCGGCGAAAAGAAAGAAAGAAAAATAATGGGTTTTACAAGTACAGTACAGTATCGTAGAAACCTCCGTTCCGGAGCGCGCCGGTGCCGGATAGCGTAGATAGAACTCTCACTCCGTTGGATGCCGTGAATTATTATTATTATTTATTATTTTTTTGCTCGTGATGGCTGTCATGATCTGGTGATGCTGAAAGTACAGTATTTTGGATGTTTAAAAGTCACTCACGATGGGATTGGGCGACTGCGGTGGATCCCCCCCCCCCCCTGTAATCTCCGGATTCTGTCTGTCTGAGTCCAGGGCGAGGCAGGAGGTTTCTGGGTTGTTGGATCTTCGTTATTTGGGCTGTATTGGTGATCCTCCATGTTTATCATGACTTTGTCGAGCTAGACCTACTTGTACGAGTACTGTACTCGGGTATGATACTGTGCGACGGGGCTGACGTGCTGATTTTCCCGCCTGATAATCGGACAGTAGACTACAGTTCGGTCGTTTGTGGGGTTGTGTGGAACTGTCAAAGTACCGTATTGATTGATTGACACGGTAGGGTAGGGTAACAAAAAAATTTACTATTTTGTTGTGATACAGTAGCTAATCCCTGTTTGTAGCTCCGTTCGTGCTGTTGTGTGTGAAGGATCTTTGTGATCATGAGTGATCACTCGGAATTATTTGTTGTTTTTATTTTTTGTTTGTGCTATCGCACGTATGATATATATGATACGGTAGACGGACCATGACGAATCTCCTTCCCCTTCGCGCCGGAGGGGATGGAGAGAGAGATGTGAAGCCCTACATTCCAAAACCTCGCGAGACGGACAACTCGTAACGAGCTGTACTAGTTATTAAATTATCTTTTTCTGCCCTTTCCGAATCGCCTCACGTGTTTAGGCGATTTTTTTTTTTTTCTACATGTCTCTCGGTCGGTCGATTCGGTTCGATGGATGAGTGTCTCTCTTTTTCTTTCTTTTTCCTTTTTTCGCACAGAGGGAGGAGAATGAGGAGGAGGAGGAGGAGGAGGAGGAACGAATAGGCTTACATGTCTGGTCGGTGAGAAGGGCTTGGGGTATTTGAGTTGTGCTTGTATCGCTGTTTATTGGTGGGGTATGGGGTATGGGGAACGGGGGAGGCTGGAGGCGGGGCGGGCGCGTAGTCTAATTTGGGCGGAAGGCGAGGCGAGGTGAGGCGAGGGGAATGTTCTTTTCTCGATATTGGTCATCTTATCATACCTGTGATGTGCTATGCTATGCGATGCTATGCTATGCCATGATATGTATGATAGATGACAAAAGTGATGTTTCTGACCGTGGGAGGAGGAGGGCTTACCAGCGTTGTATCATACTGTGCTCGTATGTATCGTATCATAATGGTGCGAAGGGGTTTTTTTTTAAATTAATTAATTAATTACAAGTTGGGTTTGAGGTAGACAGAGATTCGAGGTTTTTCTTTATTATGGTTTATGCAATGCTTGATTGATTGAGGGCGAGTATCATACATAGCACCTTGCAACCTTGACGGGAATTATGAGGCGGCAAGCGGTTGTTTGTTGCTGTGTTTCTCCCCGCAAATCAGAATTTATTTATGAGACTTTTGGCGTTTGTTTGCTATGATATGATACCGTAGTTACAGTATCATAGTCCAAGCCGTAAACAAACCTGCTATGTACGATATGATAAAGTAGGTGTTGTCCAACTCGCCAACTCTGTCGTTTGTGAAGAAGCGCTATTAAATTCGCGGTTTTGCGAGTGGTAGAAAAGAAAAGACAACAAAACAGAAAGAACCAACAGAAACAACCTCATCACTTACGAGCGCCAATACATCACCACGGCCATCGTCGCCACCCACACACAAAAGTGTTTTTTTCTTTCCTTTCTTTTCTTTTCTTTTCTTTTCTTCCTCTTCTATGCATCGATGCATCGTTGATCAAAAAAAATAAAACATCCAGCACTTTCTCACCGAACCGACGAGGATCTTCCGATCCCCCACCCACCAGCCCATCTAAAATTTCATGGGGCTATTTGGCCTAACAGGAAAAGAAACTTGAAATGAAGGTGTTCACCCACCCAACCAATCCAACAGACTTCAAAACCTCCGGCGAAGGGCTGCGGGGTACATACAAGTACTACAGTTGAACTGTAACCCTAGTCCTATCATACAACCGGTGACGTATTGTAGAGAGGGGGAGGGAGGGGAGATTAAGGGCGGTTAGTTAGCTTCACGGCGGGAATTTTGTCTGCCTGCGGTAGGCTAGATATAGTCTTTTTTTCTGCCTGCCTTTGTCTTTGCCTTTCGGTGATGAGGGGGGGGGTCAGTCGGTCAACTCATGGGGATAACTCTTTCTTTCTTTCGTCGTCACCGTTTTTACTGCTGGCTCTTTGGCGAGACGTTTCTTCTTTAGAGCTTGGGGAAATTTTACGTATGTATGATCACGCTTTACGGTCATGGTGGATTTGGAAGTGATTGAGGATTTGGATGTTTCTTTTTGGATGAGGGAAGAAAAAAAAAAAAGAAGGTTTTTTGACCTTTCCTGTTGGTGGAGGAGTGAGAAGGAGGAGGAGGAGGAGGAGGAGAAGTGAGATTTGAGATTTGCGAGTGATGGGAGGTGAGTTTCATTTCGGTCACGAGTCAACTTGTTAGACTGGGGATAACGTGCAAAAAGTGCTCGTATGGTGGTGATACGGAAGCTGATATGAGGTGGGTGTGTGCCCATAGTCTATGATATTGGGAGATGTATTGGAGGAGCAGATTCCGTGAGCGACTATTGTAATCTCCAACCGGGGGCTTGTATGATACAAGTACGAGTACCTCACCCTAGGAGGAGGAAAAAGGCAACTCACTGTCAGATGTGATTGTCTTTTTTAAAAAACCACACACACACAGGATCGTGATTTACCGGTGTCAACCGGATCGCCACAAAGCCCTACTACTGTATTCACAAAACTTTCTCCATAGTCTATGATACTCTACGAGTAAAACATTTCGGTCAATCACAAGAAAAGAAAAGAAAAGAAAAGAAAAAAAGTTCCCCACCTCCTCCTCGCAGTTAACTTATGTGTCACATAGCTCATGACCAACCCACCAACAAGTCCTCAATACCACAGTCCTAACTTTACGAGTACTGTACCCTCAGCTCCCCCCGCTGCCCATTTAATTTTGATCTGCACGCCCTACCGGTTAAGTTAGATGATCAACGGTTCTTTTTTTTTTTTTTTTTTTTTCTTCGTGCAATTTTCGCAAAATTAATCATATCATGTGGTTGTGTATGATACTAGTACGTATTTTAGCGAGGGGTAGCGTAAACTTATCAGATCATGGGAGGGGCAAGGTAAATAGAAGTGCCGATGTGATAAACTTGTCTGTCGCCCCTTGCGCATTTATCATATTTATTTCAGTTCTCTCCTCCTGCGTACCCATAACATATGAAACAAACAACTCTCACGATGCGCTATATCGGCGTTTGAATTATATATATAATATAGTTGTATATATATAACAGTTCTTGAAGTCACGTGATAGCTGGTGAGAATTGGAGTTTGATAATATTATGTAGCTGCGCCTGGATCGGGCCGTTATACACTTCGTTACTGGAGAGAGTACTTTTTTGTTGGATTTCTGAAGAAAAAACTCCTTGTTTGTATGCTGGGAGGGTAAATCTTACGTATTTCTGCGAGGAAGCGTTTCAAAGGGTTGGAAATGGAGATGGAGAGATTCTCATCTTTCTTTTCTTTCAAACTCTCGAGTGAGTATCATAATATCATGGATTATTGTAATTCTCACAATCGCCGTACGCAGTGGATTCGTACATACAAGTTCTTTTGTCAGCAAGCGCATTTTAAGTCCAGAGGTGATGTATAACTAACAAAAGAAGTGGGAATGCGTGGCGCGCGCAGTCCATCATAATCCGGGCGCGTTATTCCGGGGATGTTTGGATCACTGGTGGTTTAGTGGTATGTATGAAGCTTAGATCTAGGCAGAGATTTGATATTTCTGCATGGTATTCTTGGGTGGGTATAGCTTGCACTGCCCAAGCGGAGCGACTACAATCAAGCCGGAGAGATGGAAATGTTAGATTAGTAGTACAAAGTGCGGTATAATCCGAAATCCCTCGGAGGCAATTCTTGCAAGTCGGTGAGTGGATAGTGCTGATTACGGGTGTATATGTGAGTCCAGTAGACCTTGGTATGATACTGTATTGTAGCTGTCCTTCATGGCGCATCACTCGTAAATTGCGCATGATCGAGTTCCGGTTAACATCATACTCGTGCCTGTTTTGAACCGGGACAGACAGATGAACTCGCTCGTCGTGCGGTAAACCCGGCTTCTGAGCGCAAGCATGAATGGAGAATTGTGGACGTGATCGCTTGTGACCGTCCCCTTGAGTAATTTACGTACCGTGCCGGCAAGCTTCGCATTTCGCATTTCGCGTTGACGGCAAGGTCGCGTTATCTCACCCATGTCTAGTCAGTACCGCACTGTGCACACGACCGGAGTTTCTTCAGCTGAGCCCATAGGTCGGTATTACCGCGCCGGGCTCGTCGTCTTCTTGCCACTAACCACCAAACGGGACAAACGTCCCTGAGTCTTTTTCGAATAAAAACGCCGTTTGCTCATCCAGTCATTTGGCTTTTTGCACATCTGATGCTTTTGTGCGTGAATAGCATACAGGGTGTGATACCTACCGTTTGTCTCGTGCCGGAACGGGGGAGCAAAATGTGCTCCCCCTTTCTCTCTCTGCTCGTAGACAAACGTGGGTATTGGATCATTGGACCTTGCGCTGCTGAGGAATTGTGGGAGTGAGAAGTTGGTGCGCGTGAATGATCCCCGACCAGGAGGAGGAGGGGATTTGCACTTGCGGTCCGTACCTCCGGGCCTGGTAGGGACCAGCGTGTTTGGTTTTTACTGCCTGGTTTGTGGATCTTTGGATTGTTCTGCTCCTTTATTGAGGTAGTTCGGGGATATAGAATATGATGACTGATGCCCAGGTTTTTCTGGTCTTTGGAGCACTTTGCTTATGGGCCCGATAATCAAGCGATGGTGTATTTACCATCCAGATTAAATGGAACTTGGGGTGGGGTGCGGTGGTACCCCCCCATCTACGTTCAACTACAGATGGGCTAGTGATTGTGTAGCCGGTTCTCCATCACTCATGGCTAAAGCTACACATAGTACTCGAGTAGTTGAGCGCAGTGAGTATCTTGCATGCACCGGTAACTGCCCGGCCAATGGGCATTAAATCAAGCCCGGGGACCTTTGAGCGAGCATATATACGGTAGTCAATCAGAACTATGCACACAGAGGGGTTACACCCAGCGCTCTAAATCGAACAATCCCGCACCAGTTATCATACTTGTTTTAGCGAGAGAGGTATCGGAGTCTCCGGACGATTTCTTTGGCAAGACCATATGTCCACCACCACAAAAGCTTGCCATTCCGGACCGATGTGATGGAGCATATATCCTGTGGCATATGTTTCTCGAATCGAATCGAACCTTGGATTTTTGGAAACGGATGGTAGTGATGATAACCGGCATGTGCGGAGTGCTATCTGTTCTCAAGCGCAAGTGGGCTTCCTGATGACAGGCATGGTAAGAATATGGAATATCTAAAAGAAGCGTATGGGCTCGCGGGCTGAGTTAAACATTACCCTTTTGGGTATTCACAACCGACGTCCTAAAATCTATCCCCGGTACGATTCGTGCGATCAGAGATAAAGTTAACGCAACTGCAGTAACTTCCCCAAATCACCGCTCTCCAAGATCCATCGGTTACAACTGCGCCAGCGCTTCTTTGGTCTTCGATTCCGAAATAGCACCGTTAAAACCCTTCCAATCCCGACTTCCGCCTATGTCCGGCGGTGCCGTGACTACCGGTATCACGGAGACACAGAAGCCATCATTTCACGCGGAGATTCTGGCTCTCTCTCACCGACCGGCTTTACCGGTGTCAGGTGTTTTAGCGTAATTTCACGTGGGCGTGGGGAACTTTGGCAGGTGGAATGGTGCCACTGGAAGTACCGGTGTTCGCGCTCGTGTGTATGATACAGTACTCGTACCTCCCGAAACACTGAGGCGGTCTGGTTTTATTACTATACCGGGTCAGTTGGACTCTATGGCTTGTGTGGCGGTAGCAATTTACTTGTAAGAGTACAGTATTATGATACGGGAGTCAAGTGTAACGTCACATACCGGTACGAAGTACAACACGCGAATGGTGAGCATCGTACGAGCTGGCTGAGGGACGGAAGCAACCGTGAAGCACTGCAGAGATTTCCTACCGGTATCATAATTGTACTAGTCTTGTGGGAGGACTGGGTGTCAGTCTATTTTTTGGGGAGAGAAAGTATCGTACCCACATGTTGTGAGGTTGCAACTATGGTGGCGTCTGACGTCCATGCTCACGAAGGTTACCGGTATCACCGGCACTCGGACAATACCAATGTCATTGCCGAAGCACCACGGACGATCATTTGCCGTGGGAGTTTAAGCGTACTCGTACGATAACCGGCAACGGCAGCATCGGGACAAGGTAAGAGAGCGAGCGATCGATTCTAAACCGCAAAACAAGAAAATCGAAAGAAAGAAAGGATTCCAAGGTTTAGGATTAGATTGGACTATGCGGAAAGGCGCTTTAGGTAGGCTTTATTGGTCTGGGTAGCTAGGATGGTGATAGCTGGTAGGAATAGCTAGTGAGGGTGGCGGGATGGTGGAGCGGAGAATTCAATTGAATTAGTGTTACGAATGACAAGTGATATCATAATTTTAGGAAAAGGAAAAGGGGAGGGCAGGTAAACGGGTAAACAGGAAGGAGGGAGATGTGGAGGTGTAAGGACACTCATGGGGTCTGAATTTGAATAGTTTTATATTCAATGCTTTCTGAAGGTTGCAAGGGTAGTCGGTCCTGCTGGCTCTTTGACAAAGATTTGTTTCGTTTTTCGCAGTCAGTTTTATCAAGAAATTGATAAAAAAGGGAGTAGAACACTTCTGTACTGTTAATGATATCATTAGTGGAAAGTTAATATTTATCAGCCTTTCATAAATCTATTTCAGGAATCTCTCTAGCAAATTGAAAGATCTTTTTAAGCTATAGCTTCAAGCGTATAACATTGTAGATATAATTATGAGTCTTCTTAATTCCTCATGTGGATTTTTTTTTTAATTCAAGTAGTATAAGTACTTTACTTAGTTCCATGTAGTAATTAGTAATTTTATATCGGGTCTGAAGGGTTTTTAATGAGATTATTGCTATCATAGGTGTTAGTAGTACCAGTATACTACAGTTGTATTTTTAGTATTATAATTATGGTAAATTGAATGTAGTTAAGAACAATATCAGAAGTATATCATAGAAAATCAATATACAATGCCAAAACACCTGCTAGGATGTAGTTTGTAACAGCTGTTTCTGTGCATTCTGTTTTTAATAAAAGGTTGAAATACATATTTGTGATTTTTTCTGTGTTGATAAGAGAATTGTTAATTATAAATTTATAAAAGTACTGTAATGATTTAAGAATACTAGTAGTATTAGAGAGTTGTAGTAGTAAGTAGATAGAATGAAAAGGAGATAAAAGAATTATATTATTGGGATAGTTTAGGTAAAATAATAATATTATATAAAAAATTTAATCATAGTAAATATAGAAGAAGTAACTATTTTGATAATTTAGATACTATTTATAGTTAAGAGTAGTAGGTATAATAAGCATGATAATATGATATAAATTTACTAATAAGAGAAAGAGAGAGAAATATATTCATAATAAAGAGATCTATCTGTTTGTATCTTATTACTAGTGAAGAGAATATTGATACTATTAAATTTTTATAAAATAATTATTCTTTATTCTAAAAACTTGAAAAGCTACTATTTTACTATTATTAGTATAAATTTATTATCAACATTTTTTCTATCATGTATTGGATAAGAGCTATTACCAAAACCCTCTTGTTTCTACTAATTCAGTTTTAACAGACAGGTTTGTTATAAAGGTCTTCTTAGTAACTTGAATGTTGTATAATATTATATTTTCTAACAGCAAATTTCTAACAGCAGATTATTAGTGACTCAGATAATAATATTATTATGATAGTAGTTAATCTTATAATAGTAGTTCTGGATTTTAGAGTTCCACTATTTTATAAACCAATTTCTGGATAATGATTTAAGAAAGAGGTGATTAAATCTTTCTTCATAGAGGTTCCAACAATGTTCTCTTTTCTAACATTTATGCTATTCTCTTTATCATGTATAATTTGTGAGAAAACTCTCAATTTTCTAGTTTTATTTATATTAATTTATCCGTTGCACGAGTCTTTACTTCTTTGCTTGATATGGGTGACTTGGCAAGGAGCTGTTTCGCCTTCTATCGCCTTTTATCTGATATGCCAAGGTGGATTTTGGTGTGTTACTCAACACCTGAATGGTGGCCATTGTGGAGGAATAATTGCCTTTTTAGAAGGCCTGAATCACTAGAGAAATCCTCTTTTCAAGCTCTTCATTCCTAGCGGTAGCTCGACCCGTGGCTGAATATGCTAAAATGGGTGTTTTGTTTTTTTCGTTCTTACAACAGACTTTTTCGCCCCCGTTTCCCGCCTCAGCATTTCGGCCCGCTTCCCGGTTGGGGTTACAGTGCTCGGGTGTTCAAGTATCGGTACGATACGTTAACCCAAGACAGTCTTGAACGGGGGGGCACGACGAAGCCCGATGGGTGACAAGCAGGGATTAGTAACAGACATTTGTTACCCTGCTGGAGCACCAGCGCCCCGAGAAAACCCACCTCTTAGCTGCTAAATCCCCCTGTCCTTTCATCCTCCGGCTTTCCTCGTGTCCCCGTCGGAGGCTGTAGCTCGAACACTAGGCTGAGACGCTCACAAACACCGGTACTCTCCTTCGCCCCCCGTTGTTATCGCTAGGAGTGGAGGGATGAAAACTATGAGATACGACCGATGGTGAAGTTGGTAAGGGATGGGGGGGTTTGTGCGCCCACTCAAAACGGGGAAGGTGTTTGATGAGTTAGAGCTTTTTCTGGGCTCCCAGTTTTTGGCTGGCCGGCTGGTTAAACTTTCTGGTTGGCCGAGGTAGAGTTATGATACTTGTACCATTCCCTTTGGGGCACAGCGAGGAGAGTTGGGCTTGGCGGATTTCTGTCTTTTCACTCCTTCCGGGGCTAGAGTTTCTGGGAATATGGGCCCGTTTTTGTGGGTGTTGCTAAAGTGGGGGTGACCCGAAGCATGCCGAACTCGGGGATTTTCTTTAAACAGGACAAATGGAGCTCCGGAGGGGCGATGTTAGCGCTCGTGCTTGTGCTGTATCGACAGATGATCTACTATGGTTGGCGTGATACCCGAGGTTGGGCTTTGCAATGGAGGTTTCTTCTCGATGTGAATGCGACTCGGATGAAGGTGCAGATAACCTATCATCATTATCGCCAATGAGGGAGAAAGAAGTTGCGTTTTACAAAGAGGTGGGTTGGCGGAGGGGTAAGTTAACGATAGGTTTTTAAATTCCCAAATACAATCATTTCCTTGATATCAAACACCAGGTAATAAACCTCAAGATATATACAGTTTGCCCAAACACAAGAGAAAGAAGGGAGAAGCACATGAAAGTCCCGTAGCGGGGTAACACCAAAAGTACAAATATAAAAATACAAAAAGACTGGACAAAAGCAACGTGAGGTAAAAGGGAAACAGAGACGAGGGGGGACCCCTTCCCCCTCGCGTCATACCCCTCGCCTCGCCGTCACCCTGACCCCTAACGACTCCCCATCCTCCTCCCTAATCGGTGGCAACTCCCTCTCGCGATCGCCAGCCTCGGTAGGCGCAAGTTCTGTATCCGTCCACAAGGTGTACGCAGTGGATGTGGTTTCCGAGGCGGCGTCAGGATCCATCTTGATGCCCAGCTGCTTTATCCTCTCCTGCTCCGCCACCCACCGCTTTATCCCCTGGGCCTTTGGATCCTCGACGATGATGATGCGGTTGTCGCCGGGCGTCCCACCGCCACTAGCATTGGGGGATTCCTGATCAGAGCGCATTTGCCGCTTCCTGCGCGCCCAGCTCCAGAACATGAAGGCAATGGCCAGGAAGAAAGAGGCAGAAAGGGAGACCGAGATGGCGATCGTGCTGGCCCGGCCTTCGTTGTTGGTGCCACCGCCTCGGGGGGTGGAGGAGGCGGATGACGACGGTAACACCGTCGGCGGGGGCGTGACATACGAACTCCCCGTCCCGTTCGCATTCCCCCCTGTGGGAATTCCCGTCTGCCCCGCCCCCACCGTCACCGTCGGTGCTGCGGCGGTGCTAGAGATTGACTCCGTGAGAAAAGCCTCCGCTAATATAGCCGTGAATTCCGGGGTCCCGGTCCTGGCCCCTTTGCTCTCGGCTGATTTTGAAACCTTCTCCACCGCGTCCTTGCACACTGGGTTCACAAACTCCCATACCCCCATCACCCGGCCGACGATGTTGTCCGGGAGGCCATCCAGCGTGCAGTTTGGTCGGCAGCCCGAGAATTTCACAGCGGAGAGGCAGTAGCAGTCGTGGACTTGTGCCGTCAGGGCGTCCCAGGCTACCTGGTCGTGTGGTATGTCGCCGCGGCATTGGTTTATGCCCGAGTTTTGGGTGCAGGATCTTACACAGGCTTCTTGGGCGGTCGTTGGCGTTGGCGATAGGAGGAAGAGGAAGGGGAGGAAGAAAGTTAGTGGTTTATGGCGATGGAATAGTTTCATCGTGGCATGTCCGGTTTTGGTATCCGTTTTTCTGGGCAAGGAGAGGAAAGAAAAGAAAGCAAAGGGAAGAGAAAGGAAGAGAAAGGGAGTCAGCGTGTCGAATGCGCGAATGTCTACTGATATACTCTCTCCCCCACCCCAATCGTTGTGATCCGGGAAATGTTTGAGGAATGTTGTACGTATGATACGTATGTATATGTCTGCGTAAAGCGTGTGTGGGTGGGGGAATAGTAATTCTAATATACAAAGGAAGGAGTAGGCATCCTTCCCTCTTTGACGATGATACCGGTATCCGCTAAACAGGGAGCACTCCCATCCCCCCGAAACGAAATAAAGCAGAACAGAAATGAAATAGAGTAAAAGCGACGAAATTCGATATCTCGAAAACCGCAGTATCCAGTTATGTGCTATGCTATGAGGTTAGCAAGTGCATTGCACAGCCGCCCATCCATCAATCCATCCACCAAATCCTCTCCACCCAGTTCAATTATTGGATCTAGAATTTTTTTCTTCTTCTTCCAATCTCCCAATTTCCTCATCCCCTCTTTTCACCCAAGACCTGTTTTCATTATTATTATATGATACTCGTACTATATGTAAAATATGCAGTGTGGGCGCTGACGTGAGGATGGTTTTTTTCTTCTTTTTTTCTTTTCTTTCGTTCCAGTAGTACAATACAGTACCATAACACGTTTCCTCTGCCGGCGAGCGATGAAGAAGTTCATCATATCATACACCTAAGCGCCCTCGTGTCCTTCCGACATGAGTTACCCCCTGCCGTGCGACATCGAGTGATCTCTCGTGAGTGGGTGGATGCCTCGGTCGGGGGGGGGGGAGGTCCGTGTATGAATTATATGAATGATATGTAATGCATGTACCGACCGTACCTGAAAAACGGTGAGTTGAGTACGGGCTATTACCAATACGGGAAAAAACGCGAAATTCTTTGAATCCTTGCGGTTGGGTACAGGTAGGGAGGGAAATTGTTCTGTACTCTGTACCGGGTTCGAGTGTACTGTACTAGTACTTGTATCAATCATATCCTGGGTAGGGATTTTTGGTGTTTTGGGTTTTGGGTTTTTTTTTTTTTTTTTTTCATCCGATCAATTTTGAGCTTATGATACTTACGGGGGGGAGCTTTGTTTGGTATGATAATATTATGATGGGGGGGAGGAGTAATTTATCTGAGTTCGCAGGTACTTGTATATTATTATATATGACAGGGGGTTTTTGACAGGAGTTATGCGTGAAGGGTTAACCGGTCACTTTCGTTTGGTATGATACTTGTATGTGTGGTTCTCTATTTATCTGTAGGCGAGAGGGAGGGAGGGATTGAGGGTTTCGCTTGCATTCTCTCCGAGATTGCGCCATGCAGGAATGCACTTTCGCTGTGTGATCTTTTTCGCCATGAATCTCTAACGGAAGGTGCATCGTCCCAGAAACTGCCGTATAAAAGTGGGGTGTTATTGGCATTGACGACCGGGCTCTCCACTGGAGTGAGTGGGTTAAATTTAATTAACTGACGGAGGGATCGGACAAACCTTAGTGAATCCCGGGGATCGATGGGGGAAATTAGGAATAGTACGGTATGAGAACGAACAGTGATGTGAGGGCGAAAACACGTCCTGTTCCCAGCCCCTCCTATACCACCAGGATTCGGGACACTTTCGTGCAACGGTACTCGATACTCGAGTATGGTGCGAGTATCATGGCTAACTTGACTTGCAAAACCACCCGCCCTACAAGTATCATACTAAAAAAAAAAAAAAAAAAAAAGTACCGGAATACCAGAATACCAGTACCTCACGGACATAATCCCGTAGTACAGTACCCCCCGTTCAACCGAACCGGGTTTACTACCCTCCCCCCCGCGCGCGTATCTCTTGTGCGGTAC
Organism: Tuber indicum; assembly: GCA_006112555.1. Taxonomy (NCBI): domain Eukaryota; kingdom Fungi; phylum Ascomycota; class Pezizomycetes; order Pezizales; family Tuberaceae; genus Tuber; species Tuber indicum. The sequence goes on along the minus strand of VBSK01000250.1, from coordinate 435,150 downwards.
GGTACTCTAATGCACGGTACCGTAGTTCACTGAATCCACTTAGACTTCCCGGACCTGCATGAACTGCCTTCCCATATTAACGCAAAAGGGAAGAGAAACCACCATGAACCCCCCCGGGTCCCTTCTGTCACCGATTCTGGGATGGAGCCATTAACGGAAGAAGTATTCTATGTTATAGATACTTATCTTGAACCCTAGCAGCGATAAGCCCAACGGCTATAATACTACTGCTAATGTCGACTCGCGTAATAGGTAGGGTAGCGTGTCTCGGTCGTCACGGGGGCGCCGCTGGGGCGGAGTTGAGCATCCGTGGTAGGTCTTGGATTAGATGTGTCGAGTCTCGGAATTTCATGTCTTGCTCCTCGATTTGCGATGGCAGTCTAGCAAGCCATATACGTAATAGGGCTCGCTGGGGTATTGAAATATTGGCGCTTGAAAATATTATTGGGTCTTCGTATGCAGTATGGTAAGACCGGTTATCATGGCATTTCTCGGATCTGGGGAGGTGGGGTGGGGCGAAAGGCTGAGTTTGCAGTTCCGCCGTGACAATGATTTCGGGTACACCATCGCACCGCACTGGTGCTTTACCCTACTGTATACCGTACCGGACTGAAGTGCATACAAGCAATGAGAGGTAAGCATGGAGAAGATCTATAAAAAAAAACTCCAAGCACGTGAAGGGGCCATCTGTCATGATGCCTGAGCGCGGGGCAATGTCATTGTGGGCGCCAACCTACCTGATTGCATAATGGGTGCTCACCCCTCGCGGTGGTAGGCCGAGCCTGGGTTGGCGTTATCGAGGGAAGAGAGAGGGAAATGATTCGCGCGTGTTAAACTGCATTGAGGGGCGAATATTGTGCCAACTTACCCCGCGATATCCCTGTGACACTGTAAAGATTCGATATCTTTAGATCTTGAACTATCTTCACTTCGTCTTTTCCTTCCTGACGCTTGATCCAATCTGTTCTGATTTGGAGTTGTCTTGATCTTGTCGCAGATTTTGCATGTCTGGCCAGCAGACAGGTTTCCCAAGCCCCTACGCCCTCCAATCTAGTCTAAACACGACCCCAGGGGGCATTGGGCATGTGCAATATGACCCGCCAATCCTATATGCCTCGAGTACGAACTGGAAATCTGCGCACAATATTGACACATTATCCCTTAAACCTGGCCTCCAAAACTACCGCCGAACCATGTACTGTGCACGGGTGTGTTTGTAAGAATCGGAAGACCATTTCTGCTGATCCCTTATGGAGACAAGGGTTATGCTTTCCGGTTTTTATAGGCACACCCGGATATAGTAGTGCCCTGTCTGTTCGCTTCGATTGAATAAGCTAGCTACGGGCCAAGGTAAGCCAAGTTAGACTTTCTCTCACGGACTGTTCCGGGGTCGCGAAAGTCTTGCGTCGCAAGTTCCTGCTCAGGGGATAGGCATCCAAACGGATCTTGGCCAATCAGACTGGAAAGACCTACCAATTCTCGCGGCTCGTGGGTCTTGCGACGCGGAACAAATTGTAACGTTGATGTTATCCTGGAAACCTATAGCCCCTTCCCCTATAGCCGCCCACCTTCAGGACAAACTGGAGGTTACAGTAGCAGCTTGGGCTTCAATATAATTTATTTATCCTTGTATCGCCGACCGGCAGCTTGGGCAAATTTAGTATGGAGACAGTAATAGTAGACACGGATTACCCGCTATCCTGTCCCTAGTTGTCCAATTTGCAATATTATACTACTTCAACTGTTGCTCAGTTCTGCCGGGCTGCTTATTGCGAATGACCGATTATCGGCGATGGTAGTGCGGTGCAGGGCTGTGGAATGTGATTTCTGTCTGGGAATGAGCTCGAGTAGACGCCAAGGCTATATATGGTGGTTTTACTTTGTGTTTTTTGTTCCTTTCTTCCTCGTGTGGGTTGCAAAATAGCGTAATGAAAGTGAGATTGATATTATTATATGAGGGGGCTTCTCAAACCCAACGTACCCCGGGCTGCAATCAACTTCAGGATAGAACCGGAAGCACGGATCAGAAGCCGTTCAGGTACCAAATATTTCCCGGCAGCGCTGCATCGTATTCTCTACCGGTATATCTCATGCCATATGGTGCTCGTAAGGTAGGTGGTCGTGCTGTGCTCGGGTATCGCACCCGGGCACGGTTCACCATGTGCTGTAGAATCGTGGATTTGCGCCGTTTGTGCTGGGATGAGGGAAAGAGTTCCTACTGGCGATGACGCCAACGATGAGAGGTGGAAAGGCTTACCGTATTTGTCTTCGGGCGGAAGCGCCACCCCTACTAATCTTGTGGATAAAAAAAAACCTATTAGTTTTTACTAAGATGTGGAATCTTTAAAAACAGTTTTCCCTGATCACACATCCGGTTGCCGGTATCAGGTACAGTACTCTCACGGCAATTCGGGACCCCAACCCCGAATATAGTGCCTGAAAGGGGCAAAGTCGCCACCGCGGCTGCATGTCTTAAACCATTTTTCGCGATTGAATGGTGGGTAAGTGAGTGTTGCCGGCAAATCTTTCGAGCTGTAGGACAGACGGTCGGATACCGTAGGCTATTATTGAATCCTCGGAAATTGACCTGTCAGCAGTGCGAGTGCCATAGGCCCCCATTGGGATGCATGCCGTAATGGTATGAACCACTACTCGTATAAGGGTAAGCATGGAGGTCGAAGCGAACTTCAAAGTGACTTGGAGTCTCCTGTGCTACCGGTAGTCGGGGTTGAAGAGTATCTCTATTACTCTATATGCTAGGTGAACTGGAACCGCGATAGCTGAGCCTCATTATGAAAGGTAAAATGAGGAGTTCGAGGGACTAGCTTCTTCTCTTAACAGATTCGGCCCGATATATTCAATGAGAAGTATATGAGAGTCGAAATATCGGGTCTATGCTTGTGCTTTCCCGCGAAGCTGGGAATAATCTTCCTGATTTCGGAGTATTTAGTAAACGTCTCCCCGAGAAATATTTGCCAATTTTTATAGTATCATACCGGTGCTCACATAGAAAGCGCTTACGAATTAACTTAACAGGCAGCATCTTTGGTATTCATTTCCACCCCAATGGAACCTTCACCTCCCATATTGTGCGATAGGCGTGATCCTCCTGTGCCCCCCGTGGGCGTCCAATAAACGAGTTTCGAGTTTAGCGTGCCTTACCTAGTGTAACCCGACAATATATCAAGAATCATGAGAGTAGGTAAATAACTCGCCGCACGCTCACCATATCTGTAGTACAAGATTAGTATCCGTATGGAAAAGGCCTGGGGATGAACCGATGCGTTTCTCAGCAGGTTTGGATCTCAGCTAGGGAGGGGCTAAGGATGGAGCTCGTTATCAAGTTCGCTTGTCTGCTGAAGAGGAATTGCCGTTTTCGGTATTGAGGAAGAGATGAGAGATTCGATATTAGGAATATTGGAGAGCAAGGAGTATGATCTAATTTCCAATGCTTGCCAGGCGGCCCCCAAACCCCGTAGAGCAACCGGTGACAGCCACTCTACTTTACCATTAAAAAAGTCTCCGGACGCTTCGTAATTGTCAGTATCATATCTGTCCTGGCGTGAGATCATCCCGAAACTTTTTAAATTGCCAAGTAGTGAGGTCGGTAAGTAGCCACCGTACTTAATCAAGGGTGACTTGGGTACCCGACCATTCATACAATAAAGTATTCGGATGCCTTGGCGCCAAGGTATACCAACAGGCACCTAAACATGCGAGCTTTGTGGAATTGTCAAGAAAATACCTGAGTACTGGGCAAGTATCATACGAGTATCATAGCATTGGTCTGGTAGCTGAATAATCATGCCAAGATTCCTATGTACGAGTACGAGTACTCGTCCCAGGCAAGAGGTGTTGGGAGGCAGAGGGATCCTGGAGTCGGAATTTTGGATGACAAACCATCCGTGCATGTCTGAGCGCACATATCATACAAAATTCAGACTCCAGAGCCCCCCTAGTTTCCGAATACCTCTTGCCTGGGACGAGCAGTCATACTCGTACAGAAGCATAATTGCTATTTTCAGCGGTCACTTTTTATTTGGGAAATTTAGGATCATCATACCCGGCCTTTAGTCCCTGTTGTTGGGTTGCCTAAAGAAATTTTTGGTTTGTGACATCTGGCTCTGATCCCATACAAAATGCCAAACTCCAAACCTTTACAACTGGTCGTGTTCTCTTTGGTTTAAGAGCGAGCCTTTAGAGTGTACCAATTAGTAGTGCATATTTTCGCTCTTAAGAAACTTTGATGTCATATCGCGGTGGAGCAGTAGGCCTTCAAAGTGGGGGATTCTTTGTATCGTAAGAAAAATACCCAGGTTGCCCGTGACCGGCACTTTAAAAGTGATGATTAGATTTGGGCGGAAGGAGCCCGTCTTGCTACCCTAAATCACCTCATTTCCCTAAACACCGAGATCTCCGGGCCCAGGCCGAGTCTTAGCAACCTCACCCTTTCTAGTTCCATGCTATGTCTAGCCCGTATCGTGCCTAACCTGAACGGTTAGATAGATGACATGGCTCCTAAGCGCCAGACGTACCTTTAGAGTCACTATTTCGTAAGCTCTGTGCTCAACGTCGAGACCGTCAAGCGGATTGAGACAGTTCGTGTGACTTGGGTTTGTTCTGCTATATACGAGAGGAAGAATAGGGGTCGTGGTGGTGTGGCCAATGGGTTCAATAGAAGAGTGCAGTTACAGTGGACAACAAAGGGGGCACGATGGCCTATTGGTAGTAGAGGGGCGGTGGGCCAGGCCAGCACCAATAGCTGTGTGTAGCTAAATCAAGAGTAGAGTGCTGGCGGCACATTCGTCATAGTAGAGCTTAGAGATTGAAGGTGATTGTTGACAGCATTATCTACTGCCACAATTAGAAAGCCGTGCTGAAGAGAGAAAGCGGGAAGGTAGTGTCACTATGCCGTAGTCTCCTTGGATGAAATATTGCTAATGTTCGCCCAATTTAAGGATTACTGAGTGATATATTGCGCAGAATCTGGGAGCTGGGCCGTTCACGAGAGTACGAAAAGAGGTGGGGAGGTGGGGCTGTCTTCCACTAGAAAGAAGTGGTGAGTAAACCACTCTTGACCCTGTAGAGGCCCTCATTATCCTTTGGTTCAATAACAGCATGTTTTTCTCTTTTACGATCAAATTGTTTCTAATGAACCCAAGTATCCAGTCCGCCCGCCTTCGAGTCTGTGCGGGGCTGACGTCGACACTTGGGAGGAGTGGCTGTACCTGCCCTTCCCTCGAATTGCAGAATCTGCTCAGCCCATGAAGGCCACGGGTGGCGACTGTAGGGCCTGAATGGGGAGGGGGAGTTTGTAACTGTAGGCAGCAAAACTGTGGGAATTGTTTGTTCATTCGGGGGTGTTTGGCCCACTATTGAATGAATACAAGGATGCATTAAACAGCATTGTTATTTCTGTTTAAAATATGACATAGTAGGAATGACCTTAATAATTAGCTTAAAAATACGAGCACAATATGAAGGGTATATTATGGACATACTTAAGCAAAGAGGGAATTGTAGTGCAGTAGGAAAGGTATAACATGCATAATCTGTAATCATTAATGTAAATAATAAACATGAAATAACAGAAAATATATTATGTCCTAGCTATAGTAATGTCATTAGTATACAGGTAAAGTAAAATATTAAGTATAAGAATATACAATACTATTAGTAAAACAAGGAATATCTAAAAAGTCATGAATGAGTGAAACAAATGAATTATAATATAATATTTTTTTTTAACTAATTTGGTTATTTACAGGGGTAATCTTGTATCCTTGGCAATGTTCTCCTGCCTTCTAGGATCACCCATGTGTTCAGGCTCTTTTTCCTTTTCTAAGAAAAAAAAAACCTTTTTCCATTTCATGCTTTCTGTTAGGCATATAAGACCTAGCATAGTGGTAATGTCACGCATCTGACCATAGAGGTCAAGTGACTTGATAAGATGGTTGCGGCAAAGCTATATATAGGAATTGAAATAATAATTTCTAATTTATAACTCCCTGACCGCAAACCATATAAGACCACTCGCATTAGTGAATAGCCGACCAAGGAATTTTCTATCAATTATATACAAAACATCCGGCGCTATCAGACTACTTCAGAAGTTACCAATACCCATTCAAGACTAGGTGTATGTCGGACGGCTCCGATAGGAGTCCCTCTTAGAGGCGAGAGGTCCAAGGGGAACCACACTTAGATTGGAAGACTGAAGATGCATGAAGCCTTTCTATGATACTGGCGTGTCGAGACTCTTGCAAGCATATATTAATTATGCACCAGTTACTGACAATGAACTTAGCTAGTTCTTGATCAGAAGAGACGATTGGAATGATAGCCATTTGGACTACATTTACATACTTAGTCCATTCAAGCCTAGAGATCATAAAGAGATCATTGGGAGATAGGACGCTATCCTCTCAAGATAAATATCTCGTCTCAATTAAGGTTGAAGTGGTGTACGAACTTTCAGGGTCAAATGGTGTTTGTACTTAGTGGAAACTAAAGTAAAAAGCTCCTCAGTACAAGTTAGTATAGGAATACTAAGTACCTGTAGATTAGTATAAATAGGTTTAAAGGTCTCCGGGTTAGTTAGAAGGATCAAGCAACGGAGAAGAGACCTTAACAATATAATAAGTTTACAATTACGAATCTTTACTCTTTTATTTTTTACTACTTTACGAGTCTTCCTAGACAATCTCCAATCTTAAGATTCAGGCCCTAGTCCGACCGATAAGATCGATCTCGGCTACCGCCTAATACTTTCAAACTATACTAAAGTATCTGCACTATCCTACTATCCTTTCACAAATTTATTCCCTTCTTTTCTTCTACTATCTATCTTTTACAATTTCTTTCCCCCGACCTTCTATTCCTCATTCCTCATACTTGCCAACCCTATAGTACTTGCATTGGGTACCATTTAGCTGCCTAGTCTTGCACTTTCCTGTCTTCTTCTCTCTCTTAATCTTCTCATCCTTTCCCTCGTCCTCCTCAATGTCTCCCTTCTTCTTTTCTCTGTCCTTTCCTTCCTCCAACCCCTTCAATTTTCCCTCCATATCTGTATCCACATCCCATTCCTCTCTTTCCCATTCTCTATTCTTCCTATCCTTCTATTTCTCTCTATCCATTTTATCTTTCTTCCAAACTCCAATGCCCTCTTTATTCCTTCCTTCTCAAATAACAATCTATCCATTTCCACTCATTCCTCTTTTTCCCAAATCCCTCTTCACCATACTTTCTACACCTCCTCTCACTGTCTCTCCCACAACAAACAGTGAGTGTTCAAGCTCTTTGTTTTTTTTTTTAAAAAAAAAAACTTTTCACTTGTATTCTCTACATTACACAAATAACAAGACTAAGAACTTTCTGTGCTATATTAAAGCATTTGCCCAAACACCAAGCAACCCGCCTAAGAAATAAAACCTCTTCAAAGAGTATCATTAAGCCCGAGCCTTACTCTTCCTCCTCCTCCGCTCCCGGACCTCTCTTCTCAGCTGCTTCTCCTCCCCGCCAGGACTATTATAACCCCACCGATCTAACTCTGAAAAAGTATCATCCACTCTCATCTCCTCATCCTCACTCAACAACCCACTACCAGCTCCTGAACTCCAACCCAATGCCGAGACCAAGTCCAACACACTTCTCTCAATCCTTTCCAAGCGATCGGCCAGAGGTGCATTCTGAGATACGCCATCCTTACCAATCACCCTCATCTCCCCACAGACCTTGGCCCATTCCCGTTCCTTGTCCACAGGTCCAGATCCCGTAAACCACTGAACCAAACACCACATCCCTAGTACCCACATCCCTGTCCACAACAACAGTCTAACCAGATCCTCCCCATGCACTATCACTACCACCATGGAGGACATCTTACTATTAGGAGTACCCGATCCCGATAGCCTAGGAGTACCCTAGGTAGGGTAACCTTACCCGAGTTCGAGAATCTTAGTCTCCAACACCCCCCTCCGGCCCCCTTACAGGGCCGGCGCGTCATCATACACATCAACCTTAGTTGCGTCCTGTGACTATATGGTCACAGAATTAAAGGTGTTAGAATAATACCGTATACGTCACTGCCGTCTGTCCGACCGAAAGCTGTTCGCATGATATATAAGAAGAAACCTCTGGCTAGACCTGGGAAGTGGAACGAAGTCAATCCGTCAACTACTCAGGGAGTTACAAGGCTTCAAAGATATGACATCTTTAGCATGGGCCGTAGGTAACGGGACGTTTTCACACAAGGTCATGAGATGAATGTTAGGAGGTTCGGGATAACGAACCAATGCATTCACATCCATCCTTCGACAATTAGAAAGAGTCTAGAGCTCCTGGAAACACTACCAAAGAAGCCAACGAGCTTCGAGGAGTGTTGCAACTATGATAAGAGGTGTACCGCAGTTGCGGAATTTACAACCAACACAACACGAAGGTCCACCCCCTCTACATAGAACAATCAGGAGTTGCCGACCGAGGAATTGTGAGACTATTCAATAGAATGGCCTCTCGTCTACGAGAGGAGAGTCATCGGAATGAATTCTATCGGTTAGTTGTTGAGTTATCACAACTAGAAGTCATCGACTCCGGCATATCTACAGATGCGGTCTCGTATCAAGACTGATCCTCTTGGTAACGAAAAGAACTATTGGAGCCAACAGAGTTCGACTTGAGAACTCGGCTACAGGTCTACAGACTCTGAGGATCGGATAATTACTACTGGTGACAAGTATGTCCCCCAGGCAGGAAATAGTAATTACCGAAGATGGTGTGATGGTTTTCAGGGTCTCCCAGTGTTCGCACCGTCATGGAGAACTCGACGTCGCGCATTAGATTTGAAGAGGTACATATTTTGTATGCTAGATAGATGTAACCCGCGAACACTCAGACGCGGAATATAAATATCGAAGTGCCTCCCAAGCTTTAGACATCATTAAGCAACGGAGAAGAGACCTTAACAGTATAATATTGTTCTGACGATTCTATCCTACTTTCTTGCACTCTTAGTAGTCATAAACGAAACGAGTTGCTTCCGAGCCTTCCTAGACAAATCTCCGTTTACACGAAAGAATCCCGATTGGCCTAGACAACCATAAGTCTATAATGGTTGTCTCTGCCTAACACTTACCCAACCCCTTCCTACACTCCCTCTCCCCTTCTCCCACCAACCAATGTGATCCCTCACAAATCACATTCCCCATTCTTTCCAACTCCCCCAATACCATCTCAATATCACCCTCCCATGGCACTCTACTCACCTTCACTGCCACGACAGGTCCATTACCCCTCAATCCTTCAGGATTAACAAGCCCGCCCACCTTCCTCCTCTTACCGTCCTCCACAGCAATCTCCTCCATCAACCTCCTCTTCACAGCACCAGACACTGGAGTCCGGGGTCTCAACTCCATCGGTGTAATCCTCTTCTTCAGCATAAACGGTTCCACCACTTTAGCCTAACTGCGAAGCTGGGCGTCCTTCTCCCTCAATCTCCTCTCCAACTCCTCAACTCTCCTCTCCAACTCACATATCCTACCCTTGTAACTGAGGATCTTGTGAACCAGGCTGTCAACGTGTTGAGAGCTAGACATTGCAAAACAAGATGTAGCAACAATAAATTCCCTCTCTGTCATGTGATTGGCCAAAAACCAAAATTGTGGTTTGTGCGACAAGTAATAAAATCAAACAGTGTTGTAACAGTGACGGTCCTTGTGTTCAGGTTCTTCATGCCGAGGACTTGTAAGTACTTTCTTTTTTTATCAAAACAAGTCATCCTTTAGGTAAATATTTGCATGTTATTTCAATGCATCCATTGAAACAATTCTGTCACTATGTGTATGGAAAACCACTATATGCATGGAAAACAACAGTTTACTAAACTCAGCTGTTATTTCAACCCTTAGTGTTCAGAAGTACATTAGAACAGCGGATAGCAGAATAGGATAGATAAAACATTGAAATAGCAGAACAAGGCGCACAGTTTGGAGCTTAAAATATTGCGCTGTGCTGAGTCATCATTCACCAAATCCAAATCATATTTTGACTTCCAGCGGAGGCGTAGAGTAGAGCTTCAAACATTGAAGTAGTGGTACTCGGTAGCGGTAGAAGTTTTTACCCCGGCCGTATTAGTACGGTATAGGAGAATATGCGAAATCAGGCAGTGAGAACTTGAATGGCATATTAAATTTTGTGAGTTATCATATTTACTATTGCTAATCAGACATTCCAAGAACTATCTCCGCAGTAAAATATGTAGGATATTAATAAACAAATCACGGATACCAAAGGATACTTATAGTAAAGGAATCCCTTGTGCTCTAATACCGGTAGTCATAGCATTTTTCACACATTCTCAGAGGATTCCCGAATTATATCCAATGACTAATTGTTTCTACCACTATCCCCGTCCACATATGATATCGTACCCCCCTTTCGCACATGTGGCACAATTAGAAATGTAGAGCACGAATCGTACAGGCAATATTCAGGACTGTGGGGACCTACCGCACCCCCGCAGGGCGGCAGTCTCTCCAACGGACGGGAGCGCTTGCTCTACGGCTCGGTACTAGTACGCCATGCCCGGGACGCCCAAGACCGGATCCTTGTAAGTGTGATGGGTGCCTATAGGCCGCTCCAGACGCTTGAGATCACTGAGCCGTCCGCTTTATATTTAGCCCACATATATCCAACGCCCGTTATTATTCTCAACATATTCACGATCTGACCCTTCTCTCCCTTCTTAATGTCGGACTCGTCATCGAGTACTCTAATACTAGTCCGTATTATATATCGTGACGGGAGGCCCGTAGTTAAGGAAATTGGTCTCGTGCCGGCTCCGGGCTTCGCCTCTACGATTCTGCTGTGTATTAAAACTTCTAGGTATTTGGGCTTTTCTCGTGAGCCTTGATAAGGTCGTGGTAGTAGCTACGTATTCAAATTAAATAATAACCACAGCCTCAAATGAGGTTTGTGCCATTGCGAATCGGGAGCGCCCAAGGACTTTGGACGTTTCGAATGTGGCCTGAGCAGATCTCGAACCCGCATGGTAGTACGCCTGGCATGGACGTACGAGTACTGTACATACCAACCCGTGAAGTAGAACACAAGGGCAACAACAAAAAAGGAAAGGAAAGACGCCTTAGGAGAGCAACTGATCAAGTAAGATAAGATATTCCTGTGGTATCTACCGAGGAAACTGTTTCTTGACACGCACGCTCCAGTAGTATGCCCCCCCCCCCAGACGGAAGCCTTACCGGGCCCCGCGGGCACAGGTGGGTACAGTACTGTAACACACAATAAAAGGATTCTCTGCTACGGGGTGCGGACTGTATACGATACACAAATGTACAGAGTTATATAAACCCGCTGCCACACTTTTCATATGCGGGCTTATCCTTCAACAATTTCTGTAGGCGTAAGAGGACTATTTCGGGACCTCACGGAGATCCCGCGATACAAACAAGTGGTAGCACTTGATTTAATATTTACGAGTGAGATATCGGTAATTTTAACGACAAGAAAGGCGGGAGAGGGGAGAGCTAGAGGTACAAAACTCATCAGACCACCAGAGATATTTTTGGACACCTTGAAGTTCCACAAGAGAGCCGCTGGTATTCTGTGGTCACCTGCATGTCCGAGCAAGGATGTGGCATTTTGGGTATTTCAAATCTCGTTAGCCCCTCCAAATTCCGCTGCCATGTTCGTGAGTTCCCGAGATTCTGGGGAAGCGGGTGAAGGATGAAACGGTAGGAGTAATGCTAGAAGAGGGCTGGTGGAAACACTAGCGGATGAAGCGGTGAGTGAGGGTGGAATCGCTGAGGTGGAAGGGTGGTGCACTACTCGTAGACAATCGATGGAGATCCTGGTTAAGTATCATAACGATAGACCTGATGATGAAAATATCTCCGGATAGCAAACAACTCCGGAAACTCAACGGAACTCGACGAATTCTAAAGGAACGCGGCATGATTGCAAACCATGATTCGGCGTCCCAAATAATCTAGAACTATCTTGAAATCTCATGATCCTCCACGATCCCCAAAGCATGTGCTCTATCCCAACTATTATACCATGCGCCTAATAACACACAGGATGCGAAAGAAACAATACTAACCAAATTCCCGATCCCCGATTCTCGATGTCAACGGATAGACTATCAGGAAAACCAAAATCCCAATATCCCATACCGTGCGCCAATGACACTCTCCTTCGTACACCATAAAGCCACATGTCCTATAACATTTCTCCTATGATAGCGACATATCCGCCTAACCGTATGTCCTATGAGCAATCCAACAGGACCACCCATGAATGATTGTTAGGGATTCGCCTTAACCAACCAGTTTAGAGAATTGAGCACATGTTAGGTTAGGGTTTAGGCAAAACTTCTTGTTTGGTATGATAATAATATTATTATGATAGTAATTTTATTATGATAAAAATTATTTATATTATTTTCACATTAGTCTATTCAGTAGTATCATAGGATTTGTAAATGTGATTTGGATGATTGATATTTAGGGCTACATGCATGTTAATAACCCACATAAGTAGAAGGTGACTAGAACAAAGAGCCGATAATCCTCCCTCCCCCATACGAACTTTTACAACAATATCTTATAAAAACAATTAATTTATAATTATTATTTAATCGTACTTTATCCTCCTTTAAAATATAATATATTGTATATTAAAAATACAAAGTAATATACTAATAATATTACAAAAAACCTAGGTGATAATATGTGAAATCATGATTCAGTCAAGAGGTGTTTGGCAGCATATGTTTTCAAATCGTGATTTTTGGAAATCATGATTTTAGGGTTTAAGCATGTGCTTTCAAATCACGTTTGCCAAACACCCCCTTAAAATTTTATCACAATTTGTTTTGCTGAATAACGGGAAAGAAAGGGTTAGCAAAGCGTTTTCAAGGACTGGAGTGAGAACTTTACGAATGCGGTTGCGCAGCCGCAAAACCAGCCTCCCAGTAGAGAAAAGAAAGTCTATTTATGATAACAAATGTTTCAGTAATTAGAAACGGGGGAAAGAACCAATAAGCTATGCTATACACAACAACTTCCCCCCACGAAGTAATTTTACAACCCCCATCCATCTAAGCCGAGCTTGGTTCAATCCAATCCACAATATCCAGTCAACACCGTCATGAGGTTAGAGACAGACAAAAGGTTTACATATATAATATAAAAGAAACCAGACGTGTCATATCCCATCAGGAGATTTTTTCTTTCCAGAGAAAGATGGGAAAAGCAAAGAAAAAATGGCCTAGAACAAAAGAAATAAGAATGCAAAAACACCCCGCATAAAACCACTTTTTGTTGTGGCCGAAAACCGGGGCCGTGTTTGGAAAGGAAAAGGGTAATGAAAAGGCAGGCAAGTAGGTAGGTATATATGTAGGCTGTCGCGGCGACGATGGTGAAAACGGAAGGATGGTGAGTAAATAATACCCTGAGTAAGATTATGAAAATGTGACAAGGGAAGGAGGACCAAACATGATTACAAAAAAAGAGTGGAGGACGAGGAGAGGGTCGGAACATCCAAATTCGAAATTGAGGCTTGACCTCTTTTTTCCCTCGCGCCTTTGATATTAGCTTCAGCCAGAGTGCTACTGCTGTTAGAGTTAAGCCCAGACGGTGCTATGATAGACGCAGTATAAAAAGGAAGAGAAAATAAAATAAGCTGTTTTGTTGGATCAATTCCAGCAACCCATCCCCTTTCTACGAAAAAATGCAACAAAAAAAACACTAACCTTACTCCCCTGACCGCTTGATAGCCACGAATGTGTATGAATAGCGACGCGAGAGGAAATTGATTAAATATACATTAAATTTTTGGAAGGGTAAGCATCTTCTCGTTTGAGGATGATGAGATTTCTCGGATGTTATCGTTAGGATTTAATGATGGAGGAGCCAGAGTTCCGTCCTGTGACTCCCCACGAGATGGGAGCCTTATTACACCCTCCTCGCTAGGCTTCTCGATTGGCGACCAACCGCCGATACTACCAGCCACAATAGAAGGCACCATAGCAGCTGCAGCGAAGGCCGAATTCGACCTCGATCGTCTGCGGCGCTGGGAGCTTGGAGAAGGTGGCGGAAGAGTGCCGTCCTCGGCAGTATGAATTTCGCCCTCAGATGCGCCACGACGGAAAATGTGCGAGAAGCTCTGCTTCACATTCTGGCGGCTAAACTTGAGCTGGTTAAGACGACCGCCACGAACCATCTTGAGGAACGCAAGTTCTTCACGAACAGCCTCGATCCCATCGTTCCATTGGAAACGATCCTGGTTGTGGACATAGATGTTACTGTTCTCCTTCTTGCTCATCCAGTCAGGTAGGATTTTAGCCAAGACTTGATCCGGAATCAACCTAATGATAACAGCCACAGGAATTGAGATAGCCCCGAGAATAATTGAGATACCCCATTGGACGCCGTTGAGTTCGACAACACCAAACGCTTCACCACCAACGAAAATAATCATAACCTGTCCGCCAACCATTATAAAGTTGATACCAATGAAGAACCAATTGTTCTGGACACCCTCAAAGATATTAAATTTATTGTCAAGCCGGCGATTACTATACATATATTAATATCACTTCAACAGAAAGGAATGGAAGAACTTACTTGTATTGGTTAAAAATCTGCATCCATACGAAAGTATTGAAGACCAATGTTTTGAGTTCACTTTTCTCATGTTCGGAATGATAACCCAAAATCTTCATACCGGCGAAGTTGAGAATAAACGTAACAACAAGCTGATAGACGGCCTGACCGAGAATCATCTTCCACATGGTAATAGTAATCAAGGGTGCCGACTTAGGATCCGGTTTGCGGTCAAGGATTACACGGGTAGGGGGATCAGTAGCCAAAGCAAGAGCGGCAAAGGTATCCATGATAAGGTTGACCCAAAGGAGTTGAACAGCGCTCAAGACAGAACTCTCCTCATCAGAAGCAGCAGCGGAAACGAAGGTTAGAAGAACTGCAGTGATATTGACCGTAAGTTGGAACTATCACTAAATGTCAGTCATAGCCATTTATAGGTATGAATCATGAAATCTCACCTGCAAGAATTTCTTGACGGCATCGTTGACCGCTCTACCCCACATGATGGCCTTAACAATACTAGCAAAGTTGTCGTCCATAAGAATGATCGCGGAGGCCTCCTTCGCCACCTCGGTTCCAGCAATGCCCATAGAGAAACCAACATCTGCCATCTTCAAAGCCGGACCATCGTTAGTTCCGTCACCCGTCACCGCAACAGTCTCGCCGAGCTCTTTGAGTCTGCGAACCAAAATTCTCTTATCCTCAGGACTGGAGCGAGCGAGGACTTGTAGACGGGGAATGACGGCATCCATTTGCGATGTAGAGAGCTGTCGGAATTTGGGTCCTTCCATAACGATACCGCCGTGGGTATAAATTCCACATTCGGTAGCAATAGCCTTAGCAGTAATTAAATTATCACCAGTAACCATACGAACGAAGACGCCAGCCTTTTGACACTCAGATACAGCGGCCGGAACGCCATCACGAAGAGGATCCTGAATACCAACGACGCTTAAGAAAACCATATCCCCAAAGACATCGCCAAATTCAACCTGGGATGGATCATCAGCCATTGTTCGAGACTTTTCCGGGGGCCAGGAAGCGAAATCGCGGTAGATCAGGCCGATGGTACGAAGAGAGCGATTGGCGTAGTTTGAAATAACCTGATCCAAAGAGCCCGTATTATCCTCCGTGAGCTGTGATTCCAATACCTCCGATGCCGAAATATCATTGACAATCCGGGTACACTTGGCCAAAAGTATCTCAGAAGCACCCTTGACGAACATACGATATTTGCCGTCAGGTAGCCTGATAACAGAGCCCATACACTTCCTTCCGGAATCAAAGGGGATGAGTTGAACAATTTCAGAGTTAGCACGCTCCTCACTGACTGGCCCCATGCCTAAAAAATCTCGCGCAAACCCAAGCAAAGCGGTCTCGGTTTTAGATCCAATGAAAGTCACTTCGCCACCCTCCTCACCCTCGAAAGCAGTAGAGTTGATAACAATTGACTGGCGCAGAAGATCCTTGACCGGTGGAGACAACATAGAAACAAATTCGGTAATTGAAACATCCCCTTGAGAATCCGCCGCGATCAACTGGCCCTTCAAATCCCCCTTGATTGAAGTGGTAGGGCTCTTGTCACCAAAACGGGCAGCCGTCCCCAAAGTCCCTGCCACCACACTCATCTTGTTCTGCGTAAGTGTGCCGGTCTTATCGGAGCAAATCGTCGTTGCGTTTCCCATTGTCTCACAAGCGCGTAAGACACGAACAAGATTGTTATCTCTCAGCATGCGAGTTGTCGCAAAAGCCAACGCAAGTGTGACAGCAAGCGGAAGTCCCTCCGGCACAGCAACAACGACAACGGTAATTGCCGTAATTAGAATGCGCATGAACTTCTGACCCTTTTCAGATGGTGTCTCACCACTGCCCCTAAGCTGAACCAGGAACTTGATTAAGAGAACGATAAAGAGGAGTAAAGCGGAGCTGAGACAACTATCAGCATCTGGGCGAACAACAGGAATACTAATAACTTACGCTCCACCGAGCTTCGCAATCGCTTCAGCCAAGTTGTTAAGCTTCATTTGCAAAGGCGTAGCCTCGGTTTCCTCTCTCAATGCCATCATGGTTTTACCAAAGCTGCTGTGAACACCAACATTGGTGACCATAAAAGTGCCGATGCCCTCGAGAATCTTGCTACCAGATAAAACGAAGCAATCCAATTTGTGAATTCCGGGATCATTAGCATCGATCTTGGCCATAACCTCGTCAGCAGCAGTTTTCTTCATTTGATCCGATTCGCCGGTAGCAGAGGACTCATCGGCCTTGACGTTGTGGCCCGAGATAAAGATACCATCCGCGGGGATAAGATCACCAGGTTCCATATGACAAACATCACCAACAAGAAGGTCGAAAACAGAGATCTGCAGAGATCTACCAGACCGGATTACCTTGACAGTGCGATCTTCTTTCTACAAGTCGAAAAAATGCCGTGTCAGTGGGATCTTACAAGACCTCGAGAAGAAGAAAAGGGCTTTACCTTTTTATTTAATTTGACGAACTGCCTCTCCTTCTGGTAATCATTTCCGGCTCCTACGACGACGACAATGATAATAGCTACCATAATAGCCACACCTTCTACCCAATCGACCTTAGCGCCTTCACCCTTCTTGTGTTGACCGCCAAAAGTTTGATACAGTCCCAAAGCCAGCGAAATCACAGCCGCGCCCGACAACAAAAGCAGTACCTTGTCCATAAAGGCGATCCACATTAACTGAAAGATATTCTTGGTTTTCTTTACGGGTAGTCGATTATCCTTGAAAACACGCTTTCTCTCCCTAAAAGCATCACTCTTCAAATCCCCCGCACGTGCAGTCTCATTTGTCGCAGCGGTCGCGAGCGGGCCCCCTCTTGAACTATGCTCCCCACCATCACTCGCCCGATGATTAACTGCCTGTTCAAACGTGACTCTCCCATCCAGCGATGTTTCGTCAAGACTCAAACCAGCTCTCCTATCAGTCCGCAGGCCAATCTCCAACCCCCGAAGACCTCCCAAGGCTCTCAGAGCCGCATGACTCTTTGGCATATATAACTTCCCCAGCTGGCCAGGGGTGAATGCAAAAGTATTATCTTCGACAATAAACTCGGGATCATCTGGCGTGTAGGGCCTAAGCGGGTCCTCATCCTCATGAAGCGATTTACCAGCCGTCGTTGCGCCCGAAACTACGGGCCGACCCGGGACCAGAGTCACATCTCCTTCGGACGAGGGGGTCCCGATGGAGTTCCCGGGTGAACGAGCCCCAGGGACCGCCAGAAACCCGCCATCGCTTAGCATTTTCGTTGATTTGTTGTCACGCTGAAAATAGTAAACAGTCGACAGTTAGCAAGTGTAAAAACGTAATCAAAAAGATAATAATAACAATACCCACATGTCAGCAGAGGTCGACTTACTGTACTATTATCTATCACCGCCACAGATGGAGCTCTCTCACTTGCAAGCACCGGTGGGCCACCTTCTGATGTTTGCGGTGGATCAACTCCTTCTTCCCGCGTCGACATTGGGGAGAGGTAGGGCTAAAGGTGCTTTTCCCGCACGGAAGCCAGACAAGCCCAATAGAGAACTACACCAGCCACCGGGAGCAAGAAATACTCGGTCCTTGACGCCAAAGAAAAGAAAAAGAAAAAAACCCAGAATTATAACGTGTGAATAGAAGGAAAGCAAAAAGAGCGCAATCGTCGAATTGTTTGCCTCCGGTTAATTTTCGGAAGTTGTATGTCGGAAGCCAGGAGGTGGGAACGGAACCGTTAGCAAACAGGCCGACTTTTCGTTTTTGTTTTTTTGTGCAAGCAAGAGTCAACCTAGCAAACTCTGCCGCAAACGAAGAGAGTGTTTGGAATCAATCCCAAAACTTGAAGTGCTCCAAAGCCTGCCCAATGCTGGAAGCAGGGGGAGGGGGGGAGAGGAGGGGGTATTATGATCACCAAGGGGGCGTTCAGTGCCACCACAACGAAAGAACGTGTACTGAAAAGATAGACTACTGACGATGTCGTGGAGGAGAGAAGGGCCAACAAAAGCGAGAGGTGTGAAGAGAACTCAGCAATGGATCCTTCGATCTCTGCGAGTGATGTTGGCACCAAAAAAAGAAAAAAAAGACCTTTCCTTTAAAAGGCACCTCGACCATAGAATACCGGTATTTTTTTTTCCAAACCTGCCCCAAAGTCGACTTGCCCCTTGGTTCAATGGCAGCAGCACTTTGAAAGGAGTGTGAATTGGTGGTTGGTGAGGGAGGAGAAGTTGAAGGATGAGGGAAGGAGATCAGGAAATACCCTTGCATTGACTTTCTGAAAGCCACAGGCTTGCGCTCAAGTTTCTTGGCCTTAGGCTACGATTGGTTTGAACAAATTGCATTGCACTGCCCCAACCCCACAGGTACAGTAATGCTCAACATCTAGCTTGGGAATGTCTTGGTAATATATTCAATTCCAACGGCCTTAGCGCCTCGCTTAATTCACCAAACTGGGCCGAGCTCAGAAGTCCAATCACAGGCTCCCATACTTGTACCTGATGCAATCCCAAACAAATCCCAAGGAGCGAAACAAGAAAGAAGCCTGCTCCCAACACAGGAAAAATGGCTCGAAAAATGAAGAGAAAGAGCAAGAGCTCCATGACGACATTTTAAGAGAAATAATAATACAACACTTGAAGCCAAGCCAATGGAATTTATTGCGAACACCTTCATCTGGATCCCTTGTGTCAGGACAAGGGGTTTGACGGAGCTGCCTCCGTCTCTGCGCTATTTACTTTTTTTTGGCTTGGCAGGTAACCGCCACCAGATACCGGTACTCGTCGTGTCGTGACGTTTGTGAAATGGACCGGGCTTGCATTAGCGTGCAGATTGGATTATGCTTGGCTAAACTTGGCATAAAATATGGTGCACGTCTTTAAAAACCTGTACCTGTCACACAATTCTCAAATCCCATCGTCTGCATGACCATCCGATTAATTTTGAAAGGAAAATTCAGAAAAATTCTTGTGCTTATTCTCCGCATCCCCCTTGTTGCCATTTTAAAATATTTTTGTTGTTACAAAAGCTATGGAGTTTGAAAGATTTTATTGCAGGTGTAGGTTTTGAAGGTCACACACCACGTATTGAAGTCAGAAACCATTATGAACAGTACACAGCAGATGTAGTGTTCCTTGATCAACCAAAAAAACAGATCTGGGGGAGAGAAAAAAAAAGTAAAATACTAACCCTAAAAATTAGAGTTGTTTCCTCCATTATTTGAAATGCAGGCTCCAATTCATAAAGGATTTGAACCATGGAATCAATTTAAGAAATCACGAACGTCAAAAGATTGAACTCCTATTTGCTGACTAATGTAAAATATCTTCATTTTTTCATTGGTTACCCCTTTTAATCTACGCTAATGGACACTAATGCAAGCCCGGTCCATTTCACAAACGTCACGACACGACGAGTATTCAGTGCACCACACGCCTCCACTAAATTTTACTTGAACACTCGTAACAGGAAAGCCCACGACCCTCCTACCTCTCCCTTCCGTCACCATCACGAGACATAGATTGGGAAGCTCACCAGGTATAGGCATACCCACCCGGCACCAGAGCAAGCAATCTTGCTCAGACATAACAACAATCCCAAACCAAGACCCAGAGTCATTGGGGATGAAAAAGAGTGAACACCTCATCATTACAGAAGCGTTACCTACTAGTACAAGTACTGTACCCTGCAGTAATACTCGAGTACTCGTACAGGCTTGAGAACCATTCCTTGAGCCAAGAAACGAGAGAGGAAAGGAAGTGACATCAGCGCTCGAGTACCTGTACCGGTACTCGAGATACAGTCTACCCGCTTCCTGAACGCAAACATCTCAAGATCAATCACCTTACAAGAAGTCAAGGAGACTAGAATGCTCCACGGGACATCGCATAAGCCCATCCTCAACCGTTATCGGCACTTGAGCAGCCAATGAATGCCGGCAGCTAGATATCCTCATTGCAGGCCACAATTTCCATTTCTACTCGCGGTATCGGTGCTCAGAGCGATAATTCATCATTCATTCATTTATTCCTCCATTTACATCCTCATCCATCCAGCAACAACCCTGTTTATAACCTATTTTCCCCACGTCCCGCGCCACAAACACAAGTTAAGGGGTTCGCCAAACCCGGCACAAGGTATCATCATATGGATGCCCCCAGGGGAATTGAACGTCGTTTTATTTCTTTTTTTCCTTTTCGAGGAATCTCACAGGACAAAAAAAAATGCATCAGCGCATTCTCAATCAGACCCCCTCCTCCCCCTGCCAAGGATCCCCCCATTTCCGCAAGTCCTCCGCCCATGGCATCCATCTATCACTCGAAGAATTCCGCACAATGCCAGCCAAACACGTAGATATTCTGCAACATTCCAAGGCGCGGTACGGTGCGGTGCCGTACTACGGTCGAGGCCCGAAGGGCTAAAGTGGGGGGGGGGTGTTGAAAAGCTAACAACCACCCGAATCAAGACTTTCCCCCGCAGGGATCTTCTTTACACTCGAGTAACACAGGAAGAGAAAATACTTGCAAACATTTCACGTAAGGGGGAAAAAAACAAAATAAAATACAACCTTACGATTCGAGCAAAAGTGAAACCCAACATTCGAGAAAAGTGCTAGTACAGAGTACCGGTAAGCACCGGACAGGCCAATGGTGGAGGATTACGATACCGCGCCGTACTTTTTTACCAGTGACGGCAACCGGGTATAACAACAGCACCAACCTGCATGGAAATTTCGAAAGGACGGTTTAGTAATAATTTTCCGCGCCTGCCATAATCAACAAGTACGAGTACTGTACAGTACAGTAATCTAGCCAAAGTATCTGTGCGCCTTCCGGCGACGGGGGCGGGTAGACTACGGTGGGCGGGAAGATCGATCTGGAAGCGGTATGATAAGTTCCGTCAATCAACTCATCCTACACTACTAGTACTACAGTATGATACCCAGCCGCAACGAAGGATTCCCCTCCCACAAATCCATAACCGCAATGCGCCCCAGTTAAATAACCTTGCACAAGTATCATACAAGTAACCAAGATTAGGCATAAGCAGGACAGACAGGCAACGTCCTCCGGGAAAGTCGATTTGCCCCGGCACCAAGCAAGCCCATTTCATACCGCGGCTGAAAATAAGGTTTTTCCCCATCCGGACCGCCAAGAACCTTTGACATAGCCCGACATGATCAATTATAACTTACTCGTACAGTATTAAAAAAGAAAGAGGGGACCCACAGAGCCAACGTATTGTACGAGTACTCGTACTCGTACCATTCCACGTATGATACTTGTAAATAAAGAAAAAGACAAGTTCGACCACACACCTGCCTGTCCCTGCCTAGACTAGTCTACGGTACGCACCTGCTTTTTGTCCCTGTTTCAGGTTTAGGCTATGAGGTCAGTTATATGCCGGTAAGTATGAAAAGTAAGGTATGGAAAAGAAGTACTGTAGCTAACTTAGGTATTCTTCGGATATGTTGCATAGCTATTATTATTATCCTTATTTACCCATTCCTTGGAGGGAGAGAAGGTATATTTAGATGAAAAGTATAGTAGCAGGCGTTATCTCGGAGAGGGAGAAGAAACAATTCGAAACCAGAAAAAATCTTCCCAGGGAGGTGGTTTGCACGATTTTATACACTAGTAAAGTACTGTACTGTACCCTAAATTTCACATGGTTTTCCCCTCCGTTTCACTACTTCCCCCCCCCGGTATGATAAAAAAGAAAATAAAAAAGAAAATCGAACATCTTATATGAGACGAGTGACATTTTGTGATCCCCGCACACACAGTTCTAGGGTTATTGGACTCTACGGGAGGGAGGGAGGAAGGGAGGGGGTGAATTGGTCAGTATGTGGTCCAGAATATTCGGAACGGGGAAGAGGAGAGGGGAGGTGGTGCAAGAAAAGGACAACATTGAAAAAGCACAGCCCCATTTCCAAGACAGAAGAGAAAAAAAAAAAGAAAATGAGATATTATTTCAAGAAACTTAACCGAGAATGGGGGAAATGCCCCCCCAAGCTACATCGCGACAACCCATGCATCCTACCACCACCAACCAATCACACAACCTACCCAGTACGAGTTCGTAGAATGGGGGAAAGCCGCCCAATCATAACGATCCACCACTCACAATTGGTCACTCGAGCGAATCAACGAACGGCTTTGTCGGGAGATGGGGGGTTGCTGGCTCGTCGTTGCGCCGGGGAAATTTAGCGCCTCGGCGGGAAACGTGTTCACGCTTTCCCGAATATCGTACTGATCCGCCCCAGCGATGGGAGGAAACATGGATTATGAGAAACTTCCAGGGGGTTTTTTCTTTTCTTTCTTCTTTTCTCCAGAAAGGCCCCATGGTAGGGTGCGGGTACTGTATTGCCGGTATCATAATTTTCTGACATTCTCGTGAACGCGCACTACTGATAATTGGATGGATGGATGGATGGGTGGGTGGGAGGCCGGAGCCTCAAGATTCTATAAGCATTCTACGAGTACTCGTGAGGGTTAGTGCGTAATAGCAGTCGTGCTCGCAGGCTTCGGGATATTATGGGTACTTCCTTCCATCCTCCCTGCAGGGCCGCTAAGGCCGGATCGAAATTCAAACTGACTGATATAAGGCACTACAGTACTTACAGTAGGCCTAGCCTTTTAGTTTTAGCTCCGCATTGGAAGATCGGTGAAGTTTTGTGTTTTTGCCAAGAAAAGGCCCCCGTCACATGTTGCGCGCCCCAACCACAAGTGCTAAAGTCCATGAGATGTTACGGTACTGTGCTCGAGTATTTGGAAACCACGTATCAAGTGTGCTGTTCCGCGATGGGGTGTGGGTGCGTGTGTAAGGTTTCTAGAATTCCGTATATTTACCGTAGGAGATAGAGGCGGTGAAGGGATGTTATCGTGTTTCAGGTTCTTCTGGCGATTTGTGGGGGTGGGGTGGGGAAGGATTTCCTGCATAAGTGTTCCACGAGTACGAGTAGAGTTCAGTCAGTTTGTTCGGGTGGGTGGTTGATGTGAAGACAACGGATTGTGCTGCGGACTAGGTCGGACCATGGGTTTGTTTGTGACACTTTGCTATGTATGGTATCATACAGAGTAGGCTGTGGAGGGAGGGTGGGAACTATTCGATTGTTCGATAGTTGCATGGTATTGTAATCCTTCTTTCGTGCGCAGAGGTCCGCACTGCACCGCGAGGTGTTTTAGATGAGACAGACCGGCAGCTTTGCGGAAGCTTATTCGAGTAAAGTATTGGAAAAAATATGATATCATGTACGTATGTATCTATATTCATGGTGGGGATCGCGGTTGAGCTGTTAAACACCTTTAGTCGCCATTTAGTATGCACAGCATAGCTCGCCGGCATAAACATTTCTACTATATGCATGTTACAGGTGCACATCCCGTGGTAGAGGGTATCAGTGGACCTTCGCCTATTGTCGACATCTGGATCTCCGATGCAATTTTGTACTACTATGTGCGTTACGCTCCATGTGTAATGTGTACGTATAGGGTGCTATCATATCTTCTTCCGCCTTCTATCGTTCAATTGTCTCCTTACTGACTCGCTAGCTGTGCGAATCTCAAGCTCTAACTTCTAATTTTCTGTCCCGAATGATTTTCTTAAGTGTCTGTTATGGATGGCATACGTCAGTTGAACAGCTCATCCAGGTGTTATCTATTGATAGCAGTTGGATAGAGATAACGGAGAAAAACTCACCGCCGCCTGTTTCGGCTCGATCATAAGTGCACTAGCCTCTACGAGCACACTCGCCTCTTCGCCTTCCCCGACGAGGGTCTCAATCCTCCCCTCTACCCATGCCTTCCTCCCCTCAACTTTCACAGTCTTCGCCTTCAGGACGACATAGCTCCCCGCGGGGCTCGGTTTGCGATAATTCACTGTCAAACTGGCTGTCATTGCTATCTTGTTTGGCAAAGCTGCAAAGCAACATCTCGCGAGCCCTTCGTCTAGTATGGTTGCGAGCATACCGCCATGAATGTACCCTGGATGTCCGCACAGTTGTTCACCTAGGTAGAACACTTGCACCATGCTCTTTCCGCCGTCTTCTACGAAGGTGAGTGGCGGGACTACAATCTTTCCCGGGCCTGCGAGAGTGCCTGCGGTGAAGGAAAGGTGTTTATACTTATCCGCGATTTTCAGCGTCGGTCGGGTTTCGCTGAAGGCAGGGTTTGATCGTAAGGAGGTGACAAGTGGGTGGTTGGAGATGTAGTTGTTTGCTTCTATCTCTTGGGGGTCCGTAGGTGTGTATGCTTGGAGGGTCTCCTCATCCGTGAGGGCAATATACCCCTGTGCAGCCATTATGTAGCTGCAGGTTGTGAGGATGGTTATAGTAACGCCTGAGAGCAACCAGATGCTGGGACGTATGAATGTTGCTTCTTTGATTTTATCCGAGAACTTTTGATCTGCAGCTAATTATTAGCCTGGGTCGGTGTTTGCTACCATAGGGGATGAGAGAACCCACAAGCAGATTTCCCAATAGGCTCAAAAGACTTAGTAGTAGCAAACCGTGACGCAGGAGTAGCAATGGCGGCAGCAGTAGGAAAGTATCGCAGAGGTGAAATTAACGGTGTAGAATGTCTCAACACCCTGCCCACCAGAGCAGGAGATCTATTCAATATAACCATCTCCTTTCCCTTCCTTTCCCTTCCTCCCTTCTCAGGAAAACCACACCTATACCAATGCTACCGGTAGCGTCGACGCCCGGAGGCCGGAGGCCGGAGTCTAGCAAACGCGGTGGAACAGGTGAATGTTCTTCCTTCGGTGATTCGTAATTCAACCGAGGTTGATACCAATGGGGGTTTGGGGAAAAAGTTCCCAACAATCGAACAATGCCTGTCAGCTTCCCCGAAGAGAGAAGGAAGGAAGGAAGAGGGTTAAACTCTTGGAAACGCTCCTGATAACCTAGGAGGGGAAAGATTGGCTCCTGGACCCTGGGATTGCCTTTGAGGGGAAAAAACAAAATAGGTGCGGGATGAAAAATATTGGATGTCTACCTGGAGATACGAGTTACCTCGGTTCCCAACAAGATTAGAGGTGAGAGGCTCTGATGGTGTTGATAGTATCTTACATCGCCAAGCCAGGAATTGCGGACCTTTCCATGCGCCTGCAGCAGCTATTCCAAAAAGGGCACCAATTCTTGGCGCCGAGACACGAGTAATCAAGCGCCAAAACCGGGATTTTTCGCCTGGAAGGCGATGGCTGCCGAGGTGTTCCCCGCGCCTTCACGCTTTCACCGATGCCGAAGGCCAAAAGGCGCCCTACAGCTCGTGAGGTGGTAAACTTAACCATTTCCGTGCACGAAATCGCTTATGGTGAGGCTATCCCTTGCCAGCTTACCGTAATGCACTTTGTTTCCGTCAACTTCCACTGCACTTATCCAGCGGATTGTTTATTGGCCGCGTTTCACTAGCTTCGGTCACGCAGGCACGCTCCGGAAAAAGTGCTGTGGGCAAAGTGAAAGAGGGGCGCTTTGTTCGCAGCGGTGGCGCTGACCACGTATTTTATAGGGCTTCCGTGGGAGGGTGTCGCTAGCAGGAACGCCTTCCCGCCTTTGACGTATCATAGCCAGTCGGGAAGGCGAGCGAATGTCTGCGCAAACACGGTGCATGAGACTAGCCAACTGTTCTGTCCTTGGCTTTCCCAGCCTGCGTTTGCCTTTCTGTGTCACAGGAGAGTGTTGTCCTTGCTCCTTTGTTGTCACTCGCTTTGTCCTCGAGTATTCGGGGGTTACCGGTAGGAGGGTACCGGTATCCTTTTCACTCGGCTTTGAGTCTTTGACAACCTGCTGAAGTTTGCATTTGGATAAATCGATTTGTCCATGAGCGCCGTGCCATGCGGGAGAGTGTAGATCCACCCCCATTTCTTGCTTGTCAGTAGTTACAACCCCTCTTCGTGCCAAGTCGGTGACGAGTGATATCCTATGATTACTCTCTACAGCTGGATTCATCGTCATCCATGATCAATCGATCGGACGTGATACTATTCCTAAATGCGCTGGCGTATCTTCCTCAACTCTTGAATTCCGGTTGTTGGATTTTGTCGAATTTATTTTAGTGGAGTTGGAAAACTGGGAAGGGTACATGGGGGTGTTTATTGACGATATATATATGCAGGGATGTCGAGAGTATTGTATAAGCGTATATGATTGAACAAGTTCATGGTGTGAATGTCAAGGGTGCTCTAAAACTCTCATAAAGTGGGTCGTTAACATTTCACTGTACAGTACTTGAAAAGGTCTACATGTAACAGCACGCCAGCTCTGTCGGGACGTCCAGCGAAGTTTTTAATCGCGAAAGATATAGCACCGTAAACCTCGAATTCCACAAGAAAAGGAAACGAGAGTAGGAGTATAGTACCCGTAGTCCGGCGAGCCGTTGTGAGCACGCCCGCCATCGCATACCGCCGGAATCCAGCCATCTGCATAGGCTCTTGAAGTCGCGCGGCGGTACTCGTCTTCACAAATATCGTTTAATCACCGGCACATAAATTTATCAGCCGCGCAGGTAATATTTTTACCGCCAGATAGCTATCAAATCACCATACCGCTCTAAGATCTACTGCACCCCCCGCCCCAAACCTTTCCCAATTGGAATGGCGTGGCAAATCTAGACCAATTTCGAACACACCCTTAGGCAGAAAGATTCCGATCTACCAATCACCTGCCGGTCCCACCTGAGTGGCGATCTCCAGTGGCGATATTAAATTGGGGTTCTGGCACCAACGTCCAATCCAAGAACTTACAAGTAAGGTACACAGCGCGCTGACATCAGTTACGAAAAATACAATATCTTGCCATCGCCTGTGCTTCCAGTACCGGAAGTAGAGGTGTCATGTCGGCGTTCACGAGTCTCTGGGGGGGGGGAAGGGGTGGCTGGGGCTCAACTCAAGGAGTAGGCGGAAAGGAGAAAATGGCCCGAAACTTGAAAATATTTGGTGGGCGGGTGTGAAATCCTAATTGGACTAGGTGGGGACAACGATTGGGGCGGGGGGGGGGTTGGTACAGTACCATAGATCGAAATGAGGATGATTTGGTTTTGCGGTAAGTGTGCTGATTTGACCGGACTTTGTTGGGTTCGGTCTTATGATGTATAGTGCGAAATGTGCGCGCGGTTACTTGTATCATATCTGGGGGTGCGGGCGTGGTATTGAGTATCCACTACAGTACTCGTACAGTACTATACATCGTGGAATTGGAGCTGATGCGTTAGCGTACCGGTATGTTCCCTGCGATGGTACTGCACTGTAGTCTACGAGTACTCGTAGGGCAAACGGCAAGCTACTCTTGCATCATATCAATTACGGTGAACTCTTATAGGTGGTTCACCCCAGGCAAGTAAGGCGCCACTTCACCCCCAAAATTGCCATCACGTGGCAGTCTGCTAGGGCTGCAGTTATTACAGCTGAGCATCTCTACCCGCCTTCCAATCACTACCATGATTAAGTTCGAAACGTTCTAGACTCACCGCCTCCACTACTTGTATAGTACTAGTACATTGTATCGCACGCGCCACTCAATGGCGAATATCACACCGAATTTCGTGACAAGGATATGTATGATATGTATACTAATTCCCTCCGGTAAGGTAATTGTCCCTGCATCAATTGGTCCAGATCCCCCCAGGCCAGGCCCGGCGCCCCGTGATAAGTACAGTACGAGTACAGTACGTAGACGAGATGACACGATGTACGATGTCTCAAACAAATGGGGGAAATTGCCCTAGATATTATAGGTTATACGTTATTAATCAACAACATAGCCCCCCATTCCTCATTCCACGATATCTATCATACTTTTTTGTGATCCCGGTATTTTAGTGAATCGAGTGCTGTGGATGTGGTGGCTATGCTATATTATAAAGTTCACCTTCCCTACCGGTATTTTAAATGATAAATAAAAGGCGCCTTTTCTTCTTCTTTCTTTTGTGCATGTTGTTAATTGATAGATCCTAGTTCCGAGCCTGTGCGGTGAGTGTAGCCGCAAGAGGAACGAAAGTTACTGTACTTGTACTGTACTAGTCGTCTCTGGGGAAATGTGGCCTTACAAGTAAAGGTATGATACGGTAGCTTGGAAACTTATTGGTTATGCAGTAAGTTGATGCCGGTGTGAGCTATGCGTTGGGTATTTATGCATCTTGCATAGTAAATGATAGTGAATTATGGCACTGGGGGTTATGTTCTCCTACCGGCGCAACGCTATGACGTCCAGAATTCCCCTCTTTGGGTAAAGGGGGGATCGCCACCCGGAAATAACTTGTAATATAATTTTAATTTACTTTCAGCCTTCCGCTCAGACAAATACCGTACGATAGATTACAAAAAAAAAGAAAAAAAATACAACAGGCTTTACCAGGAGAGGAAACTCTAACGTCCTAGCCATAGGTCCAACTACTCTAGTTCTCACAGGCCAAGACGGGAAGTGGGAGCTTGCTTGGGCCGCCTGATATGGGTGCTGTATCGTACTGGTGCAATATAGCCCCCACCAATCAGGTCCTCCCGGACTTCTGGGCACTTAAATAGCTGTCTAACTTCTAATTTACTAGAGTGTAACAAGCTTCCCTTTTACTCGTGGAAGGCGAGGAGTTTCCTGGAAACATGGCTTGGAAAGATATACTGTATATGGCAGGAAATCCGTGCGTGTCCGAGTTGTCAATGCGGGTTCGCGCCCATATTTTCGGGGGTTGTTTGCCTGTTACCGTATTGGACTAGTATAATACAAGTGCTCGCACAGAAAAAGTGCCTATTGTACAATACCGTCCTGCGCTCCTCCTCCTCAAATACCGGCACAGCCTAGCCTTGTAAAAGAATAGGATGGAAGAAACTGATAGGCCTTATTATACCGGTACCCGTATCATGTCATATCAAACTTCAACCTCGCCATGCAGTAAATTGCTTCCCGGGAATTACGGTAGCCAGCCTGCAGCACAGAAAAGGGGATGCAGTTGCGTCCCAGGTCTTCAGAATACCGGTAGCCATCTCGGTTGCAACCTCCCTTGAGTTCCCGTTGTGGGCGGCCTAACACCCACCCAACTCACGGTTTGTTTCTCGTCCTCCATTGGGGGTGCGAACCAAACATTGTGCTTCTTAGAATAGGTTGCACAACTGCACATACTTGTTGAGATTGCACTGTGGTAGGCACGGTAGTTGCGTTGACAAGGTGACGGGGGATGTGAGTTTTTTGTGATAGGTTGTGTATGTGGTGGAAACATTTTTTGGATACGGTGATATGAGCCGCCGACTGGGTGAGTGGATGCGGGTGGGGGTTGCCGTATGAATTACCGTGAGAAAGTTGAGATATTTACAGTTAGGAGAGTGGAGGAGAAGATGGGTTGCATTCGGGTTCGGGATGATCCTGATGTCACTCAAAGGCGTTGATTTACATCGACCAGCATGAGTGGCTATGGAAGCATCGTGAGATAGTGTGGGTTTACACGCCTGGTGTCGGGTTTGGCTTCTAAGTTGGGTGGGCGGAGTCGGAGTGGGGGGGGTCCAAATATTAGCACAGGAGAAAGCGCGTTCAACACATCCTCTGATTCATTCCGTACCCTATCTGTTATGACTCACCCCTCGACGGGCCCGAAAATCCTACTCTGCCTCCTTGAACCAAACCACTAGCCCCGCCTTCTTGATGCCCACCCCCTCACTTCCAGGCGAGACTCTGAGTATCTTATTAAAGTACCTGTCCACAACCCTTAAGCCCGGCTTAATCCACCTGCCACCTTCCTCCTCTTCGAATCTGACATCCTTCTCTCTGGGAACCGGGAAGACGAAGAGTCTGTACTCAATTTCAGCTCTGGAACTCGGCAATAGTTGGACGAGGATCTGCTTAGGGCCCGAGAAGGCGAAAGCTTCGTTGGCTTCCATCAGCACGTTGAAGGTTAGGAAGTAGTTGGTTGGGTTTTCGAGGGTGTAGCGGATTGTGATTACGTTTGGAGGAAGTGGCTGGGTTAGAGTTGGGGATGGCTGGATTACGGCGGCGAGGACACGGGGCTCAGATGGCGGGATGGGAAGGCGGGGGACTGCGAGGGTGGTGGTGTTTAGGGGGGCGGAGGAGAGGGACTCGCGACGCCAGTGGAGGACTAGGGTAACGTCGATCGAGGCGGCGGATCGGTCCTCGAGGGAGCGCTTTTGGATGTCAAGAGTGAAGGGGAGCGGGGTGGGTTTTACTTTGTCGAGGACTGGAGGGAAGGGATTGCGTTAGAATTTGGTGGAAAGTAAAATTTGAGGTGAAAGAGGAGGGAGAGGAAGGGGGAGGTCATACGTAATGATTGTTTGGAGTCTTCATCTGTTATCACTCGGCAAACTGAGCCGTCTCCGCCACTTTCCACAGCATGGATTGGAAGCTCCCAGTTCTCAACTTCCACCACGCCTCCTCCGGCGGTGTATAGCGTAACGGTTAGACACCATTGCTGGATAATGCCGAGTACCCTCTTTCCATTCTCCCATCCGGTGCCTTCTTCCAGGGAAAAGTAGTCTGGCCATGGATCTGGATGGACCCGTGGGGAGAAGTCAAAGGTTGTAGAAAATGGATTGATGATAGGCATCTCGGTCATGACACTTTTATGAATGTGGGTATCTGGATCGGAGATTAGATGGTAATGAACCG
The DNA here is from genome assembly GCA_006112555.1 of Tuber indicum. Lineage (NCBI taxonomy): Eukaryota > Fungi > Ascomycota > Pezizomycetes > Pezizales > Tuberaceae > Tuber > Tuber indicum. The sequence continues at coordinate 403,921 of VBSK01000250.1, read as the reverse complement.
TTATCTCTATTGCGCAATCGGCAGGCATTGATGGTGATGGGAAGCATATTGTGCGTTTGGTTGGGGGTGCGGACGGAGAAAGTTTGCCTAGCGGGTATAGAGATGCTGTTGCTGGCTCTTCTACTCCATCAGATATCCAGGTTACTGACGGTACTACCATTCAATGTTAGAATCGCATGGAATATTTGCGTTATATGTAACTCACGATCGTCATCCACTGGCCATCCAAGGATCCGCAGGCCTATGTCAACTATGGCATCTTCTTCTTCACCGTTTTCAACTGCCAGCTCGATCTTTACGATCTCATTAATGTATAGTTCACCCTCAATCGCACTCTTGGCCGTAACTTCCATTTTCGGTGGTCTAGGCATGATGGCCAAGGTACCAGGCTCCTTAGCTCTAAGAGGTTTCTTCTTCAGGGGTCCGCCTTCCTCCCCAGCCCACCAAACCCCGCTAGCACCACTAGGTGTTGTGTGTGTTAGTTTCCTGGTTATTTGATGAACAGCTCGTGTGGAGGGTGCGTCGGCTCTATCATCGTCGTCGTACTCTGTATCTAACATAACCATGTAGTCTAATTCGAAACCCTCTGTATACATTACAAATGTGGCGCATATAGCCTTGGCATCACCGGCCTCACGAAGGATAGACGAGAACTCATAGACTTTGGTTTCCCCCGGTGCTAGTGAGAGGTCTGTGTTTGCGACTAGGAAAGATTTGATGGATGTAGGGGAGGGAAGAGGCTCATCGGGAGAGTGAATCTGCTCCTGGACCTTCCCTTTGAGATTGATTTTATTTATTTTCAAGTCTGGCCGTGGAGAGGATGGGGTATGCCGTAGAAGTATAGTTCGAAGGTTTCCTTCATAGGATATTTTCAACTCCGAGAAGACTATTGGTGCTGCACTAGCATGGGCATCTGAGGATATGACTAGTTGCGAAACGATGGAGTCTCCGGCGTGGACACTTGGAGCTTCAAAAGAATATGATGCAGTAACTGCAGGGAAGCGCAATTAGCCTTATGGTACTAGTATATTGAAGTATTTTCATTTGGGTAGGGGGCCTACTGAAGCTAACAACGTCCCCTCCACGGACCACCAGAGTAGGCTTGACCTTGACTGTTTCCACGCCTTCCAGAGATCGAGAAAGATCGTATCTCCACCCTCTCCGCTCTTTGAAGACAGAACTACACGTCAGCTCCAACTCCGCGATAACAACACTTCCGCCTTCACCAGCATTACGCCCGCATTGTACAATATTCCATAAAACATCTTCAAGAACCTCCCACCATCCTTCTTTTCTATATATTCGCGCCGCAGAACGTAAATCCTTCAATGCTTCCCCCCAGAGGCTCTCATCATGTGGAGCTTTGGCTATCTTCAGCTTCGCTATTTGAAGTGTAATTGAGTCTACCATACGCTTTTGTTGACGGGAATCAAACTCTCGTCTTGCCAAGGAAAGTAATGATAATTGGGAGGAATTGTGATCAGCAGTACACTCTTCCTGTGGCGGTGGACAGAGGTAGAGATCATATAAATCTGCGCTATCACTGATGGATATCCTTTTCGCTCTCGTCACCCGTACGGACAATAACTCGGCAGCCTTGAGATAGTAAAACCCGGCGTGATGCAGCAGGTCTTGTGGGCCTATTCGCTCACTAACAGAAATCTGCTTCTCTGGTGGTGCGTGTATTGCTGGGGGTTCTATGCCCTCGGTGCTCACCCTAAGCATCGGCATCCGAGGTGAAGCTGGAGGAGAGACATTGAAAACAGGAAGGCTCCCACTTTGTATCAGTTCACCAAGACACTTGTTCCATCTACTCATCCATGCTGCAAACCCATAGGTTTCGGTTCCTCTCCCTTTGCGGTTCAGTATATTTGTCATGTGTGTCACATGAGCGCTCCATCGGCGTTTGGCAGCTGTATACTGTTCGCCCCAGAGATGACAACGAATTAGCCTTAGAATAGTGATATCTGCAAGAAGCCTGGCTTGTGTCCATCGGTCGCTCCAGGAGCTTGTCGTTTCGAAAACCTCTGTTAGCAGCTTCTCATATGCCATCTCATAATTCCGCACTGCAACATCCATTTCCTGCCGGAATTCTGCGAATATGCCCAATTTAAACTCATAACGGAGGTTCCATGCTTGTTGAGATAGCGCCCTGGAGGAGGGTATTGTGGGTGGGGGGACAGAGCCTTTGTTGCGCTTACGCCGTGAGTGCTTGGATAGGTCTCGATAGTACTCTATAGCAAGCGGGTATAATGTACTCAGAAAATTGAGAGCAAACTGCTGCAGCTCTGCCGCCGAACTATTGGCAGGAACAAAGAAAAACGTAGCATTGGCGATTAGATTGGTAGATCGTTTAATGTAGTTCACCCTATCATCAAATCGTGGTGATGATAAAATAGACTTATCACTCATTAACACAACAGCAAACTTGCTTCTATAACCGCTGCTTCGAATTTCGTCGCCACCTATTGATGCTGAGATCGTAGACCCTGTGGTGGGTGAGAAGTGCTTCTTTGCAGCATTGATGGAAGCGATAAGCTCATTGTCTCTTAAGTTTTGAATATTTCCATCATTGGACTCAGTGCAGAGCTCATGAAAGCAAACAAATACTGAAGGCAGTAGGAGCTGGTGCTTCCGAAGCCATAGATTCGAGATAACGCCGTCGGGGTATAGGGGAGAATCGGGAGAGAGTGGGGAGATAGGTGAATGCAGGGCTCGGGTTGGTGGGATTTCGGCTCCAAGTGCCGAGCCCCCGGAAGCCGGTGGGGCAGCTTTACGGGGCGGTAAGGTGTAATTCTGGCAATCTCTAATCAGGGTATGGTCTTATAAGATCGATAAGAGAAATATTGAGGATTGCTCTACCCTTCCAACTACTCGTATTCGGAATGCTGGACTCTTTGTTGACCGTTCGGTACGGCCCGCCCATACTCCAGACGAAGCATCCAATCTCTGGAAGCATTCGAGAAGCTGTACACCAGCGCTAGTAGTAACAGGAGGTAGTTCCGAAGAGGTCTTGAATCCACCCTCTTCGAGGAGAGGGTACGCGGCGGTCTCGGTCTCAGGTTCACCAAGGCCAGAAAGTATCAGCAGCGGAGTCTCATGGGTGATAAACTCGGTGGGGTAGGCGTCCATTACGGATGATGTTGACAGGGAACAAGAAGGGGAGGGGGAGAGCAAGAGGAGGGCCCCTTGATATTGAACGAGCAGCCCAATTTTTAGAAAATGACGGCGATCGGCAGGTTATGGTCATTTGTCGATAAAGCATGAGTTTGAGAGTGGAGACTGAGATGCTCTGCACATAAGCGTTGACGGCAGAACGCAAGAGCACGTGCACGCTGACTGTCTCACTCGTCTTTAGTTGTTTGTCGGGTATTCTCGCCCCCGTTGATAAACCTGCCCTTTGGAAACCACAAAACCCTTCGTACAAACAGACCTCATCCGATCCCTTTGGATCTTGTCACCCTGTTTATCTATCGCCTAAATAGCTTAAGCTTCAGTCATGGCAGCAGAGAGACAATACCTTGCCGAGACAATAGCGTTCGTTCACCTTTATACTCCCTCCCTTCGCGCACTGATGGATTCCCAAGGGACTAACCCCTTCATCCTATAGAAACGTGAAAAAGGTTCTTGCAGCGCAGTCGGATGGTGTGCTTCCGCCTTGAGCCCTACAAACCCTCGTGCTACCTACTGACTTTTCAGGGTCTGAATCCGACGACTCAATAGCCTACACATCGAATCGCGGTCGCAAGCTTAAGCGCAAGGCCCGCTTCGTCCACGAAGGAGCATTGAACGATGCGAAAGGACCGAGGGTCTACAAGAAGGTTTGTAGGTACTTTTATACAGTGGAGAATGGACGGGACTAACGGCGTATTGCGGTGTGTGTGTTTAGGAGATTGAGTTTTACGGTAAGCGGAGGAAGGTAATTTACCAGAAGGAGCCTCTCCGGAAACGAAACGAGGATTCGGAATCGGATGTTGAGGAAGATAGCGATGATGATACGACGAGTGTGTCCGATGATTTGGATCCTTATTCGGAGATCAGGATTGATAGTATTCCACCTCTCGTCGCGTTACGCTTGCTCGAGTTTTGGTTGGATGCTAATAAACTACAGAAATCCTTGCACCATGCGAAAACGCTGCAGATTTACCGTCTCATCCCTCCATGTCCCACATATATACTTCACGAACGCTAAACGACCTCCTCCAACAATCACTCACGAAACTATGCGAGGAACAAGCCCACACGACGAAGCTAAAGAATTTGCTTACTGTTTTCCTGGGTGACGACCCCTTTGTGAACTTGGAGAAGATGCAATGGCCAGACGAAGACTTTGCTGCGATAGCTCGGGAACGCAGCGACAACCTTCTTCGGGAGCTGGGAGGGCCATTACTGAGTGCCCGTGGGAGTATCTCGAATCCTACAACTACCGCCCCACCATCTGCGCCGGCTCTGGTGCCCCCAGTGCCCGCAGCACCGGCGCCGGCTGCATCAACCACTACGACCTCCCCATCGAAACCAACAACAAACGGCGACCTCCCCACCGCCCCACCCAAAGACCTCATACCCCCCACTGCCACCACTATTACAACCACCACCATCGCGGCGACGACAACCGGATCCCCCGCCTCCTCCGAGAACCCCCCGCCCCTCACGGCCACCACCGCCGCTGAAGACATGGACCTGGATCCGCCTCTCGCAGCTCCGCTAAAAACCGAGCCCTCCACCCCGCCCACACCCCCACCCCGGCGCATGACCACTCGCTCGACCCAGAACTCCCACCCCACCACACCCCCCCCAATCTCCCCCCACCATCACCTGCAAGAGATCGACCCCTGGTTCTTCCCGCCCACCTTCCGCGTCGACCCTGACTTTGGCCTTCCCGCACCCGAAGCCGCTGAGACGCGACACCTCCTCTCATCTGCCGTCCAGCACCAGGACGAGTTCCTGCGTGGCCTGAATAAGGTCCGCGAAGGCCTCTTACGCGCTGAGAGGTTTAGGAAGTACGTTTGGGGGTGGTGTAGAGCTATGGAGGGGACTAGGGAATACCTTGCTGCGGGAGGAGGAGGAACGGAGGAAGGCGGTGTGGATGCGGAGGTGGAGGCTGGTGCCACCTTAAGTGATGGCGAGGACTATTATGATCCTGTCGAATGGGGTCTTGAGGAACCCCTGGAAAAAGGCAAAGAAGAGGAGGAGGAGAATGGCGGGGAGGTGGTCAGTGCTGGGAAGAAGACTAGGGGGAGGAGGACTGTAGGCAATTGATATAATGGTCATGAGAGGGGAGATGCTTTTTCGTACTCGTTTTGCTATATACTTTCCTTCCTTCCCTCCTGCTTTCGTTCGGTCTGGTTGGTTTACTCTTTGTCGCTTTGCTTCACTTCACTCCGCTTCCTTTCTCTTTGCTACCGCCCAGGCTCTCATTTCTTTCTCATTGCTTAGTCGTTTCTCCGAGCTGTAGCCTACTTTACCCATACCTACCCATCATTATACTCTTGCCTTGTGGAGGAAAAAATCTTAGCAGATCCCACGTGCGCCCCGCCTCACGACACGGAAATGATCTTCATACAAGAATCTCTCCCTCCCTTCCTCCTAAACCTGTCCTACCTATGCAATGATTAGGTAAACGGGCACCTGTGCTGCCATTTCTACTATGCTACACTATTATACTAGGCCGTGCCGGTGCGGGAGGTAGACTGGAGTACGGTATACCGGCAGTGTACGATACAGTACCACACATAGGTGAGCAAACTTGGCTGTAGGTATAAATTCTCCATATTTTCCGTTTCGCCGACGAGGAAATTGAGCTTAGGGTCAAGGCGAATGTGGTGCTGGCAGGGAGAGGGAAAGAAGGGATTAAAATGGAATCAACATCTTGGCTAGACATAACCCTCTCGATACTTCGAGAAATATCGATCCTGTCCACTCAAATAGTCCTCCCCCCCACCTTGAATGAGAATAATAACATCATTGATAGAACCTCCATCCGATCGCCTCCAATTTCCGAAATAGAGAGAAAGGGAAAGGAAATGAAAAGAAAGAAAAAGGCCTACAGCCTATACCCCCCCCACGCCATACGTCCTTCCAAATATTCAATACTCACACATCTCGGATTTTCAAGGAATCGTTGGCTAGGAATACGGTCCCAGGAGGTACCGAAGACTGGCCAAAGGGGAATTGCGCAGATTTCCTATTTTGCCAAGTTAGCTTTTCGAACGAAGAGGGAACAAAGGGGGAGGGAGTGCAAACATTGGAAGAACATGTACGCTCGCATTTATACCATCCCGACCAATCCAGCCATAACATTAGTGCTTCGACGTCTTCTTTCCATTTGAATAGGTGATGGTGATGATTATCGTATTCATCACCGCTCTCATCCTCACTATCTTGGGTGAGAGTGAGAGTGGGGTGCTCTACGATCTCAGTATACATTCCAAAAGAGAATTTGCAAATTCTCGACAGTACGCCTTCAACCGAGTCCACCAAGAGTTTTTCCGATATGCTTAGGCGGGTGACGTTTAGTCTTCCGGTGTACTCCTTTACACATCTAATCTCAGCGTCTTCGGCGCTGGAACCGGTTTCGTAGAATGGCATTATGAGTGCATGTGAAAGCGCGCGGAGTTTTCGGTAGAGTTTGAATGGGGGTATGTGGAGGTAGGGTGTGTTCAACAAAGTGCGGAGTTCAAGTAAACGGGTCAGGTATCTCCTCGCGATGCCATTGGAGACTTCTAGCCAGTCAGTGCCGGAGCAGTAAAGGTCTTTATTCGAAAGGTTGTCTTCTATCTGCTTCTTTATCGCTTCTGCTTGGGAATGAGTGATGTTTAGCAGACTATGGCTGCGCTTTGCGTTGAGAGTGCCTGGCGGAGTTAGGCCTCGTATCGAGACGTTGTAGAATGTTGTCATTCTACAGGTGTCAAGTTTAACCCGAGCTTCGGGGGAGCCAAAGTTCTAGGGTATAACAATTCCATTAGTATATATCGAAGGGGGCTGAAAGATGAGCATTCCCACCCATGAAGCACTTCGCATCCATTCCCAAGAAATCTCGTTTGCATACTTAGACACTTGATGTGGGAATCGTGGGTTGTATGGATCGTGTGGGGGTTCCCCGGGCTTTCCGTGCTTGGGCGGTGGATGAGGGCAATCCTTTCCAGGATGGCCATTCCCTGGCCCCCCACGTGGAGGACGACCCTGCCCAGGCGGGTGATGGTGGCCTCTCTCGTACGGAGGCCACTCACGTCTGTGTGGGTAAGGTCCAGCTCCTCCTCTAAAATGACATCCTCTGCCATGATCTCTACCTGGAGGGTGGTGGCGTCCACATCCGGGCGGCCCATGATGGGGATGATCTCCGGGTGGCCCACGATGCCCTCTCCCGGGAGCATGTTCAGGATGTCCTTCATGCCTAGGGGGCTCAGGGAACTTAGGGGGCTCAGGAAGCTTGGGAGGTTCGGGGTGCTTCGGGGGCTCAGGGGGATTGGGAGGTTCAGGGCGCTTTGGGGGCTTCGGATGTTTAGGAGGCTTTGGGTGGTGGGGAGGCTTGGGATGCCCGGGACCTCCATGCCCCGGACAATGCGGATGCCCCGGACAATGATGTCTCCACCTGGGGGGCCACCAACTTGGCGGCCACCACCATCTCCATTTTCTATGCCCATGACAAGGCCCATGCCCCGGTTTCGTATCCTCCCCCTCCGGTTCCTCCCTTGTCACATTCAACCTTGAAACCAACTCCAACCCCACCCCAAAATCACACCAAAAAACCTCACTACACTCGTTAGCAAACTCCCTTACATATTTCCGGTAAGTAAGGTTTGGCTCAAACTCACAAGCCGGAATTCATCCGCACAAACCCTTCAACCCCAAACCCACTCCCCCATTCGCACAGCTCCTTCATCCTTGTATAATCGTACTCTACCGGACCTTTCTCCCTGGTGTCGTCGTTCTCACCACTATCAATGCTATCCTCCGGATGCCGGTGCCCCCCCCGAGTATGAACTTTCCCATGCAGAATTACGTCCTGAGCATCTGTCCCGCCAGGAGCCAACACCGCGCTTCCGCCGTCAAAATATACTATCTTCAATTCTCTCGTGGTAGCGTAAGTGTTTAGGAATAATTGTTTGACGCGCGGTGCGAAGATGCCGTATGACATTTCACTATCTCAAAATTAATTACAAGCAGGTCGGGAGGGGAATGGGAGGGGAACAAACGAATCAAAAGCCAACCACTCCATCTCCGGCGGGGCATCTCCATCCCGGCGTGCGTGGTATAGCAATGTTTGTGGAGGGATGACTCCAGGAACGACGGAGAATCCCACTGGAGCGTATACATTTGCCCATTGTGAGAGAAGGCCTTGTAAAGATGTGAATATGAAGGGGGAGTTATCCTCCCCGAGGGTGGTGTTTGTCTCTATATGTTTGGTGAGGGGGAATTGCTCCGCGGCGGTGTATTGGCTTAGAAGCAGGGGTATGAAGAGGATTGGCTTTGGGAGTAACATTGCTGCCACTGGACCATAAGTTTCTCTAGCACAGCATAGAGGGACAGAGGAAGAGGAGCAAGTGAAGCGGTAGGAAAGGGTGGGGGGGTGATATTTCGAACCTGGTTTTATTGTATCCCATAGTTATCCCATACAACTCACGATCCGACACGATGTGTGGGGTAAATTAGAGGCCCCCAAGGCCGCGCGGACACCAATGCATCCAATGAGGATTGCTTGATGCTTAACAAGGGGGGGACATTTTTTTATGTATGGGTGGGGCCACTCAATCTTCCTCAATCCCTGTTTGGCCCAATAAGTCTTTCCGAGAAACGTTTGCGGGGTTGCCAATGCCGCGCGTACAGTACTGTACAGTACCAGTACAGGTCAGCGCAGTCGAAATAACAGGCATCGATACGGGAGCCTCGGTACTCGAGTACCGCTACCGCTCTATCTTGAATACGAGGGAGACGTGCGATGAGGTCGAATTAAAGCTTGGCTCCCCTTGCAGGATTTTACCGGTACTCGAGTACTTGACATCTGTGAGGGTAAACAGCGTAATCAATAGCTTCGCTATCATCGCCCTTCTTCATCGCCGTTTCCCCACTTTCCCCATCCTCTCCAATTCCACCAAACAGGAGGAGGAAAGGTACGTCGACGGGGGCAGGGGGAGATAGCAGGGCCTTTGGGTTCGCGGCATTTCTTTTCTGATGGGTTGGTGGTATGATAACATAACATAAATGGCATTGACATCGACAGCATTTAGAATTATTGCATGGGCCAGAGTAACGGGGGGAAGTTCCGCGTTTTTTCTTCTCTTCTCTTTTTTTTTTTTGATGATAATGCGACAGTAGACGTTCGACGCACAATTCACGAACGCTGATTTTGTTGCCGGCCGCCTCACTTTACTTGCGGTGAGGTCCGAATTCTCTCCTATCTACTGGTACTATATGTCCCCGTCCCCGACAACGATCGGCAACCAGACACCCAGTGTCAGCGTTGGGGGGTGATCTGGGCCCTAATATGACTTCTTCGCGCGTCTCTCGCTTATTCGGAGTTATATGGCACGCAAAGGTGGTTCCGATGCAATGTGCGAGTGCTCCGTATGTTTACGCGGCTTGTCTGTTGGACTGCTTCTATTCGTGGATTAGGAGGACTGCTGGGATTAGCCCAATTTCTTTATCGGGGTTGTCTCCAGTCGTGTCGTGTCAGAACCGTGGCTCAGGTCATGTTTTATCACTCGTGACTGTCCCATTGGCCTATCGAGTTTACGTGGCCCACGACACGGTGCGGCAACTTGCCCTGAATTTGCCGGGCAGAGCTAGCTAGGCCAGTGGCAGGGATCACGAATTGTAAAGAGGAACGGGGGGGGTATTCGGGATGCTTTGGGGATCGATCAAACAGAGCTCAGCCTCCGCACTTACGGTGCGGGGGCTCCGCTTCCTTGTACCAAGTTTTATGGTTTGGAATAGTTAAATTTACTGTTTTGTGGGATTGTGCTGTGAGAGCCCTCTCCTGAAAGGCTCCGAGTGGGGGCGTTCGTCCTTCCTATCAACTACCATAATAACGTTAGTCTATAAAAATAACAAAAACCGCTGATGGATATATCACAGGATGGAGAACGGTTGGCCGCGTGGAAAAGGGGTCCGCGGACTCGGCTGTAATGTCCCCGTAAGCCAAGCACGTGCGTGCCCCATGGTACTACACAACTGTATCATAATACACGGAACAGTGCCGGTGACCGCACGGTACCTACGGTACCTTCACATCTAGTGATGCGATACTCGAACACTGTGGCTCTGGCTTGAGTAGAGATCAAGTCACTTTGCGGGGTTACCCTGATAAGTGGGCTGTAATCTAACACAGTAGACTACGAGTAAATTTACTTACCTGTGTCACTCGAGTTCCATAGTTGAAACCCACTCTCCAGATAACAAAGGTTGGCCACCGCCATCAGTAAAAAAAAAAAAACTCTCGAGAAGTTGGCGCTAGAATAGAATATTAATATTCTAACGGTTAAGGTCTCCCTCCGATGCCACCATAGCTTGCCAAGATTATGTGAAGATGATCAGATAAGGATGGGGAAAATGTGCGAAAACCTGTGCATGATTAAATTTTTAGTGAATTTTTAACCCAGTATACACGCTTCCTACTGGATCTGGGGAAGTTGCTACGATGTAGGTAATATTTGGAGGAATAACACGATTGTCTTTGTCTTGTAGTAAGTAGGAGGCTCGATAACCAAGTATGATCCAGTGAAATAATGCATTTTTGGCAGGAAAGGAGACGGTAATTATTCCATCGGATGACATCATTAGCTCGAATACGACAAAGGCGTTGTAGCAGAGCTACCTCCGAGAATAGTAGAACTTGTGAAAACTGTGTTATAATAAAAGCTACAATTTTAGGAGACAAGATTGTACGAATTCAACTTAGAGAGTGAATATCCTACGCGGAAAGCCTGTAGAATCCGTGGGCTCTCACACCTTTTATCACTTTTGGGAAGTGATGTCAAGAGCCGGAAATAGTAGTAGCTTTTCAAAAAAATTCTTGACTCCCCCTTCCCAGGATCTACAATGTGAAAATATTGTTATAGTAAGAGAGTACAGGATAGAACTTTTATTGTAACTATTAAAAATTGTAGTATTAGACCTGCTACAAAAAGGCTGATCTTGACTACCATCAATTGATTATTTCAATTTCCTTCAAATATTCAAGTTGCGGAATGGAAGAAAACGGTGAAAAAATGACAATAAAGTTAGGATTAAAAATACAGAAAATAATTTATACAGTCTGGGAGAGCTAGTTATAACAGCTAAATTGTGAGTATGGAGATTGAAATAGTTAGCCTCAGTTTGAAGTAAATAAGAAATGTCAGGAAAGTATTTCTACTAGTAATATACCACAACTAGTAGACAGATTAGATAACTAGAGTCTTATAGCTTATTGAATTATACTAAGTAAGTTAGATTAGATGGTGTATTTTTTATAACTTTATAATAATATATAAAGCTATAACTAGTCCTGGTCATAAATCTAGTCTTTTAGTAATGACAGATAGGAAAGATCATAGCACTACAACTATTATCATACTGATATCAAGATTTATCAAGATTTACAAAAACTTATCGAGTTCTGCTTAGTGAGTTGAATTAAAAGTATGTTCTTATTGTCTTTTGTAATGCTTGTATTAGTTTTTAACCTTACAGATAAATATACTAGTCATTTAAAATTATGTATGATAGGTACTGGTATTCAGCAAGAGAGATAGTAACTTCACATTCACTCATGGGATTTGAGTAAGAATATATAATAGTACCAGAAATTTCCTTCTTCGAGCTCCAGTTAATAGTATGTTTCCCATATTATTGCTGAAGATTTAGTACTAGTTAGTCTCACAGATAAAAATAGTCTAGTTGATTTAGCAGTTAATAAAAGAGACAGAAAATCCGGGTCCACAACTACTAGTCAGATCAGAATACAATGTATCTTATTGAATTCCTTTAATATTTAACCCAAGTGAATAGTCTACTTAGATCTCCGTTATACATCTCGCTGTTAGTAGCTTGGAAATTTCTTGGAAAATGTATGAGTCTATAACCAAGATAATAGCTGAAATTTTGGATACCGGAGGATGGTATCATACATCAGATCTTAGTTTATTCCTAGATTCTTTTATTTTTAGCCTATCTCTACTATCTATATTTCGTATCCTTAAAACTCAAATTAGTCTGAGCCATTGGTTGTGGATCGTTAAATATCAATCGGGCATGCGCTGGTTGTTGCATTGGTGAGCCAACGTATCTGTCCTCCTACTTTACCTTACAGGCCTTTTGGGCTGTCTACTGACGACTATCTATCACGCCTCAGAATAGAGTGGAGATTCCAGATGTAGCGATTCAATAACGAGAGTCTCTTGATAAAGTGGGGTAGAGTAGTTAGGCTTTGATAGGAATTCAGGTGAGTGGTGGAGGGAGGGGGTGAGGGGTCTTTTTTATTTTGCACCTGGAGCCACGTAGCTAGACTGACTCAGTTTGAGGGACTCAGTTTGAGGGGGCAAATATCAGACCAAGAAACCTGCCCGGGATAAGGTACAGAATGGAGGTTTACTGAGGTGCCAAGGCAAGCTATTTCCAATCTGCTGTTCCTGTTAGTGTGTTGTTATTTTGTCTATCTTGATTAACAGCTATGGTGTCTCTAGTATTAGTGAGCATCAGGTCATGATCTAAATCCTGTGACTAGTAACGCACATCCAAAGATTCCATTCACATGTGCAAACCTGCCTGGGGAAGAAGAGGAGGAAAAAAGAGCCCATTTTAGTTGATTGAAAAACTAACTTCTAGTCAGATTTCTCCCTAGAGAAGCGTTGCCATACAATTTCCCCTCTCTTCCGTCAGTAGGCAACTGAGAAACTCAAAGCAACAAACTGAAGATGAAAAAAAAATAAAAAAGGTGAGGAGGCAAAAGGTATTTGAAACTAGATCCAAGGAAAAAAAGCCCGAAATTAAAGCCAGTGGAACGCTAGGGGGAAAAAAAGGGGGGGGTAAGTAGAGGACACCCTGGGCAGAAAGAGAGATGGCAAAGCCTAATCATCAAACTCCTCGCACCCAGCAAAGTTAGTTTTAGCAATACGTTCAGCCTCCTTTTTCTCAACCTTGGTTCTGATATCCGCAATGAACCTCACGAGCTCCTGGATTCTTGTGATGCATTCCTTGAACCCATCACCCTTCCACGGGTCCGCGTGAAAAGCACCGGTTCTAGTGAAATCAGGATGCTCAAATCCGCCGACTTTGGAGCTCTTGAAAAAGCTGCTAACGTCGGGGTTCCATGGGCCACGGAATCCGAAACCTAGCCCTCTCTGATGAGCCATGGTGGTGACCCACTCCGAATTTGAGAAGCTAGCACCCCAGCGTGTGTCGGGAATCGTCCTAAGACCGTTCCAAGAGTTTTGGACGCCATCAGGATATGCGGATCTGATTTCGTCGGTATCGAAATATTCGTACTTGGTTATATCGAATTGATAAGTGGTGCCTTTGATCCAAAATTGATACTTGGTCTTGAGGGTAAGGGCCTCAACCGTCATCCCAGGGAGATTAACATAGCTGACCCTGGGAACCAGTCTCCTGCGATCAGGGGCACCGCCGACGGGTGGGCCCACTGGGTCAAGCACGTCGGGTATTTCTTCAATTCGGATCTTTCTCACAAATTCGGAGAATATGGGATAGATGTCAGTATCACGGGTTAGGCTATGTGTGAGGAGCTGGAATTGCCAAGCAAGGTCGTTTTCGAGATCCATGACCTTGAGATCGAATGGCCCTTTTTGTTTGGTGGAATGATCACCAGCTCTGATGGGGCCCCCTGCCCCAGGCGCAAGCTGTATCCATGTTCTTGTGCCCACTTTGTACAGATTTCCAGCCGAATTCGCAACGCCTATTGGATGAACTCCGGGGATCTTCTCAAATTTCACATCCAAGCGGAGGTCATTAGTACACTTTTTATCGTCGTGTGTCCTGCAAATCAATGTAGCATGGTACGCTGGCTCCATATTTGTTTCATGGGGGTGCAAGCCGGTAGATGCGCCATTGGGAATAGTTGTATCGTAGGCATTATCTCTAAACATAAAGTCGCTAGTATTGGTAGGCTGAAATAGGTCATGCCTGACAAAGCATTCATGAATGAGCTCCTTCGCTACGTTCTCGCCACCAATGCTAAAGTGAATTAATAGCTGTATTTGAAACAAATCTGCCTAGGTGATCACTTACTGTCTGATAAGCTCCCCAGCTGCTTGTGGATTCTTAGCCATTTCACAAAACTCGAGGAGCTCAAATTCTTCACACTCCGGCGCCTTGTAGCTGAACAGCATCATTGATCCGAAATGGACTTTCATAGTGGAATGCCCTCTGTAGTACAAAAGGTCGCTAAGTCCTTGCTGAACCACCTTCTTCAGATAAATGTAGTTTGCCCTCTCAAGCTTTGCCCTTTTCGTTTTCCACATTTCCAGCCATTCTGCCTTAGGAGGGATAGCCGAAAGACGAACCATAGGCCCGAGGTTTGTCTTAAGACGCTTAATGGTTACCTGACGGTCCTTAAAGCCATGCTCCATTATTAATTTTACAGTTGCTCCTCTGGGATTGGGGCTTGGGGGGTGGACAAGCATCTTCCTGTTGGGTTTCCTATTTCTTCCTGCTACCTCACAGAACACACCAAACATGCGTTCAAGAGCAGCGTTCACAAGCGCTTCTTCCTCGCCGGCAACAAGGAAGATGCCCTCAGCACGGGACATAGTGATGTAGACCCGATTTTCGTATCTGAGATCGTCAAGGGCTTCGAAGCTGGTCCCCAGGGGGTGTTGGGGGTCAATTTCTTTTGTTGGCCAGACAAAAACTCCATTGAATGGGAGGGGTTTGTCAGTGGGTGGCTGTTGTCGATACTTCTTGCGTAGCATCGTATCATGGGTTTGTCGGTCAAGCCATTTTTGCTTGCGCTCGCTGGGGGCCGCTTTAACCTTTTCCCAGTTACCACCTGCACGACGGGTCTCAGTCTCTAACTCATGCATGATGTGTTGCATCAAGGCATTGAGGTCGTGCTTTGCCGCTTCGACCTGTTCTTTTGTTCCCCATATTCCGATTCGCTACACTTAAAGTTAACAAGAAGTTCAAGCCCGAACCAACCATAAAATTACTTACGGGATCATCTGAGCTTTCTGGAACTGACAGATGTGTATTGGTTTTTATAGCTATATATGCGAGGTGATTATTTCTAAGCCCAAAGAACGACTCGTCAAATTGTGTAGGGCGTCGGATAGGGAGACTCATATAATCTATCCACATAAGTAACTATTAGCTGATTAAACATTGCTTAATAGAGAAGTCGCTTGGAGAGCAGAACCATCGGCAGGAACCCCGTCTCTGGCCCGTTTATCATTTGTCGAATCTCTCACAAAGCCATCCAGGCCCGCAACAAACTCCGCAGGCCCTGGGACACAACCCTCAACCACACCATTTTGATCTTGAAACACATTCGAGAGAGCAGGAACCCCAAACATAGACTGCCCAACCACTGCGGGCCCATCGCCTTTGTAGTACCCACCCTCATGACCTTTATTGTTTTTCATGACTAGCGAGCGCTCGCTGGACGGGGGAGCGTTCGACTGCGAATGCTGCCCTTTGTGCTTGGAATCTAAACTAGAGGCATTTTTAGGATCGGTATAATATCTGGAATCCCGTGGCAGATGCTTCCCCTGTGGTTTGCTAGCGGTTCTATTAGACGCGGGGCGATCAGAGGAGTCAGTGTGTTGGATTCCATCATTGACTGAATGAGGAGAATGCGAGCTTGTATCCGCCGGAAGAGAAACTAAATCAGGAATTGGTTGTCGTGTTTCGGGTTTGCCTTTAGCACCTCGTTTCTTCGTGGCTCTAGGTGCGCGTGGGGGTTCTCGAGGAGGGGGGGTATCATCATCGTCCCAACCCTGGGCATTCAGTAACTCGTAATCCATTGTGACTTTAGAACTAAGAGATCTTGTTGTCGTTTAAAGTAAGTATTCTGAGCTTCTGAAGTGGAGGGGTAGTGCCAAGTTGAGAGCAATGGGTAGTTGGGGTGGTAGGGAAGAAGGGAAACTTGAGGTTGAAAGAAGGAATAGCTCAATCAGGCTGAGAAAGAGATGGGGCAGTTTTTTGTGCTGTAGCACACGCTGTGTTTGTGTGGGGAGGGTAAGATGATAGATGGTGGATGCCTTTGGTGGTAGCAGGTGGTGGGGTTGCTTACTGCGGATGACTGCTTTTGGTGGGGAAGAAGCGTTGTGGGGACCCTCAAGATTTATCGCTATCCTATGCGCGCCCGCGTCAAGCAACCGCAACCCATACAAAACCTCTCGTCTTTGTATCATATGATACATAGAGAAATACCGGTACAGTACTGTAAATCGCGTGTTCCTCATCACATAAATAAATCCACTCACTCGGATAGACGGACCTCTCGTCCCCGATGGCTGAACCAATTATCGACGAAGCCCTCCGCGAGGTATCACCCCTACCTTTCCTCTTGCTTAACTTTACATTCCGCCCTGCTGAAATATTTCAGAGGCTCAAGTCAGCTCTCTGGTTCTCCATCGGTAAAATTGTCGATGAGGAGATTCTTCAACTTAATGTCAATGCAACTCCTCAATTCATTGGAGCTCTGACCGAGATGGTCTGGGCACAAATAGGTGAGCTATCATATCTTTCGGAGTTCACATCCGCTAATAGGATTTTTGGGCTAGAGAACGTTAGTCGAGATCTCGAGTCATTCGCCAGGTAGGTTGACCACTCCCTCATCTCCTCATCCCTCAATGTTCGCTTCGAGCAATACTAATCCATTTATTAGGCATGCTGGACGCTCCACTGTTAGTACCGACGATGTTCTGCTGCTTGCTCGAAGAAACGAGGGACTGGGGGAGCTTTTGAAGGCCTTTGTTGATGAAGAGAATGCCGGGAAGCTTGCGGATAAAGGAAGGGGGAAGGGAAAGGGGGTTGCAAAAAAGTGATTTGTTATTCTCTGATTTGGGGTATTATTGTCACTCCATAATTAATGTCACCATTGCAACCGGACACATTAGCAGTCTCCATAACGCCTACAGCGTTGCTTAAGTGCCTATTTGTCACAATCATATATGTAATTGCTATTCTGCAATGACATAGTCTGCAAGTACAAGTAACCTTTTCCCTTTACTGTATTTATTCTAGAAACGGCGAGCTACTCAGAGCCTTTCTCACTTCAGGAAACAGTTCCCTGGTTATCGTGGTGCGGGGGTCCGATACTATTGGCGATTTCATTAGGGAGGTTCTGTGAGCAGCTGTGAACTTGAACTTGTCACTATACGAGTAGCAACAGCTTCCTAACTTATTTGCCAAATACAATGGAGTAAGCAACCTATGATAGTTCAAGTGCGGGTTAGGGACTTGGTCTAAAGGTATAAACCTGCATCGTTCATGTTCTAGTGTGAACTTCGGGAAGTGAACAAAATAATTGGCTATTACAGTAGTAGCAGGTCTCGGGCCGTCCCGACGGCCAGTGCCATGTCATATTGAGCTACCACCTTGGCTAGTTCCTTGCGTGCATGGAGTTTCTGAAGAATATATTGCACGGGGGTCTGAGGTTGATATATGGGTTTGGTTGGATGATGGATGCCGATTGGCCTTGGATTTTGAGTGGAAATTGGGTAATAACGGTGGCAGGGGCTGTTTGTCATGTGAATGTTGTCTGGATGTTTGCTGAGGGAGTGCTTTAAAGCGGATAACGGGATGGCTTATCGTGGGAATTTGTTTGTTGAGCTTTTGGATACAGATATTGGGCGGTGTTGATTGACTGGGAGATGTGGAGCTGAAGGAGGGTGATTTTGGACGCTGCGGAATTTTGTATAGAGTTGTGTTCTGTTTTGTTTCGAGTAGTGGACGCTAGATTGGTATCTAGGATAAATTTATTATGATAACTAATTCCTCTCCGGAGCCTCTATTTCAGGTTGTAGAGCTCGCGGAGATAGCGGATTATAAATGTCTTTACAGTATGGATAAAGGAAAACCTCCATCCCAGATTCCCTTTCCTATGTATGATAACTATCAGAATATAATTCAAGATCCCGTAGAGAGGCTGTCCTTTATGCTACTTTTTTCACTCCGGTTGGTCCGGCAACGAATCCACAATATTCTCAAAAAGTCTTTTCGGCTGTCCTGCCGGGAATAAAACCATAGCTTCTCTCTCTCCGCCATTTGCATCCTCCTGCATACTTTGGTGAGGTCGAAGACCTTTCCAATAGTGGCCTGACTTCTCTTACCGTTGATAACTTGGAGAGTGTTCGGGTTGGAACCCTTTCACCCAGGGCCCGCACTAATGAGCCATACTCGCCGAGGAGACCACTATTGTATGGAGTGCATATCTTTGGAAACATACAGCTAACGAAGAGTAATGGTGTTATACCTGTACATGTGAGGGTGTTCGCTGGGGGAGAAGAGCCTGAGACTGCAGGTTTCATTTCATTCAAATTGAAGACTGCGGAAGAGTGATCAGGGCAATCACGAAGAAGGAGGATAAGTTGAAATGGTTCGATGAATAGTCTCAAGTCAAGACGATTTACTATGATGCCGTTTTTCTTCCCCCCGCATTGGATGGAACTGATGGATATCATACCCGACTTCTTCAAGGGATTAAATTAAATTACGGAGGAGCCCCGGGAGCTGCTCTAGCACTTATAGGTAGCTGTTCGCGGAATCATGTTTTTTTGGAGGTTCCAGTGCTTGCAGCCTAACACTTACAGGCAGTCAGTCCCGGATGACATGGAAATAAACTATGATACTGGAATCTGCTAGGCTATCGATTAGGAGCATGAAACACTGGGCGCTTGCACCGGTTGTTAGGCTACTGTAGCTTCCAAGTCTGCTCAAGTTGCGGGGAAACTTCATCGATAGGTCAAACCCTGTCTTGCCCGGAGTATGATATGATAATGCTATGATATTTCAATTCTCTCACAGTTGTCATAATTAACCTATCCCTCTCTCGTTCACTTTATGATATGATATGATACTCCATATTTATCCTCTACCCCGCCGATTTCGGGGTCAAGGTTGCATTTTTGCTTCCATTGAAATTATTCTAACCCATGCTGTCTGGTGTTAAAATCCGGTGATAACCGCGTCCACCCCACACAAGCTAACCCTGCTCTCTCTCACTTTCCCTTGATTTTGAGTAGTTCTCTTTCACAAGCTCCCTCTTTCCTTTTCCTCGGGTCAGATGAGGCAAACGCTTGGCCTCTCGTTTATATATACCAGTAGATGCCCCCTCAATTCGTCACAATGCTTCACTCCTCTTCTGCTATCAAGAGATTGATCACTGTTGCAACTACCCGTCTGCCGTCTATTAGGAAAGCAAACATGTCCTTCAAAATCCCAGCTATCGACAACGAGCCCAATGCACATGCCCCTCCTTTCGTTTCTTGGTGATTCGAGCTGACAAGGCTGTAGAAGCTCTATGCCACGAGTTCCTCTGAGCGTAAAGCTCTCACAGAAGCCATCCAAGCCCTTCGTTCAAAAGCCCCAGTTTCTGTTCCACTCCGTATAAACGCAGAGTCTGTCACTACACAGTCTACAGTCCCTCAATTCATTCCTTCGTCACACGCCACTACGCTCGCTTCATGTTCGCAAGCTTCTAAGGAACAAGTTACTACTGCTATTTCATCCGCCCTTGCAGCTAAGCCCACATGGGAGTCTGCACCATTCGCCGACCGTGCAGCGGTATTCCTGAAGGCAGCAGAACTAATTGCTGGAAAATACCGACCTGACATTATGGCTGCTACAATCCTTGGCCAGGGAAAGAATACATGGCAAGCCGAGATAGATGCTTCTACAGAATTAGTAGACTTTCTAAGGTTCAACGTTTTATACGCCGAGGAACTCTACAAGCAACAGCCAGCAAAGAATTCGCCTGGTGTTTGGAAGTATGTCTGCCTCCAGTCCTACCAGTCTTGAAGGGAGCTGATATATTGTGTATTGGTGGTTTAGCCGCGTCGAGTACCGCCCATTGGAAGGGTTTGTCTATGCCATTTCACCATTCAACTTCACGGCAATCGGTGGTAATCTACCCATTGTACCGGCTCTTCTTGGAAATGTTGTTATCTGGAAGCCCTCCCCAGCTGCGATCTACAGCAACTACCTGATTTACCAGATCCTACTCGAATCGGGCCTTCCCGGGAATGTTATTCAATTCGTGCCTGGAGATGCAGAATCCGTAACTGATGCCGTCCTCTCACACAAGGAATTTGCTGCGCTTCACTACACTGGCTCCACCGCTGTTTTCCGTGCGCTCTACGGCAAGATCTCCCAGGGTGTGGTTGAGGCCAGATTCCGCTCCTATCCCCGTATTGTGGGCGAGACAGGTGGAAAGAACTTTCACCTCGTTCATTTGTCAGCCGATATTCGCAACGCAGTAATACAAACCATACGTGGTGCATTTGAATATCAAGGGCAAAAATGCTCAGCTTGTTCACGTCTCTATATCCCAAGGTCTATTTCTGAAGACTTCCTATCCCAACTGAAGGCGGAGACTTCTGAGCTCAAAGTCGGTGCTCCAGACGAATCGTTTGAGAACTTTATTGGGCCGGTTATTCACAGGGGATCTTTCGATAAACTCAAGGGTGTAATTGACTCTGCCAAGTCGGATCCATCTCTGAAGCTTCTGGTTGGTGGGAAATATGATGACAGCAAAGGATTCTTCATCCACCCCACAATCTATGTCGCCAACTCCCCCGACCACAAAATTCTCAACGATGAGCTCTTTGGCCCGATCTTGGCTGTTTACGTTTACCCCGATGAGGACTTTGAGGGTGTTATGAAGACCATTGACGGTAGTGGCGGCGGATATGCACTTACCGGCAGTGTGTTTGCCAAGGATAGGATGGTTATTAGAAAGGCTGAGGATGCGCTCAGAAACTCCGCCGGCAACTTCTATATCAGTAAGTTTCACATGGCTTTGCCTACGAAAAAATTTCTAATGAAGGAAAAGATGCAAAGTGCACAGGTGCTGTTGTCGGCCAACAGCCATTTGGTGGAGCCCGAGCGAGTGGAACAAACGACAAGGCGGGAAGTATGAATATCTTGACTAGGTTCGTTAGCGCGAGGTCTATCAAGGAGGAATTCACGCCTATCGATAAGGTTCTCTATCCTAGCAACGATGCCTAGGCTTGACACGTTTTTGTTTTTTCCCTTTTATATGGTTGGGTCGTGATGTATGATACAGAATTTTTTTCAAAATTGGATAGCTTTCAAATTTGAGGCGCAAGTTCTCGCTCCCGTTGCTGTTTGATTCTTCCTTGTCGACGGCGGTAGGATCACGGAGGGTTGCTGGGTGAGTTTATCATCCCAATCACATCCCAAATCCATGGTCATCCAGGATGAAAACCCCTCGGGGCAACTACCAATAGGTTCCAACAGAATCAGAAGATTGAGGCTCAATGCCAAGCCCCCTTCCCCACCAAAAAATCTTCCTTAAAACTCACCCCTCCTCTTTCTCTCTCCTAACACAGCACCCCATTTTCGACTCTCACCCAATTGCAGAATTCACCAACCTTACCAATCCGCATGTAATTGACCCCAAACCTCCAGGAGCGCCCACTGCAACTTGCTCCTCCCTCAACGCCCAAAGATGACTGCTACCACTACCACCGCCACCGCCACGATCGCAACCACGCAAGTGATCAGCAAACCCCCCCGCAAAAACCACTTCCTTTCCGGTGGCTTTTCGGGAGTCCTCAGCGCCATCCTCCTCCAACCCGCGGACCTGCTAAAAACCCGCCTGCAGCAAAGTCCCCCTACCACCTCCGCCACCCGCACACTGTTGAGAACCCTCCAACAAATCGCTTCATCCCCACGGCCCATCCGCTCGCTATGGCGTGGCACCTTACCCAGCGCTATCCGAACAGGTGTAGGCTCTGCCCTCTACTTTTCTGCGCTCAACACAATCCGTAGTGGGCTCTCTAGCCGATCCAGCACCACCGCCAGCAGCAGCCTACCTACACTCTCACCACTGGGGAATCTTGCCTCCGGCGCTGGCACAAGGGCGGTGGTGGGGTACTTGATGATGCCGGTCACTGTACTAAAAGTCCGTTACGAATCCAGTCTATATACATACCCTACATTCTCCTCTGCCTGCCAAGACATCTACAAAACTGAAGGAATGCGGGGCTTCTTTAGCGGCTGGGGTGCAACCGCAATCCGCGATGCCCCGTACGCCGGGCTGTACGTAGTCTTCTACGAGCAGAGCAAGAAGACACTATCCCGGTTCTGGCATACCAAAGAGGGTGGAGGAATGGACGTCGGCACCGCCGCGGGAATAAATGTACTTTCGGGGGCTGGCGCTGCAACTCTAGCTACCGCTATCACGAATCCGTTCGATGCGCTGAAGACTAGGATACAGGTTTCCCCCGGACGCTACAGGAATCTATGGCACGCGGCGAAGGTAGTTGTGAAAGAGGACGGGAGGTGGAAGGGACGAGCGTTGTTTGACGGGTTGGGGCTGAGGATCGCCAGGAAGGCGGTTAGCTCTGCGGTGGTTTGGGGGATATACGAGGGATTGGTGCGGTAGTCTTCCTTCTCTCTCCTCGGCGGTGGAGCGGATGGGGGAGGCTCTCATGTTTCTTATTGCTGCTCGGGTGTAGCTCCCAGTCTCGGCATCGTGGGGATAGAAGCGAAAACAAAAACGGCGTGTATGGCGACAAAGTTAGATTCCATCGAAAAATAGACTGCTTTACCCGGGTTTGGTGCACGGCTACTTAGTGGATCCGGTTATCATACTTTTCTCTCTTTCTTCCCTCCCTCCTATTACAGGGTTCTTGCTTGCTTGGTATATGGGAAGTAATTTGGTCACGTCCCCTGTTTGCGAGTGAGATATTGTGATAGAGATCCTTAGGCCCCCCGGGGGGGAACCATAGCCACCTAGGTTACTGTGCATAGTCACTTCGGCGAGCGAAGCAGTCGGTAATTTAGCAAACTATTTCCTTTCTTTGCAAGCAGGTGTTAACCCAACGGCTTTCGCTCGCCCCTTCGCTCCATTTCGTTTCCGATACAGTATTCCAAGGGTCATCGAACGGAGTAGAACCATCGATCTCTACTTACTCCCCTGGGGCCGCACCTGTCGCCCGTGGCTGAAGCTATCCTCTTTTTTCCTCCCCCTCTTTAGTGCATGCTCGTTTCCACTTATGTGATGGTATTAGGCCAAATTCTGTGGATTGTGGCATGTAGGTTACTGGCTATGAACATGCTTGTACGCTCAATTCGTCCGGGATGGGTATTATTTCCGGAGACTGGGTTGGGGGTAGTGCCGAAATTATACATGGTGTCATTGTTCGAGAGGGAAGAATACCAGAGCTGGTTATTCCTTAGGAATACGCTTTCCTTCCCCGAGTTAGCCGTATCACTTCAGGACCTTCTTGCCTTCTCCCGTTTGAGTTGTGGGGGAAAGAACTGTTTTGAAGGGCACTGCGGCCAAGAATGCGATACTCTACTCACGAGAAGAAATCCTTGATTAGTGCGAGAACTCACTAGAGACTAGGATCTTATCCCATTTAACTAGCTGCACGATGTGCAGGAGCTTCAACATCATTTCAATATATTCATTCTCTGGCGAACGAGGGGAGGGGCTAACGGCAGCGCCCAAGGCATGACCTGAAGGAAGGAGAGTATGTGTCATAGCAAGTTTTTTTGCTCTCTGTTCTCGTGTTTGGAGAGATTGGTGTGGCAAGGGTGTATTAGGCCGAGCACAGGAAAAAAACTTGAAGGATTTGGGTAATCAGCAAAATAGCCAGATGCTATACACTGATAGGTATTATATGATACAGTTAGCTCGAGCTTGCAATACCCCTCATTCCTCA
Source organism: Tuber indicum (assembly GCA_006112555.1). Lineage (NCBI taxonomy): Eukaryota > Fungi > Ascomycota > Pezizomycetes > Pezizales > Tuberaceae > Tuber > Tuber indicum. The sequence continues at coordinate 380,069 of VBSK01000250.1, read as the reverse complement.
TAACTCCCTTATGCCCACTGCTCCTGTGTGATGCACCCCAATTTGTGTTAGGGATTTCTGATGTCGTTGGCGGATTGAATGAAGTCTGCGTCGAGTACCTATTCCCCTCCTCACAGGCTCAGGTAGGATAAATGTATCAGTTAGGTCAATCAATCGGGACCAGGAATCCCCGAGAAGTTATTATAACTACGTTTTTTAAAGTTATTGCCAATAATCAATGGTAATAAAATTCCCGCGTCCGCTCTGAGAGTGTAAGGTTTCTTTATTCTCACCCGAGGAGTCAAGGCATTGTCCTCAAGGAGAATCCGAGCCGTGATGCTATATAGTTAGGCCATGGCCCCTGCTTTAAATGTTTCGCTATTCTATGAATTATATTCTTAAGATACCGGTTGTGGGGGGGGGAGTATATAATTTGTGATTTGGGAAGTCTATTTCCTGGAGATCTGCTATCCCGAACAGACAAGCAGATGAGAGGAGAACCTTTCTAGGCCCAAAGGCGTTCACAGTAGGGGCCGCGAGAACGGAACCAGCGAGACCTCCGATGGCAAGGACGCTAGAGGCAAGACCTAGATGAAGAGAATCGCTAGCTTGAGAAAGGAAGAGGAATGAATACGAGATCTCAGAAGTAGTAGGCAGGATCTGGAAAAAAAACTAAGTAGAACAGGAGTCTCATTATCGATTTGGAAGAAGTTTAGTTTCCTCAACAATTTTTTTCTCCTCAGGAGAGGAAAAACCTCGGCCGAAACTCTAGCTCTGATAACCTGCGAAATTAACAATAGATGTATCATAGCAACCGATATTTGTGTTTTTCTGTCGGGTCACGTCAGATCACACCAATTCCAAGCCTTTTCGAGCGCGGTATGGTACCTAGTAAGAGGGTTCGTAGGAATAGTTCAGGGAGGGGTTCTATCTCATTTATCATACCTCCCTTCAATGCCCCCATTGACATCCATGCAGCTCTGAAATAGCCTTTGATCCTTCTGTTAAAAGATATTTATTCCGCGTAATATTCCCTCTCCCTTTCGGAGCAAGTTTAGATGCCTCCCTCCCTTCGCTTTCGAAACTCAAAAGTATTGTGGTCAAGTGAAAAGAATTGTCAACTTGAAACTTACTTTCCGTAAATCTCATCACTTCCACCCAGACCTGTCTCTATTTGCCATTTCACCGGGCTAGTGCAATATAGCGTTCCGTACTAGTATGGCCGCTGGCTGCTCACTCCCGGAAGATCTGTTCAGACAACAGATGTTACTGAAACATTAGGTATCCGTCAGGGGTTTCACCGACCCCACTAGGCACTCCACCCCCCCCCCACGCGTGTCAATCTCATCTAATATTTTTCTTATAACCTTTCCTTTAATTTTCTTCTTTTCCCAGTCCCTCTCGCTCGTCTGGTCGTTTCCTCGTTCATCAACTGCTGCTAATTGATGACGGCCAGAGGTTTTTGTCTCCGGAGAAATTGCCCCAATAGAAATATCAAAAGTGAAGGCGGTTATAGGGGGCTATATATTACTGAAGGGCAGTCAAGGGCGTGAGAGGCTGTGCATGTTGAAAGTTCTAGATCTATGTTGGTCGATTGAGATAGATAGTGGAGGTTTCGGGAGTCTAGCGAAGAGTTGAGAAGTTCAATGGAATTAGTGTGGAGGTTGAGAGATTGACAGGAGATTCTCCGGACATGTCGTTCCTTTGTTATCACGGGAGTGTATGGAGGAAAGGGTATAATAGCATGCTTGGAGAGATACGGATAGGTGTGGTGGTTCATGGAATGATGGGGATACGTTGTTTATGTTTTACTTATACACCTGTCTTTACCGTTAGTTTGGAGAAGAGAGAACGAAGCTGTTTTTACCTTACCATACGCTTTTGTGCACGTCCTACCAAAGTCCCCCCACATAGTCCTTTGGTGTTTTTTCTACCCACCGCTGAGCAAGTCAGTCATTGACTGATATATCATACTCCTCCGTCATAAGAGTGCATTGATAAATGCATCTTGGAGGACCACATTACCCGCGATCCACGGTAACCTTGTCTGGGCATTGTGCTCAACTTCTTGGTCTGGCATCATGTGCAGTATGTATGATAAATGTTGCCAGGTGAAGAAAGGGAAATTGACCAACTGGACCGTTTTCCGAGTGCTTTATCATGAGCCAAGATTTAGTATTGGGTCATTGATGTTTGATAAGATAGGGTGCTGATGAGAGTCGACATTGGGTACGGGTACACCCGCGGCACACCAAATGTCGTAGCGTGTGATATTACGCGGTTGTTTGTTTGCTTCTGAGTATAGGAAGGGAGGTTTGGACAAACGCTGGGCCCAAGAGGTCCTCCTTCCCCATCCCCAAGAAAAACTCTGAGAGCTCTTTCCCAGAAGCACCACTCCTTCCCGATTTCTCCCTGAACCTCAGCCTGATCTTATATCGAGAGTCTGCTGCAAGTAAGCAGGAAAGGGTCGTGCAACACGATAAGACTCCCTAGCTGTCAAGTATGCGAGGCTGCAGCAGGGTGTTTCCGGCCCTCCGTAAGGACTGCGCGCCCGGTTCACTAAGTGCAGCTCCCGTATGCTGGGCCTCCGAGCTATGGTACCGATACTGTTACTCGATGCTTCTCTCCGGATATCAGCACAGTCGTAAGCGCCAGGAGGGCTAAATATTCGGGTGGATGCGCTGACGCTCACGGCATTGGCGTCGATCCACTAGACTGCGAGGTGCTGATCACCGAAACCGGGGATACCCAGCATGAAACGTTGGGAAGGAAACAGAGGTTGGGAAGGAAACGGGATTCCATACCTTTCGAAGGCTACACGGGGTGACAACACTACCGTTGCATCTGTCGTCTCATAAAGATGAGGCCCCCCGGGGGTTTTTTCTATGATGTTATCGCCAGTGAGTGCCCACTAACGCATCCCTAAACTCGGGTAAGTACACCCATTTTTGGGAGAAGCCAGGAATTCTGAACAAACCTAGGCAAGCACGGTCTTCCTCGATACCAACTTGATTGGTACCTGCTCCCGCCTAATGCACGAAATCAAGACGTTTGAGGGCTATGACCAAGGCGGGCTGAATTGTGCTTCATCATAGTGAGAGGTGGAATCCCAGGCTGTAGTTTTGCGGCCAACACCCAGATGGAGGAAAAGGGATCTGCTTTACCCGCTTTCCTCTCAAAATACATTTATCGAAATTTTCAAACACTAGCTTGTTTTTTTCAGATACCCACAAGATGGGGGGGCGAAATGATTAACAGCTTCACTAAATCTACTAATATTACTGTGCTAGGATCTTCTCCACGATCGCCTGCCATAAAACCCATCGGCTATAACTCCAACCAATTAACATTTATCTGAGAGTGGAGGGTTTTCGCGTGGTCATTGTAGTATCATAAGCCATAATAAATTTGAAAAGACCGAGTGATGAGTGGTGAGGAATGAGAGAAGCGAAGATGGGAAAACAATCTACTGTAAGTTGTTATCTGCGGCCTCTCGGCAGAGGTGTTCGTGAAATATGCCTCACGTCCCTAAGCTGCCTCGCGAAATCCCCAACCCGGGCAAAAAATATCATAATTGTGAATTTTTCCCGACACCCTCCAGCAATACCAGTAGTGCCAGTGCCCAAGCAAATTAATCTACATTTCGTCCTTGCTTCCTCTTGGTAATGGGTAGTTGATTTGGAAATATATGCAGCAAAAAAGTAAACCCCAAAGACATCCGGGGGAGATGTGAGTGCCACTGAGAAGAGTTTGATAATTTTCCATTTATTCCGCCTTTGGAGCATTGCCCTAGTTTCTCGAACTACCGGATGGCCTTGGGCAATGATTGGAAATTTCCTGGCGCAGGCGTATGAGCATCTATCACTTTATAATATCATTTTTCCCGGTTATATGATACCACTCTTCTTTCGGGGCCCTTAACAAATACCGGTAGCACGGCGGTGCTGTGAGCGGAATTGAATTGGAATCGAGCATTACGGAGTAGCTATAGGAAGGTGTGATAATAACTTTGTTCCCTTGTTCGACACACTTTAACCAACAGTAAGGACAGGAATATAAAACATGGAAAAAATCATGATCCTTCCATGGATACCACTTATATATATCTTTTCCCCCACACATGCCCCCATTCCCCTGCCCACTCCTGTGACGACAAGTGGGAGACGCAGTGGCCAGTGGGGAACCTTCTCGATAAGTCGCAATAACCCCGGGGCGCGGGGAACCACCTGTAGTAGTCCTGGAAGCGCCTCGACTGACCACTGCTCAGTATCTTCTTTTAACCCCGGGATATTCGGAGCCATCACTAACATCGCACAATTGGCTAGTATAGCTTCCTTTAATTTATATTTTTATGATTTAATTCTAATTTTTACTTTACCCTTCTAATTGATTTCTCACTTTCTGTTCTCGTAGGTCCGTTGACAACTCTCCAGCCAGAAGTCCTACCATCCTCCCCCACTGCATGGGCTTATAGCATTATCACAAGAGTCTCAGATCATGAGCAAACTTCTGCCGAGTCACTGCAGTGTCTAAAGTCTTCTCGTTTCTCCCACCCAGTTTGCCATCCCGTCGGCCCACCGTACCGTATCATGCCACCCGGTCCGGCATACGGTCCAGAAACCCTCTCCATTTTCTGGGCTCCAACGGCTCACTTGCAGCAGTAATATGGTCGGGAAGCCTGAAACGCAAGGTCCACCGGATATCAGGGGAGCATTAGCCGATAGACAGCAATGGTAAGCTCATAGAACATATAGTGGCGGGAGTAAGTCTGAGGTTTCTGTTATTCTGAAAGAGTACTAGTACGGTACAACCACCACCTAATCCAGCCCTCGCTTACTACAAAATCTCAACAACCTCCTATCTAACCCCCTCTATGAGATCTACAATAGAAAACATGGAAATTTCTGATATTGAAACACATTACAATACTAACCTACAGTTACTCGGCAATTCTTGTATCGTAGTGGTCTCGCATTAGTCATGCACCCTCCAAATGATTGGGCATTAAGTGTCACACAACAAGCCTCATTCCCCGCTTTCTTCAGCCGTGATCAGAGAAATTTTATCAACTTCCCCACCCGATACCCCTACAAGATATTTTACCATTTCTAAATTCAACCTATACTTTTGAAGGAATATCATGGCCCAGATAACGCATGTCAAGCTCGGTGACAGCATCGCCAACTGCGGAAACATAACAGGTAGCTTCAACGTTTATAAATCCGACGAGGATGCGCAGATTATGCGCTGGCTCTCTCCAATAGAGCCAAATAACAGGCACCAAGGCGTGCGCGATGACCGGTTTGACGGTGTAGGGGATTGGCTGTTGGAAACTAGCGAGTTTCGGGAGTGGAGGGGCGGTGAGGGTGGAGCTGATGGAGCCGTCTTGTTTTGCAGCGGGAACCCGGGAGTGGGGGCAAGACGTATCTCAGGTAAGTGGCGGGACTCCTATAAAGAAAGCGAGAATTGCTGAGGATCGGAAATTCTAGTTCCCTAGTGATTGATAGCCTGTGCGATCAGGCGGGGGAGGGGGATATCATTGTTGGAGCCTTGTACTGCGACTTCCTTGCTCAGCAAGAGCAGACAATCACCAACATGATGGGGGCTATCCTGAAACAGCTGGTAGGCACAGGGGACATCCCGAATTATCTGCGGGAAGCGTTTCATAAAGCGAAAAAGGAGCTTGGTGGCAGAGGGATGCGACTTCCGGATCTGATGGGAATGTTGAGAACCACTATTGCTTCGCTGCCCCAGGTGTTCATCTGTATCGATGCGCTTGATGAATGCTTACCGAAGCATCTGCCGGAACTCCTTAAGTCGCTGAGGGATATTGTTCGGGAGTCCCCTACGACGCGAATATTCCTCACTGGCAGGCCTCATGTCAAGGAAGATGTTCAGAGATATTTCACTAAGGCCGCTGTGATACCCATCAGTCCTAACGCAGATGACATCAGGAGTTATCTGCAGATGAGGTTGGACGGGGACGCCGACCCGGAGGCGATGAACGATGATTTACGGGCGGACATTATTGGAGCTATCTTGGAAAAGATATCTGATATGTAGGAGCTCCATTATTCCCAATATATCATCGATCAACACTCACCCATGATTGTGTAGATTCCTCCTTGTTTCGCTCAACGTTGACGCTATTTTGGGAGAGGTGACAATTCGTCAGAGAAGGAGGAAACTTGAAGAGATGACAAAGGGCAATGGATTGAGTGATGCATACACGGCAACTCTAACCCGACTAAAGGCGCAGAAGGGAAACAAATCAATTCTTGGACTAAAGGTCCTGATGTGGGTGTCTCATTCGGAACGGCCATTACGGGCCGATGAGCTCTGTCATGCCTTGGGGGTGGAGGTGGGATCTACGGATCTGGATGTCGAAAACGTTCCTGCATTACGGACGCTCCTAGCATCTTGTCTAGGCCTTGTCACGGTCGAAGCGTCTTCGTCCACTATCCGACTAGTGCACTTTACTCTACAAGAGCATCTCTCAAGTGATCTATCCCTATTCCACAGCCCCCACTCATCAATTGCGGAGGTTTGTTTGACATACCTCAATTTTGAATGTGTCCGGAATCTCTCGCCAACACTTCGGTCGGCCCCCCCGACAACGCCACTTCTAGGATATCTTCCTGTTACTGGGGGGAGCACACCAGAAGGGGGATGACGGAAAATGTGAAAGCGCTTGCGCTAGTGCTTCTGGATAGATTTGATGAGCATATATCTGCCCAATTAATGTTATTGCATCATAATAAAGAGATGGCCCTAAGCCTTTACTCTTACGAAGTTGGAGCACCTATGGGATTCACAGGGCTCCACGGGGTAGCATTTCTCGGGATCGTGGAGATACTTGCTGCTATATTCAAGATGAAAGAATGGGGTATAAATGCAACTGATTGCAGAGGGTGCACAGCTCTCACATGGGCAGCTATAAGAGGGCATGAGGAAGTAGTAAGGATGCTTTTGGAACGAGGGGATTTCAATCCCGACCAGGCAGACACCAACGGCCGGACGCCACTCTCGTGGGCCGCGGAGAACGGGCACGAGGGGGTAGTAAATATGCTTTTGGAACGAGGGGATGTCAATCCCGACCAGGCAGACACCGAATATGTCCTGACGCCACTCTTGTGGGCCGCTTATAAAGGGCATGAGGGGGTAGTAAAGATGCTTTTGGAACGAGGGGATGTCAATCCCGACCAGGCAGACGACTGCGGCCAGACACCACTCTCACAGGCCGCTGAGTGGGGGCATGAGGGGGTAGTAAAGATACTTTTGGAACGAGTGGATGTCAATCCCGACCAGGCAGACACCAAACATGTCCTGACGCCACTCTGGTTGGCCGCCCATAACGGGCATGAGGGGGTAGTAAAGATGCTATTGGAACGAGCGGATGTTAATCCCAACTATGTAGACAACGAATTTGGCCGGACGCCACTCTCGCGGGCCGCTCAGGAGGGGTATGACGGGATAGTAAAGATGCTTTTGGAACGAGGGGATGTCAACCCCAACCAGGCAGACACCCAATATGGCCAGACACCACTCTCGTGGGCCGCTCGGAACGGGCATGACGGGGTAGTAAAGATGCTTTTGGAACGAGCGGATGTCAACCCCAACCAGACAGACACCAAATATGGCCTGACACCACTTTCGTGGGCCGCTCGGAACGGGCATGACGGGGTAGTAAAGATGCTTTTGGAGCGAGCGGATGTCAACCCCAACCAGGCAGACACCCAATATGGCCAGACACCACTCTCGTGGGCCGCTGAGAAAGGATATGAGGGGGCAGTAGAGGTGCTTTTGGAACGAGGGGATGTCAATCCCGACCAGGCAGACACCTATGGCCGTACGCCACTCTCGTGGGCCGCTGGGAACGGGCATGAGGGGGTAGTAAAGATGCTTTTGGAACGAGGGGATGTCAATCCCAACCATGCAGACACCGAATATGGCCGGACGCCACTCTCGTGGGCCGCTGAGAACGGGCATGAGGGGGTAGTAAAGATGCTTTTGGAACGAGGGGATGTCAATCCCGACCAGGCAGACACCGAATATGGCCGGACGCCACTCTCGTGGGCCGCTGAGAACGGGCATGAGGGGGTAGTAAAGATGCTTTTGGAACGAGGGGATGTCAATCCCGACCAAGCAGACACCTGCGGCCAGACGCCACTCTTGCTGGCCGCTGGAAATGGACATGAGGGGGTGGTGAAGACGATTTTGGAACGAGGGGATGTCAATCCCAACCAGGCATACAACGAAAACACCGCTGTCAAGGGCCCTCTCGAAAAGACATGATCGAGTCGTAAGGATGCTACTTGAATGGGACAGTGTCAATTCTGGCACAGCAGATCGCGTTGGTTAGGCATACCTCCTGGACTCTGCTGGGCACGGGGGCAAGTGCAGTAGGTATGCCATTAAGAGGTAGTAACCTCAACATCGATACCACAGCAATATGCAGCCAACATGCGCTCCTATTGGCAGACCCAATAAGCGGGAACCAGTATCGGACCTCAAAGACCCTCTCGTCCCATGTCCGCAGATAGCGACCTCCCCTCAACCGAGCAGTCCATGCCCCTCCCCCCCCCAACGCGGCCTGTAAGCTTCTGGCACCTCCCTCAGGAAAGCGGGCGCCCACCCTAGCAACACTCGGTCGATTCTCTCACTTGCGATCGGCCGCTTGCCTTTTGTCTTTTCCCATTTACATTCTTCCTTCGTTACCTGAAATATTCCCGCTCCGTAACTACTTGCCGAACAGCTTTAATAGGTTTTGATGGAGGGTATCCTTTCCTGTTTTGGCTCGCTATTTGCCCTGCATCTTCTTTTGTTCTTTTCTTCATCTTTCCCTTCCTTGGAGCTCCGGTTAGATAGACTCGGTCCATGTTATCTCCTTTCTCGTTGTTCTCTATTTCTATTATTTGTCAATATCATAGCTATTTTTTCTTTTTTTGGACGGTGGTGATAGCACAGCCCATTTCAGGCAACGGGTGGGGGTGGATACAGTACTAAGTTAAGCTTAAGACGCTAGTCTTCTATATCCTCAGGTTGTCAGTTTACAGTAATATCCTTCCACCAATTCTCTCTCAATACCACCAAGTGATCGTCCGCCGATTTCTTTTCGCAGGCTATGTATCGTACTATGATACCATACGATACTAAATGCTAGTTCCGCCATATTTCATCACAGGAAGGTGCTCAAATTCGTAAAATAAAGCCCTAAATCTTCACTTTTTGAATAGTCTATGTCGTCCTTGATATCATATGATACCACATTTGGCCTAGCATGTAAATCAGCAAGGGGGCGAAGACAAGGCTAGCGTGGTTTGGTCCATTGTGTAGCGAGTACAGTCGATGCTTAGTGAAACAAGTAGGAATCTACAAATAACGGTCTGCAAATATACATCATCGATAGTTTTAAACGCTAAATGCTACTACGCACATATCTGATATCCTTTCCAGGGTAATTCTAACAATATCCGCTCGTAAATCATCATTTACCGCTTCAGGCTCGGGGTCCCCGTCTAACCTCATGGCCAGATAGTTCCCAATATCAACCATGTTTGGGCTGATGGGTATCACAACCGCCTTGGTGAACTATCTCTGAACGTGGGGCTCCCCGGTGAGGAATGTTCACGTCCCGGGGACTCCAGAATAACTCCTCTCAGCGACCCAAGAAGCTCTAGCACATGCTTCGGTAAGCGCTTGTTCCAACGCACCGGTACAGATGAAAATTTGGGGTAGCGGGGCAATAGCGGCCCTTAGAATTCCCATCAGGTCCGGGAGTCTCAGCCCCCTCCCACCAAATTGTTTTCCCTTTATGAAACGCCCCGCGCGGATACTTCGGGATGTCCCCTCTACCTACTTGCTGCCTCGGAATAGCTCCCATCACGTTGATGATGTCTGCTCTTGTTTGGAAAGGTAGTCCCAGAACAGTCCTGCAGCATCGATATCTCCCTTCCTTGCCTAATGGCACAGGCTGTCAATCACAAGGGAAATATCATAGTATTCCTGGCCTTCAGCGATATTCGCTTCTCTTCAAAAGATCCTACCACTTGCCTCAGGTATGTCTTGCCCACACCCGGATTCCCACTGCAAAACAAGACAGCCCTATCGACTCCACACTCTTTACCCCCACACCCCCCGAAACTCGCTTACTCCCAAATACTAATCCCCCGACACCGCCGAATTTCCCGGCGCACGCGCTTTGATGTCTGTTACCTAGTTCTAGTGTAGAGAGCCAACACATACCCTGTGCATCTTCGTCGGACTAATAGACGTTTTTGAAACTATCCGTCATACTACCGCTGTGCGCATTGCCGTCGCCAATGTGGACCCTTGTATGTGTAGTCCGGGCAACGGTATTCTGTAAGGAATTCTGGTTGAATATAGAAACTGAGAAAATAAGAGCGGGAAAAAGACTAAAGTTGGGCTAATATGTGCGTGGGGAAACTCTCTGAATTGCTTGAAACATAGGAAACGAGCAGGTATTTATACAAGAATACGATCCTTCTCGACAAGCAACAAAAGTAGAAATGAAAGATATCCCGCACTTTCCCGATCTCTCTTTTCTCATCTCTATCCTCGGTCTATTGCAATTGGTAGTGAATGTTCTTCGGAGGTTATGTTCGGCTTCACAGGTTATCGTGGTTGGTTGTCAGATGCCGATGGTTCAAGTCTGCCGAGGTGCAGTGAGGAACGCCGCACACCAGCAACAGAAACAGTCCAACAATTCATAGGGATACTAGGGGAGCTGTTGAGCTTTCTGTGAGCATGGCCGTCATGAAGAATGCGAGGCGATTTATACTAACCTTCCGGTATTGTGTGACGACCACTCTCCAATCATTTCCACTTGGGAAGGGTATCGTACATGGCAAATATGAGACATGTCTCACAAAGTACTTCTGCCGAGTCAACTGTAGTGTCTAAAGTCTTCTCGTTTTTCCCACCTAGTTTGCCATCCCGTCGGCCCACCGTACCATATCATGCCACCCGGTCCGGCATACGGTCCAGAAGCCAGCTCCATTTTTGGGCTCCAGCGGTTCACTTGCAGTAGTAATATAGTCGAGAAGCCGGAAATGTAAGGTCCACCTGATATCGGGGGGAGCATTAGCCGATAGACAACAATGGTAAAATCATAGAACAAATAGTGGCGGGAGTATCATAAGTCTGAGGCTTCTGTTATTCCGAAAGAGTACTAGTACAACCACCACCTAATCTAGCCCTCGCTTACTACAAAATCTCAACAACCTCCTATCTAACCCCCTCTATGAGATCTACAATAGAAAACATGGAGATTTCTGATATTGAAACACATTACAATACTAACCTACAAGTACAGTTACTTGGCAATTCTTGTATCGTAGTGGTCTCGCATTAGTCATGCACCCTCCAAATGATTGGGCATTAAGTGTCACACAACAAGCCTCATCTCCCCGCTTTCTTTATCAACTTCCCCACCCGATACCCTTACAAGACATTTTACCATTTCTAAATTCAACCTATACTTTTGAAGGAATATCATGGCCCAGATAACGCATGTCAAGCTCGGTGACAGCATCGCCAACTGCGGAAACATAACAGGTAGCTTCAACGTTTATAAATCCGACGAGGATGCGCAGATTATGCGCTGGCTCTCTCCAATAGAGCCAAATAACAGGCACCAAGGCGTGCGCGATGACCGGTTTGACGGTGTAGGGGATTGGCTGTTGGAAACTAGCGAGTTTCGGGAGTGGAGGGGTGGTGAGGGTGGTGTCGATAAGGCTGTCGTGTTTTGCAGTGGGAATCCGGGAGTGGGCAAGACGTATCTCAGGTAAGTGGCGGGACTCCTATAAAGAAAGCGAGAATTGCTGAGGATCGGAAATTCTAGTTCCCTAGTGATTGATAGCCTGTGCGATCAGGCGGGGGAGGGGGATATCATTGTTGGAGCCTTGTACTGCGACTTCCTTGCTCAGCAAGAGCAGACAATCACCAACATGATGGGGGCTATCCTGAAACAGCTGGTAGGCACAGGGGACATCCCGAATTATCTGCGGGAAGCGTTTCATAAAGCGAAAAAGGAGCTTGGTGGCAGAGGGATGCGACTTCCGGATCTGATGGGAATGTTGAGAACCACTATTGCTTCGCTGCCCCAGGTGTTCATCTGTATCGATGCGCTTGATGAATGCTTACCGAAGCATCTGCCGGAACTCCTTAAGTCGCTGAGGGATATTGTTCGGGAGTCCCCTAGGACGCGAGTGTTCCTCACTGGCAGGCCTCATGTCAAGGAAGATGTTCAGAGATATTTCACTATGGCCGTTGTGATACCCATCAGTCCTAACGCAGATGACATCAGGAGTTATCTGCAGATGAGGTTGGACGGGGACGCCGATCCGGAGGCGATGAACGATGATTTACGGGCGGATATTATTGGAGCTATCTTGGAAAAGATATCTGATATGTAGGAGCTCCATTATTCCCAATATATCATCGATCAACACTCACCCATGATTGTGTAGATTCCTCCTTGTTTCGCTCAACGTTGACGCTATTTTGGGAGAGGTGACAATTCGTCAGAGAAGGAGGAAACTTGAAGAGATGACAAAGGGCAATGGATTGAGTGATGCATACACGGCAACTCTAACCCGACTGAAGGCGCAGAAGGGAAACAAATCAATTCTTGGACTAAAGGTCCTGATGTGGGTGTCTCATTCGGAACGGCCATTACGGGCCGATGAGCTCTGTCATGCCTTGGGGGTGGAGGTGGGATCTACGGATCTGGATGTCGAAAACGTTCCTGCATTACGGACGCTCCTAGCATCTTGTCTGGGTCTTGTCACGGTCGAGGCGTCTTCGTCCACTGTCCGACTAGTGCACTTTACTCTACAAGAGCATCTCTCAAGTGATCCAACTCTATTCCACAGCCCCCACTCATCAATTGCGGAGGTTTGTTTGACATACCTCAATTTTGAATGTGTCCGGAATCTCTCGCCAACACTTCGGTCGGCCCCCCCGACAACGCCACTTCTAGGATATCTTCCTGTTACTGGGGGGAGCACACCAGAAGGGGGATGACGGAAAATGTGAAAGCGCTTGCGCTAGTGCTTCTGGATAGATTTGATGAGCATATATCTGCCCAATTAATGTTATTGCATTACAGTAGAGAGAGGGTCGCAGGCCCTTATTTCGGCAAAGTTGGAGGACCCACCGGATTCACAGGGCTCCACGGAGTAGCATTCCTCGGGATCGTGGAGATAGTTGCTGCTATATTCAAGATGAAAGAATCGGGTATTAATGCAACTGATTGCATGGGGTGCACAGCTCTCACATGGGCAGCTATCAGAGGGCATGAGGAGGTAGTAAAGAGGCTTTTGGAACGAGGGGATGTCAATCCCAACAATGTAGACACCGAATATGGCCGGACGCCACTCTCGTGGGCCGTTGGGAACGGGCATGATGGGGTAGTAAAGATTCTTTTGGAGAGAGCGGATATCAATCCCGACCAGGCAGATACCTACTGCGGCCAGACACCACTCTCGTGGGCCGCTGTGAACGGCCACGGCGGGATAGTTAAGATACTTTTGGAACGAGGGGATGTCAATCCCAACAATGTAGACACCGAATATGGCCGGACGCCACTCTCGTGGGCCGTTGGGAACGGGCATGACGGGGTAGTAAAGATGCTTTTGGAGATAGCGGATATCAATCCCGACCAGGCAGACACCTACGGCCGGACGCCACTCTCGTGGGCCGTTGGGAACGGGCATGACGGGGTAGTAAAGACGCTTTTGGAGCGAGCGGATGTCAATCCCGACCAGGCAGACACCTGCTGTGGCCAGACACCACTCTCGTGGGCCGCTGAGAACGGGTATGACGGGGTAGTAAAGATGCTTTTGGAACGAGGGGATGTCAATCCCGACCAAGCAGACACCTACTGCGGCCAGACGCCACTCTCGTGGGCCGCTGGGAACGGGCATGGCGGGGTAGTAAAGATGCTTTTGGAACGAGGGGATGTCAATCCCAACAATGTAGACACCGAATATGGCCGGACGCCACTCTCGTGGGCCGCTGAGGACGGGCATGAGGGGGTAGTAAAGATGCTTTTGGAACGAGGGGATGTCAATCCCGACCAGGCAGACACCGAATATGGCCGGACGCCACTCTCGTGGGCCGCTAAGAACGGGCATGAGGGGGTAGTAAAGATGCTTTTGGAACGAGGGGATGTCAATCCCGACCAAGCAGACACCTGCGGCCAGACGCCACTCTTGCTGGCCGCTGGAAATGGACATGAGGGGGTGGTGAAGACGATTTTGGAACGAGGGGATGTCAATCCCAACCAGGCATACTGCGAAAACACCACTGTCGAGGGCCCTCTCGAAAGGACATGATCGAGTCGTAAGGATGCTACTCGAACGGGACAGTGTCAATTCTGACACTGCAGATCGCGTTGGTTAGGCATACCTCCTGGACTCCGCTGGGCATGGGGGCAAGTGTGGTAGGTATGCCATCTAGAGGTGGCAACCCCAACATCGATCCATAGCAATATGTGGCCAACATGCGCTCCTATTGGCAGACCCAATAAGCGGGAACCAGACCTCAAAGACCCTCTCGTCCCAAGTCCGCTGATAGCGACTTCCCCTCAACTGAGCAGTCCATGCTGCCCCCCCCCCCCATGCGACCTGTAAGCTTCTGGCACCTCCCTCAGGAAAGCGGGCGCCCACCCTAGCAACACTCGGTCGATTCTCTCACTTGCGATCGGCAGCCTGTCTTTCGGCTTTTCCCATTTACATTCTTCCTTTGTTACCTGAAATATTCCCGCTCCATAATTACTTTCCGAACAGCGTTAATAGGCTTTGATGGGGGGTGTTTTTTCCTGTTTCGACTCGCTATTTGCCCTGCATCTTTTTTCGTTCTTTTTCTTTTCTCCACCTTTCCCTTTCTTGGAGCTCCGGTTAGACAGACTCAGTCCATGTCATCTCCTTTCTCGTTGTTCTCCATTCGTATTATTTATCAATATCATAGCTATCTTTTCTTTTTCTGGGCGGTGGTGATACACCGGGGGGCAAAAATACGTTCACATTTTTAGTAAGCCCAAACACCTAAAAAATGTGAACGTATTTTTGCCCCCCGCTGTAGCACAGCCCATTTCAGGCAACGGGTGGGGGTGGATACAGTACTAAGTTAAGCTTAAGACGCTAGTCTTCTATATCCTCAAGCTGTCAGTTTACAGTAATATCCTTCCACCAATTTCTCTCTCAATACCACCAAGTGATCGTCCGTCGATTTCTTTCAGACCATATATCGTACTATCATACCACACTAAATGCTAGTTCCGCTATATCTCATCACAGGAAGGTGCTCAAACCCTTAAAATAAAGCCCTAAATCTTCACTTTTTGAATAATATTATGTCGTCCCCGATATCATATGATACCACATTTGGCCTAGCATGTAAATCAGCAAGGGGGCGAAGAAAAGGCTAGCGTGGTTTGGCCCATGATTTACAGTCGATGCTTAGTGAAACAAGTAGGAATCTACAAATAACAGTCTGTAAGTATACATCATCGATAGAGTTTGAAACGCTAAATGCTCCTACGCACATATCTGATATCCTTTCCAGGGTAATTCTAACAATATCCGCCCGAAAAAATCATCATTTACCGCTTCAGGCTCGGGGTCCCCGTCTAACCTCATGGCCAGATAGTTCCCAATATCAACCATGTTTGGGCTGATGGGTATCACAACCGCCTTGGTGAACTATCTCTGAACGTGGGGCTCCCCGGTGAGGAATGTTCACGTCCTGGGGACTCCAGAATAATATCTCTCAGCGACCTAAGAAGCTCTAGCACATGCTTCGGATGAAAATTTGGGGTAGCTGGGCAATAGCGGCCCTTAGAAATTTCATCAGGTCCGGGAGTCTCAGCCCCCTCCCACCAAACTGTTTTCCCTTTATGAAACGCCCCGCGCGGATACTTCGGGATGTCCCCTCTACCTACTTGCTGCCTCGGAATAGCTCCCATCACGTTGATGATGTCTGCTCTTGTTTGGAAAGGTAGTCCCAGAACAGTCCTGCAGCATCGATATCTCCCTTCCTTGCCTAATGGCACAGGCTGTCAATCACAAGGGAAATATCATAGTATTCCTGGCCTTCAGCGATATTCGCTTCTCTTCAAAAGATCCTACCACTTGCCTCAGGTATGTCTTGCCCACACCCGGATTCCCACTGCAAAACAAGACAGCCCTATCGACTCCACCTTCACTACTCCCCCACCCCCCGAAACTCGCTTCCTCCCAAATGCCAATCCCCCGACACCGCCGAATTTCTCGGTGCGCGCTTTGATGTCTGTTATTTGGTTCCAGCGTAGAGAGCCAGCACATAACCAGTGCATCGGACTTGTAGACGTTATTGAAACTATTCGTTATACTACCGCTGTGCGCATTCCCGTCGCCCATGTGGACCTGTATATGTGTAGTCCAGGCAACAGTATTCTGTAAGGAATACTGGTTGAATGTAGAAACAGTCCCACAATTCGTAGGGATACTAGGGATGTTGTTGAACTTTCTGTGAGCATGGCAGTCAAGAATGCGAGGCGATTTATACTAACCTTCCGGTATTGTGTGACGACCATTCTCCAATAATTTCCACTTGGGAAGGGCACATGGCAAATATGAGACATGTCTCAGGAAGCACTTCTGTCGAGTGGACGTATACCACAGACGACTACCTATTCCTGCTGCGCTGTGTTGCTTAACCTTGAGATATGATAGTAATGCATAGGTTGTTGACTGCGTATGCATTCCCGCGCACCGATATCTACCTTCGCATCCGCCTCCTTAAGCAGCGCTTTACTTTCCCACCCCTCTCCATCGCCGACTTGTTCTTCCCTAAGAACCTCGGAATGATAATCCTGCAACTGCAAGCACGAACACCGGCGAATATCCGTAGATCAAAAAAAAAAATGGTAAATATCATGTAAGAAGTCTAGGAGGAATATAATTCGGGGGAATAACCACAAGCTCCGGGGGTGTCTAACAGAGGAGCTTTGAAATCACGCAGTTTCCGGCGATCTGTTTTCAAACCACGATCTGGAAGAGCCACCCGATCCGGGGTTCGGATAATACTATCATATCTATGGCTACGAAGGGTATGTTATTAGAAATTAGTGCCAAAAAAAAAAAGAGAACCCTAGTCTACATAATATGAGGAATATATATATATCATGTTATCATAAGTAACCTAAATTGCGACTCAAAATTATGGTCAAGGCGGTGGGGGGGGTCTTGCAAGACTTTTATTTCAAATCGCCAAACACCCCGCTTAAGTGCTCCGAGGCAGCTTAGAGTATATCGTATAAATCCGCTCAAGTGCGTTCGGGAGAGCACGGGTCCGGCGGCCGGAAAATTCCGGGTACCACACGTTCCGACATCGCTATGTATTAAGGCCCACCACCCGCAACGTCTTGCGTGGTATGATATTCGCCGTCGCTTTGGGTATTTATCGCCACTCTGTTGCACAGGTAGTTTAACAGAGTGATACTTCATGATTGCTGACAACACGTTATAATGCTACGATTGGAATGGGAGTTTCTAGTGGATTCTTTCTTCCCCGAAAAGATTTTGCTAGGGAGGAGCGAGGCTGCGGCCGAGAAAAATCCCATGCGCAGCGGTGTTTTACGGGGGGGGGGGTAGGGGAAGGCGTTCGGTGACTCACTTACTCGGAGAATTACAATCCATGGTACATTGATGCCTTCCAAAGTGGATGAGAAAGAAAGAGCGAGCCGAGAGGGATTTTGGTATTATACTCAAAGCATTACGCGGGGGAGGTAGCGGTAGCATCTTTGGAATAAGGGAAATATGGGATTCACTTGGTGTATGATATGATTGATACGGTTATGATAACTCGATTCGGGAGCTGCGGCAACTCGGGGTCTGCGGACATATATCATAACTAGGGATTTCAATCATACGTACATTATACCTTACTTTTTATACCATACCATACATACCATATACACATGCATTTTATAAGTAACCCCAAATCAACGACCCTAAAGAGTAAGTGTCCTGAATCGCTATCCTAACTAGATGTTGGCTATGATAGAGGCAACTTCTGTATTAACATTTTCAATTCCTAGTAGTGATTTTTACAAAATGACTTTGCGGATTTCTGTGGGAGCAATTTTCTTCTATCAAATATGTATCTCATAATATCAAACGTTCCGAAAACAGTATTTTATGATGTTACTTGTATAAAAATTGTACAAATATGACACGAGATTAATCCTGAATCATAACTCGTGTTCCGGTGACTTCTAGCATCCGAGTCACCAGCTAGAAACCCTTTTTGGGCTTTCTTTCTTCGCTTCGATTTATGGGAGATTATATGATACAGTGCTGCTTCATGCTCAAAGCTTTGTTGCTTGTACAGTACCCCATCTAGCTGAAGAGGGCCAATCATTGCATACTCTCGGGCGTCACGGTAAATTTCTATCCCGTTTACTCCAAACTCTTTTATCATTCATACCATCGACTTTCATAAAGTATTACTTCGCTCTACGACTTATGATTTTTGGTGAACCTCCCAAGTTTGTTATTTCCCTCCAATCCGTTAAAAAATCCTTGAGAAAATCTTACATCCTCTCTTGGCTTCGATTACCTCCTACAAGCATTACGACCCCAATTATAACAATGCAGACAAGTTTTTCCACAAACTTAATGCCAAAGCGGACACCACATGATCCAGTCACCAAATTTGGCTATGATAGTATCATAAACAAATAGTCAAACATGTTTCAGCATCCGTCAATCTTAAATTTCGCAGTAACTACGGTAACCAGACTACAAGTACGAGTACAGTACAAGACCAACCAGGGGAGTACTACTCGTAGTACCCGTGACACTCTCATAAAAAACCGCTTACCCCTACGGTAGGGTATATACGCCACAAGAGAAGAAGATAAAAATAACATCAACGGCCGCGGTCACCCTTGAAAAGACTGGGGGGGGATGAAAGAATTTTCGCATTTGTATGATATGCGACAACAGGGTTCACCCATGGATACGGATTTTGAACAAGAGGTAATAAGTTCCGACCCAAAGATGTATGAAAGGTGCATACAACGTTTCATAATTCCTGCCGATCTCTTTTTTATTTTATTCAGTGCGGGGTTGTCATGACCCCCTGCTTAGCGGTAGAGTATATGTGATATTATGTAAGGGGTGGTGATATTAGACGCTCATCATACTCTACCCACGAGCACTGCGTGCGAGCTGAGATTTACCAGTTAGGATGAAGGGATTTATTTCCAGGGTGGGTTCGGCCAGAATTTGTTTCGGTATCATGAGAATTTTGCTGTGGCCACACTACCGGTACTGTGCGTAGAGAGGTTGGGGACATCTCAATTGAGGGGTTCATACACCTACCCATGGCAAGATCATGCCTCTCACCAGCTTCGTTCAAGATAGCAATTGAGATTATTTACTAAACCATGGTATGATATTGTAGATTACAAGAACCGTACGTAGCGTGGGCGCCTGTCCACACGCTGCTCGCCGTTCACAACAACCCGGGAAAAAGGGCTATCACGATGATACACCGGTCAATGCCATATCCGCCATGAACAGAGATTCGACAATACCGCCAACATACTACAATACCAGCCATCGAGAAGCTCTCTCAAGGCGCCAAGGACAGCACCCGTCTCCCCAGACAAAGATTTTTTTTTCGTAAAAGTAACTTGGCCGTTTTGTCTCAAACCCGGAATAAAATGGACCATCCCCAAGTATCATACCAATTTTTTATTCTTTATTTTTATTTTTTTTCAGGGCTCTCACCCACTTTAACGTAATCGCGAGTTTCAACTTCAAACTCTCCTTCCCCCAGTACCAGTCCGATAGGGCTGCCCCGGACACGGCGGTCAGGTCGGGCAACCCCTCACGATGCCAATTTCACCTGTTCAAGTGGTAACAAGTATCGCGTCGTCGTTGGATTAGACTAGAGAACCATGTACTGTACGAGTACCAGTCCCCAAGTCAGCCCTGGGGTTTTTTTCCCACCTGTGGGATACCCTACCGACGGAAACCGGACCAGATGGACATAAGGCTCGAGTGGGCCAATCGCTGGGATGACGATGGATGAGTGAATTCTTTTTAAAGGTTAAGGGGGTAGACTATTCCATAATCCGCCCTACGGAAAACAGCGGCCAATGGACTGCGAGACGAACCAACCAACCAACCAACCAGTCACGGTACAAGTAACTTACTATGGTACCGGCAGCCGGCCCGGTTCGAATCCAATCTGGAACTCAGCGAGATGTTCAAAACATGATAGAATTCGAAAACGCACGAGAGCGATTACTCGTACTATTTACGTAAGGTGGGGAAATATTTCAATGTTTTTGATTTCCCCGCTCACAACCACCCCCCGCCAAGCGCCCCTGTCCACATAAATTACACGCGCCGTTACCGCTACCCTCTACCCACGGAGCGCTTACAACTTGATCGAACTCGGGTAGACTACAGCTGACTGGACCCGATTCCTGAAACGACAAACGTAATGTACTGTACTAGTACTTTTTCCACTGTGCTTCGCAATATCATACCTGGCGGCACAACCACGCATCTGTAGGAAGTTGGGGCGAGATGAGGAGGGATTTAATTTGCTCTGCTGGTCGCTATATATATATGCGCTCAAAAATGAAAAATCTTGGAATAAACAGATACTTTGGACTTGGTTGGAAAGCTTTTAGTTAGTGTTCCCATGACAAGTATGATACCGGTATGATGGTTTGAGCGCCCCAGTGTGGCCCCCCTGAACGGGGAATTGGGGAGAGTCACGGATAAAGCCGGACGAACCCCCAGCAGTTTCTCCAGGGCAGCGTCATCTCAGCGAAACTGCCCTTGGCTTCGATGGCGTGCTGGTATCACATAGCGGGCGGAGGAAGGGTAGGGCGAGGAGATGTCCTGAGTGATGTTTCGTGATTGCAGCCCTACACATTTCCATCCTGAAAAAATGAGCAAACACGTGGAATGAGTGAATGAATGAACGAATGAATGGGGGTGGTAGAGGTCTCTAGATGAATTTTCTTTTCCTTCCTCCTAGGAATAACTTGCCGGAGCTCTATTTGCTGGCCCAGATAGACAACTCTGGGCGCATTCGTCGATCCGAGAGGAGTTGTAATGGGGAGTAGCAGCTACATGATTCTAAAGTATTTCCTGAGAGATACATATGGCGTGCCCAAGTCAAGTAGATTTTACAAAGACAGTCTTAATTCCACAAAGTGATGGATGAATAAAGTGGCATGTCGCCACGAGAAACATAGATGTGGTCGAGTTGCGCAAGGTTAAAAACTTCCGAGGACGGAGGTTAATTGTTGTGTGGTTCACCTCACTATGATATATCAGACGCCAGGGTGCATAGCCTGACCAATCCCGTCTCTATAAGACCGACACCAACCATCGGGAATACTGCTTACCCCAGAATTTCAGGATTGGCAGGGGTAGGGTAGGGTGAAACGGGACTAGACGGTGCGGACCAGTTATCATAATAATAATAATAATAATACTATTATTATAATACAAACAAACAAATTATTACCTAACGTTAATCCTTTCAAGGTCCCGACGGGCCTACGCTGATGATGGAATTTACTGAATGGACAGATCGTTACCGGCAAGCGTATCCTATAACCTATGTTCGTGAGAGTTGGCCCTCAATTCAGGTCACGGCCATGCTCTCTGAACCCATCAAAGGTTCTCCTTCCTTCCCCTCTCCTCCCCTCCCCACCAATACCAGCTCAATTCCACCACCAGCACATAAAACATCCAAATTTCTAAAACCTTCAACTCAAATCCCCATCAACCTACCGTACTCAATTTAAGGGTATGTATGATATTCCCACACACACACACACACACACACCCAATTAATAGATAAACACCCAACCCGCAGAACCAGTCAAAATGCTCTCCCCAAAGCACCTCATCTTCCAAGCGCTAATCCTAACAATTCTCGCCGCACTCGCCACCTGCTCTCCCAGCACCACCACCGATAGCGCCTCCAATGGCGTCTCCGGCCGCTCCGAGAACCCCAACATCCTCGACAACGCCCAATTCGAAGCCTCAGGCCTGCCCCTCATCACCCTAGACCCATCCGCCGACGACCCCAACGGCAGGGTGGTCTGCGAGACCTCGGACGCCAGTCCCTGGATATGGAACTCCCGCCGCCTCGCGGCCTGGTTCCCCCTCTACTTCCGCGGCTGGTGGTGCTGCAATTGGAACGTCGACGGCGGGGGCTGCTCGCACATCATGACCGTCGAGGACGCCAGCACGGCCATCTGCGGGAATCAGGGGTGCATCAGGTGTGAGGATTTGGCCATGAATATTTATAGGATCGGGAATTACTGCTTGAGGGATTCTAGGGCGGGTGGTGTGTCGTACCTTAACCAGGGGAGTCATGTCGTTCTTTATTAGTTTCGTTAGGTTAGCTGGGTTCAATGGGCCTTTCTGTGATTTCTACTATTAATTAGTCTCCCTTTCGTAACTCAAAGCCTTTTTTCTCCGAGGGCGCTGTGAGTTGACGTAAATACATAACCGCTCGCGCTAGAACAAATCGTACCGCCGCAATCCCGCATAACTTATGCACGAGCTGGGAAGAAGTATCATATTCGTACAGTTACCGCATTGCCCGAGAGTCCATAAACAGGCCAAACATGACAAGAAACACTTCCTATCCGTCCACAACCTTAAAAACCGCCAAGAGTCTTTCTTTACCGGAATAAAGCCGACTTATTATTAGTTTTCGCCCTGGGTCCGTTCCGTGCCGGTTACTAGTACTACTATAGTACGAGTACGAGTACGAGTAAATACCGCTTCGTCCGTCGATTCCCGTTTCGGAATTTTTCCGCGGGGGTCTTTCGTTCTTTCTGCGGAGAAGTGGAGCGGGGAGGGGAATATGTTGTCGCAGGTTTGTCCGAGAAGTTGGATTTTGCTAGACTATCATGATCGTGGAGGGCGTCGGACTGTCGACTACCCGTCACAAAGTTTCGCCGGGTATCGGCCAAGGCTTTTTCTCTCGTTGTATCCTGGGAATCCTGGAGAAGGAAGTTCGACTGCTATGGTAGTTCGAGCGGTCTTTGGATCTTTCGCGATTGATATTGTACTGTACTCGTAGACTAACATGGATTTGGTAATCATGTTTCTGGCCATAGGATTATTCCCCGCCAATAGTCTACATGACAGAAGACTATTGTATCGGCATGAGCGGAGTACAGCACTCCACCTCCCACATCATACTTATACTTGTACAATAACCCCCATTTCATTCATTCCTGCTACTCCTAACCGTCAAAACCACCGCTATGATACAATCATACCGGTACTTCACCCTGCAACTGCAAAGTAAGTCAGTATCTACCCCGTAATCTAACTGAACCTTCTCTTTCTTTCTTTCCGTTCGGTCAGGCATGATAGACGTAAACGTCCATCAGAAGTACTCTACAATGATAATGATAGATTATAGTAGGCAGATGATATCATAACAGCGCTCCTTCTGTCTCAAATTCATTCAGCTCAAGTTATGATACCTTTAAAATGATTTACAAGTACTTACTTGAATTCAAGATATCCCACGATACTTGTACAATATTATCATGAAAATATTCCTGATAATTATGGTGATAGTACTCTACGAATTCCTCCTACACCTGGAAAATTTACTTACCTTCAAGGTAACTTAACCACCTCCAACCTATCGCAAAGAAACTTATACGATACCACCGTAGTGTGTATGTATATCCCGAAGGGGATTACAACAACCCCACACATACAGTACCCCAATATTATTATATTATTCCAATCCTTTTTTTATCCCATCGCCGCATTGAAGCCTTCATCTCCTACCTACCTACCTACTCGCGGAATCCACCCCCGAAGCGAGTCGGTTCGTTCTGGTTTGGTCTCGTATGGTAACTGCGACTACCGACCTGTAGGACGCAGGTGGGGTGGTGGTGTGGCTGGTTGGTTGCATCTCCCTGTGCCACAACCTAATCTCGCGGCGAAAGCCATCATTCCCTGTCGACCATCCACCCGGATCACGGGAACTAGCTTGCATCACCTTGGAACTTGTTCAATAATATGATAAGTTATCCTACTTGTACGATACAAGCACAGTACCCTCCTAGACCCTAGACCATAAAAGTAGAGGAACGGTTTAATTTAAACTATCAAGATAGGTATAATATATGTAACTCTCTTCCTTCTTTCCAAACAGACCAGACCAAACCAAAACCTGAGGGGTAAAAAAATAAAATAAAAATAAAAAACCCTCGATATCGTCAAATTTACAAACATGGTGAAAAGGGGAAGGAAAAATTGAATGAGGATGGATGAAAAAACAAAAAAGGGTACGATACTCGAGTGTAATGTTCAGATGATAAGAGAAGAAGGAAAAAAAGGAAAAAGAAAAAACTCCTAAATTAGACCCCAATAGGAATTTCCCCGCTACCAACCGACACACCGAACCCCGCACCACATTTCCCCTCCCCCAAAGGAAAATTTGAAAACCGCCCTTTCCCCCATACCCCCCCGCCCTTTGCATTGTTACATGATAATCGTGAATAATATGAATGAACAAGGTAAACGGTATGAGAAAAAGAAAAGAAGAGAAAAAAGCCAAAGGCAACCACCCAGTGTAGCAAACAAACAAGTCGAGAAAAGAAAAAAAGAAAAAGAAAAAAAGACAAATAGCCCCCCGCCCCTAAATCACGATAAGCTTCTCCCGTTTCAGACTCCATCCATTTTACCCAAAGAACTTTGTAGCTTGGATCGTCAGGGTTGTAGTGCATCTTATTGTCTCCTAATCTAGACCTTGCCAGCGCCAGCGCGGAAGATATCCATCCACTTGATCTTGATAGGGTCAACCCTTGCGGCCTGGCCGCCGCCGGGGGTCTGCGTGATGGTGACCGGGAGTGCCATCGGGTGCGGCTGCCCCGCAATCTGGACATACTTGACGAATCCGCCATCTGGGCCGGGGACAGTCGGAGCCCTGTCGGCAGCTTCTTGGATTTGCCTATAGTAGCCTTTTCCACCCGTTAGTCCCCGCTGACGCCGAGGAGGAGAAGCAGGCGGGGAAAGGGGTAGGAAATGGAGGAGAGGCTTACCTCGAATTTCCTTGGTTCGGGTCCAGAGGTAGTTTTGCTCCTGCTTGTCGACAGCACGGTGGACGAGGAAGGAGTCGTGCTGCATCGATCGTTAGCCTTTTCGCTCTCTCGGGGTTAGTATGGGGTGGAAACTGACCTCCTCGGTATACGAGATCTGACGCTCGTCAAGTGCCTCCTTACAAAGGTGGATCTTGGAGAACTTGGTGTATGTTCTTCGGGCAGGTTGTTGTGGCTGCTGCGGGAGCGGTTGTGGTTGCATGGCCATCAACCCGGCCCGCACCCTAGCGTCGATCTCCTCCTTCTTCCTTTTCTCCTCTTGCTCCCTCTCGCGAGCCGCCCTCTCCTTCTCCTCGAGGAGCCGCTTCGCTGCATCATCAATCCTCCTGCGTTCTTCCTCCTCTTGTCTCTTCTTCCTCTCCGCGGCCTCCACCTCATGCTTCCTCTGCAGCATCATCTTCTCAGATACCTTTCGCTCGATCTCTTCGGTTCGGAGCTTCTCAAGTCTAGCGTTCTCCTCTGCCTGCTTCTTGCTTTCCGATTCAGCCCTGACTTTCTCTAGCTGTAATTCAACGTTACGCAAGTGTTTGGTAAGTGAAGCAAGCTCTTTGTTGTGATGGTGCCCATCGGGACCATGAAACCCAACTTCATAACCGGTGGGGTCAGCAGAGTCGCAGGAATCGCAAGATGAAGAGCGGGAGTGCCGTCCGCGCACTTTCGAGTGTGATCGAGAGTGTGTCTGAGAACCGTAGGAGGAGTTGCTGTAGGTTGACCCCTCCTTGTAAACCTTGCTGTTATAGTAGTAGCCAGTCCCCTGGCTAGGGGATCTTCGGCCCCTAGTGCCAGAGCGGGCCACCTCGACGTAGACATGACGGTTGCGGGATCGCTCCGAGTTGGACCTGGATACCCCTTGTTGGCCGATGGCCAGATGGCCACCGCTGTAGTATGGCCCATCTCGTCCGCGTTCTGGGATGGTAATGAATGGGTCCCCACCGCTTAATGTGCTTCTTCGGTTACGGGAGCTATCGCGCGAGGGCCCCGGTGAGGCGCCCGGGGAGACTGGGAAGATCATTGGGGAGGCAGGGTCCGCATATTGGACATCCGGGGAGTAGGGGAAATCCGGCCTCGCTGGTGGTGGAGCTGGAGCCTCGACATAGCTGTACTGTGGGTTTGGTTGTTGGTAAAAGGAGTCCATGACAAACTAGTCGCGGTTATGGGATTTGTGCGGAGTGACTTGGTTCGTTCACAGGGCAGAGGGGGTGGGCTCAAGGCTCAGAATCTCAAGTGCACAGGGGGGTGGTTTAAGGTTGTGAAAAAAATATGGTATCCTAATCAGTCGGTGGGGGGAAGGCTGGCAGGGAAAGACAAGCTTTATAATGTACTTTGTGGTGTTTTGCGGGTGGTTTGTGCGTTGATGGAGGGGGGAAGGGAAGAGCAGCAGCGAAGGCGGATACTGAGGACCTTTTTAAGGGTGTCACAACGGGCCCCAAGGGTCAAAAGGGAAGAAAAAAGGGAAGGGATGTGGGAGGGGTGCCAGGGTGAGTGTGTGGAACGACCGAAGGGGGGGGGCAGGGCAGAGAACGCAAAGAGCGAGAAGTGTGTGGTGGGCGAGCTGGCACTGGCTGGCATTTGGGCAAGCACCATCAGCAGCAAGCTCGAACGCAAGCAGGGAGGCAGGCAGGCAGGCAGGCAGCAGCAGCAGCACACCAGCGGCAAAGCGAGACTCTCGGAACGAAGGGGAAGAAGTGAGAGGGAGAGGAAGAGGGAGAAAAGCCAGCCCCGGCTAACGAACTAACCATCTGCCACCATCGTAATTATCGAGAAATGTTGGAATATAGTCAAGAACCTTGAGATCAGGGCCATACCGTACCCGCAATCACTCAATCAATCAATGCAGAGAGAACAGAATATCCTGCCCGAGTGCCCTTCCTGCCCCCAGGCATTCTAGCATTCATTCCCCCTCTCCTGTCACACACACACACACTCCCCCCTCCATCCATCCAACCAGCAAGTCCGATATGATATGGACAAGCATACACATGCCATAAACACGGGAATGCCCTCCCCTTTCTCGCTACAGTACGGCACTCGCACCGCAAATATGTCCCAGCGGCGAATAAAGGGCAGATTGAAAAAAAAAGAGTAAGCAGCTTGTCCATCCACTCATCATGAACAATCCCATCCATCCCTGTAGATTACTGTAATCCCCATGTATTTCAAATCCAGCCCTCGACTCATTCACTCCGTTTTCACCTTTTCTTTCTTTCTTTCTCTATTTCCCCTTGCTCGCATCCGAATGGGTGAGTGAGTGAGTGAGTGACAGGAAAAGACTGGGGTACGACAATAACTATTATACGATGATGAGGCTCAGTATTGCAATTCACCTGTGTGATACTGTACGAGTACTTGCCGATTTTTCCATTACGACAGTAATCCAAACTTGAGTTGTCCAAACATCTTCTCAATCACCTCCCCCTGTTTTTTTTTTTTTTTTCCTTCTCCCCTTCCCTTGAGAGGTTCTCGCCAGTCAGCCAGCAGAAAACGCTACGATAGGTGGGGTCCGGATACGATCAGGAAGTGGGTGGGAGAAATTAATCTTCAGTGGGCATGACTCACATTTGTTTCCCCCCAGTCAATTAACCATATCATACAACGTCAAATCCCCACCATCCATTCCTTCCTCCAATTCGCTGCGCACGCATGCAGGATGTGGAAGAATCGCTGGTTCTCCTGCTCTATCAGTGCTCCCCCTCCTCCAACTGCGTGTACCCTATCCTGTTCCCCCCCAATTGGACGGGTGACGAAGGAGAACGCAAGCGCCCGTCACCGAGCGAATGGTTAAACAGGCGAAACGCAAAAAGAGGCGGAGCATCAAAAAAGACCACAACAGCGGGAGAAAAGAAAAAAAAGAGTCAAGACAACACAAAAAGAAGGCTGCGATTTTCCTCCCTCAACATAAGGACGGGAACTACATCATCATCGTCACTTCTACCCTATCCTACCTGCCGCACTCTAGGGCAACTCTTTGAAAAAGAGGGACAACTAACGGTCGGTACACATATTACCATTGTAGAGTTGCCTTGCATGAAGATTTTCCCCCCAAATCCCCCCCGCCCCAAACCGGGAAAGTTAGAAAAGACGGGAAGAAGGAAAAAAAACCAAGATCATCGAAGCAGGGCAACAAAAAAAAAAAAAATTATCATAGGATAAACCACTTCACTAGATTTAATTAATTAGGGTTGCCCTGCCCTTACCTTATCGCGTCTATGATAGGCGCGTAGCGCCCTGGCTCCAGTTCCCGGTGTATCGGGTACTGTACTGTACTGTACACACATCACCAGCACAATTTACCTTGGGGACAAGGCAGCTACTAATGCTCCGCCATAATGTGCGGTCCGCTTCACACTGTTCATAGCAAGTTATAAGACTCCGCGTTCTCCCCTCTAACTCATCGATATACCCATCACTTTTGGGATTGGGGTACTGGTACTGGGAATAGGGAAGGAGCGGGTGAGGGAGGGGCGGGGGGACTGGAACGGAAGGGGAGGAAGGAAGGAAAGGAAGACAAAGAAAAAAGAAAAAGAAAATACAATTGTTTTTTACTCAAAAAAATGTAATAAAATATTATTACTTTTTTTTTTCTCTTTCCTTTGATTTTCAAGGGAAGACGGACAAGCAAGAAAGGAATAAAAGAAGGGAAAGGGAATAGGGAATACGGTAGGTCAACCTTTCCTGTGTTGTCCAGTCGAAAGTGGCGAACCTCAGCTCGCTGCTTGCTCACCCTCCTCAGTCAAATCACCCGACTGTCATTATT
Organism: Tuber indicum; assembly: GCA_006112555.1. Lineage (NCBI taxonomy): Eukaryota > Fungi > Ascomycota > Pezizomycetes > Pezizales > Tuberaceae > Tuber > Tuber indicum. The sequence continues at coordinate 351,150 of VBSK01000250.1, read as the reverse complement.
CGGTGGCTATCCCATCTTTCCAGAAACCCGGGGAATAAGCAGAGGAGAAAAAAATAAGCAGGAAAGTGTTGCACAGGAAGGGGAAGGACAGGGTAGCAAAAAGGAAAAATAGGGTGGGTGTGTGTGTGTGAGAGAGTGCGTGTGTGTTGTCAATTGTTCCAGGGAACCCAATCAATTGCGTTGCTCGCAGATTGAGATGGACGGATTTTGACGATAGATGGATGGATGGACGGGTCGAGATGATGGGATGCGCATTGGCGTGGAAAAAAAAAGGAAACAGAACGGGGAAATAATAATTAGCTGCGGAGGAATGAGGAATGAGCGGAAGATGGAGGGGAAGGAATTGGGGATGGAAAGAAGAAAAAAAATTGGAGTAATCGTCTATCATATGAAACTCTACTCCCACTTGTACCTCGCCAGCTGGACTATGATACATTGATTCTCTTTCTCCCCTTCCCATCTCTCTCTCTACTCCTGTTCATCTTTTCTCTCCTCCTCCTCTGTCCCTCTTTCCTTACGCTATTATTGAAGGATTGAAGGATCGTTCGAGGCATCTCGACTTGTCTCGTCTCTCTCAAATTCCCCACAGAACCCTCATCAGTGGGGGAGGGGAGAAGTCCCTGCTGGAATCCCTCGTTGGATTAGTTCGCATTGGTGGAACAACGCATTCCCTGCATACTTTACGCGGTTACTTGCCGAGCATACATCCTACCTGCCCCATATCTGGTCCACGGTACCCAATTCACCGCTACAGTACTCGAGCACCAGTACCGTACTGCACGGTACTTGGCGGCACTTGCAGTGTTCATATGGATACCGCACTCGGGTACCGTAAAGACGGAAATTGGATCCCTTGCATAATATACAAAGTGCATATTGTTCACCAATTGTGTCTATTTATGGCTTCCACATCCTTCCAGCCACAGACTGGCACAGAGCGGTGCTTGCGAAGGAGGATTCATACAAAGTTCAATTCTAAATCCTTCCGGCACAGTTTGAGGATACCAAAAGGGAATGGGCGGATAAAGTATGCGGAGTCTTGGTTGGCTTGAAAGCGCAACCATATATTGCTCGGAAAAGTGGTGTGGCTGGTTTGACTGGCCAGTAGCCTATACCCTTTTGGCAGACATATCGCCGCATATGTACACATCCGAAGACAAGACAAGTCAGGTTCAAGAGCTGTGGATTTGGAGGTCGCTGGATGGGTCGGGCTATCTAACCGACAGCAGCTCACTTCTGTTCAATCCCAAGCCAACCAACCCAGCTGTCTAGACTATACTGTCAGCAATATCTAAAATAAATATTCCGAAATTGATATATTAAATTTTTCACCAAAGCTACCACCACTCCCGCACTGAGGATACCAACTAGACGAGGGTGAAGCATGCAGAGCCGCGGATAATCTCCAAAACCCCTGGGATCTGCTAGAAAAAAAACATGGAAGAAAAAAACCCTCAGATGACTTTCGTAGATTCAGATTCGCAAGAAACTACCCCATGGATATGTGCCCACGTAGCATGAAATCCGTAAGAGCTATGAGAGGAAAGTAAAAAATGGAAACGAACACAAGCAACAGCGAGGTTGGTAAAAGTCGGGTTAGTCGCCGTCCTGTTCCCTTCGCTGTAGCTTCTCCGTTCCGATGTTCCTGTGGCAGCCTGTGGCAGCTGTTGAGGTAGCCATGTTTGCAACCGATCATCATCACAACTTCCATCCCCTCTACAGAACTATTCCAACCGAAAATAACCGCTTCCCGCCCTCCATTGAAATTTCAAAAGATTTTTTACTCCTATCTTCTCCGTCACGCAATCCTCGCTCGCGTGTCCTCTCTTATTTCCTGCCACCCCACTCCACACACCCCGGGATCCCGTCGCCTGAGGACCCACGCCTCCTCCTTACTCATCTCACATGAGTGCCATGAAGATCTTCATCTTCGGCTGAGGATCTGGTTCAGGTTATCCTGCGCCTTCTCGAACGTGGTTTCGAGATAAGTGAATTTCTTCTGGAGGTCATTGATATCGCCCTCGGCGCTCTTCTTCTCGTTCTCGAGGCGGGTGAGGACGGAATCGAGATCTTCCATAACGAACCTGCAGTCATACACCATAATTAGATATAAAATCAAGTCAATATCCCAAAGAAGGAAGCCAGAATCGATGGAATTTTCAGGTGCAAAAACGTTGTGAAGCTGTAGTGTGCGTGCGCAGGGAAAAAAAAAAAAAGACTGTCACAACGCAAGAAAGCACATCGAACCACACAACTTGCACAACCACACAACATGGATGATGGGGGCGGGGATAAGGGAACCACAGTACATTCTCCCAACGCCCTCGTAAACCCTTGTAGATTTGGGCATCGTATCCAACTCTTTGGAAGTCAACTGCAGAAGCCGTATGTCACGCTGTTTGGCCGCCATCTGGGACTTGACGATCTGGAGCTGTTGCTGGGAAAAGGTGGCGCGCGCCTCGATCTCTTGCATCAACTATCAATCCGACGAAAGCGAGCGGTAGGCAGCTTGGTTAGCTTCGTTTCGTATTTTTTTCCCCCCGATCCAAATCCTCCTCCGGAAGAGGGGCAGGGTAGATAGGGAGATAACGGAGGTGAGAGAGCGAGGGGAGGTATACCTTCTGGAGAGCTTCATTTGGTATCGACATTGTAGCGTGCGGGGAGTGTTTGAAGTGTTAAGGTAGGAGTGTGTGCGTGAAAAAGGGGTGAAAGTGTGTCACTGTAGAAAAGGCGGGCAGTGCGGGGAGAGAAAGTGAGGTTGTTTGCTCTCCCCCCGTTCGCTTACCGGTAGTGGTGTGAGGCTCTGCTCGGAAAACAGGGATGTCGTTGTCGCTCCCTTCCCGTCGGCGCGGGGCTGCGAAAGAAAGAAAAAAAAAAAGGAAATCCGCAAAAAGCCTTCCTGTATGATACTCGTATATACCGGTATTCATGTCATAATATTATCATAAAAACCCTCCCCTCTCGAAACATATTATTAACAGGTTTCTACAAATACCCGACACACACATCCCCGTCGGAATCGTTTCATTAGCGAAAAGAAGGTTTCTCAAAAGAGCCCTACCAGCTCCCCTCGATCAGCAAATCGCAATCGAGTGACAACCCGTGAATTCCCGACCAATGACCCACCACCCCCCAGTGGACTTTTTAAACCCCAAAAGGGCGAAAGCATAAAAGATTGGCAGGGAGCAGGGTGCGTGCGCGTCGATATTGATTCTGATCGAAATCAGTTGGTGCATTCCGGCCAGCTCGTCTCAAAACACAAGCCTTCCGTCGTTCAACAAGAGCCTGCAGAGAGTTATTTTTTTTTTCCCCCGATAGATGTATTGGATTGAAGACCGGGTATCTCTCTTCGGAGCTGACCAAGAGCAGAGGAGGTGGATCCTCTCATGGCCATGTTTCTCAGGCGCACACACACCACTCGCGCTGACATGACCCTTGCGCCTGTGAATGAAAAAAATCTTCCCCAAGGCAACAACCCCGATAAATTATCTCCCACCGACTTTTTAAAAAAAGAAAAAAAAAGGAAAGAAAACGTTCCCGTTGGGATTCAATAAGTTACAGTAATCACCCTAGTTCGCCTGCCCGACTATCAAACCGCTGAAACGAATTTCCCTAACTTACCGGTATCCCCCCCATTTCTGCAAGCCGCTTTGATTCCAAGTTGCCCATCCAGTCAAGTCACACCATTCCATACGGCAGCTATAACGCTCTGCAGCCACATCTCTCTCTCTCTCTTTCAGGGCAAAAGCTCCAATCGGATATTGACTATCATACCTGTTGAACCCAACCCAACCATGCAACCACAAAACCACGCTGGCAAACTCTTGGCGAAACGAGTGATTTGGTGTGAAGTCTGCTGGGGAGGTGGGTGTATAAGTATATGTAAGAACAAGGCTGGCGAACAAAAAAACAAAACGAAAGAACGAACGAACACGCACAATGCACAAACGCACACACACACACACAATTTGTTTTTTGTTTTTTTGTGTGATATCGCTGCTATCTATCACGAGTTAGGGGAGGAGAATTGGTGCCCGATCCGTGGCTCTGGTAAAAAAATATTAAAAAAAGACTCCTGCAACGGATCTAGACACGTCCACTGCGGTGGCACTTACAGCCTTGCCTACCTCACCTTACCCTGCTTGTTTGCATGTTTGCCTCCTTGATTGCATGAGGAGAAATGGAAACAGGCACAGGCACAGGCATCCACCACCACCACATTCGCAGCACAGCATAACTCTTACGGTGCATTACACGCAGGTGCAAATATATAGCAGGGTTCAGCTTTTTTCTTTTTCATCGGAAAAAAAAAAAGAGAGGGGAATAAATAGATTGTTATGAATGAGGTAGTTGGAAAGCACCGCACCGTATATCGAATATCGTGCCGATCTGGAAGGAACTTTGAAGACTTGCTTAGCCTAACTTAGCTGCTGTCCCTTGATCCGTGTTGCAAATTTCGAAGCTTGCCTTAGGTACAGTATAGTAAACTAGGATTTTCTTCACCAAAGGTATCTTGCTTGTGAACTTGACTTGATTGGTGGAAGATGTCTACATGATTGATACGAGTACAAGTACATTTGTATCATACTATTCCCGATATCGGAGGGCTCTAGGGAACTAAAAGGTTACAAATACACACGAAGGGATGATCCTCCCCCTCCCCCAAAAAAGGCGCAGGTGCATAACACGGTAGTATAGTGTTGAAGTGTACCTAGTACTGTACCTTCCTGGTATCAAACATACCCTTTTTCCCTTTAAAAATATTTCCCCCCTCCCCCTTTCTCTCCTTTGCTTCCGCGCATGCGCTGCTGCTGCTTCCTGTCTACCTATCTATCTACCTGTCCATCGGTCGGTCGGTCGGCTTATGTTCACCTCCTGTAGCACAGAAACAATGGACCCGGTTTCATAATGTATCCTGATATGCGTACTACGCGAGGTCCCCCGCCAATCACTGACCGATTGTGCTATCCTATCCACCATGCGTAATCGTCATGGGGACTCACTCGGACTTGGCAATTATGAGGTATCGGAAGTATCATAATAATGTTATCATCCAAAACTTAAAGCCTTTACTTTTACCAAAGGGGCTTATCCGGCCAGTCAGGGAAGGGTAAAAAGGGATCCCAATTGCACTTTGGGAAAATATTCGATTATTTCAAGGGTGTGCAAAGTGGAGGGGGTAGGTGTGTACGCGCTCGTTTTTTATTTTTTTACACTTTCCATTTTTTCCTTCTGTTTATGCTTATGTTTATGTTCTGGTGTGATAACTTTAGATTTATTATATCATGCGGATATTGATATCATAGCTTTGGACACTGGCGTTGTTCCAACTGCACAACAACGTCCCGGACTTATTACAGGCCAAGTGGGTCAACACGGGGGGCCTTCAGGTAGTAGGTTTTTTATTTTCTTTTTGTCCACGAGAAGGTATCGGCTACCTGTATTACCCCCCCCCCCCCCCCTCCCCCTTCTCCTGCCTTCGTGGCAAATGGAGTGGGACAGCTATGATAATATTATGATAACCGCTGCGCGTGTCTAACCCTCACCAGGGCGAACAACCAAGTCCCAGCTATCCTACCCTCCTACCGTATCCATTCTAGTTCAGCGAGCATAGCAGCAGCAACGCAAGTGGTCGTTGAGTGAGACACGCCATCATATCATAGTCCGGGGGGGACGTGTTGCCGTCCGTTCGGAAAAACATGATCTGATCCGCGTGGCCCGGAGACCTCGGGTGCGGTAACTTACTGTAGCACATCCCAGACATATGATACTGTATTATACAACACCAACGCTGCTGGAAAAGCTCCTATGCAGGTTAGTGCCCCCCCTCTATATTTCCATCTGTCTATCTGACCGTCCAGCGCGTCGCAGAGTCTCCATGCACAGCCAAGAAGGCCCATCCCCAACGCACGCTATATAACATAATACATACGCGTTATTTCTCACATCTAACCCCGTGTCCATCTCTCGACATGATGACGAGACGAGACGAGACGAGACGGGGGCTCCGGGCGCCACGTAACTCGAAGGGCTATGCTTTCACAACGAGACTAACGTTAGATAGGTACGGGGGGGCGCGCGTTTGAGAATATGCTGTGTTCGATGCTAGTCCTTGAGGGCGATGGGGGAGATCATTAGAGATGGATGAGCTTTCTTATTGACTATAGCTTCTGGGGGTATTTGTTTATGGATACCAAGTCATTTTGGGGAAACCGTGTTATCAGCCAGGAAAACAAATGTTTTACCCAAAAATGTTTTGTTGTGAGTTCGAACCCACAATGGGGGGGGAGAAGAACAGTTGGGGGAATATATTCATGGGATGTCACTCGTTATCGAACTTCTACCCTTAGTTATGATAGATGGAGTGGTATATATCTACCATTGTAAGATAGTTCCGATAGGAACAAGAAGAAAAAAAAAACCTTGAACACTCATCAAGACTTTTATTAAAAAATCCAACGCACCCGCCACTACCAAGATACCGCAACAATTCTCCCCACTTTCAAGCACCGTAGACGCGACGAGAACTTCCACGTCCAAACATGGGCAGGCGGACACCCGTAGGAAGCATGCCATGATGCCATACCAACTCACTCCCATTCAAAAGGTACTCCTCATCCCCAAAATTGCACATCTATCATCCTACCCGCAGATCCCCCGCAAAACGAGAGTACGATAATAACAGCCTATTCCCCTCCCATCCCGCGTTTGCCCTCAATTTTTTTCTTCTTCCCCTAGTCTAGGCTTGCATAATAAATTATACCAACCACCTATTACGATCAGTACATGCCATCAGGATTTCGTTTGTGTCATTTTGTGATGGTGGATTAATTACTTTAACAGTTACTGTAGTATGATCTGTATTATATAAGCCCGTCTTGTGGGGAAAAAAAAAAGAAGAAGAAAAAAAGGTTGGACTCACGCTTGCTTTCTCCGACTATTACTTGGTTTTTTTTTTTTTTTGGTTTTTTTTAAACAGGGAGGAAGTGAAAGTGAAAGTGAAAAAGTTATGTGATACTCGGATTGTACAAGGTCACCGTTTCTACAATCGGGCTATTGTAGTAACAAGTTCTCCTAGACAATAATACTGCTATATTATACTATTATGCTCAACCAAGAGTCGCAGCTTATTCTATCCAGCTTTGGTTTTTTTTACCCATCGATGGAGTATGGTGTGAATCGCCAACTATATCTATTCCATCACGTTAGAATCCAGGCATGCAGTTGTACCGCCGACTGCCGGCACACACGGCAGCAACGCTAGCATTTTCACGCTTCCTCAGTCCGCCGCGGCAGGAAAGAAGTGGGGCCGCCGGCGCACGATAGCATATCATATCCCAACTCTCATTCTAGCATAGTGTTTCTGACACGCTCCCCCGGGGAAAATTCGAATGGGCTAATTATCTATCACAGCAGAGCAACCCTTTTGCAGAGTAGCGCGTCGAACCCGCGACTGAACTCGTGTGATATGATATAAAATCGTGATGGAGGGGGGAGAATACATCCCTATCTTATCCTATCCCTTCTCTCCCGCCACCAGCGTATCATACTGGTAATTTATCTATTATATCTATCGTATCATGCACTACGCTATAGCATAGTACTCACAAATCCCACATTCGCAATCAGTTTACCATGTATGGTATCGTACAGCGCAAGCAAGACCACCTATCATACCATACCTTGGGGGAATAAGAAGAGAAAAAATCCAAGAACTGTGAGAACTGCTGGTGACTGGCTGGGGGGCGGGTTTATAACATAGTGTGGATTGATGTGGGCCTCGCTTCCCTCGCCTTGCAGCGTTCTTCGAGGGGATCCTGTGTCTGACATTCCCGGCCTGGGTTATCATAACTTACTGGTTCTCCATGGGTCATCACTCGACGGACGAGTGATTGTTTGTGTATGATATCTGGTCTGGTCCGTTGGTTCGGTCGTTGGGGATCTGATTGTCGTAATATTATGATATCATATCATACTTCTAACTAACTATCGCATTCATATACCTCTATCCTATCAATTGTGAACCCCCGAAGCTCTTCTCTCTCCTTCCTTCCGTTTTGAACCTAGAGACAAGGGAGATAAAACATGTAAAAGCAAAAAAAAGCAAAGGCCCGATTGTGACAAATGGGAGAAACAGGGAAATGCAAAAAAAAAACAAAAAAAAAAACAAAAAAAAACACCGGAACATTACCCCCTCCAAACACCTCACGGCAGCCAACCCCTACTTAACAGTACTAACCAAATCCCTATACAGCTCTTTCAAATCCAGCACATCCTGGCGCAACTCATCCACCAGCTCACTCTTCTCACCGAGCATCTCAAGTGTGTACTCCTCCCTGCGCTTGAGCTCCTCCACCTCGTTTTCCAGCTCCTTCACGCGCTTCTCCGCCTCGCGACTAGCCTCCACTTCACGAACCATGTCGACCACCTCCCTCCGAGCATCGTCCCGCTGTGCCTGCACCGTTTCCATCTCCTCGCGTATAGCAGCTAACTCCGACTCTAGCCGGCGGATGGTGGATGACATGCGCTCTACCAGTTGCACGGATGGGCCCGCGGCAACAGTCGACACGGAGATCATATCTGGATGGCGCGCGAGCGATTGCGGGTACGGGGATGTCGAGGTTTGGTAGGCGTATGGTCCTGTGGAGGAGGTAGTGGTGGGGTTTATGGGGGTCTCATAGAAGTCGACGGGGACGGGGTCGAGGTCTTCTTGCTCTGGGTCGGTGGTTAGTTGTGTCGTGCTGATGGTGTTTTGCGGGGAGGCACGGGATGGGGAGTTGTGGATTGGCAGGGAGTCCTGGCGGATAGAGAGCGGAGGGGTGCTAAAGCCTCGATGGGATGGTAGTGGCAGTTGCCCTGCGGGTGGGGCGACTAAACCCAGGCCCTCTGGAGTAGTTGGTGTTTCCGAGGGCCCCGGAGAGCGGGAGTTTTTGCGATGGCTGTTATTATTAGAACCTAGGAAGTAGCTTTCACTGGTGGATAATGGGCCCGAGAACTTCCTTATCGAGTGCACAGACGTAGGGGGTAGAAGTGGAGCTTGAGGTGGCGGTGAGAAAGCGCGAGAGGCCTCAATCCATTTTGTGCGCTCTTCTTCTAGCCGTGCCTGTAGCTCCTTCTGCCAGCTCTCCCGTTCTCTGGAAAATGTAAGGTCCAGTGCGGAAATCTCCTCCGTGTGCTCTTTCTTGAGCTCTTCCAGTTGCCTTTTCAGCGATGTGAGTTCTGTATTCAAGTCGTTGATTTTGGACTGCGAGATTTCCAAGTCCAGGTCGAGGGTTTTGGATTTTGCACTCTGTGAGAAGGGTTAGCGTGTGTATTTCTGGGTGGGGGCGATTAATCGTATCATACCAATTCTCTGGCTTTCCTCCGCACATCCGCTTCTTTCTTGGCCAGCTGGTCCCGCTCCTTCTCCAAGTTTGAAATCCGGCCTAGCATGCTCCCCTCAATGCCCTGCCAATTCTCACTGGCGATGGCATACTGTGTCTGCAGTGTTTCAACCTTCCGTAAGAGCTTTGCATGGGCATCTCCGGAAGCTCCGCTGGAAACCTCTTCAGCCCTGGCTCTCAAAGCCTCCATCTTGCTTTCCATCATCTGTGAACCCAAGTCAGCCATATCTCACAATCACTCGAGTTATATGAGAACGAACAGACTGCTCTCCCTTCAACTCCTCCTCCATTATCCTCGCCCTCTCGGCGTCCCTCTCCATCTTAGCCTTCAAATCTTGGACTTCGCTTTGTAGTCTCTCCTCAGCTAGCGTAGCTTCACTTTGAACCCTCTCAACCTCAACCTTTAATTCAACCGTGACCCTCCGTTCTTTCTCAAGCATCTCGGCCTGGGCTCTGCTCTCCGCATCCTCCGCCCTATCCCTAACCTCCTCAAGTTTCCCCTTAAGCTCAGCAATGACTTTTGCAGAACTTTCCTTCTCTCTCCTGAGGTTTTCCACCTCACCCTCAAGTCTCACGGCCCCTTTAGCCCTCTCAGAAGCCCTCTTCTCATTCTCCACAGCACGCTTAGCTTTCTCTTTGGCGTCAACAGCCTCCTTCTCTGCCCTCTCCGCGCGCTTCTTAGCCTCTGCGGTAGCCTTCTCTTCCTCCTGCGTCTTGGCGCGGAACCTTTTAATTGAATTCTGCAGCTTCAGTTCATTTTTGCTCAGCTTCTCCCCTTCTTCCAGCAGAAGCGCAATCTTCTCTTGGGCTTCCGCGAGCTTCTTTTCCAATCCTGATGGGGCACTATTGGCTTTCTGCCTGGCCGCCTCGGCAGACTCGCGCGCAAGGTAGCGGATCTTGTCCTCCAGTGCGTCAATGCGCTCCGCCGCGGTGTGGGATTCCTCCTGTCGCCGGGCTTCGCATAGCGCTAGGTCCTCACGGAGGAGCGTGATTGTGGTTTCTAGGTCTTCGCGGGAAACATCGGTGTGGCCGTTCGTCTCCAGTGATCCGCGCGGGGATATGATTATTTCCGGGGGAGGCGGGAGAGCTGGTGGCGGGTCGGTTGTGGGTTTCGATGCGGTGGAGTCCGTAGATGGACGTGCGGGCGACTCCCCTAGCGCTGCTATAGGTGGTCGTGGCTCGCCTTCTTCATTATCCACCGGCTCCCCATCTTCGATCCCGGGACTCCGACTCCTAGCCCGCTCCTTCCGAGCTGTCGCGGCTGCTAGTCGCTCCTGTAGACTTATTCTCCCAGCTATTCATTCCATTAGCCTCCCCAAAGCCTCTCATAACTCGTAGAGCAAAGATACCTTTCGCAGCAACAGTATTTGCGGCTTTCTCCTCCGCTTTCGTCTGCTGCAACGTCAGCTGCGGCGGCGGCGGCGTAGTACTCGTTTGTCCCCCGGGCTCATCCAACAACACCTTATCCAGCCGACTCTCCAATCCGGCAAGCCCCTTCTGTAAGAAATTCATCCTGACACACACTCTCTCGCGCGCCCTTTGCGGCTGCAGCTGCTATTGTATCGGTCTTTCCTTGGCGGGGGTGAAAAACGAGAGGATTCCAGAATTCTGTGAAACGCGTGCGATGTGGGGGGAGGGGGGGTGTGGGAGATTGTTGTTATTTTTAGGTATGTATGGTTCCTGGGCCGCCTGTCAGTCCTCACCTGCGCCCGGGTACTGTGCAACCTCACTTGTATGCATACGAGTACTGGGTTGACGTTTTGTCAACATGATAATATTATTATGATAACAGTTGTGTTTACAAACTTCACCCCATCACGAGCACTGTGCTTAGCAAAAGTTCACCAAAAACTATACGACTGTCTTAATATCTTTGTACAACCTCTCTAAAGGCCCGCGGCAGATTACACTTATCCCCTGGCCCCTCTTCAGGATGCGGGCTCCAACCGCTCAACCCTATCTTATGGCTATCCCTCCGTCCGTACTCAGCACCTCACGCTCGAGCTGTGCCGCCACTTGGGGAAAATATCGATCAACTCCTCGGGGCCATAAATTTCATTGGCTAGGTCACCACTGAGTGAGTGAGTGAAGCCGTACTGTTACGAGCCCAATTTTTGAAGACTTGAGGATATAATACGCACTAAAAGGCCATGGAAACCCGGGAACGAATGAAGTGATGCTTAACCTACGGTGCCGGGAGGGCTGACAAGTACGAGTACGGTACAGTACCCAAACTGCCCCCCCCAAAAAAAGTACATCCTCACTACTAAACTCATTTTCATGAAATCTGCCAATTTTATAGATCGAAACCACGTTGGAAGACAACCCCGTCAAAATAAGACAAAGTAAGGAATCAACCCAATGTTAGTTAGTTAGTTAGCAAGCCATTACTCGAGTAGTGTTAACAACTTGCCGGGATATCGGAAATATAAAAGGCGGTGCCGGAAAGATGCAGGGTGACTTGGGAACCATAAAATGGCAGATTAGAATTCTCTTCATGGCAGGGTAGGGAGAGGTGGAGTTGTGAGTGGTTTTTTTTTAAAAAAAAAAAACTTCTTGGTAGTTTAGGCACTGGCACCGACGGGACTTTACAGCTTCTTGCCTGGTTCATTGGGCAAGAACTGTCCGGGGGTCCGAGAACCAATAAGCTGGAAAAACTCGTGCAGAAAATTTTGGGCAACCAGTACGAGTACGAGTACACCAAGTGAGACAAGGGGCCCGGGTTCCCAGAAAGCGGAAAGTTGATTATTATTTTTGTCTTCTTTTCCTCTCTTGCCCCTTCCCCCCCATTTTATCCCTTCCTTCTTTTCCCCCGTTATGATATGATACTTCATAGAAACCCCTTTAGAACCTATCTATTAAATTTTTATTTTATTTCCTCCGGTCGCCCTCCTAGCAGGCCCGGTGCACCGCACCATATACCACCACTACATGATATCATGCACTCATGCCTTTTTCTTAACCTCCCCGTTTGGCCCTGTTGAGACTCCATTCCCAACTCCATTCGCTTTCGCGTTCACAGCCAGTCCCTTCCTCCTCCTGACGACGGGCAAACTCCATACCTTCTCCCAAATACATTCGTACTCCCCCTGCCTCCCATCTAGACAAGACCTCAGCCAGATCCCGTAGACAATGTAATAGTACGCCCCCCAACCCGTGAGTAGATGCCACCACCCGTGACCCTCCAGTAGCCACCCCCATGGCATGCCCACCTCTCTCCTCGCTAGCCGCAACTGCGAGCAATACGCATTGTCCGCATTCCAGAGGAGGAACCCACTCAGGAAGAAGCTCAGGCCGTAACGCACCATCGTCCACATCCGAGTCACGGTTGCGGATTGCGTGCTGCGGAGGCGGGTTTCCATCAAGTACCAGGAGCGGAAGAGGACAATGGTGGTTAGGAGGGCGTAGGCATTTTGATGGAAGACTGGGTCTTGCAAGTGATGGTAGATTAGGGTTATCGAGCCGGCGATCGTGAGGAGGAGTAGGCCGAGGAGGGTCTGGATTGTGGGGGTGTGGCCGTAGCCGAATGTTGCTGTGGGAGGTGTCAATTTATGTGTAAGGGGGAGAAGAGGAAGGAGGTTACCCCAACACATTAAGCAGGTAGTATATATCATACTCAGTTCATCGACTAGCTGCATCGAATCTACACCCCTCCACCGTCAATAAACCCCACTACTGCATAAAACCCATACAAGAGGGGGGGGATTTACACCACAAGGTAGCATGAAACAAAAAACTCCCACAGCCAACAAGCAAGTACCCCAAAAAGGTAATCAAAAAGATCCTATCATGTCCTTCAGAAATGCAATTCCTGAGCCCTTTCCAGCCAAGGTAAATAAACATGCCATTTGTGAGGGTATTGATGATTTCCGCGCAATCTATTGTCTCCCGTTGCGTCAGCCCTATGGTGTAGCACGGATCCCGTAGCGGAGGTAGCACCCACAAGTCGTAAGGTAATAGTCCTCCTCACACCAACTATAAATAAACCGACAACTGTTAATATCCCACCGAGTACAGTATAGATAGTAGTAGTAGTAGTAGAATCATAGTAGCAACAGGAAAGAGAGAAAGAAAGAGGAAAAATACTTCAAAGTAGCAGTCTCGGGCCCCCATCGATGCACCTTCTCCAGCCCATACGGAATACCCCACCACATCTTCTCTTCTCTTCTCAAAAGCGGTTAGGAGAGTGTATTTTGGGGAGATGGAGATTAGAGGTCGCTGCACCCTGCACTTTAAAGACTCTCTAATGGCCGAAAACAGCTTCAATCCAATTCAATCTGTCCACTTCACTTCCTTCCCTCCCTCTTTCTACTCCTCTCTTTCTCTCCACCTTGCTGACTCGCTCACTCACCCTCTGCTCTCTTTTCAGCGAAAAAAAAAAAACAAAACGTGCGTGCGGATTCAGCCTACAAGAGCAACAAGCCACAGAAGTGCGCTACTATACGATAGGGTAGGTATAATAGGTATTGTGTTGTACCAGCCTGGTGATACGGCGGGATGAGCGGACGAGCAGAGTAAGTAGATATAGAAAAGAGAAGAGAAGAGAAGAAATGGAAAGGGGAAACCCGTTTATTGTAATGCAATGCAATGTAATTAGGCAAGTAATGAACCAAGAACTACATAAGTTGAGCAGAGCATGAGCTTTCAATAAGCCGGAAACTTAGGCAAAGAGTGTGGGCGAGTGAGAGGGTGAAGGAAGAACGGATATTGGGAACTATTCAAATGATCTAGGGAGGGGGGAGTGGCCGGTCCTTTCTTTTAGGGTGGATGGGGGTAGGATGGGATGGACGAGAAGGGGGGGTGGGCAGTGGAAGAGGAGGGGATCGGGATTGCTTTCCCAGTCAAAATTTGACAAGAACTCAAGAAATAACTCAACAGAGGGAAGGGAAGAAGAAGGAATCCTTGTGAGCCCACGTTCTTATAGGTAGCTTCGCCGGGGTACGATACCGTATTCTGGTGTTGGTGGGAAAAAAGCTCGCGAAGGTAAGCTTGGGATGGGCGAGGCAGAGAAATAAAATGATTCAAGTTGAGGCAGACGCGGCAATGATGCAGATGCCACAGTACCGGTATGATAACATCTACTGTGTGGTATTGGGTAGGTGTCACCGAGGAACAGGAGCCGAAATGGGACGGGTGGAAGGGCCTGCCTGGAGAAACTAACATCCAGAGGAATCTCTCTCCCCACAACCTAAGCAACCTTGGCCGAACGATGATCACCATCATCATGATGTTAACAACAAATCAGGGACCGTTCTATCATATAAATCTACCGGTAGGTGCCCCCTCTCTGTATCTTATTGCACAATGTGTGCTTGTATACATAACCCATACTTTACTTTTTACTTCATCCCTGCAGATATAATAATAAATAATAAAAGAACTGGGAGAGTTGAATTCTCCCTCCTCCTCCACCAGAAAAAAAAACCCCCGTTCGGAACAAATGTTAAGAAGCGCGCCAAAACTCCGAACGTACCACCAACCTATCGTAGTAGACCCTCACCTCCTACTTGTGCTGCCCTTCTCCCACTACGAAGCCTCCGGCTCACTTGACTCCGATCGAAAGAACGGAGGAATCAGGTCGATTTCTTCGCTCTCTCGCGTTCGCGCTTGGCATAGATTGCGCCGGTGAATGGACTATTCGTGGTCAGCCACCGTTCGTTCATGCAGTCATGGTTGATAAAGGAAATTTTGTGAGGATGGGAGATAACGTACTCCTCAAACATGAGAGCCATTTTATAAACGACGAATACTTCGATGGTTAGGAGGATACCGGCTGGTTTTGCGAACCTGGAGAATTTGGTAACCCGATCAGCAAGGGCGAAGGCGGCAGTGAGGGGAGTCCGGTACGATTACTTACCAAAGGGCACTTCCCAAAAACGCCATGGTAGACCCATAGTACATCGGCGCATCAGTAACGTTGAAAGGAAAGCTGGTTACACGGTGGTCCATCAGGATGCCGAAGTAGTCACCTATACCAACCCCATCCTCACCGTCAGCACAGTTCCCTTCCTCCTCCTCCTCCTCGTCGTCAACGGGACAAACGGGAAGAAAGGGGACAAACCAAGATAAGTCCCCGTAAACCCCAACGCCCACATGGACGTCAAAACCAGCACGTTCCCACAAAAGAACAACGCCAGCGCCGCAAGCTTCACGGCATCGGTCTGGAGAACATCCAACGATGGCTGCTGCTGCAACGCCTGCTCGTAGAGGAAGTCTCTAAAGATCCCGATTCCGAAGATCACCACGGCAAGGAAGTAACATCCATAACGGGAATTGCCTCCGAAGAGTTTGGTCAGAATCTTGTTGTGGTATTCTTGTCGAGCGACGACACTGCGTTCCCCCGTTAACGGCCGGCCCGATCGAGAAAAGGAAAAGAAAAACGTACTTCCAGAAAATAGGATTAAAAGCAATTGATCCCGCCGCAACTGTTTGCTCCCGTCCACTAAATCAATTACTGTCTATGGCCGAAGAATAGCGTTGGGAAATCACCTAGCAAACTCTTCTGGTCAAGATCAACTAGGTCCATCACCGTCGAGTTCGCGAATAATTTCGTAGGCATTGTTCCGGGTGATTACTTGGTGATGGGAATTATTAGGATCAAGGGGTATCTGGAAGTTGGTAGTGTCGTAGTCGGGGTAAAGGTCGATTTTTTAAGGTGAAGTGTCTCCCAAAACTGAAACATCACTGGACAAGTCGAATCGGGACCTGAGAGCCATAGGGTTAGGGCTGTGTGTTGTAGAGCCGCAGTGGTTGGCTCGTAGGGGGGTTGGGAGCAACGTGTTATCTGGGAGAATCCCTGTCACGAAATGATGACATGTGTTTTCATAGGAAGTCACTCGCGGAGAGCGCAGCTAATAGGTTGAAAATCAAACGGGGCCAGTAGATGGCAGTAATAGTGGGTGCTGGGGCTCGATGTGCTGTGCGAGTGCAACGTTCACCGGTATGATATGATACCGGTAGAAGATAAAGCCACTAGAGTCTTTGCAGTTAGACCGTACAGGCCCAAACAAGTATCGTGAATGTTTTACCATATGCAGGACCCACCTGAGCCCTCCAGCGGAAAAACTCGTTGCTACAGGGGGCATAGTTCAGGAACTTCATCCCCATTCTTTCTTTTGAATAAACGAAACCTATCTAGCTTATCATATTATCCCGTCAAAAGACGTTAACCTGATATGTTTGACCTTTCCCAACCCAAGCAATAAAGTTAGCGATCAAACCCTATGAGGATGTGCCAAGCCTTCTCCGTGGGAAGATTAAAACAAACATAACTCGTGGGACAGTGGAGCAACAGGAAGCGTCTTCCTGGCTGGGTGGTACCTCTGGAGTACCTCTGGACCAGCAATGTGGGGAAGTCCGAGCACACAGACTATGGGTTATATTAGAATCCATCCAGGTATCTCAATCTCTCAGCTCGATGGGAACCACAAGTATCCAAGATAGCACTGCAATCACCATCCGTACGAGTGAGTACCGGTACCGGTATATTCGCAAACGGCGGCAGTAGGGAATATTCTACAGGGTGTGGTGGGTGAAATCTCCCTCCCGGTAAGTTGCATCTTGGCTTTTGAAGGAGGGCATGGTCACATACTATTCTATTCCTCTCCTGTTTCTGAAACGGATTTTGTGCCTGTACAGTAGTGTTGGTGCCACAGGCTGCCGTAGAACACGTTTCTGGGCAAATACAAGGAACACCTTACAATATCGCGACAGGGCTATGAAAGTGCGCAGGGGATATTGCTCGGTTATCAAACTATCTAGGCGAACCTCTTCGGTAACTTGAGTCTCCCCTTCTTATCGCCATTGTGACGGTCTGAGTAAGCGACAGTTGTAAGAACATTTTATGGAATATGGGGTTGGCGCATGATAACCAATGATATGCCGTCGTTCAGAATAGAAGCTATGCAGGAAGAGGTTTTCCCTTCCATATTCAATAGAATGGGGTCCTCCCGCTACCGCTTGTGAATGAAACTGCTCTTGCAGATGGCACGGGTGCCCTCGTGAGTTCATTGGGCTTCGCCTGATATGTAATGCTCCGTCTTCTGTAGAATGGCGACGGTGACAGTGCTATCTAGTCATGACTTCCATTCGTTTGATAATCTTGAGCCATTGGCCGTCATTCGTAGACTTAATGGAGGCATTGAATTTAGCATCACTATTACCATTACCATTTCTATGATTATTGTTATTTTGAAAAGGGAAATTCCGAATTCGAATTTTCGACATTTTTTGGTGGGAACAGACATATTGAGCCGTGGGGGTGGCAGTCGGAAATTTGTGACTCTTTGAATAAAAAGGAAGCTGTTGAATGGGGCCAGTACTGAATTCTAGCAGTGGTTTGAGCAGGGACATGGCGAGACTGAGGTGAGCGACATCAGATCGTATGATGACTTGAAGCCATATTTCCGTTTACATTCCAGGTTGCCCAGGTACAGGTATTCACTCATTCACTCACCCAGGGAGCTAAGTTGCGCAGC
Source organism: Tuber indicum (assembly GCA_006112555.1). NCBI lineage: Eukaryota > Fungi > Ascomycota > Pezizomycetes > Pezizales > Tuberaceae > Tuber > Tuber indicum. The sequence goes on along the minus strand of VBSK01000250.1, from coordinate 333,290 downwards.
AAAGTAAATCTCACAATATTGGAATGCACTACGGTATAGAATCTACTGCCGGTAAATATTTCAAAAGATATACGACAGCAGAGCCGGTGTATGAGCGTATTGTATAGACACCAAGCCCTAGGCATCTCGTTGGTCCATGTTCCCAATTCCGCTTATTTCAATGTAAATTTACAGTGCTCCCCCATTGCCACTAGCAGCCATAATATATCACTCGGGGGCAGGAGTCCAGGGCATCGCAATGGAAGTGTGGTGGGAGGGGCCGCTTTGAGCGCGGAGCAATTAAGTACACCCAGAATGGTGGAGTGCGTAAATTGTTGAGCCCCGACGGGTCGCTGTCGTTTGAGGGAGGGGACAGATTCTGGGTGTGGTTTTGGCTCGTTGTCGGGTAACTTGATCAGATTAAACAAGAAGCTAGACAGTTTCCATTTCCACGACTGAGCACTCGGCCCCTGTGGTATTATCACATAGAAATTTTGTTGTGCAAAGATGGATTAATTCCCGTCATTGAGATTAGGACACTGGCGAAGAGAGGACAAAATTACTATTCACCCGCGATCAACGCGAGTGCCAATGGTAGAAAATCTCTGGCTCTCCTCACATTACAGCTCACGCTTCTACGAAAGCTATCATAACCTCGGACTTCCTCCATAGTGCTAAGGTCTAGGGCCAAACCATTCCCCATTCTCCCAGAAACAAAATTCACCAATAGTCAATGGCGGTCTTAGCCCCGCTGTTCTTGTAAACCCCATTGTGACAGTCCTCAATGGCGGTCACCCTCGCCGTTTGCTCGCCCCCCCCCTACTATATAAGGCTTCCTTCCTTCCTCCCTTCTTCCCTTTCTCTCCCCTTTCCTTCCTCAACTACGACACAACAGAGAAATCACCATCACAACACTTACTGCTTCCCCAGCGTTTGTACTGTTTCCTCTATCGTGGTTTTACTTCCCTCTCGTGTTCCATCACATTTCCTCTTCCTTTTCCACCTTTCATTACCAACCAACCTTACTTTACCCACATCCCATCACAAGATGGCAAGAACTAAAAGAACTCCATTCCGGTCCTACCCGGGCACAGGAAATCCTATATCCACAACGTAAGCTCCTCCAACTCCCCCCTCTCTCCTACATTGCTAACATCTCCGCAAGATTATCTCAAAAAAAGTCGGCCCAAGCGCCGCTAGCACGATCCGATTCGGTGAAATTCAATCGTGAGGGAAAACCAATCGTCCCAGCCAAATATGATGATCCGCTTTCCAAGTCCATTTATTACAAGGGCAAGGCATACTCAACTACGCCCGCGAGGGCCACCGATCAGGAGATCGAAGACGACCTGGCACAGATGAGGATGACCTGGGACGGGAAACCTTATGTCAAGCCTGCAGTCCCCGAAGAAGTTCTCCCTGAATTCGATACTTATGGTTACAGAGGTCGCAAAGTTTTGGAGCCGAAGAGCAGGATGGAGAGCAATGTGCGCAATGATCCTCCTACTGGAGAGGAACTTGTCTTTGACTATAGCAACAAAGCCAAAGACGAGAGGATCTGGCGTTCGAGTGAGACGTCCAATATGCGCGATGAGCCTTTGGTTGTGAAGGAGGTCACCCAGGCTAGCCAACTCAAAGACAAGGAGGCCGAATCTTCGATTGAGATGCCCGATGCCAGCAATGGGTCTCTTAATAGAGATGAGGGAGAAGATATAGCTGCGATGGCGGACACCCTCATTAAGGCTTTTCTTGAGGTGGATGATTTCGGTCCTGCCCAAACCCCTGAGTTGGAGGACAAACCTTCATCTACCTCTACCAACCCCGACATGGAGAGAGAGACTCTTATGGAAAATGTTGTCCAGGAAAGCCAATTCGAAGACAAGGAGGCCGAGACTTTGCCCGAAACGCACAACATGCACTGTGAGGATTTGGTTATGGAGGAGGTTGCCCAGGATAACCAATTCAAAGACAAGGAGGCCGAGACTTTGCCCGAAACGCACAACATGCACTGTGAGGATTTGGTTATGGAGGAGGTTGCCCTAGATAACCAATTCAAAGAAAAGGAGGCCGAGACTTTGCCCGAAGCGCAGAACATGCACTGCGAGAATCTGGTTATCGAGGAGGTTGCCCAGGATAACCAAATCAGCGACAAGGCAGCCGAGACTTTGCCCGAAGCACACAACGTGCACTGTGAAAATTTGGTTATGGAGGAGGTTTCCCTGGATAGCCAATTCAAAGAAAAGGAGGCCGAGACTTTGCCCGAAACACACAACGTGCACTGTGAAAATTTGGTTATGGAGGAGGTTTCCCTGGATAGCCAATTCAAAGACAAGGAGCCCGAGACTTTGTCCGAAACGCACAACATGCACTGTGAGGATTTGGTTATGGAGGAGGTTGCCCAGGATAACCAATTCAAAGAAAAGGAGGCCGAGACTCTGCCAGAAGCGCAGAACATGCACTGTGAGGATTTGGTTATGGAGGAAGTTGCCCAGGATAACCAATTCAAAGACAAGGAGGCCGAGACTTTGCCCGAAACGCACAACATGCACTGCGAGAATTTGGTTATGGAGGAGGTTGCCCTGGATAACCAAATCAACGACAAGGCGGCCGAGACTTTGCCCGAAGCACACAACGTGCACTGTGAGAATTTGGTTACGGAGGAGGTTGCCCAGGATAACCAATTCAAAGACAAGGAGGCCGAGACTTTGCCCGAAACGCACAACATGCACTGTGAGAATTTGGCTATGGAGGAGGTTGCCCAGGATAGCCAATTCAAAGACAAGGAGGCCGAGACTTTGCCCGAAGCACACAACGTGCACTGTGAGAATTTGGTTATGGAGGAGGTTGCCCAGGATAGCCAATTCAAAGAAAAGGAGGCCGAGACTTTGCCCGAAGCGCAGAACATGCACTGTGAGGATTTGGTTATGGAGGAGGTTGCCCAGGATAACCAAATCAAGGACAAGGAGGTCGAGACTTTGCCCGAAGCACACAACATGCACTGTGAGAATTTGGTTATGGAGGAGGTTGCCCAGGATAACCAATTCAAAGAAAAGGAGCCCGAGACTTTGCCCGAAACGCACAACATGCACTGCGAGAATTTGGTTATGGAGGAGGTTGCCCAGGATAACCAAATCAAGGACAAGGAGGCCGAGACTTTGCCCGAAGCACACAACGTGCACTGTGAGAATTTGGTTACGGAGGAGGTTGCCCAGGATAACCAATTCAAAGACAAGGAGCCCGAGACTTTGCCCGAAACACACAACATGCACTGCGAGAATTTGGTTATTGAGGAGGTTGCCCAGGATAACCAAATCAATGACACTGAGTCTGAGTCTTCGGCGGGCCCCAGTGCTCCCACCGCTCCTGCCCCTGCCAACTGTGCTGTTAATACCGGAGCGCCCCCTAATAGTAGGAAGCGCAAGATGCGAGAGATGTCCGAGCTCACAGATGATTCCCTCGCCTCCCTTCTTGACGCGCAAATGTCGCTGGCCGAGGTTGAAGAGGGCCCCCCGCGCAAAAAGCTGCGATCTCCAAACGGTGCTGTCAACCTTCCAATTCCTCCAGAAAAACCACCTACCCCGCAGAAGGCCGTGCCCGCTCGTGCAAAGAGGCCTGCTGCTCGGAGGGACCGACGTGCCGGTGGTGGGAGGGCCAGGAGAACGGCCAGGGCGAGAAAAGCCGCGGGTGCAGTGGGCAAGTCGACAGCCAAGGGCGCCACCCCCGACGCCCCGTCCGGGGCGGAGACTCTCCCTGCGAATACCGAAAAGCTTTCTAATGGTGCCGTCGGAAAGGGTGATTCTTCCATTAACACTACCCCGGAGGCGGAAGGTTCTATCTGTGAGATCGTTACCGATCAAGGGGACGCTACTCCAGAGGGTCCATCCAAGCCGAAGACTCTCCCTGCGAATACTGAAGGGGTTGCTGGGGAACCAGCAGCCATGGCTAGGACTGTTGCTACTACTGGGACTGTCTCTGAGGGTGCTATCAAGAAGGAGAATCCTCCCATTGGCACTGCTCCAGAGGTGGAAGGTTCTATTTGTGAGATCATTACCATCCAAGAAGACGATGATCAGAAGAACGATGAAAGCTATGCTCCTGTTGCACCCCGAAGAAGAGCTGCTACTCGTAAGTGCAATGAACCAACTGCCCCAAGGAAGCCCGCCTCCGCAAAAGACGTTGGTACTTCTAAAGAAGAAACTACTGTTCAGCAAGAGGCTAAACCTTCTGCCGCCATTCCCGAGCTAGGCATTGGCCTGAAAACAGACAACACCAAACCAGCTGCAGCCCCTAGGAGCAGTGGTGTGAAGAGGAAGGCCACAGAACTAGATGACAAAATCGCTGTCGAGCAAGAGGCTGGATTTCCTGGCCCTTCCGAGGTGGGTGTTCCCCCGACAACCGTGAAACCGGCCCCGGCTCCGAGACAAAGGGAGAGAAAGCCCAGGGCACCGAGAAAACGTGTAAAGAAGGGGGTCGACGTTCTGGAGAATGGAGCTGTTGTGGGAGAGCGGGCTCAACAGTCGACCGGCTCCGAGGTTGAAGTTGTCTTAGTGGCTGAGAAATCTGCCCCGGCTCCGGTGCGGAAGGATAGGAGAAAGGCCAGTGCACCGAAAGAAGGAGCGACAGGGCCGCCCACCCCCCCTGAGGTAGACACTGGTTTGGCCACGGGGAGCGACAAGCCGGCTTCGCGCCAGAGAAGGGGTGCAAAGAAGGCGGTCAACGTTCCGGGAGATAAAGCTATTGCGGGAGAGCTGACTCAACAGCCGGCTGACCCCGAGGTCGGAGTTGATTTAGTAGCTGAGAAACCGGCCCCGGCTCCGCGCCCGAGAAACCGTAAAAGGAAGGCCGTCGACGTTCCGGAAGATGGAGCTATTATGGGAGATCAGGCCCAACAGCCAGCCAATTCTGAGACTGATGTTTCTTTGACAGCTGTGAAATCGGCTCCACGCCCGAGAAAGCGTGCAAGGAAGGCCGGCGACATTCCGAAAGATGGGGCTATTGCGGGAGAGCAGGCTCAACACCCAGCCAACTCCGAGGTTGATGCCGCTCCGGCAATCCAGAAACCGGCTCCGGGTCCCGCCAAGCGTCCTCGAAAGAGGAAGGTCACCGCACCAGAAGAACCAATTCCTCCGGCCACCACTACCTCCGCTGAAACAGACACTACCCGAGCCAAAGAGAGCGCCAAACCAGCCGCGGGTCCTAAAAGGGGTGGAAGGAAAAATTCTAAGGCTCCAGAAGTTGAAGTCACCGGCGCGCAGGGGAATGGACCACCTGGTACACCCAAGATGAACGCTGTGAAGATCGAAGAACCGAGCCCTGCATCTTCAAGACTCCATGCGAAGAGGAAAGCCGCCGCAATGGAAGAATCAATTACTCTGTCTGCCACTTCCCCCATCGAGATAGACATTACCCCCGCCGCGGTCCCAAGGAAGCGTGGGAAGAGAAATGCCAAAGATGAAGTTACTATTCAGGGAGACACCGGTCTGGGGTTGGGCATCACCAAATCAAGTGTGGCCGCTAGGAACCGTGGTGTGAGGAGAAATGTTACTGAACTAGAAGGTGTAGTTGCTAATGGACAAGAAGCTGGGCCGCCTCCGGCTGCCGGGTCTACCGCTGGGAAAGCAAATACCATCCCACAGGACGCAGCCACCGGGCCCCTCACTTCCATAAATGCAGATGCCGCCCCAGCCCAGGAGGGTACCACACCGGCTGCAGATGGCGGGGAGACTCAAAAGGAAATGGTCAACATTCCCGAGGTCGGAGCCACCCCTGAGGCGGGATCCGCTACTACAGCTGAGAAACCAGCTTTGGTCCCTGCTGCAGGCTCTCCTGGGAGTGAAGTCGCCTTGCCGAAAGAGCACAGCACTAACGCTGCCGTTTCTGGCACCTCTGTGGCAGCAGACCCGGCTCCCCCTCCTCCTCCTCCCCCGGTCCGGCGCCCAAGATACCGGACTCCTCGGCCGGGGACCAGAAAGTCAAAGAGAACTAATCCCGATCCTGAGCCTGAGCCCAAGATTCCCGAATAAGTAACCCTTTCTTACTCCACACTTGGGAAAAAAAAAAAAAACAATATTATTAACAATCATAACTCAACTAAAAAAGTAATACAAAAAATACAAAAAAAAAGAAAATACAAAAAATACAAAAAAAATTATAAAATATAAAATAATATATATATATATAAAAAAAAAAAGGGCAACTCCATTTTTGTTCTTTTACCTGGTATTTCCCTCCTCAGTCCTTCCCCTACCCACCCAAGACTAACCAGTGCAAACAGTTTTGCACTCGATACCTATCAAACCTTACGAGTGATCTCCTGTGATCACCATACGGAGGTCTGGACACGACCCTTAAAACGTACAATAACTACCTACCTGAGTTTCCAAGTGGCAACTAAACTTTTAGGGCGGTGGAGCATATGGGTGTTTGGAGCCGAACGCCAGAGAATAATGTATTCAGTGGTCTAGACAGATAATGAAAATAAAATGGGTTTGCCACCAATTTTTTATTTCATTTCTGGGTCGGGGATATTGTGGGCAGTGTGGACAGAGGGGGGGGGGGTGAGAAAAGGTGGAAATTTGGGAAGGAGCAGCTCTCGGAGTTTATTGGTTTAATTAATGATTGCTCGGACACGCGCGGATTTGCTACGGAGGGTGGAGCTATCGGGTGTACTGAAGGATCATATTCCGTTGTATGGGGATGCCGGTTCGGGCGGCGTCAGATACACCCGGCATCCCCAGAACCTTCTTGTGAGGCTCAAAATCTGGTCTGTGGATTTTCGAAGTGCTCTTGGTTTTTTTGTTTTTTTTTTCCACCTTTCTCATCTTTGTCGATAACAACTGAATAAAAACCACATCTATCTATCTAACGCTGCAAAATACGAAACGAGACTGAATAAGTGCGAGTATGAAAATGAAGTACACTGAGTGAGCAACATTTTCCTCCATGAGCAAGAACATATCCATAGAGACAATACGCGAGTTGATTCTCCCATCTTTCTTTCCCTTTCTTTTTCTGGACCAGAAGTTGCTTTGCAAGTAAATTTACGATTTTAATGTCGTGCGTAATTGAGAAGAAACTCGTCTGGGTAGCTGGTGTTCGACACCTCATGGACTTGGCCAAACCTGACAAAGCGCCAAACCATTGGAAGGCTTGGATGGTATTGCAAGTGGTTTGGCCCGCAGTTATAATATTCTCTCAAGGTAGGTACTTTACATTGCAACAGTGGGTTCTCAGTATCCCCGGAGAGGGAAAAGGGAATATATCATTTTCTGTGAGACTAATGGGATCCCGGAAGTTCTCCTGGAATCACAATTATTTCATCCAACATATTATTCGATATATCAACCAGGCTCTTTATCATTGCCATATCACTATAGAATACCGATACCGATTCAGACTTCCACCCACAAAACTCTAGAAATTTCCTATATTGTTCATATGCTTACCAAGTCTGTTAGGTGTATTTCCCCAACATCGCAACACTATGCGACGTACTAGACAGCAGTATCATACAAGCGACAAGGGTGATAGGCAGAGAAAGTAGAATTCGACCTATCATACCGCTATACCATTATGATAACACCAATTGCCAGTCCTGTATCACTGGCAGCCAGATACTATTTGCCTCTTGCGGATACCGGAACGGTCCTTCCAACCAACGGTGATCTAGAACCTGATAAGGGAGAATCATTTACTATTATCATGCCGTTTTTGGAACTGCGGCTGCATTCTAATTAGTGACTATAGTACCAGTAGTCTGCCCATCTCAACGCTTTCTATTTTCTATGTTGTTTGAAGGAGGTTTCTTGGAACTTCGTTATTACTTACAACCACCCAACCGGGATTACCGGCCGTGAGGTCGGGGGATTGTGCCCGATAGCCAAGTCGAACATCGCGGGCCCCCAACCCAACCACTCACCGAAGCCCCGCTAAACGAGTGATAGTACATGATCCCGTTCTCCTAGTATGATACCTATCAAGAGCATATCTCTCAACCCCCCGGAAAAAAAATCCAGCTGTGAGCGCTACAGTCCAGTGGCGATACTTTCGGATAAACCTAGGGTGTAGGCAGGTATCATATGATATAAAGAGGTAGTTTCTGTATGTTGGGAGTTTGGCATTTGATACGCAGTCCTGGATTAAGAGGGTTTGTGTATGCTAGCTAGATAGGGAATGGAATGCATCTGCCATTATTCAAGCCATTCGCTTCATTTTGGTGAATCTCTGGCTGAAATTGCTTCGGCTTTTTGAGCCTTTGGTGGACGTTGGATGTGCGTGGTAGAGGCGTGTTGAGCTGGGATTGGGGGCATCGCCGGGGTGAATGCAGTGGAGGTTCAAGAACTCCCGAAAAACCAGGGTAAACCCGGGATCTTGTGTATCTAGAGTCTCTCGTCTAGCATATGACTTCTGCAGTTGTTTGCTTCATGAGGCGGGGCGCTTTAGAGGGCGAAATGGAGATTGTAGAAATAAGCGACAATGGAGAGCGATGGAAATGCTAAAAGTGGATCTTCTCGGGTAATTCTGGCGCTCCGGAAGTTCTATCGTATATCACATGTATAGGCAAAAGCACCGCGGGGCCACTGCAAGGCCACCGCAAGTGCCTGGTGCATCAATTTACGATAAACCCTCACCCTACCAATTCGGGTACACCTACCTCCAGGTTGATCACTCGAACACACCCAGCAAACAAACAAATTTATTAGCCAGCCCGGTATCAATAGCTCGATGGTCATCACGAAAGAACAACATCAATTCCCTCCTCCTCTGCCATTCTCAGAATCCACTTCCGCACCGTAGCATCCGGGGCGAGGTCTATGGCAAGCCTATCCTCCGAGTCCCTAGCGCTCGAGTCTGCACCTACCCTCAACAACTCCAGCGCGACATCACCGTTGCCCTCCGCAATTGCATGGTGTAGCGGGGTCATCCCACTCTTATCCTTTGGGTTTACCGATGAGCGGTTTTCCAGCAGGAGCTTCACCATGGGGAGGGAGCCGGTGGCAGCAGCACGGTGGATGGGCTGTTGCCCGCGGGTATCGGCTGTGCGCGTGTTTGCTTTGTGCGGCGGGGAGAGGAGCTTGCGGGCTGCCGAGAGGCGGGATTTGGAGGCGCAGAAGTGGAGGGGTGTCTATAATATGGGTATGTTGTCAGTCGATCAGTTGCCGAATTAGGCCAGGCCGGGGGAGAGAATGGGGGAGGGATTGAGTACTTGTCCGCCGTTAGCTGCGATACCGAGTTGAAGCGAGGAGTTAGCTTAAGTTAGATCATCAGGATCCTAATACAGATTAAGCCCAAAGTGACATACTTTTAAGATTAACATCCGCCTCCCTTGACAATAACAAGTCCACCATCGGGTCCCCATCTTCAACACTCACTGCGATCATGAGCGGTGACCACCCGGACCCATCCTGAGCATCTACGTCGAACCCCTTCTGTTGTGTAAGGAGCTGCACGATCGGGAGGTGATTGTATGAGCAGGCCCAGTGTATAGGCAAACGATCATCTGAATCGCGACGGTATGCTAATTTCGGGTTTGCGTCCAGCAAAGATTCCACCTGAGATACTTGTTCACCCAATCCCTCATGTTAGCCCGGAATTGACAAAAGGCCAAGATAACTTTTCTCCTTTTGTTTGGTCAGTGGATTAGAGCGAGGAGTGGGGGGCGAGGGAAGAGATGTACATACATCTGCCTTGTCTGCAAGCTTCATGAATCACTTCTTTATTCTCTTCTTCCATAGTTTCTGGGGCGATATCGAATAGGGATGAAGATACGATAAGCTATGATAAGGAGAGGTGCGGGCTTGTGTGGAGATCCTGGCTTGGCGATTTGGTGAGGAATGGCGTCATATGGTCATAAGTCCAGGCAGGACAGGGCAGGAAAGTTACCCGGCTTTTTTCTTTTCCTTTTTTCTCCTCTTCTGCCAGGGGTAAATGAAAAGAAAAAGAGGCGACGTATTTACATTTCCCAACTCGGTTAGCCCCCCAGCATAGATTGCTATCTTAGGCATGAGGCGGTGCACAGTGAAGAGGAATGAAGGATACGGCACTTGCACCAACACCAACACCATCATGAACGTCCCCGAACCTTCCATTCCTTAACCAATTCCTTTTTCCCCCTCTCTTCAAGGTTTCGTTACTGAATACACAAGCAAACTTTATTCCATTTTACGCTTCATTCCAGTCTAATCTAAAAGTCAAGAACATCAAAGACATTAATATGACTACCAACCACTTCTCGAAAGTTGTCCCTGTTGCGAAGAAGTATGCAGCTATCTTGTTCGATTTGGACGGTAAGCCTAGTCTAAAGGAGGGGGGTGCCTAGGATGTGTTGCAAAGTTTCTAACTAATTTTTATGTGAAACTAGGTACCCTGATTGACTCTACGCCTGCGGTAATCGCACACTGGAAGCAGTAAGCACCCCCCTCCCCTCCTCCTCCGAGTAAAAAGTCAGACAAGATGAAAGAGGAAATCTCATTCCGGTGTAGGTTTGGAAAAGACTATGGTATCGATCCAGCCTTGATCCTTGCCACATCTCACGGACGACGAACGATCGACACCGTCAAGCAGTGGAAACCAGAGCTTGCAAACATGGACTGTAAGAACCGCACCGCAAGGGGAGCCGAAGGAGGGGAAATTGCGACTAATTTGGATACCATAGATGTCCGTGAGGTCGAAGGCCGGATCCCGAAAGAGCATGCGGCGGATGCGAAGGAACTGCCCGGTGAGTAAGAAAATGCTTTGTTATCCAATGGACCTGACGGGCAAATCTTAATGACACACCGAATGCACCTTCCTTCCCCGGGGAGTTGCACTTGAGGGAAATTCAGGCGCCAGAACATTAGTATCGTCGCTCGATAAGACCGGAGCAAAGTGGGCCATCGTGACCTCGGGAACCTCAGCCCTAGCAGAACCATGGATCAAGGTATGGTTTTTACTTTTACTCTCGTATCCCCTTCGAGGCATGAAGTCATATCATGACTGCCCGGAATTTCCCCGGAGTGAATCCCAAAGGGCCGAGCAAAACGGTCACACTGGAACAAAAAAAAAACAAGGATGCGTGACTTTGTTCCGCGATCATGAAAGACATTTGATTATGGTTGGCTAACAAAACGCTCGGACATTTCTAGCTCATGGGGCTCCCACGCCCGGAAGTTTTTGTGACTGCCGACAAAGTTGCAAATGGAAAGCCAGATCCGGAAGGTACATCCCCCTTACTCACTCCTCGCCATGATACAAGTATTACCGGTATCATAATTATTTTTTCTCCCGAGTGCCGAAACGTCAGTGCGCTGAACAAAGGGTTGTGAAGGTTACCTCCTGGCCCGTGAGCAACTGGGCCTTTCTATGGCCGCAGGTTCTCTCGCAGACGTGCTCGTGGTAGAAGACGCACCCGCCGGGATCCGTGCTGGGAAGGCAGCCGGCTGCGATGTCCTCGCGCTGCTCACCACACACTCATGTGAAGAGGTTGAGGCCGCGGGCGCAGACTTTGTAGTCGAGGATCTAGAAAGCGTGGAGTGGGTGGGGAAGGACGAGGATGGCGTTTTGCTCCTGATAAATCCTTCTCCTCCGCCGCCGACGGCTTTTGCGCTCCCGTTGGAGGCGAACCTAGTCAATGAAGTAGTGCCTAATTAGATATTCGAGTACTGTACCGGTAGAGGGGGGGATGTTTCTGCAGTCTTCAGAGGGGATCAGGAACAGGTATATTTTTGTTACCCTACTTTGACGAACTCACTTTCTTGCCCGCCAAATACCCCTGTTGAACCCCCGCTGAAAATTGTAACTGAGAGAGGAGGTGCAAAAACCTGTGGAATCGCTTTCACACACGATTCAATAATATTTATGTACGAGAGATATAGAGAGCACCTTTCGTGGGCCTCGAAGGGTGGGGGGAAAAATGGGATGACAACTGTGCGGAAATATATTCAATTCAGATTTAGACCTGGCTGCTGTATTGTATTGTAACCTTCCCCTAAACTATTTAATTTACATTATCCCATCTCACGAACTAAACTCGACCCCCATAAATCCAGGGGAGAAACTCTCAGCCACCCACCCATTCCAGGGGAACCTGGGGAACCAAGCAAGGAAGGAAGGGGTGCGGAGCGACCGAAGTGAACACCCGAGAAACCGTCAAAACTACCCGTACTGTGCGAACCCGCCTGTCCGTTTCCCCAGATGGATTCGTGCGCCCAACATTCCTTCCTATTACCGTATTATACCTTCTTCTCTACGGGGCTGGAATGGTCATCCCTCTACAAATACTATACAGACCCATCCAGACACAACCCCGTCAAGATTCGTAACAAACAAAGTCTCGCCGAAGTCAAGGGATGACCAGCCGACCGACCGAAACCAGTATGATAAGCCAGAGGCAAGGCAAGCAAGCAACTCGCTCGACCCATCATCCTCATCATCCTCATCATCCTCATCATCCTTTATTATATAGTAGGAGAATAAGAAGAGGGTCAAACTGGTCCCGTTCAGGAGTAGAGCCCGCTTGCACACACCGTCTTTCTTTGTCTCGGCCGAATAAGCCGAAGTTACAGCAGGATACTTACAAGCACGAGTGCAGTACCGGTACCGGGTATTGAGTTTACTACGATGAGCTCGGTGTAGTCTAATGGTGATTTATGGTACGGTAAGTTAGCGATCGTATACCGGTAATAATCTTACGTGTGATGGTGGTTTTTTTTTTTTTTGTTTTGATTTGTATTGAGTTTTGATAATTATTATTATCATAATTCCTTTTTCCCCGGTTTCGGGTTTGTTTGGTATTTGGTAGGGTGTGTATGTGTCGTGTGTGGCGTTTGGGGGCTGGGTTGGAATGGGATGGGATGGGATGGTGGAGAAGAGAGCGTGAGTGATTACTGATGATAGGGGGGGAGTATGATATTTGTCGCTATTTGGGTCCCTACGACGTTCCGAGATTTGGAATAGTCTACTCGTAGGTGCTCTCTACATGCCCGTCAGGTCACAGCAAGAACGCCCCGGCCATACCCGAGTACCGTACGATACTACCATATGGTAGGGAATACCGGTGCTTCTTCAGCGGAAAATAACTTCCGTAGCCCTCACTCGCTACTTTTACAGTATCGTACTACAAATGGGGAAAGGTAAATCTCAGTGTAGAAGCAGGAATATCACAAGTTATCTCATTCAACTTATAGATCATATCACCACGGGCACGGAGGAGAGAAAAGTGCGAAGAAAGAAGGAAAATTACAGTACAAGTACCGTACTACAATGCAATGTCCGCGCGCCTCATTCCACTCAGAGGCGGCTTTCATTCCTTCTCTCCCTAGCTCCCGCAGCTCGCCCGCCCCAAGCTCTCCTCACCAGCAGCTCCCACTCTTTCTTTCACCACCTCCCTCAGCGGACCAACATCCGAGTTCTCTATCACGTGCCATTGAATTGACCACACTCCCAACTATACTTGTAAAGCTCCGTTAGCAAGCAGGCATCAGGTATGATAGCGTAAATGACTAAGATGCATTTTCTGAACTACCGTAGATGCTTTGTCCCACTGTGACTCTTGTCTCCCCTCCTCCCTCCCCTTCCGGCCTGTTCTCATCTCTGCTAAGGCCACTTCTTGCACATTTCTCCCCACTACAAGTGCACTCCAATTGCTATTTCCACTACCTTATCCCCCCATCCCGACAAAAAAAACCCCTTGCAAAAAGCACGGGATTCCAGTTGCCACCACCCGCATCCGGTCCTGACATCGCACCGCGCTTACCCCATACCTTTTCTATTAGAAAAGTGCTAGATAAAATACGGAACCAGGATAAGAAAAGTGTGGACCTGGGACTGGAAGGTCTACTACACACATGGGAGGTTTGGACTACCGTAGGCGACACTACTCACAAACAGGAATGATGTATCTATATGGCAGATCACGTACACACCCCCAAAACGCCTGACTATCATAGATGTGAAGATGAAAGGCCAATTGCCCTCTTTCCCTTGTTTCTGTACTACTTCACTTTCTTTTCTTCTCTTCTGAACAATCTTAATACACAATCAATCTTCTTTCTTGTCCCGTCCGATGGCTGCATGACCATTTCTAACATTTTCCAATACCATCATCTGGTACCGTATCCTCTAATAGTGACCATATCACATATATGACGACGGCTCTTGCGGAGGATTGGACGCGTCCCTTTCTGGCGGCTGAGTTGGCCAGAAATGGAAATTGAACCCCGTTGGAGTTGCATGAAGGGCTCTATGGCGCAATATGGTTTTATTGGAATGGTAGTACGAGTACTGGGGAGATCGGGTGGGATATAATGCTTGTTGTTGGAAATACGTTATCCACCCTATGAGTCATAAGTATGAGTCATGGAATTGACTCACACATGTGACGAGATATGAAAAGGGGGTTTCCTTGGCAGGAGAACCATGTTATCACGTGATGGAATATGTCTATATAAGACCAAGTGTATTTCCCTCTGTTACCACGTACTTTGCAAGTGCAAGCGTGGAATCTTATCTTTATATCTAAACTATACTGCGTTCAACTCTCAGTGCCGCCTTAGTATCCTAAGAGACAGCCTCAGAGACTGCAATATTTTCACTTGTTGATAAAGTCGTTGCCGAAAAATGTTTGCTATCAAGGTCCGCAACATTTACTGCTCTCTACATCATGGCATTGCGCTCCAGTATGTGCTCTTTTAGATAGCAGCTTCAACGCTACTCGAGCATGCTTTGCATTGCATGGGGCCATGGGGGCGGGGGTCATTTCAATAGTGGTGAAAATAACTACCATAGCTCGGAGACACGAAGTGCCCGTACCGTACAGTACCCTGGGTTTGCCATAAGTAAAGGGTATCATACCAAAACGGTCAGGGCATTTACCTGAAACCAAGCACAAATCAGGAAACTCGAGTGATAAATCATGATCACGATTAGTGAGCCGCGAAAGTCGGCCACGCTCGGTAATCTCTTTCCTATCGCAATCTCGTGAAATCCACAATATCCGCGACTAGGCCTTGCAGAATACTCGTAGCCTCTTAGGTTAGTTAAGCACAGCCCCGCACCACCAACTATTGTAATTTACTCGTAGCGAGATTTGACAGATCGCACGATATCGTACCTGTACAGTACCTCATTTGGCAGCCCGCCATTTTTCCCTTTCTCAAGCTAGCGCTTTGTCAGAGTGGAGATGGTGGATTTCACACAATAGTTACCGGCGCATTCAAACGAGCCCGCGATTCACAATATTACCGGTTTGCTTTTTTTTTTTTACCACTACTGTACTCGTACTAGTATGATACTTGTATCTAACCTGTCTTATCATACTGAAAGAAACTGGTATCATAATAAGTAGGTTGTTCATAGCGGCGTGGTTACCCGTGCCAAGAAAACGGGGCGAAAGCTTGTCGAGCCTGAAAAATGGGAGCGCGCATGACTGACTAACCCTTCCTCCCGAGTGCATTTCGCAAGTTATTATATTATAGTGCTAACGTGAGACATCGGCCAGCCAAGCTATGATAATTTATTGGTACTGTACAAGAAAGATCTTATCATAGTTTATGATAGGACTGAATTAGCGAATTGACTTGACGACCACTTCTAGCCTCCTTGCCGAGTCCTGTGTCGATGGCATTGTTTTATTGGGAGCCGCTGGGGAGGGGAAAATCTACCGTACTAGTACTCGAGTACGGTACCGTGCGAGATTCCACCTCTAGCTTCCCGCCCCCTCGGCCTTCGAAAGTTTCCCCTCAAAATCTGTGAACAAGTCCAGGAGATTACATTACTGCGCCTTCAAAGTACTCGTACTCGTACACTTGTGCCGGTACCAGTCTGCCGTATTATCATAGAATATTAGTGCGATACCTTAATCACAGCTTAGTATAAACTCCCCTCCCTTGGCTCCGCGGCCTTGTGCTATTTAGGGCGTCACGCCGGAGATGGGAATGTTCTTATGACAAGTTCTCCACCAGACTCCTCCGAGGTCACAAAAACCTCAAAACCCCCCTTTTCCTTCAGCCAGTCACTCATGTCACTCTTTTCTCTCCCACGATCGCCGATCCGCGATCCTTCTTTCGTAGACTAACAGCTTGCACACTTGAAAGCTGTGGAATCCGGGATCAAAGGAAGGGATCCCTTCATTCGTTTCTCGGGCACTCGAACTAACTCAACAGCGTTGCTGGCCCGTGCGATGCAAAGAATGAGTGGCAAAACAGGCTAAAGATGCCCTACCGGCGCGGCAGATCCTCCTCCCCGACGAACTACTGTATTATTGTGGAGTGTCCTTTGCTATTCACCGTTAAATTTTTTCGTGCTAAAACCTGCGCCCCTTGAGCGAAAAGTGGGCGAAATCCGGAAACAAAGGGATGCCAGTATCATACCGGTGCTCGAGTGCTGTGCTTCTCACAACCCGCCACACTCCCACCCTTATCTCTCCTCACCCACCAACCCCTGCGCCCCCAGCCACGATCCTCCCCACCCACCATTCCGCATTCGCTTTGCCTCCCCTCCCCCCTGTCGCAAAAAAAAGGTACAACTTCATCACGGACATCCGTTCCTGGACTCGCTTAGGGGCCTGTGCGCCCGGCGTATGCGGGCTGTCTGAATTACCGTGGTGCATCATGTCGTATCACATCGGTTTCCCCTTCAGCTTCCCTGACCTCTTGTTTCCCGAGGAGCTCTCTCCAAGTGGTGGAGAGAAGGAAACGAGATTTGTTTCCGCACTGAGACCGTGACCAAGGGGTGTGAATAGGAAGAGGAGATTGGCACCGCGATACGGCGGAGCGGGGAAAAGGCCACGGGCGATCAGCGTACTCGAGTAATTGCGAGAAACGTTCTGAATCCCCAGGGGTACGAGTACTGGTAGAATGGGGGTCTTGTTGCGGGATTTCACGGTATCCCCGCACATAACCCTGCTGCTTCATTGTACTCGTACTCCTACTTATCCAACTCTCTCTCTCTTTTCCATCCATCCCACTTCTTAGTATGGGGTACAAAACCTCTTACAGCACAAAGAAAATCCTTGTACTGTACTGTATTGTACCTGCTGCCGGAGCTTCTGGCGCAACACAACACAGGAAGCCAAATACGGAGCCGTCAGCGGTCAGGTGGGCGTTAGTATCACCATGCTCCAAAAAAATGTAGGCAGCGTACGCAGCGCTTATGGGCAGGTTCCCATTAACTCAGGCCCTAAGATAGCAAGACAGGGACGACTCTTTTTCGAGGGAGTTTCTTTTTAGGTTGGTAACGGCGAATCCCACCAGGGCATTCACATCTGTTTCCCAAGCAGATTGCTTCTGCGATCCTCTAGTGGAAGGCTGCCAAGACTTTGCGATACATCGAAGGTTAAGAGAACTTTTCTGGACTTGAGCGTACCGTCCTTATAGACGGGACAGCACGGTACGAGTACGAGTGCTATAGAGCGGTATGGAGGGGGTGCTTAATCCGCCCCCATCGGTGCTATGTGCCGACACTCGATTACTCGTACATATGCGGTACCGCTATCTCTGTGAAACGGGGTCACGCGGGCAAGATGGCGAGCTCTGGGTCGGGGTCTGGTTTATTGGGTGATATTGGGATAATAATGGTGGGTATGGGGTGTAGGGGGCTGTTCGCTCCGGTGCTTGTTTGTACTGTACTTGTAATGCTGTGCTGCGGTGATGTACTGTACCGGTACTTTGATGCTTGTGCTTGCGCTAACCCTCGTGGGTATCTGTCTGATTAAAATGGTGGGGATGATTCGACCCCAAACTCATAATAAATTTTCCATGATATCCAGTATTTCTGCGCACTTGCTTGCTCAAGAATACCGTACTCATTTCCTTTTGTTTCCTCGCTATAATAATTGTATTAATAATGCTGTGATAACAAACTAGGAGCCATGTGGTCTCTTGTGAAACGAAACGACCCACACACACACACAATCTTATGCTATCATAGCTATCATATCAGCTTCTATCCATCACAGCTGGGGCGGTCCACCACCGTATGACAACTACCCCCATACAGCACGATACGTTGATCCCAAAGAATGGGTCCCCCCCAATCAGCGTCTCTCGTTCCATCGCTGAAGCTGCATAAATTACGATACCAAAAGGCCTAACATAATCCACTCCTACTCTACCATAAATAAGATAATAACTTGAAACACTTTGTTGAAGCTCTACTTGGATGGATGGCATACCATAGCGCAGGGATGAGCGGGATCACCGCACTCGCACCATCAATCAGGTCAATGTTATATTTCATTTTTCGGATCCCCATGTTTGTATCCTTTTCCTCTCTTCCGTTCAGCACGTTTGTCTTGTCTTATCTTGCGCTGTATCATACTCGTACTCTTCTTGCACCATACCGGTATGGTGGCGAAGTATCATATCGGTTCCTGAGGATTTGATACTGTAGTTTCCTTTTCGGACCACCGGTATTGCGGTTTTTTTCTTCCTTCCTTTCCTTCCCATTTCTTTTTCCCCGTTTTTGTGGGTGGGTGTGAGAGGGATGATGAGGGGAGAGGAGAGGAGGGGGTGATCATTGACGATGATTATGAGCACGGTATGGACTTGGTCCGAGGGGGGGGTGTGAGACCACGATGGACACGAAGGGATGCTAGGGGGATATGAATCATAAATGGTGGTGCCTGACGGGCTGGACCGGACTGTACGAGTACAGTACCGGCACCAGTACTCGAGTACAATGCTGGACTGCGCTGGGGGGGGCTTTTCTTCTTCCAATTCTTCTGCGGTCCCTCCTTCGGCGTTTTCCCCACTTCAGTGATTGATTTATTATTATTATTATTATTATTATTGTCTGGCCTGGGAGGGAGGTATAGGTACTTGCAACTAGGTCACATCGTTACCATACATACCATGTGGTATGGTGATCGGATTTCTGTTCTTCCCTTCCCCTTCCCTTAAAGATCTCTTCAGCCCCTCCTCACCCCGACCTTCTCAAAATCTCACTCTCTTTTCTCTCTTTTCACCACCGCCAAATCTATCTGTTTCTGTGCGTTCCTCGTTCATTTATCATTGCCTCCGTCGTGCAGCTGCCGTTCCCTTCTTTTTCATACACACATACATACCCCAACCTGCCCAGCTGCACCGGCATCCTCCTCCATAACAGGATTAGAAGCAAAAGCACACTGGCGAGCAGCTACCCGGCCACTTTCCCTTGGATGCGCGCGCACACAACCCTCTTCCGCACCTGGGCATATCCATGATAATTCAACCTTGTCCCCCTCCCCCCTCGCACTGACTTTCACCACTTTACATATCCCATCATATTAATCTTTATATCTCTGTCAATATATCTTGCATTGCATTGCGCATTCGCTCACTAACCCACTCACTCTGGCCTCATTCACTCACTCACTGTCCTTTATTTCATTTTTTTTCTTTTTCCGCATAACATTACTGCCCGTTCCCTTCCCGGTGTGATCGAGCTTATTGTAATTGTTGCGTCATAAGTGGTTGGTTGGGCATTCTTGCAACTCGCATTACCGACGAGTGTAGGCAAGTGATCTCTTCCCTTTCCCTTCTTTCCCTCCCCCTGGTCAATTCATCCATCCAACCAGCCAATCCCCACCTTCTCCCAAGTTTTCAAGCCCTGGCGGCTTCCACTTCCAATTGGACAGTCCATTGTTAACTTGACCTCAATCAGTCCACTATTATTCGTTCGTCTCCAACATCCCGGAATCACCCAACGCTGTACGACATGGATTCCGCCCTCGCTCATTCGTTCCCGGGCTACTCACAGCCCGAGCATCACTTAAGTCACATACTGCAGTTCCATCCGCATCTACAGCTAGTCGACGACTCGAACCGTTTCCCTTCCAATTCTTCGTCATCGGTTTCCTTGACATCCATGTTTCCCATGCCCGGTGGTTCTTGTAATAATAATTTTCAATATTCTCGCCCTCCGCCACCGCCACCACCACCATTGCCGTTATCTAGGAGAGGCTCGGATTGTAGCGTTTTGAGCAATGCTTCGTCCGATGGGGATGGGGGAGTTCTAATGATGGTCGAATCGAGGAACCGACTCACCCGCGAACAGATTCAATTGCTCGAGCGTCAGTTTTCTGACTCCCCCAAGCCCAACACTAAGATCCGCAGGGTTTTGGCTGACAAAACTGGATTGTCGGTACAACGCGTCGGGGTGA
The DNA here is from genome assembly GCA_006112555.1 of Tuber indicum. Taxonomy (NCBI): domain Eukaryota; kingdom Fungi; phylum Ascomycota; class Pezizomycetes; order Pezizales; family Tuberaceae; genus Tuber; species Tuber indicum. The sequence goes on along the minus strand of VBSK01000250.1, from coordinate 313,195 downwards.
GTACCTTGTGAAAGAGAAAAAACTACCTTCGGACTTCCCAATCACACACAATCTGCCCACCCGGCTATCACTTCGGAATTTTCTCCCGTTGTGTTACCCTTCCGCTCCCTTAATTTGCCTCTCCTATAATATCCCCTCCATATCTCTTTTTCGTCGCGGCTGCTCCTTCCTTGTACTTGTACTTGTACTTCGTCTTTTTTTTTGGGGGGGGGGTTTTTTTTTTTACCGGAAAGTGTCTAACTTTTTTCTCTCTTTTATCGAATAGAATTGGTTTCAGAACAGACGAGCCAAAGCGAAGCAACAAAAGCGACAGGAGGAAATGCAAACAAGGCAGATACTCGCATCGGCCGGCCGACGGCGAGCAACAGAGCCTTCTTCACCCGTTTCTTCGAGTCCTTTGCTACCAACAGGCGCCACCACCACCGCTAGTAGTGGTACAGTATTTCCAGCAGACAGCATGATGATTGCTCCAAAGCCCCCGCGTCGGGCAAAGTCGTTCGCGGACATTCCTTCGACGCCCACTCGTTTCACCAAGAAACACGGGGAGGGCGTCTCTCCCTACTCTTCGCCTTCCGAAGCTAGTTATGCTTCGTTGGCACGATCGCTCGCCGTTGCTGCAGCCGCGGCAGCGCATGCAGATTCAGTTGGGGGATTCCAGGTGAATTCCCATGAGATTCCTAATCGATCTCAACCACAACCCCAGCTTCCGGGATATTTGCATCCATTCACTCTAGGTGGGGCAGAGAGTCCATGGCCGATATCCCGATTCTCAGACTATGGCTCCAGCACGGCTTCCTCGGTGATATACACTCCGACGCCAGCAGGTCAGTTGGAGGATCCGTTCGAGTATGATCAGATATCTCCAGACTCTGATCACCACTATGAGGGTGGCGATTCACAATCGGGTAATACTCCGGTCGAACCGGCGGGTTACTTTGATTTTCATTACCCACAGCAAGACTTTTCCGCATTTGCTGCGGCTATTGACGTTACGTCTACACAGAGGACTTTTGTCCTACCCGCCATGCCACCGACACGCTTTCTGCGGTCTCCAAGGGCTGGGGATGGCCAGGGATCCCAACCTCAACCTCAACCTCAACCTCACCGTGATAACCATTACTACAACCTGGACCAGCAGCAGCAGCGGGAAGAGGTGTCAGAGAGAGACTTTATCCGCCGTGACTCCTGCCCCGGCGAATTCTTGGACGCATTTAGTTCTATAGACCTCCCTGAACAGGCCCAGAACGAACTCCCCAGAGGCGAAGATGAGCTCACCCCCGAAGCAGAGCCATCCCACCAACAATCCCTCGCGAACCGCCGCAAGGCTCCAACTCCAACGCCCCTCGGCACTGCCAGCCTGCGAAACTCCTTCCTCCCCCAACCCACCGCACCACCACACTCCTCAACTCTCCCCTCCTCCAACCTCTCCCTCCCTGCAACCTCCATGCGCCGCATAAAATCGACTTCCTCTACAATTACTAATACCGCCACGCTCTCCAGATTCTCCCCACCAAGCTCGCCCCCCATCACAGCCGTACAGGCTAAATCCTTCGGTGGACTGCTCTTGGACGGTCTGGACTGGGACATGGAGGAGGTCGACTCTACGGCAACCATTCGCCCGCGCACCGCCGGTTCAGGCACCACAACCGGAAAGGCCTTTTCCCTAGCAACCCTCTTTAAAGTGGAAGCCCCGCCGACACCGATTTCTCCCGCCGACGTTAGCGCAGCTAGTTCATCTTCATCATCTTCCGCTCCCACCACCACCACCAATAACGAAGTGGATGCGGAAATGTCACCGCCAGCTACACCAGCAAATCAGCAATGCACCAGTACCGGCAACAACACCACTGCAATCCCCCCCTCGTCCAATTTCGAAACGGCGCAGTACAGGATTTGCACCGCCCCGCGGTCGCAGTCGTCTAGCGTGCCTAGGATGGGCGGCGGGGAGTTTTACAATGGTGATACTGGCGGCATGATCGGATTTGTGGGGTTTAATGGTGGTGGGGAGGAGTTTGATGCGTTTGCTACTGCGGAAGTCGGTGGTGGGAAGGAGGAGGAGGCATTCCCGTTTGAAAGGTATTTGGGTATTGCTAGGAATGGGAGTGGGGAGGGGGTTTTCTAGTAGTTACTTTCCTCCTCCTGTCTTTGGATTTGATTTGCTTTTGAGTGTCTGATTTGGTATTGCTACTATTTCCTTTTTACTCTTGTGTGGGTTTTCTTTTTTCCTCTTTTTCTTTATTCGGTTGGGCGGCGGAGTTTTTTTTCAGTTTCTTGCCATAGTCCACATAGTCCTTTTTAGTTTCCAGTCTTGTCATACTTTCTTTGACTCTATTTCGTTCCTACCTACTACCTACTTTAGTTGACCACATCCTGCCCCTTACTTACTACCCTACCTTTTCTGCGATTTTCTGCAATTCCTCGTTTTTCTTCAAGAAGCAAAGGTGGAAGAAAGGCGCACGAAATAACCATATATCGCAACTTATTCCATATTCTTTAGTCCAGACTTGCCATCGGTCTGTCTCCTGTAGTTTCTTTCATTTCTCCTTTTTTTCATGACATGTTTTCAGGCATCAAATGCACCAAAAAAACCTCGAGGGTTATATTATGGGCTTTGGACCAACCAATACCAATACCAAAGTTAAGTTAGTCATTACACTAGTAATTAGTAAAAAGTGAGAGGAGGTGATCCAGATTAGCTGGGTTCTGGCCCACCCAATACAAGTTCTTGTGGTATTGTATCCTTATCCTTATCAGCTTTGCACTTTTTGACTTTTTGTTTCGTAAAGTGGGAGTCAGTCAGTCAGTCAGTCATTTGATAAAATGGTACGGAACAGAAAGTGAACCCCTTCAGGTGTAAAAATCTCCATAATACTCGAGTACCGTCCAGCTAATCCTACTAGCTCTAGCTCTAGCTTAGCCTTGTTCACGCCCCCTTCGCTGGCTGGCTGGCTGGCTGGCACAGACACAGAAATCAATGTGATAGCCCCTTCCAACAAAGAGAGAGAGAGAAGCTGAACCGAAACCGAAACCTCTGGGAAACACACTTGCTTGTACGAGTACAATACTCGAGTACAAGAGCGTGGAAAGGTACGCTTGTGACACAGCAGTGAAAAAGTACCGTACAGTGCCCCACGATGTAATACCTTGTCACACCGTACATACGTAGGGCGTACAAGGAGTCGAGTACCGTACGTACCGTGCAGGGGAAAGAAACAAGGAAAAAGGAAACGGAAAAAGAAATAATCCCCCACGATAACATCCGTGTTTACCGCTGACCTACCGTATGATATAGCCCCTGCCAATCCAGTCAGAATACTGTACGAGTAGCGTCCTTCCTTCCACAAGAACGGTAATACCCAGTAAAGTTAAACTGATTTGACTTTATCGGGGGGGGGGGGTTGTGTGAGAACAACCCCTCGCCATCGTCGATTCCCTCCCCACCACCACCACCACCAATCAGTCAATCGGGATTCGCCGTTGTGCATGTGTGGTGTGTGTGTTTCATTTCCGGCGATTAAATTGTTCATTCCCACGCGAGTTTTGTTGGTTGTGATGTGATGGGTCATTTGTACTCGGAGGGTTCTTCCTTTGTCTGTCGGACATCGGATGCTTGGGTGCTTTGTGTTGGAATGGGGGCTTTTTGTTGGTTACCGGGGGTGTGGGTATGTGCTGCTGGGGTTGTTCATTTCTTCAATCTGTTTGGAGGTGGGATGGCCCGGATGGGCGAGTGAGGGTCTGTGAGTAGAAGCTTTGGCGGGGAGATAGGGTGGTTGGGTGCCGCCGTTTGTCTGGGGTGGGAGTGGGGGCGGGATGTAATCGGCGGTGGATGAGGCCGCGGATTGCGGGGTAGGCGCGGAGGGTTTTTAGAGGAGGGGATGCTTTTTTGTCGGCGGAGCTCTGGGCTTATGGTACCATGTGATAGAAACAATATCATATCATAACTTAGGTTTGTTGCTTTGCGGAACGGTGAGGGTTTCTAAAAGTTCGTATTTGGTCACTGACGGTCGTGCTGGTAGAGGGCGCAAGCGATTCGCCTTCTTTCTCCCTCTCTCTATCTTTGGGTGGGTTTGATGGAGGAGGCACTTGGGGCAAGACACTCTCCTTCCTCCACTTCCCCCTTTGTGGTATGATATCTGTCACCACCAATTCCCTATCAATTGTTTCGTACCCCTTGAGCCTGGGTCCTGAGCTTCATGTAAGCATAGATAACGGTATCGGGAGGAGTTTTTATTTCTCACCATCGTTCCAACTATCCGAACCGGGCGGAATTGATCCACGGGCATAGGGCCGACAGAATTGCAGAGGCGGTGATGGAGTATGATATCTTCCTAAAAAAAAATTGCCAAACCATGAGTGAGGTTGGCGGAGAGTTGGCGATACCAGTGCTTAATATATACGATCCCGTGGACTATCTATGGGGAGAGGTCACCTCTCCTGGTCCTTTACACGTCACACCTCCTTGAGCAATGCGGGTGCATACAGTACGCTCCAAACAAGTAAATAGGGTGGCCGCAGGATATCCTGCATGATATATAAGCAACTTCAGCAAGGCTGTGATGGACAACCTCAAATCCCTAACGCTTATTTCCCTGTTTATTGGCTGTGGTATCCTTGGCCTTTCCCACTTTACGAGGAGGATTGTATAGCGTTTATCTTCCGTACTGATAGCTTTGGGCAGTGGCAAATTACAAGTTGTCCTTGGCACCGTTACCTTCGATTCGGCTGTGGCCATGAGTGTACGAGTATCATACGAGTACTGGAGCTTCATGAAGATAATCTGTTAGAATTTAAGCTAACTTTAGGGCGAAAGTGTTCGGGTATTGAAAGGCTAGATAGGTGCTGCTGGCCCCTAGAAGCGCACGATGCGCTGGCAGGCCTGAAGTTTGCATGAGTAAATATGAGTACGGCTGTTTCATCCTACTGTACTAGTACCTACCCTCCGCACACCCCCAGTTATGTTAAGGCTTCCTCGGAGGCGAGTTCCGCACAGACAGTCACTCGCCGATCGCGAAACGAGCATCCTGACTGAATTTAAACAATCCAGCCGACGTGTGAGCGCGCGTTAAAATCGTTCACAGTCTCCTTTCGTACATTTGGATCTCCGGGCAGGAACGTGGGGAGTAGCAGGGGAGCGCGCTTAGCGTAACTCGCCAGAAACCCATGCACTTCCAGATGAATCTTTTGGCTTCAGGCAACCACCAATCGCACATCGAGAGCAGCGATCTTGCCGCCTATGTGCTGCAGTAATAGCATCAGCCCTGCTTATTACTCCTGGCGTTGACAAGTGGCAGAAGATGGATAACAGCGGTCTGAGCCGCGACCTTTGTTAAAATCCGTTGGCTCCCACTCCCTTCCCCAAGCTCTTCAATACTCTGCAGAAAGTCATGGACCCTCTATCTGCGATCTCAGGCATTGCCGGGACTGTGGCGGTTGGGACCAAGGTTCTCGTAGCCCTGCACGGATTTGCGAAAGGAGTCAAGTCGGCACCGGAGGAGGTGAAGCTTCTTACCCGGGAGCTCGAGAACCTCTGCAAAATTATGGATAATTTCCGGAAGGAGACAAAGGGGCTAATGGTGAACCAGGATATTGAAGATAGTTCGGGAGCTATCCTGGATATATTCATACAGCTCAACCAGTTGATAACTGAACACACCGTTTCTGAGAGGGATGGGTTACTAAAGAAGGGTTGGAAGCGAGTTAAATGGCATTACATCGAGAAGGACATCGCTGATTTGCGTGTACACTTGAACTCGAACAAGGGAAATTTGCTTGTTGCATTAACTCTTGGAAATGAGTGAGTTCGCTCCCCTCGCAATGGAGGTTTTTGCACCTCAAATATGTACTGATTGGGGGCGGAATGGATTAGACTTCAGAACGGCCATTCAAATATGAAGTTAGAAAGGGTTCAAGGGACACTTGAGGAAGTCATTGAGAGACTCCAAGATCACGACATGCAAACCGTAGCTACCTGCGAGAGTTTCACATTGCAAAGATGGCAGGAAGTCCCCTCCACGATTGGGCCTTCGTCACGTCCGACGACTCCGAATGGTCAGATTCCTGTCGCCCGTTCCGAGTCTGGAATACTCTCAGAAGCAGGATTCTCAGAGCGGAGTATCCCGATGAGTGCATATCAATTCAACGATATGGGGAACAGAGGGAAGGGGGTTTTGATCTCGGACGGAACGGGGACGAAGGCATATACCGTGAAGACCGGCACGCTAAAGAAAACATCCGATTCGAAGCCTTTGGATGTGGGGGTTTTTGGAGAAGAATACCAAGAAGTTACTCCCAAAACACCGACCAAATCTGCAAGGTGGACACAACTCTCCGGCACACCGGAACCAGTGGATGGGGGGGAGGCGCAAGATGTGAAAAATGATAGTAGACAGAAAGAAGGGGCAGCAGTCAAAGACCGTGTCGCAATACCTAGCAAAAAAACAAGCCCAAAGCCGCACGGAGCGCTCCGCAGGGCGCGGCATCATCTCAAGAGTTTCCACAAAAATGGGAGATCTAAGACTCTGGGACAAGTTCCCGAGGAACCGAAAACCGATGCCCCCCTAACAATTAAGGTGCCTTGGGCCACGGGGAAGAATGACTTTGTGACGAGAGCTGTCAGAGCACCGCCACTGCAAAGGCCAGGAGCTCCTCAACGACAGTCTCCAGAAATTCCCATGGGGAAATTTTTAGGGGAGTCGAAAGTTCCTCCAAATTCATCATCAGAGGATCTATTAGAAGGCCCAGGGGGCCATCAGAAACCGATAAGGGTAGGAGCCTCACAGTTGACTCTCTCCGCTCGCTTTTCTAATAGAGGACTCTAGAGGTGCCATGCCATCTGGCCACCTTACCAAGAGGGCGATACAGATAATGTTGGTCACCTCATTGCCGGAAAGAAGGGCAATAACGACCTCGTATTTCTTGAATCAATCCAGGGCGCAGTTTTGTCCCGAGACGACGGCTACCAATTACAGCCCGATCAGCGTGTCCGACTTATCGGCTATACCAGTGAAGGGTGGTTTTATGGCCAGGTTTTTCCAGAGGGGTTGATAGTCCAGTTAAGGAGAGCGGACCTCAGGCTCGCTGCCACACCACTAAAACGCGAGATCCAGGAAGCAGGGCAACAACAGCTGCTAGCTCTGCTTCGGCCCGGGGAGTTCAAGGAAAGGTCGGAAGACAGGTTGGGAATTGGTGGGGGTGGCTCTGCCCACAGACCATCTTTTGGTGGTAGGACACTTGTTCCACCGTCCGGAATGATGCAAGTGATATATCCGTAAATTGAAAGTGTGTCCGGGAGATAATCTCAGTCTTGCGCAAAGGATTGGATAACTTCTGTGTGTGGAGGAGAATGGGTGAGGATACCGTATCATATTGTTCATAGATTTTCCCTACATACGAGGTCTGTCATTAAAGCATCTTTTTTTTTTTTTTTTTTTCAAGTTAACACGACGTTTATTCATTTATGATACCCCTCCGCATCATACACCCAGCGCCCGGTCTCCTCTTCCTATTAAATTTCAGAACACCCGTAATACTATCATACCTATGACACCCAAATTACCTGCCTACCAGGAAGCATAGCCTACTCTGAGAAGGTAAATAAGTAATAAGCCACTAGCAGGAACGGGAACAGGAGAAAGAATACTAGGGTATCAATACAAACAAAACAACAAAACAACAAAACAAAACCCCCACCACAGATAAACAAGATATTATCGTATTACAATAGACCCCCCAAGGGAATAGCTGATCCGTTCGAGTGACACCACATGACGCCACCTTCCCGCCCCAACATATAAGAACTCCCATCCAGTATCAGTATCATACCGACTCCACAATTATTACACCCACTTCACTCCGCCACCGCTTCTGCGGGAAAGCTAAGATTTTATACTTTTGAAATTCACGATATCGCAACCGGCCAAGACCAACCCACCAAACCAGGAGTACAAGGGTGAACGCATAAATAGGTGAAAAAAGATACAAAAAAGCACATCCCCCCTCGAAAAACAAAACAAAAAAAACAACGAAAACCCGATTCCCATTCCTCCCCTTTCCAGCCGGCCAAGCCAAGCCAAGTAATTCAAGTATCATACCGGTAGTTCAAGTCACAATCGAGCACGCACGGGACATAACTAAATAATAGCCAAGTGGATAGATAGATAAATAGGTAAAAGTGGAAGAAAGAGATGAGCCAATTATCCTCAGATTACAACTAGATGGAGACGGAGATGGAGACCTAACGAACCGAATGAAGAGAGGTAAAGTGACAAAACCCGATCGCAGAGATAACAGGAGAAAAGAAGGCAATTGGTATAAGGAGCGTATAGAATGAGTGAATGAGGAAAAGAAAGAAAGATATATATCAAAGGAATTGAACGGAATGGAATGCGCGTAGCCAAACTTCAAGTAGAAGTAGAAGGGGAAGAAATAAACGGGACTCCAATTGATTGATTGTGTGAAGACCCCGAGTGGGAGAAGAGAAGGTTAAGGTAAAAGTGAAAAAGTGAAAAGGAGAAGTAAAAAAAGAGTAAAAAAGAGCTATTCAAGATAACAGGGTAAAGGAACAAAAGGGAGAAAGGGAGAAAAAGTTAGAACAAGAATGACGCGGAGTAGAGCAGATTCCAGTATTCCCCAATCTTGCGGCCTACAAAAAAAAAACAAGATATGACCAAAACACAAAACATAAAGCACAAATCAAATCAAACCGAAGCAAATAAAAGCAGAAAAAAGTTCCAGAGCAAGAAGAAAGAGAAAGAAGCCTCGTGCCAATCGCACAATCACCCCAATTTCATCCCGTCACTACAACGATGACAGCACCACCGACAAGAACCACCATGACGGCCAGACTGATCATGCAAACGCACTCATCGCGCCAACGCCATTTATCTAACCCGTAGCATTCCACCACTGCCCACCCTGCTGTTGCTGTGGTGGCTGCGGACGGTAATTCTGCGGTGGCGGCGGGTTTCCCAAGTAGTGCTGGGGGGTAGGGTTGGAGTACAGCGGGGGCTGCGGCTGTCCGCCGTGCTGCACATGCATTGCCGGGATCGACTGAGGATGCGGCTGGGGGTGGTGCTGCTGTGGGTGATGCTGCGGGTGCCCCGGTTGCTGCTGCGGGCCGGGAGATTGGAAGTACTGGGGGGTGATGTAGGCAGCACTTGGGTGGTTGTGGAGCTGCTCCGGTTTGATGCTCTGGGTGGTTCGTGGAGACTGTTGGGGCATGATTTGGTGCTGCTGGGCCTGCTGCTGCTGCTGTTGAGCCTGTTGCTGCTGGGCTTGGGCCTGGGCCTGCTGCTGCTGTTGCTGGTGGTGTAGGGTTGACAGTTGCTGCGGGTTCATCATGTGTGGCGTATGGAGTTGAGGGTGCTGTGGGATTGGATTATGTTGAGAGGGATGTGGTAGCGGAGGGTTCGTGGGCTGTTGTTGTTGTTGCTGTTGCTGCTGCTGCTGCTGCTGCTGCTGCTGCTGGGGACTTGGCATCGGCTGCTGCTGACCGGGCTGATTGTTAACTGGAGGAGATCTAGGCTTAAAGTAATTGGTATACATCTCCTTCCTCACACCACTACTATTTCGAAGAACTTTATTGAAATCGGCAGCGCTATGCACCTGCTCCATGAGTTGTGTGGGAGCGGCACTGACAGCACGGTCTTGGTATGGGGGTCCAGTAATCTCTTGCTTGGGACGAGGCACCGAATAGATCTCTTTTAATCTATCCTGACTTTCCGGTGCAAGATGGATCATTGGCAAAGGTGCGAGGGGAACCGGGGCTGGCCCGCCAAGACCCGGCTGGACCATCTGAGGTTGTGGCTGTTGGTCAAGTTGCACAGCATCATGAGGGTAGATTGGTTCGTGGTGCTGCTGCTGTTGAGCTGCGGCCGCCTGTTGCTGCTGCTGCTGCTGCTGTTGTTGTTGGGCAGCTTGCTCACTGGCTTGTGCGGCTCTTTGCTTTGCCGCACCAGGCCTCTTCTCACCAGCCGGATCTTCCTCTGTAAAACCTTGTTTTCTAGCTTTGGTTTCCCAATAATCGTCTCGCACCCGCCGGCCATTCACGATCACCCTACTACCAAATTGTCGGAACATACTCTTCGCAGTAACAATAGCAATCTGTCGCGAGCGGTAAGAATATGGAAGGAGTTCTTGCTGGATGAGATCATCCTTCTCGGCTTGCGTAGCAATAATTTTATAAAGTGACCTATTCTTATTGAAAAGAAGGTACGAATCTCTGTATCCAAGCACCCTTGCACATTCAGTGGCCAACATGAAGAGCTTGTCTCCGCGGTTGGGAACATTGAAGGTTCGGCACTTGTATTCCCTACCATTGCACAAGTGCCCGGTCGGGAGCACTTTCTTGTCGCCCTCATCATCAGTCTCGCGTGGCACATACTCATCGCCCTCTGGCGTGAGTTGGTCAGTGGTGTGGTCACGCACGGTCGGTAACGCCTTTACCACTGGTTTAGCAGGGGGTGGTTTAGGGGGAGTAGGTAGCGATCCTGGCTGTTGAGCGGGAGGTTGAATCTGCTGTAACTGAGGGGTACTGACAGCCTGTGGCGGAAGCTGTTGGTGTTGCTGTTGAGGGGTGGTCGCAAGATTTGGACTCTGAGGGACACCAGGACCCTTGTTCTTTGGTGGCCTTCCTCTCTTTCTTCGTTGAGGCGGTTCACCCGCTGCTCCTGTTGCGGCAAATAAAAGTCAGTTTTTGCTTTTCCCCCTTTTATATTTTCATGCGTATTTTGATGAGCCACTGTCGCGACCGCGCATAATAACATGTCGCGTAATCCATGGATTACCGCATTTTTATTATTCTTTTTTATTCTTTCATGTCGCTCAGATGAATAATGGGGTGGAAAAAAAAAAAGCGCTATTCGCGTACCTGTACCTAGATCATCTCCAGCAATAGCACCATCCCGATAGGGCTCAGCAGGTGATCGACTCCGTTTTACACCTCGAGGGCTACTATTAGCCAGTGCGCTAACGCCAGGTTTCGAATCATCAAACTCGGTCGCATTAGACGTCGGAGGCGAGTAAGGAGGAATGTGGGATGCCGACGAGAGGTGCGATGGGAATGCAGTAGTAGGGTTTAAAGTGGCTGGATCAATAGTCCCAGAGCCATCGAGCACCCCGCCGTTATTCAGCATGGGCGACTGACCCGCCGGGGAAAACATACTTGGGTAGGCCGCGGATGGCATGCAGAGAGGGGTAGGGGGGGGTAGGGGGGCGAGTGGGAGGGGCGAACTCTGGTGCACGAGTGTTGAGCTCGGATTGGAGAAAAGTTTGACGCGAAAAATGGGCGAGCAACCGATCTAACACCAGCCGACCGACGACGATTTTAGACGAACAAAGCAACCACAACTGATGGCGGCAACGGCACACCAACGATAGGCGGCGTCGGGGGTATCAGAGGGGGTGGTGGGTTGGGTCTGGCGGCGAGGAGCGGCAGAAGCAAGCAGGAGCAGGCAAGCAACTCAACGGCCGCTGTCAGTTCGGGGTATGGAGGGTGGGTGGGGAGGGGTGAAAGGTTGTGGTGGTGCGGAAGCAGTGCACTGACTGGTTCGCTGGAGAGATTGTTATGTGGGTGTTGACGCGAAGTGGGCTACTGGGGTTATGATGCGTGCGGATGCGGAGGGGAGGGTGGTGGTGGAAGGGAGATGGTGGTGAGGTGTGTGTCTGTGTGTCTGTGGTTGTGGATGGAGGGGAGGTAGGTGGGTGTTAGAAGGGTGGTGTGTGTGGTATTTGGAGGGTAGGGGTGGGTGTGAGAGTGTGCTTGGTGCTTTTTGGGGAAGGGGTGGGAAGGGAGGGGAGGGAGTGGAAGGGCGGTAGGTAGCGGAAAGGGAGGGGGAATGGTGCAGAGCTGCTCTTAGGGCAAGTTATGGATCTGATTGACAGGAACGTCGAGATTGGTTGGAAAGGGGGGGCAGGTGGTTTCTTTTCATCTGTTTGCTGCTGGGCGGTGGTTTCTTGCTTACGGGGGGCTGGAGTCCATTGGTTAGCGCGTGTGTAAGAGTGGTGTGTGAGTAAGTTGTGTGTATGAGTGATTGCAATGGTGTGGGTGGATGGATTGGGAACAGATGGGCTGCACCGCACAACGGCCGCGGTGAGAGGAACCAGCAAGAGAAAAGGAAAAAAGAAAAGAGAGGAAAAAAAAAAAAAAAGGGCCGGTGTGTACTCTTGGTAACAATCGGGGTAAGGCACTGCTAGATGGAAAAAAAAAGAAAAAAACAAATAACGATGATACTCGAGTAATAGCAATAAATAAAAAACCAAAACCAATGGGGATGATTTTATGGACGAGGGAGGGAAGGGGGAAAAAGATACTCGAAGTACAGGCGAGAAGAGCCAGAAAAGGGTGGCAAAAAGGAAAAAAACGCAGCAAAAAAAAAAAGCAAAAAGGAGAAGAGACTTATGGTGTGCGTAAGATATGATGCGTGTCTCTTGGGAGAGAGAAAAGGTGATGGGTATGCACCAGCGTGTACACTGGGTGGGTCACTCAATTTCACGTAGTCGAGAGACTGGACGAAGAGAAAGGAGGGGCGGTGATGTGAGGTGAGGTGAGGGGGTAGGGAATGGGAGAGTGTGAGGAGGGGAGGGATAGACACAGCACAAGAAGAGCGGTGGATGTGTGGGCGATGATGTCGAAGGAAATTCGCTTTCCCCCCTCTCTTGCTCTAGGTCTCTCTCTCTTTCTCTTGGTCTCTCTGGGAATGGGGAAAAACGTGTGTGTGTGTGCGTGCTTCTCTTCTCTCTTTCTCTACCGTATGTGCTAGGGGGGACCGCTGCAGAGTGGCGCTAAACGAAGGTTTCCATAAGGGGGGAGTGGACGCGAGCAAGCCTGGCTCGGAAGCTCTGAAAGGGCAGAACAGAAAGAAGGGCAAACAGGAATGGAAAGGGAGGGGCTACCTTGCTAGCAACTCGACACCACTGGATGGACGGCCCCGGACAATATTGATCGCTGGTGCTTCTCCCAGGGAACTGGCCGCTGCGAGGTGAGAGCAGGCCAAAAAAAATAAAAATAAAAAATAAAAAATAAAGGATTTCACAAAAGGGTGTGATGGGGGTTTGGAGGAAGGATGGAGGGGGGGAATGGAGGGGGAGGGGAAGAGTACGGTAGGGGGGGGGTGTGAGAGGAAAAATATGGAGAGGGATGGATGAGTCGGTCGCTGCCTGGACTGTGTGTGATAGTAATGATTAAGGAAATATTGACTGATTGAGGGAGACCTAAGTAGAGTCAGTGCGAGTACAGTAAGGGAAATGGAACAATGGTCAGGAGCAGGAAAGTGATAGAGCGAGATAGGCACCGGTAAAGGCGTGTGGAATGGGGTGAAAAGGTGTGTCTCAGTGCCTGTCCGCCTGAAGCAAGAATGTCCTGCAATGCCAGTGGGTTTGTGGCGGAACCGCTATGGCTTGATCACGGAGAACCCACGAGGGTTACTCGGAATGTTGTGTCAAACAAAAAAAAAAAAAGGTAACCAAGCCGATTCGAACACAAAAAAAGACATCAATATCTACAGAACTGAAATAATAATAATAAAAAGTAATTGTACCGTACCAGTATGATATTCAGAGAGAGAGAGGGAAAAAAAAAAAAAAAAAAAAAAAGATGGAGTACCAAGAGACCAACCACCAAGGGGAGCACGGACGATAGAACGTTTTTCTTGGGTGGTGTGCGTAAAGGGAAGGGAAGAGGTCGTCGGTGGATCAAGTGAAACGAAACGGGTGGGGTGGGTGAGCCTGCGTATATAAAATGCGGAAACTTATCATCAGCTTCAATCAAGCACTTAGCTCTTCTCAAAGCTCAAAGGCTGAAAATTCCTATGCGGGGGGTCGTTAACGCAGGGATCTTGAAGGGAAATTGTGACATAAAACAGTGAGAAGACCGGAAGGCAATTCAGAGGCACAAACTTCCCTCTTTTTTTTTTTTTTTTTTTTTTATCGCCGTTGATGCTGTTGTAAGGAGATTTGAGAAAATCAACTTCCAGGAATTATCGAAAACCTACAAGCACACTCTCAAGGGATGGGGCACCGGTATCGACTAAACTATTCGTTCATCACCGGTTGCCCTTGAAGATGAGTGAAATATTCTTGGGCACTCTAGCTACTCGAGTAGATTATCAAGCACCTTCTTTCCAAGCTACGACATGCGGGGAAAATAGGCAAGGAGGAACACAGTGCTCAAGTAGAGAGAGTAGAGAGAGGGAAGGATTTATTCAAGATGGATGCCACGAGACGAGCTCGCACAGCATGCCAGCCCAGCCAAAGCAAGCCGGACGCGGTCCCATGGAGGAAAGCAAGCAAGCTCGCGATAACGGCCTCCACCTCCTATGCCGCCCTATCCTATGCCTCTATTCTGCTCGCGCTATCTTCCTTCCTTCTTCCTCTCTCTTTCTCTCACTCACCTCCTCCTCCTCCCTTCGAACCAAAAATCTCCCCTCCAATCTCCTACACAAACCTCCATTATCTAGCACGGTATCACCGAAAGAGGGTAGACGGGAGAAAAGAGCTCAAACTCGTTCATGAAAAAAGGTCCTTTGTTCTCAAATCCCAGAACGCATTAAAAGACGCAAGGGGTGTTTACTTTTTTTCACATGATTTGACTACCAAACTCTACCCAAATCGATACAACACTGATATGTCGGAGGGACCGGGGTGGCGCAAGGAACTATCTGGTCATCCGGAAGCCCACAATGACACACCTCACCATAAACGACCAAGCGGACCTGCACGAACAAAAACGAAGGAAAAAAAAAAAAGAAAGCGCGATCAAGCCGAAACCGCATCAAACATCAAAGCAAAGAATGAGAATACCGGGAGAAAGTATTATTATTATCATTTTTAATTCTCTCCAAACAATACAAGCCGTTACCCCGAGTCCGGTGGGAACAGCAAAGCCTCCCTAAAGTCCTCTCGCTTCTTACTCGAAGGAGCTAGGAAAGTAATAAAGTTGGATATCGACGAAGCCAAATGGACTTTACCCGGATACGCACGTACGTAATCGGCACTCCCTCCTCCGCCCAGCCGGTAGCTTCTGTCAGCCTTAAGGAATCTGTGCTGCTGTGGTCTATCTGTACACATACGAGTATCATACTTGAGGATTCCGATCGAGGAAAGAATCCAAAACGAAAACGCCATTCTCGACGATGAAGAGTAATCAAAGAAGGGAAAGGAAACAAGGGGGGAAAAAATCAGAAGCGCATCACAACCTATATAATATTATAATATAGACAAACGACCAAACATAATCCTGAAAGAAATACGAGCATATCAAGCGGATGCAACGGCAGCTCAAGCGAATGATATGTATGGCCCTCGTTGAGTTTGGTTAAATAGCTGTTGAAAAGCTCCTTCCCCATGTCCCCATGTCATACCGAGGGAAAGGGAAAACACCGCCTACCATCACCATCGTCATACAGTTGCAGTAAGTCGCCCATACCGGTGCTCGCCCTGTTCGTGAGGTAAGAGAAAGTTAGTTGTTATGCAGTTATGCATCAAGGCGATTCACTGCCCCACTTCACAAAGTTCCCTGCACGACTTTGCATACGGCAGCATGTAGTCTCCGGATCTGACAGGCCTTTCGTACCCAAGAAATTGTTCCTTCGCAATTCCCACTCCCCATGTCGTTATGACTCCCGTCGCCCCCCTTCCGTCAAATCAGTCAATCAATCAATCAATCAATCAAACTAGCCTCTCGGATCTTCAAAAGTGAGCTAGATTTGCCATGTGGCTTATTAAAGGGCCATTACGGCGATCACAAGGTATGCATCATATCAGGGAAAAAAATAGTTACAATTTGTATCATCGTATTGTCAGTGGTGCATGAATTATTGTATCGAGAACCCCACTCAGGCGGGTAATAAAGTCAGTGGGTAATTGAGTTTCACAAAAGTGGATGGCTATCTCGGTATTGCTAAACGCCGTCTGCAGGACGAGAACCAAAGCTCGGGTCCACATCTATAAGGGTACCCGAGCACTGTAGGGAAGGGGAGGTGAGGATGCCCGCGGAGCGGAGGTTGAGAGGCTGGAGCGGAGGGAGGGGAGAGAGGGGGGGGGGTGGAGGTTAATAAGTCCGAAACGTTGGGTAGCACGCTCGATTCTTGCGTGACCGCCACAAATCGGTTGATCCGAGCAAGCCACTTTTTCCTTTTCTCCCCCTCGTTGCTTTCTTTGTATGATATGATATGATACTCGAGTACTCGTACCGGTACCCGTGCCAGTGGACTCCTCTTTTGTTCGCTTTTATTTGGCGTGGTTGCGTTGTTTGTGATATCATACCGACATCCTTCCGGTGCCGTGACCGCAGTTACAATACTGATTTAATTTCAGCAAGCCTCATCCGTAAGATATCAATATTGTTGTTGTATTGTAAGAAATGGTCCAGCACATAGTCCATTTGTTAGTCATGCACTCGAGTATGCCATGGGATGATTGGAAGAATACTATGCTGTGATACGTATTCCACGGTGGAACTCGACATATCAATTACCGGTAATTATGGTAATTGGGGAACATCATACCAGTACGAGTACCGTACGCTGGTGGGGTGTGTGGTTGCATGTGTGCGTGCTTCGGAGGTCAAATCTAGAAAGGTACCACTCTCCGCCCGGATTAATACCCCATTCGCTGCATGCGACATTCGCTCTCTTCTTTGCGAAAGCCTGAAATAATTGTTTTTATTTTATTTTTATCGCTTTCTTCTGCCTGTCAAACAAGAGGTCCACTCCCACGTTCGTCTCAATTTACCGGTAATTGTCACGATCATGACATCAGTTTTTGATCTGGACCAGTCAGGCCGCCAGGTTGAGGTAATGTCAGGCAGTCGAGTTCAGTACGCGTGAGATGTGACTTGGCATGAAGAAAGGTGTAAAACCTCACTTCACTTTTCTCGAGCAAGAAACCGGTATTGTACTGTACACCCAGCGACTCTACTTCCGTCAGTCTATCAATCTATCACTCTCGATTCAGTTGTTCAGAACCCCCATCATCTCATCCCCCTCTCCTACGATCTCGAAGAGAAGCGAGACGTCGACCCAGTCATGCACTTCTAGAGTGGCTTAGGGAAGGAAAGCCAGCGAGCAGGCAAGTGGGCAAGCAAACAAGGAGAAGAAGAAAAAACTCAACTGCCGAAATTGACCGGTTCAAACTCCGGCAGAGATGGCGACAAGAGAAGCGTGCGAAAAAATAGCCCCAAAATCACGCAATGCAGCTTGGATATCAAAAGACCAACTCGCAAAGAAAGCAGGAAAGAAAGAAAGGAAAATAATGATCGATAAGCTAGTCTGTGCCCGATGAGTAAGGGAAGCAGCAGAGAGGTATGAAAAGGGGGAAGGAAACGGAGAAGAAGAAAACTGCTGATTATTTGAAAATTTAAGCGCGCCTGACACTGACTGATGCACGGCGATGGAAGCAATTCCCACACCGCATCATCATACATCAGACGAAAAAAAGAAAAAAAGAAGAAAGTTCAAGCATTGCAACACAGCGCGGTGCTAAAGGAGGGAATCAACGGAACCTGAAGAAACGATATCGGAACATCACCTCGAGCACGACGGACTTTAGCAAACGATAATAATCTTACGTATCGGTCTCACCACGATCATACAGCGCGCGCAATACCTAAACCAGTGCATACTAGCAACCGCACAACACCAAAAACACCACGAGGGTATCTCCAAAAGTCTGTACCAAGTTAACCTCCAGCGACAACCGAATTCCCCAAGGCTCCGAAGGACTCCAAAGAGCAAGCTAAATCCCCTATGACACTACTCGCGAATTTCATAAGTACCGTATCTAGACACCTTACTATAATGCTAAAAAAGCCCACCGAAAAGCACAGATCCTTGGCCTTAAGGTTGCCCGGATATCTTTGAAATTGGCGTGTACGATACCTGCACTCATAGACCTGCACTTCGTCCTGACGATAGCGACGTGGACACTGATCCGGAAGAAAACACCGACCGACCTATCTACTTGTACTCGAGCACAACTCAAGTACTGACCCTGCCTCTGCAACGCAGCACAAAACCGGAACCTCAAAAAAAGAGCCCCCCTTATCACATAATTCGACGTTGCCCTCGAACCAATTATTCCACCACGACCAAGCCCGATTTCATCAGGATCGGATTCCTCTTCATCGGAAAGCACGGCCCGGTTCGACCACACCACAAACCACCGCCGCCAAATACTTGGGATATGCGCAAGGTCTGTCAACGCCTGGTCTGGTTGGTCGAAATTATGTGTGAGTAACGGGAATCATGCAATTGAATAGGCCGGACATGCTAATCTTGGTGGAGGAAAAATGTCTGTCAAACTATTGGAGCAGTGGCTGGAGCAAATGCCCTTCTCCGAATGGTCGAGAAGGCCCTGGCGCCAACCGGAGGAAGTTCGACAGACTTACACCGTGATCCTTCACATACCCGGTACTCTTCCTCCCGGTACTCGAGTAGTGCTGAACGAGCAGGGTGTTCGAACATCAGCATCCTCGTTAAAAACGCAATGCAAGACGCATGTGGGTATGATTGGAATTATTCTTCATTTTCTTTTTTCTTTCGAGATTGTTTTTTTTTTTTTTGCCCAGACTGCTGTTGCAGAAATAGGTTATCGTGCTCCTGTATGGCGTTATGCGAACGCTCTGCTGTCCATACGAGTATAGCATCGTATCGGCTGGTTGGTTATGATCCAGCGCGGTGTTGTCTCCAGGTACTGGCATCAGTATATGGCTATACGCCTGCGATTTAGACCTTTACATTCATTCTTTTTCTTTAAAGGTTTCATCATCATACCTTTCATACCGCACAACGAGATGTGATGAACCGGCGGGGCAGCCCAGGAGGGAAAACTAGAAACGAATAGGAAGGTAGAGGTCATTGACGTCGTAAGTAAGCAAGCCAGCAGATGGACGGGTGAGTTTAGCAATCATAGAGTAGTTAGTTACAATGTACAGTATCATGCCCGAACAATTCCCCCGGTCAAAATTTCCCCAATCGCCACTTTCCCCTCCCGCTTGCCTGCTTCGCCAGATGTCAGTGTATCGTAACGACGATACTTCCTCCTCCCCCTTTCCACCTCTTCTTTCCCCATTCCCATGCCAAGAGCCGCCTCCCTCCCTATCCCATATACTAGAAGCATGCAAACCTCCCAAAATCAACAAAAAACTCGCTTATCCAACGTGGGTGGCCCAGACGAAACTTACTCGGGAATCTACCGCGTCCAGGGCCTTGTCTGTTGTCTGTCGTCTGTCTGTCCGTCTCGCTCCTTCGGTTGTACTGCAGTGTACTGTACCGGTATCCCTTCGACCTCCCCCACCAGAACAAGCGCAAGTACCGGGCGGTACTGTAGAACTTATGTCCTCGTGAAAGCACCACCACATCAGTTAGTGAGCGGCAAGGTATCAACCCCCCTCCGAAGAACACACTAAAAAAAGCAAAGGAGTTACCGTATCGCTGAGAATGATACGAGTAGATCACCACCACAACCACAGCAACTATTTTCGTCCCACCACCCCCCCCCCCCACGAATGTGCAGTAGAAGGCTGCGCCGGTGCTGGTGATACGGCAACCCCCACCACACCACACACACACCAGAACTCCTCGAGTTATCGGCATGAGAGAAGAAGGAAAGAAGGAAGGAAAAAAGGAAAAAGCAGAAGCAGAACACCAAACGCCCACCACACCCATGCAAGCCACACTTGTACGAGTCCTCTCACTTGCATGTTACCGGCCCAAGGTAATCCTGTACTCGTACGGGTACTTGTACCACACCCACCCTCTTCTTCCCATACTTGCCGGTACGGTACCTCTCCGAGAGACAGGGAGATTGAGTAAAATCAACCAACATCCCGTGACTCTGTAGTAACCATACCTGGGCGGCAGACCAGCAGCTCGAGTAATCAAACACAACACAGCGCTACGTCGTTGGGATTGCCTCCTCTGGTAATGTTTTTTCTTTTCTTATCCTTTCTTTTCTTTTCTTTGTTTTTCTTTGTTTTTCTTATGCCTCCTAGATGCCAAGCAGTTCTTCGCACTGTTCTTTGTCCTTTTTCCAAAGCAGGAAATTTCTGACTTCGTACCGGCAGTTCAGGTCCGAAAATTCGATCCCCTATTGTGTCTCGCCATCGGGCGAGCAAACAAGCAAGGAAGCCACGCGCCTGCAGAAGCTAACTCACAAGTCAAGCCAGAACAACTAGCAACCCAGAAAAAAAAAAAAAAAAAGCCCCGATTCACAGGAACACACACATCCACCCACCACAACCTACCACCCCTCCCTCAGCACCCTGGCACTCCGGAGCAACGTGCGACTTACCAAAACGTTTCGGGTTACCATCTTACGATCTACAGTACGGTACTCGTATATCATATATACCGTATTCGAGAGAGAAAGAAAGAAGAAAGCGCTACCGCATGGCGGTAGATTCCGACAATCACGTAGTATCACTCGGGAGTCCTTATCGTATTCTCTCCCCTTCCCCCCCCCCGAAGAGGAGGGGGATATGTATGTTTTTATTGAAAAGATGGCCTAAGCTATAGCCGGAGCATTTTGTCGTTGTTGCAATAGATGAATGTGGAGGGGGAGTGTCCATAGTTCCGGTTTCGGCCGTGGGTTGCATGAGATAGCGAGGAGGGTAACTTTTTGGAGATGTTGCAGGCGGGAAGGAGGGAAGAGAGGGTTTGATAAGGTTACATGAAGTCCTTGACTCCTTGGTAGACCACGCTAGACGTTAAGCTTATACAGCACAGACAAGCGGTGATAAATCTACTCCAGTCGGTAGTTAGGCTACCCTACCTACCACATGGCGGTCCTGGCCAAGCAGATCGACCGACCGCTCCGGCACCAATTGTATCGGTACGATATCATACCCCATCGTATCGCCAGGACCCTCAAAAAAAACATCAGACCAACCACGATACATACGAAATTCCACCTCCAACTCCTCGCTTATTCCCGCACTTGACCAAGTCAAACCCGTCCCGGACCGCCGTACCCTACATACCGTTACCACTTTGGGGGGGCAGTTTGCTGTTATCATGCTATCATAACCAAGCTCGTCGAAGCAATCGTTTTCGGCGCACTCGGCACACCACCACACTTTCCCGCTTCCGACGGACGATAGGGCATGATAGGGCGTGCCCGGCGGAGGGCTTCGCTCCGTCCTATCATCGATTGGTATGATATGGCAAAGGGCTCCTCTTACCGTGTGGTATCATATTCGTCCAAGCCACTTCGCTTTTGGGCTCGATGCTACGCTTGCATAGGGTACCGGTACAAGTATGATATCGTACAAATTCCCATCCCTGACCAATCCGACCAAACATCATCATATCCACCACTGATAATCACTGATAGCCTCCCCGTACGAGCACCGGTACAGCCCCGCAACTCGGTCATCGTATTTATGATACAAAGGCATAGACCTCCAGGCAAGCGATGACTCGGATTTATCACCGGGCCCTTACCACGCCCGACATCGATCGCGCGGTCCGTATGCGTATCATCGTGCCCATTTCATGCAGCACACAGAGTACTGTACAAGTACATACCGAGTACATGCATAGAGCACCGTCCTCTCGACTAAGAGTACCGTAACAAACTGGGTACATGCATCCCATGAACAACGGCACCCACCCCCGCCCCGGGGACTACAACTCCAGAAGCGGGTGAGTTGGCGGATTTGTGCAGTCACTCGAGTATAGACTTGTGTAGGCGATCATTGCAACGCGCGTTTGTTTCACGAAATCCCTGTGATTTTTTTTTTTTTTTTTTTGGATGCTTTGAGTACCGTATTATTTACA
Source organism: Tuber indicum (assembly GCA_006112555.1). Taxonomy (NCBI): domain Eukaryota; kingdom Fungi; phylum Ascomycota; class Pezizomycetes; order Pezizales; family Tuberaceae; genus Tuber; species Tuber indicum. Next base: position 291,422 of record VBSK01000250.1, on the reverse strand, counting down.
TCCCCCCCCGTTGTGCGGGGTGCGTGAATGGGTAACCGGACGATATCCCGCATCTTAGCGCCTTTGTTGGTGGTGGTGGTAGGAATACATATTCGTTTTTATCATATTATAGTGCCCCCCCCTCCGGGCCGCCGGCTGGGAAAGACTCGGTGAGTGTGTGTGGAGTGTGCGAGTGTGTGGGGGGGGAAAACGTGGGGTCTCGGGCCGAGATGTTTTGAATTCCTCATTGCGGGGGCGGTTGCGATATCGTTTGGTACCGGTAAATATATTTATTTAAATTTTGTAAAGCGACACAGACACAGCACAATCTCTCTCTCTCGTTCCCTCTCTACCGTACTCGAGTACGGTACGAGTACTGTGCTCGTATTTGCTCGGTAATATTATCATACACAAATTAACGCCTTGGCACAGATTTGTTGCGGACGTACAAGCACTGTACGAGTACGATACCTGTACCCCCGCGCCGGAAAATGCTCCACAGAATACCAGTAGAAGGAGATCAGATTCTTAGCTTTCTCCCCATTCGTTCGTTGCGGTGAATTCTTGGCAATCGGACAGGCGTATTACCGTATATGGCGTAGACAAAACCACCGCACAGCGAATCACCACCACCCGTTATCATCCTAGATGAATTGTAGGCAACAATTCATTCTGGAATACCGAACGAAATAAGGTACCATACCATAGAACGCCCACGTATGATAGATACCATACAGCACAACGACAAAAAAAAAAAAAAAAAAAAAAATCCCCAACCCCTGGAAAAAAAGTAAAGCCCTCGTCCCTACAAGTAGAGTACTCATAGTCTACAGCATAGATACTGTACAGTACGGTAAGTAGATCGATCACCCACACGCCACGCGCATCACATCATACCGGTACAGTACCTCTCCACAAAACTCGACGATACCGCACCGCACCGCACCTCACCGCCTTTTCTACGAGTAACTTCGTGTTAACTCATCCACGCCACACCTCTACGAAGAAAAAAAAAAAAAAAAAGCCTTACAAAGTTTCCCGCACCGCCGAGTACGTACGTATATAGTACAAGCACAGTATTTGTCACACACCCGGAGGTTTCCCCGCCCGTTCAGGCGGGCAGGCGGACTAACTTCTCCTACCAAGTACAAGTATCTACCGAGTAATTATCAGGCCAGGCCAGGCGAGGCGCCGTCGGCTCTGGTCGGTATAACTTCCGTGGTCTAGATCTATTAATCACGTGTTGGGACTGATCCGCGGAGAAGGAAGAGCGAAGGTGCGTTCCGTGTACCGTACCGAGTTTCTGGGAAATCGAGTGATGGTTCGTGCGTGTACTTTTAATGTTACCGTCGTTCTGTGGAAAATGCTCGCTGTGGGTATTCTGCCTCCTTCCTCTTTTTTTTTTTTTTTTTTGTGATCTTGCTTTTTGCTAGAGTGCCGAACTCGGAACTCGTACGCACTGATGCGTTACGGTATGGTACAGTACGGTACGGCACACGCGAAGGCGCGTATCGTAAAAGAACAGATTGCAAGTTCGATTGGTGGTTACCCTGCCTGGCCCAAGTGGGTTAGGCTGGCTGGCTTATTTATTGTTCACGATAAGAGTGCGAGTGCTGTATCTTGACTTTGTGTGTGTGCTATTGTGCCCTCGTGGTGCGGGGGCGGTTAAAGTGCTGGCAAGTGGTAATGATAAAGTGGAATTCTATGGAGAAGCTTTATTTTGATAGCTAGGGATTGGAGTACAGTACATATTTTCTCTCTGGAAGGGGGCAAATGGAACGGTGAAACGTGATTGGAGCAAGGGTGAGGAAAGAATACAACTAACGAGAGTGAACGATTGAATGAAGTGTAAAAGACGGCGCTACCGGCTTTCGGTATTAAGTAGTCTGGTGAGAAAGGAAGGAAGGAAAGAAGTATCGAGGACAACGACAAGTTGACGTGGAAGGGAGGGAGAAAAAAAAAAACTATGATATATCAAGGCAAAAAGAATACATGCCCACCTGCTTGCTCACACTCACTCATCCATCCATCCATCCAATTCACCCGTGAGTAGGAGCTCAGCAAGTCATCGTCGTAATCATCATCAGCGCTAGCATAGTAGAAAAATAAAAATATGAAAAACAAAGCTACCCCACCCTCTATAACCGCCTTCCTTCCCATCGGGATCACCAAAGAGTAACCTCTAATACTCGTATCTCTGCCTCTCAAATCCGGCTCCAGCGCCTCCCATTCCGCCTGGCCCATCGCCTGGCCCCTTCCCGGCCGTGGCAGCACTAACACCCTCGCTGACCACCTCGACAACCTTGAGAAAATCGCTCTGGGACTTTTGCGGCCCGCGCTGCCACACCCATATCCCGCCACCGATCACGGCGACAAAAAGGAGCAGGCGCAGAGTGGTGATGAAGACCGAGTAGATCCAGCGACTAGCCATGCCAAGGATCGAAAGCGAGAGGTAGACGATCACGAGGAGGAGGGCGATGCTCATCAGGTCTGGCTGCGAGGCGGCGTACTGTTTTAGGGGACTGATCATGTGGGTCTTGAGCATTGTTGTGTAGCTGGTGGCGCTGTGCGCGATGTTCATGACGTGGAAGAGGATTTCGTCCATTTTGTTTATAAAGTGCTTGGTGAGGTATGTGGATGCGTGGATCCTCTGTTTTTGTTGGTCGAGTTTGAAGCGGCGGTGGCGGGAGGTTGCTTCTGTCGCGGAAGAAAAGGAAAAAAACTTTGGAGGGAGTTTGGGGATTGGTGATTCCGGCTTAGGCTACCGGAGAGAAGATGGGTGAATTGATGAGTGTGTAGTGGCAGATACCAGAGCGCAAGATGTTCTACTCTCAATTCAGGGGGAAAAGGGTAGGAGGGGAACAGCCAGGAAGATAAAAGTATTTAAACAAGCCGTGAATACTCTGGTCAAAAAGGAGGTGTTGTCGTGTGCTGTTGTGTTGTCGTTTCGTGTGATTTCCGCAGTGGTAGAGGAGAAAAGGAAAGGAAAAATAAAATAAAAACAACGTTGCTTATTTTGATCGGTTAGGCCGGTAGCTTCCCAAGGCAGGTTTACTGCACTTTTCCGCCAACAATCACATTGTGCTGGCACGTGGCATTACATTCACAGAAGATCACTCGAAATAAGGCCTAGAACTTCAACGAAGGTATTTATTATGGATACTATTATCCATAACCAACTACTGTTTTCCCTCGATTACGAGGTAGCACCTAGTACAAGATCCAGGTGGAAACAAAGAAGCAAAGTTGAATACCACAGCCAAGACAAGGGCAAAGGTGATTCTATGGTATCATTAAGGAAAATAAAATTAGAGAACTTCTCCATCAAGCAACTTCTGGGCCCCGTACCTATACTTTTCATTAGTATTCGGATTTTCTTAACGGAAGATGAACTTACTTTTTGAGGCGAATTGCCTGGACCGAGATAAACCCAGTAGTATCGACCGGCGCGAACGAGGTACCAATTTCATCCATGGAGCTCTCGGCCATGTCGTAAAGTTTGCTGGTCTCACTGCTCCTTCCGAGAATAATTAAGGAGCCCTTGTAGACGCGACAGCGAACCTTCCCATTAACAGTCTTCTGGGAGGACGTGATAGAATCCTCGAGGAATTCACGCTCAGGCGAGAAGTAGAGTCCGTTGTACAAGACCTTGGAATAGTTGAAGGTAACAAATTGATCCCTGAGAGCTCTGATCTCCTTGTCGAGAACAAGACCTTCCAAGTCTACATGAGCGGAACGAAGAATGGTCAGGCCAGGAGTCTCGTAGCATCCACGGGATTTCAATCCAATGAAACGATTCTCGACGATATCAATTCTTCCCACACCGTGTCTGCGAGCGATGGCATTGGCGGCCAAAAAGAGATCCAAAGGCTCGGTGGCTACCTTGCCACCCTCATACTCGAGCTTCGAAGGGAGGCCTTTCTCAAAATGGACAGTGAAATCCTCCGGAGTATTAGGAGCGTCGAGAGGGTCAATTGTCAACTTCCAAAGATCCTTTGGAGCAGTCTCATCAGGGTCCTCAAGAATCCCAGCTTCATACGAACAATGAGCTAGGTTTTCGTCCATAGACCAGGGCTTGGCTTTGGTTTGAGAGACGGGAACGCCAACCTCCGCGGCATAGGCAAGTAAGTCGTTGCGACCAGCGAATCGGTTGTAAAACTCAGGAAGACGCCATGGTGCAATGACTTTAACGTCCGGCTTCAAGGCATAAAATGCAAGCTCAAAACGAACTTGGTCATTTCCTTTACCGGTACATCCATGAGAAACGAGGGTGCATCCTTCCTGTTCAGCAACAGCAATTTGTCCACGAGCAATAACGGGTCTCGCAAGAGAAGTTCCTATCATAAGCCAGCATTAGGTGGCGTTTAAAAATAATTGGGAAACTGTAGTAGAAAGTTTCGTACCCAAAAGATAAACGTTCTCGTAAATTGCGTTACATTGGATAGCAGGATAACAGAGCTTCTCGACAAATTCTTTGCGAAGGTCAACAACGTGGACAGAGGAGGCTCCAATTTTCAAAGCCTTTTCCTTTGCGGCTTCGAAGTCCTCTTCTTGACCGATGTCGGCCACTGAAATTCGCAGAGTTAGGTCTATAGGTAATGACGTAAGTGAGCAAGCATGGAGATTTACTGAAACAAACAACTTCATAACCCTTTTCGAGAAGCCAAGCTAGTATTTTAATTAGTGAATAAATGATAGAAAGGATCAATTGCCGTAATACCTAGGATACAAGAAGTATCAAGTCCACCGCTATCAAGAATGGGTTAGTAAATAATAAAAAATTGACAGTTTGTCTTTGTTTTTTTAATTGTAATTGAGCGAGAACAGCTGGGGCTGCTGTCTCTCTTTCGAAAAACCCAGAATTGGTAGTTACTCACGAGTATGCAAGGCAAACCTATAGAAAGTCAGTAAATGCTAACAAAAACAATTCAGAGCGGGAACTAAAAAAGGAAGTGAAGGGAACAGAAACAGAAGAACTCTATCTGGGAACCAAGTAGCAGTGACGGGAAGCCGGTCAAATACGGCAATCGCAGGCACTGGGTATAAGTGATAAAAAAAGCATATGGTGGGAACAATGGGAAATAATGGGGAGTAGCGAGAATAAATTGTGAGCAAGAATTGTGGTTTTGGGGATACCTTTTCTTTACCCATGATGGTAGCAGTACTTGATTGAGGAGTGAGAGGGAAATTAAAGTCAAACTGTTTGCGAGAGATGGATGAATGTTAAAGAGAGAGAGTGTGTGTAGTGGAGAGGAAGCAGGAAAAACAAGGAAGTGAAGGGTAAGAAGAAAAAAACTTTGGTGGTGCAAGCGGTCGTTTTCATTCTTTACCCCGCCGCGGGTTAAACGTTACAAATCGGACCTGAGGCGCTGGAGATGGATAGACGAAGGAAAAACTTTTTCACGAAAATCTTTATTCACATGAAGACGGTACAGGGCATGTTGCTTAATTAGACGTGCAAAAAAATAATAATAATACCATTTTCAACTGGGATTTGGTCAGTTGTCGTTTCAGGTCTACTTGCAATTTGTTGGCTCCAGTTCCACGGCTAAGTGAATACTTGATCAATTGGATAAATGGGATCTACAAAGAAGGGCTATTCACCGTAGAGCAATTGATTAAACAAAGCTCACTGCCAAATAAAGCTGCTAGCAGCAGTACAAAATGAAACGAAAGATGAAGGATTCTCGGAAGACCAAAGACAATAGCAACTCCCTTTGAACGCAATTAAGCCAACAAACCAATAGTTCGAAACCTATTCAAAGACACGAAACAATATCTAGTCGTTGGTATTCTCGAATCATACTGACTTTTTGAAGTTGCAGCTTTTAGGCCTCCTCCTCAGCAGGCAATTCCTCCTCATAAGCTTCACCCTCGTCGTCAGAGACGGTAGCGTCTTGGTACTGCTGGTACTCGGAAACCAAATCGTTCATGTTGGATTCCGCTTCAGTAAACTCCCTGCAAATTCTTATCAGCACGTGACCTAACAAGTGGAAGTCACGGTTATGAGCAAACCTACATTTCGTCCATCCCTTCACCAGTGTACCAATGCAAGAAAGCCTTACGCCTGAACATGACGGTAAACTGGTCGCCAATACGCTTGAAAAGCTCCTGAATGCTGGTAGAGTTTCCAATGAAGGTAGAGCTCATTTTCAACCCCTTAGGAGGAATTGAGCACAGGGCAGTGAGAACGTTGTTGGGGATCCATTCGACAAAGTATGATGAATTCTTGTTCTGTACATTATGCATTTGGTCCTCAACCTCCTTCATGGAAACTTTTCCACGACTATTGGTTGGCAATAGTTAGCTTTAATTTGTGGTTGTTTGAATAGGGACAACACTCACAAGATAGCAGCACAGGTCAGGTAACGGCCGTTGCGGAAGTCGGACGCAGCCATCATGTTCTTCGGGTCGTACATTTGTTGCGTGAGTTCTGGAACGCTGACAGCACGGAAGGAGTGGGCGCCACGGGAGGTGAGGGGCGCAAATCCAACCATGAAGAAGTGGAGACGTGGGAAAGGCACCATGTTAACAGCCAATTTGCGGAGGTCAGAGTTAAGCTGCCCGGGGAATCGGAGAGAGGTTGAAACACCAGACATGACGGCAGAGACCAGATGGTTAAGGTCTCCGTAGGAAGGAGCTGAGAGTTTAAGAGTACGCATGCAGATATCGTACAGGGCTTCGTTATCAATACAGAAGGTCTCATCAGAGTTCTCGACTGTGTTCTACGGTTAGTGCTTGCCCAACTCAAGCAAATACTTCTGGTCCTTACCAAGCTGGTGTACCGACAAGGTGGCGTTGTATGGTTCAACAACGGTGTCTGAGACCTTAGGTGAAGGAACAACGGAGAAAGTGGCCATCATTCTGTCGGGGAACTCTTCACGGATCTTGGAGATCAAGAGCGTTCCCATACCAGCGCCAGTACCACCACCAAGCGAGTGAGTAATCTGGAAACCTTGCAGACAGTCGCAGCCTTCGGCCTCACGACGAACGACATCCAACACCTGGTCGACAAGTTCAGCACCCTCGGTATAATGGCCCTTTGCCCAGTTGTTACCAGCACCGGATTGTCCAAAGACGAAGTTATCCGGCCTGAAGAGGTTTCCGAAGGGACCGGATCGAACAGCGTCCATGGTACCCGGTTCCAAGTCGACCAACACAGCACGAGGAACGTATTTGTTGCCGGAAGCCTGGTTGCAAAATAGTGAGAAAGATGCAGCTGAAATTGAAAATGCGTTATCATACACCAACCTCATTGAAGTAGACATTCATACGCTCGAGCTGCAGGTCACTCGTTCCGTTGTAGCTGGTAAAAAAAATATATTAGAACACCATTGGTCATAATATCGAGAATTGGGAGCAAGTGGTAACTTACACACCCGACCCATCAAGTCCATGTTCTCCACTGATTGTTTGCCTACAATCAAAAAAGAAAATTCAAGTAAGAAACCTCTCTCATCAGGTGAAGCTCGATAAACCCAATATGAATTCATACCAGAAAGCGGCACCAATCTGGTTACCGCACTGACCAGTTTGCAAGTGAACGATTTCGCGCATTCTGATTCTGTGAAACGTTTCAGGAATTGTCAGTCATACAAGGATAACAGATAGCTGATTGTCAACGACTGGGATAGTGCTAGAGAACCCAAAACGCGTCTCCCGGAGGGGTAGACAAGGTAAACTTACGACTATAGAGGAAGGTGTAATTGATTCGTAAATCGGGTGAATAAACGTAAAATTGAGATTTATAGATAGAAGATAGTGTTGAGATGAAGGAAGAAGGAAGAAAGAGGAGAGGGGGAAGGAAAGGAAGGAAAGGGGGTTGTTGTTGTGTGTTGAGAATTTAACCTCTGCCAACACCACGCTGGAGAACTATCGCCAATCAGGGAAGGCGCAGGGTTCAACTAGCCGAACCGCGCACGGGACGCTTGGAGAGTTCTCCCCGCGCATGCATTGCTGACCGCCAAATCAATGGGGAAACAGATGGATGAACTTGCACAAATGGCGATGGTCACCTCAATCAATTGGCTAAGAAATATCCTGCAGGAACTTTCCGTTGTAGGATAGAGATAGAGTATAACAAGTTAATAGCAATGTTGGATGGATCGGGTTCGAGGACGCAACCAGGTGCTTGGGCTAACTTAAACATTAATATGAGATGACTACCTTTAGGCAGATGTCTTGAAATCCGGCACGATACTCGAATACAGGTACTAGCAAGCCATACATATCTCAATCTACTCGAGCATCGTATGGTGAAGTGATCAAAGCCCGAGATCTGTGCACGACTTTTCATGCACTGACTACCCCTGGTGAGAATAATAGCCCGGGTACTCCCACTGCACTGGCAAGCCTGAGGTGCCAACAGGACGTGGGAACTTATAGAAAACCTGAGGCTATGGAAGGATTTACACTATCTTAATTACTCGGGAAATTTTCTCTCAAAATCCTATGACTTTCTGAGTGATGGATTTCGTTGTCAAAGTCGCTCTATTGACTGTCTTTAGTTGCATTGTCCCCGGGTGTCGGTATTCTCAACAGGAGTACAGTACTGGTACCGTTGTTTACTCACAATTTTGTTTATTTACCTTATTTACCAGGGTTTAATGTGTTTTTATTCAAGGGTGGTTGCAGAATTTTTGTACTAGTGTTCGTGCATTGATATTAACAAGCATTAGACTAGCTCGCATACGCCGAACATCGGTACAATAAGTTAGTCGAGTGCTGTTGTGGTACTGTACTGTACAGTACCAGTGGACCTCAACAATTCCCAAAACGTCTTGTAAATATTACAATAACAGTAATATTATCGTACTTTATTGTGCATACTATTAACACCGCAACCCAAACCGCAACATTAATAAATAGTTTAGCACATGCGGGGTTTCTTAATGATGAGTTTATTATAATATAGAATTATAGAATTATCATACTTGTAGAAAAGCCGATTAGAATGGCTACTCGGCAGTTTAGCCCAGGGCCTGTGTCCGGACGGCCGAATTGAAGCCGCCCACTTAATACAGAAATCAATCAGTAGGCCAATCACGTAAAAGGATACCTATAGGCTGGAGAGTTTATTCAATTTGGTTGACCGTGATGAGTGGTTGGGCGTGATCCTACTGCCAACCGACGAGTGATTACGCATGTATACAGCATTCCAATAGTTCCACTGGGGCAGGGCAGAATGGTGCTTATCATAATAATATTATCATAGAGAATCCCCACCAAGATAAAAACAAATTTCTTGACCCGGCTCGCACCTGCAAAGCGTGATTAAACCCTAAAGTTCTTTTCCAATACTATACCAATGAGCATATGCCAAGCAGATCTCGCCGGATAGCTTGTTGCAACACAACCTCAGTTCTTCACTCTCAGCGTCCGCCACCACCAACCTCATCTTTCACAAATCTCGGAAATTTCAAAGACCTCAACATGTGTAGCATCAAATTTCTCCTTTGGACTCTCGTGCTTTTTAAACAAGCTTTCGCTGTATCTTGGGACGCGGATGCGGAGTCCGCTTGCATAATCAACCGGGGCTCACCGACCTATCCAAACCCCTCCGTACTTAATGGATATACCTACCAATTATTGACGAACCAGTTGACCCGCCCGAGAAACATTGTCTTTGACACCAATGGGAATGTTCTTGTTTCTGGCGATCCGGATGGGATCTTTGTTTTGAAAACTAGAGAGGCTGCGGACGGATGTGTTATCTATGACGGGAAAACTCTTCTCGAAAACTCCCCTGGACTGAAGTTGAATCATGGATTAGCTCTTTCTAAAGATGGGAGAACGCTGTAAGTATATTCTCTGACATATTTTTCTAGTGGAGAAAGGTTCGCAAGCTAAGTTTGGACGATTTCAACAAGGTTCGCAAGTTCCCCCGACGTTGTATATTCATGGAAATACGATCCTGTAAAAGCGATTATCGATAACTCTTCAAGAAGGAAAATTGTCACCGGAATGGACTCTGGCGGTCATATCACCCGCACACTCCTTACCAGCAATTTACATTCAGACGTCCTCCTAGTCTCCAGAGGTTCTGACGGAAATCTGGACATGGAAGCTAAGGACCTTTCCAAGGGAAAGTGCATGATCAAGGCGTTCAGTCTCTCAAAGACCAAAGAGCAAGACTTCACGACGCAGGGCAACCTGCTCGGATGGGGCCTCCGCAATTCCGTGGGGTTGGGGGAGGACAGTCACGGAGGCATCTGGGCTGTGGAGAATTCTGCCGACGACCTGATGCGGGAGGGAATTGACATTCACCAGAACAACCCGGCCGAGGAATTGAATTTTCTCGGAGACCTCAGCGAGACGGCTTTCAGTGAAGATTTTACTGCGCCAAATTATGGTATGCTCCTGCGATAAGATTGTTGAATGTGTTGGCCAATTTTTTTGTTGTACAGGGTATCCTTATTGCTTTGCCGCCTGGTATCCAAAGGACATCAAAGCCGCGACTTATGATATTAAAGTTGGCGACCAATTCGCTTTGGTCATGAACAATACCTTCACAGATTCGACCTGTCGCGACATGTTTCAGGCTCCCCGTCTGGGTTTCCAGGCACACATGGCGCCTCTGGATATCAAATTTCACCCCCAGACCGGACACGCCTGGATCTCGTTCCATGGGAGTTGGGATAGAGAAGTGCCGATCGGGTACACGGTCTCGGTGGTGGAGTTTGAAGGGGGGGGGCCAAAGGCGCCCAGGAACTCAAACAACGCTATAACAAACATCCTGTGGAATGGTAATATCACCGGCTGCCCGCAGAAGTGCTTTAGGTAAGTCGACATTTTCACAAAACACCTTCCACAGCCATTAATGAAAAATCCACAGGCCGGTCGGTATCGCCTTTGATAGACTGGGACGGACCTGGGTAACTTCCGATTCAACCGGCGAGATATTTATCATCACCCCGCCTCACTCGTCCTCGTCCGATTTGCCTCCGGCCAACCGCACATGGGACATAAGCTCTAACGTCAGTAAGAAGCGCTCGGCGGCTGTTTCCTTCGCCCATAGTGATGTTTCTCTCACCCGGATCACTATCAGAGTAGCGGTCACTTGTGTTCTATTGTTGGGAGTATGGGGCGCGCTGTTTTAATGACAATCCTGTAGAAAAAAAAAAAAATCAATACATCAAACCATCGATGGTGATATTAACATTTCTCTCCAAGTTCCATGAAGCATCCCGCACCGCAATGACGATGATCAGGAGAGGGGCACCCAGCTCTCCAATATATCACCCCAAAATACCAGTTAGTTAGCCACTTTACATACCCCTCCTCGCCGGAGCATTTAGACAATAAGTCTCCGAGTCGTCAAGGTAAGCTTCCCCACAGCGGGGATCGGGAAGGTTGCACTATCCGGTTACGGCTAGCGTGTACTTGTACTTGTACTAATACTCGAGTACTCGTACTTTGTACTGTACCTCCAATAACAAACACCAAGGCTGGGGCGCTTAACGCCCTCCTATCATACTACCGACTGCTGCGCCAAAGTCAAAAAGTCCATTCCCGACACTTACCGGCGCACATACGACCGCTCCTCTCAAAAACATTACTGGTGTCACTGGGGTATAACGGTGGCCGTCAGAGTAATTCTCCTGTTGTAAATGCTGCTATGATAGTAATGGTAATAAGTCAGCCGTATCGTCGCTGGCGGTATTATACCTCAGCGATGGACCGATTTGAGCGAGCACTATATTCTGCAAGTACCGGTACTTGCACAATGTCCCATCACTGCGCGAGAGCTAATGATAGAAAGATTGGCACAATATCCAGGGCATAACGAAGATTTCAGCAAAAGTGGTGTGTGGTGTGCGTAGAGGGGGGGATACAGCACTGAGAAACTCTACAAGTACTGATAAGTAACCCCCTTTTGTCTTAGTCAACTTTACAGAAATATAATTGATAAACCGGGTGCCTGGGCTCCGATTTACTGTAATACCGTACATCTATCGAAGGGATGGATGACTCTCTTTCCGGGCTCCTGCTGAGAAATAGAAGGGCTCACGTTTTCGGACGGGCTTGTCTGCGGCATATCATATCATATGATACAATTAACTTTTGACCAATATCGACATCAACGCGCACCCCTCCTACTCCTTACTTTGTATGATACTCGAGTATCCTCACAAGTATTCATGCTTGTGTCAATCTTTCCATCCCTGGACCTTGTACTGTATTCACAAGTAGTGAAAGTCAAGTGCTTATTGACCTTTTGCTCGGGCTTTTACCTATTTACCTACTACGAGTACGGTAGTGGTACACCCTCATTCGATAATCTAGAGAAACTCCTCGACGCACGCATTTACGGTAGGGAAAAAACACGGTGAAGCGCAGAGTGGAAGGAAGGGGGAAAGGAATGTCAGCCGCACGTTTCCAGCAATTTTCATAAGTTACCTGAGTTGAATTGAATGAATGAATGAATGACTGAGGTCATACTTTCCTGCGGACGGCTTAGTGCGATAGGAAGGAAGGAAACAAAAAAAAGAAAAGAAGAAGAAAAAAAAAAGAAACAAGAGGTACAAGTACAGTAATGATATACTATATCATATTATTCAGGAGTGTGATTTTGTGAGGGCGGAAGAGGAAGTAGAAAGGAAAGTACCGACAGTTTTACCCCATCCACCCCCCCTGGTGTCCATTTGTGCCACGATAATCAAGACATCGGGAAGGGAAGGAAAGGTACTTGTACTGTAAAGGGTGAAAAAAAAGAAAAAGGAAAAGAAAAGGCATAATAAAACAAATAGCCTACCATCCGCCCTTTCGGACGCTCTGCGTTTCGTCTTCCTTATTTCCTGTTCGTCTGGCCTGTGTGCTTTGTTTGATACGTTCGTTCCCGTCAAAGCTCTGAATTTGAGCTTGTATTTATTATTATTATTTTGCTATTATTGCTATCACACTCTCTTTTTACCTATCACGCACACTCCCTTTCTTTTAGTTTTTAATACTCGGAGTCCCCCCCCTCCGTAACGTTGAATTGTGGCCACACTCCTTTGCAGATAACAATAAGGTTACCCCCACCATTTTAAAAAAAGATAAAAAAGAACAACTCTCTTCGCGGGTTTAAATTGCGACCTCCATCTTCAACCACCAAACATTATCCCAGAGAAAAAGATGTCAAAGCTCAACGTTTCCCCACAGTCATTAGCATATCTCCTCTTCATCCTCCCCACCTTCACAAGCGCACTCATCACCCGGCAACCCGACGATGTAGACGAAGACAAGCAGGGCCAGGTCGTCGTATCGACCGACGGTTCAGCACCTCCTCCTCCCCCCCCTCCCCCTCCTCCTCCCCCACCGATGGGACCAAAAACCATAGTCCCAGGCTTGGACGACGGCTCGACCATAGCCTGCATCGTTGGCGGCATCTCCCTCATAGTGGTGATTCCTATGTTCGTTTATATCTGGCGTAGGCGGAGACGTCTGCGGCGAGCGAGGGCGCCTCCCCGTAGTCTGGATAAGGTCGCGTTGGTCGACAGGAGGGGGGGATCTATCGACGAGCAGGAATTGCAACCACCGTCGCCGCTGGATAAACTCGAGAGGACGGGGACCAACGTCAGTTTTGCTTCGGAGGTTACCATTATGGATCAGGTCGCAAAGCCGCAGCCGGTGTTCCACGCTATGTGAAGGAAGGGTCGTGGAGTGTGAGGATGGGTAGATATGAATTAATTGGGATATGGATACTGCGAAACGGTGTAGGGATGGATGGATGGACAAATGGAGGTGGGGCGATTGGAGTTTGGAGCTACGCATTCCTTGAAAATTTCTGTATTTATTTCGCGTTCATCCCCAATGTTTATTCCTTGAGGATGCTATCAGCTTGTGAGAAGTATCATTATCGGACCGGGCCACGGGATGACCTGAACAGACATTTTTTTTTTTTTTTTTTCCCACTCATCCACTCGTTCTCCCAGACCATCCCATCCCCCTACAACTCGGTAGACTACAAGTAGAACGCGTAACACGACTATCCAAAGGAGAAATCCAGGAAATGAAATGTACTTATGTAACAAGACATGTCTCACAACAAATCATTCCATCCATTCCATTCCACATTCCCAGAACAGAACAACACCACCACCACTACAGTGCGATAACGATAATAGTTCTACTTTGTTATGATGTGATACGATAATGCGATAACTCCACCACCCACACCCCTTCACAAAGAATCTCTATTTTTATTTTTACTTGTAGAGTATTTTCCCTAAAACTTTACTTGACCAAATCCAGTTAGGTAAAAAAAACCTTAATCTTACTTCAGTTTCAAGGCCGCCGATCATTTCATGCGTATTACTTGTATACCTCTAGTTGAAGATCCTATTGTACCAAGGAAATCCGTCCGTCACACAGAGCTTACCATACCAACGACCGAGATGCGGCGACGGCGGTCCTCGGGAAGGGAAGGGCAAGGGAAGGGAGCGCACGCGACGGTGACAGTCACGGAGATATATGCGGTACCGTAGGGTACTGTACTAGTACTGTGCGAACACTTTAGTGACATCAGAGGTACGGTAGTACAATACATGCCGGTACCTACGGTACGGTATTCCCTCGTGCCAACGGCTGTATATAGAGCTCGAGGCGCTTACGACGGACTGGTTTTCTAAAGTTCTCTCACTTTCACTCCTGCGGAGGCGATTCTATACGATACTATAACGGGGGATGTTCCCGGTTCGTTCGTCGTGTGCGTGGTGAATAAAATGTTTGTCTATGGATCCCCCACCTGGCTGCTAAAGTGTGATTTTGTCACTATTCCAGTGTGGGTTTGTATAAGTAGTCATTGCGGTCAACGGGAGATGAGAACTATACACGAGTATGTATCGGCACCACAAGTCAAGTGAAGATTCAAGAAGTGTCCGCTTTGACAGATCTCCCTCTCTCCAAGTGAGTTATCCAGTATGATAATATGATACCATAAATAGCGAGGGGCAGTAAGAAGTGGATGGAGGGGGGGGGACACAAGATCGGCATACTATGCGAAACTTCAGGCGCGCTACACACACACACACACACATGTCAAGCGCTTTCACTTCCCTTCACATTGCCCGTTCATATATATTATACAGCAAGAGACGCAGCCAGGACTACGTTTGCTGGTCTACTCCCGTTGATTTCGCATTACTGGTCAACACGAGTGACGGCAGGTGACGTCAACCTGTGAAGGGAAAGTGAAAGTTACACACTTGAGCAGTGCGCCTTTTTTCTATATATGATACTTGCGCACAATTCCGTCCTCACCAGCTACCATAGCCGCGTCCCGCGAGGTATGGTATATAGACAGAACTTCTCGCTGCGGTGAGGCGAGAGAATGGAAGGGCCGGGGGTACGTTCAAGCCCGGCAATGCGGATTCTGGGTGGGTAGCTTATGCTTTATGGGAGGGAGGGGATCTGGCACTTTTTGTAGATTATTTGGAATTACAGGATTCACTTAAAGCAAGAAAACATATTGCGCGCGCGCGGGTGTGTGGGTGATTAGGTAGACGTCTGTTGGAAATAGCAAAGGGCACTTTTTTGGAATTCTCGAGTGGTTTTTACAAATCGTGGTATCATAGTAGATAGACTATGGTACACGGTCGTTCTTACTCCAGTTGACAGAATCTCATACTATACTCGGACGGGGGCGTAATCGTAATCGCTCCTACAGTACAGTATCATTCATAGTCCACGCTTTGCACAGCCAACGTAAACTGTCACCCGCCCTCCGGAGGTATCATACTAAAGCACAGTACAGCACCGCACGGAGTGTGTATGTATGATAAAAAAGGGGAGACAACGTCAGGCAAGTGGCGTGCGACGCACATATACACGCACAGGTTATAATAAATCGGCAGTTTATTTTCCGGGAGCGGTTACTTTTTGGCAAGAAGAAGAAAGAAAGAAACAAGAATCTGTCCGTCCATGGCGCGTGCACGTCTATTTAATCGCGGGGATGGCCATGCTGATTCGTATCATAAGTATTGTGGATGCGAGATATAGTAGGTAGGGTTGGGTATATGTACCAATTCAGCCGGGAGGCACGAGATCCCACATCAGCGAGAATGCAAGCATGTAACGTAAGGGATCAAGCGATTGATTGATTGCGTCTTAATATAGATCCGGGTGGAGAAGGGAGATTCTATCATACATCGTTATGTAGCACTTTGCCCTGTCAATCGCGCGTAGCCCGATCTTTGTTTCTTTCTTTCTTTCTTTCTTGTATGTAGTACTGCGGAGGAAGGAGGGGGGGGGGGGGAATGGGTATTTATCCAAAGTCTGAGCTCGACGAATGGAAAACTCTACTCGCACTTTGTACAGAGACTACTTACGCCCTCAACCTGTCTTGTAATCTTGTAATATGCAATCGCAATTCATAGTTCAGCACAAGAAGTCTGATTTCCCGATCTCCGCCAAAAAGCTCACAACCCCCCCCCCTCCACGGCCTCTGTGCTCGAGTACTGTACTGCACTGTACTGTATAGACTACCATGCAGCCAGTATCCACAAGTCCAAACATCCAACTCACTTAGCATGGAAATGTAAAACAACAGTCAGGCAAGAAAGGAAGAAAAGCTCGGCGAAATTCCACACCCCATCAGGTTAATAAGATGGCATTCATTGAAAAAGCACAATGCTTTTCATGAGAAACTTTCAGCGAGGGATCTAATTCATGAATCTGTCACAAAGCTCTGGAAGCGTTGCGTTGGAAAGTCCGGAATAGGTTGCTTCGTGAGAGGGATGTATATGGTGGTAGTATCGTAGGCTGGAGAGAGAGAGTATGATACTTGTGCCAAGGACGGTGCGGATGCTACGTACCGACATTTTCCACTTTTCGATTCCACCCCTCCCTCCCCACAGTCGTTCACCAGCTCAACTGTTATCATGTAGCAATACCCCCCCCCCTCTGGTTCTGCCGGAGGTATTTTCAGGGCGGTTAATCAACATTACTTGCACGATTCAAGTAAGTTCTCCGTGGCGCAATTGGTTAGCGCGTTCGACTGTTAATCGAGAGGTTGGAAGTTCAAGCCTTCCCGGGGAAGCTTTTTTTTTTTTCTCAAAATTTTTTTTCCCTCAACCCTTCTTGAACAAAAATACCATAATAATATTATTATACATGGCATTAATTAAAAATAAATCACTTGTTATCCAAGAATGGCTCGGCGAGTTGCTTAGTCTGATATTTCGTACTCCGGGCGAACTGCCGGTCAACTATCATACAAGTTATCACAAACTCGACAACCACCCTAGAAATCACCGCCGGCACCAGATGCAGTACGGTACGGTACGAGCGCCCTCAGAAAACCGATACCCGGGCAAAGGAGCGAGTCCCGCATCATACCCACCTACCCGCCTACATCCTACTCCATGTGCGATCCAACCATCGGAACACTCACACCCCTCCACAGCCGATTCCATGATCCCAGCCGGTGAGGGCGATACGCTGGTGGCCATCTTCACAAGTTGGGACCAACCATTATATATAGCCTCCTCTTGGTGCCTGACCCATTGGACTCCTAAATTTGGGACTGACTAGGAAGGGGACGCTGGACCAGCACTTCGCAACACTAGTTTTGTGGGTCACGAGTGATGGGGTGTGATTTGTGGTTTATGGAGGGTGGCCTGTTTGCCTGGTTTGTTTGGGCTATTTGCGTTTGGGCTTTCCCAGGGGGCAGTGGGGGATGCAAAGTGCAGATGCCGAAGGAGAAAGAGAGAACGAGAGAGAGAGAGAGAGAGATGGGTCGGGGTGATACGGTGTTATATATTTGGATAACCGCCTCACACAAACATGGCACAGCATAGTACGCCATCAACCCATTGATCATCCTGTGTGAGAACAACCTACTCCACCCACTCGGGATCCTCCCGCCTCCTCCAACACGCCACAAATTTCCTTCCGCCATTCCTCTCAACCTTCTTCCCCTCCTCGGTATCGGTCCTCATCACAGCAACGCACACATCACCATCAACCTCCTCCCCAGTCAACCTCTCAAACAACGGGTGCTCATCGAAATGCTTCGCCATCCAGTGATGCAAATCCTCCACATCGGTGATGGTGTACAAGACACCAGCAGGCGCGAGCACGTAGGCATACTCGCTCGCCAGCGTAGGCCTAGCAACACGTGCGTCAACCACATGAACCCTGCAAGCGGGAAGGAAAGAAGGAAGGGAGGGGGGGAGCACATACGATACAATCCTAGCCTTGTGCTTCCTAGCTTTAAAGTGGGGATCGGGAAAGCACAAGAACACCTTCTGCAACTGGGACCTCTCGAAAAAATTGGGCAGAAACTTCATCGCGTTCGCCCTGATCACGCCCACGTCCGCGTACGCTTCCCCGCCGGCTAGGCGTCGCAGCGCGCGGATCCGCTCGTCGACGTACTCCGTCACTTGCGTCCTTATCTCCATGCCCAGCATGCGCACGCCCGGGAGCACCTTTGGGAGGGATATTATCAGGCCGCCGAAGCCGCAGCCGATGTCCGCTACTTCTACCCTTTTCTCTTCGGGGGTGGTGGTGGAGGTGGAAGTGGGGGAGGAGAAGTGCTTGCTCCAGTCCATGTCAGCGGGGCATGGAGGGTACACCAATTGGTGGTCCGAGAACGGGTTTGCGTGCGCGCGCTGTCGGTAGTGTTTCTTCTGCGGGAGGCCCTGGCGTGTTGGATCCGAGCGATATGCAGACCGGTGGCCCGTGCGTTCGCCGTTGGATGGCTTTTGACGCTTTGCTGGGGGGGAGGTGGAGGTTGAGGTTGTTGGCGGGGTTGACATTTTGTGTCCTGGTTTTCTGGCTTTTTTCTCTCGGATTGGCGGTGGTGATGGAGGTCTTTTTTGCTTGCAAGGTGGAAGGAAAGATTGTGCGTGACCTTGACTATCATTGAGGCTTAAAATTAAGAAATTCTTCAACGGCTTGGCTGGCACGTGACAGGGCGGGGGGTTGCGATTGGGATACCGGTATGGCAGACAATTGAGACAACGGTGAGATACAACACGATACTGGCGCGCACAAGACCACAAAAGACGTCCGAGAGCAGTACCGGTAGGCAAAGAACGTTAGATGCGGTAAGTTATCCGTCGTCATTACTTAACTTCACCAGTTGTCCACGATGCTAATGCCAACTTGCCCCTACACACTCACTAACTCCCCCTTTTGCAGGGTAACATGACTTGACTTGATATGATAGCCAAGGGGCAGTGGTGGTGATGGGTATTTTGGTATATACAACTCACGACGGAAAAAAAGAAAAGTTAAAAAAAAAGACAAATTCCAAGGGAATATCATGATTCCGAAGAGGTGTGTGTGTGGAAAGCGACCGCTGCAATTGCCATAGCGATAAAAAAAAACAAGGCCACAAGCTCCAAATGAAAGGAAAAAAGTCGAGTACGCCATCAATCATCGAAGGGGGGGCAATAAAAAGAGAGGAATGGAACACACGGCTGAATATCTCCCGTGTTATGGGAGTGGAGGAAAGGGAGAAGAGACAGCTAAAAAAGAAAAAAGGTAGAGATAAAACACAATGCAAAAATTGAACATGAAAAAACCCAGAACCAGAACAAATAATCCCTTTCCACCATGCACATTTCCGAAAAAGACACCCACTTCCTTTGCACCGGTTTCCATCCACACTTACTCCATACCCGCTATTCCACACAAAGTCCCGTAAATTACCACACTGCCAATGATAGCTACGAAGGGTCATCGCCGTTGAAAAAAAGAAGGCAGCAAGACACACGGAAAAAGCAAATAGAAAGGGGGGGGAAGGGAAAAGAGAAGAAAAAAAAGAGCAGGAAAAAAGAAAGAAAAAATGAGCAGAGAAAAAAATAAAAATATGATTTGAAAATAAACAGAAAAAAAAAAAAAAAAGCATCACAAACAAACGCCGAGATTGATTCCTTTTTTCCTGTTCTGCTCTTCAATCTTCCCCCCTACCCTCCCCCCCAAATTTACCGAAACTCAACAGCCCCGAAACACCTGTCCTGGACATGTTTCAATTCAAGCTTTTGAAACTTCTCACTTTTGGCGTGGAAATATATCCCCGATACGCTTCCCGTGACCTGATTGAAGCATATGTAGTAGAACCCCTCGAAGCTCGCCCCCGTGATTTGCTTCACCCTGTGGTCGGGAACTAGAAAATATTCCTTCCAGCGCATGAAAATGTGCTCCCGTTGCTCGAAGCCCCTGTAGTTGAAGTCGGCACGCTTGGCTTTGCTCGCCAACGGACGATATGCCGGAAATCGTGCCCAGTGTTGGTAATCGTTCTTCTCACTGGACCCCCATTCCGGCCGGCGGGTTTGGAACGTATACTTGTCTCCAATCATCTCGCCCTCAAAGTAGGTCGTCAAGGTGGGGTGGTCCTCTGTCAGGCCTTTTTTTTTGATTCGCTGACATGTCAGCGATTGCTATTGCACAACGAGGATGCAGGCAGGGCACGGGAAAAAGGGTCGGGAAAGAGAAGAGCGATAGAAACTATCTTCAATTGGACTGCAGCGAAGAGCTGCATGGTGCAGGGAAAGACAGGCATAGAAGGGGAAGGGTAGGGGGGGAAAAATTGAAAAAGCAACCTGAAAAGCCTAGAGCGAAATCGCCCCAGATTTTTCACAAGCCCGAGGGAAGTGTAAAAATAAACAGAGGATCAGGAGGTAAGATCGGACAAACCTTGGATGCGAAGATAACCGCAGAGGAAAGACTCGGCCATATCGACATGCTTAAGCTCGACATGGACCTCGTAGGTAGATCTATCAGAGGTTTGTTTGCCAGAAAATTTACTGCCCGAGCGAAGGAAAGAACAAGGCGAAGATGGTAACAACTGCCGAGTGCGCGCCACAGATGCTAAAGTCAGCGACCAGCAACCAATATAAAACCTTCACTCACCCAAAAGGGCAGTTAAAGAAAGTAGAGGAAATTGGAAAAGGTGCGATGTTTTGTTTTGTTTTTTGATAGAATAAACACCTCCCCATCTCAGGCGAGAAGACGGCCCTAAAGGACACACAAACAAGACGACAACGAAGTTGTGATGTAGATAAAATAAAAAAAAAGCCACATACCCGTTTTGAAGAAAACTCGTGAAAGAGCGACGGTGTGAAGGGGGATTCGGGGGTGATGGGAAGTCCATGGGACGCAGCGGCCTGCGGATGATCCATGTGCTTTCGCTCAAGAGAGGGTGAAGGTTCGGACTGTAGGTCCCTCTCCATATCTCCCTGTTGTTTCGTTACCACGGTGGTCGTAGTTGCGGTGGTGGTAGTAGCGGAAGTGGTGATCGCTTCGTCGTCGGACATGCTGGCGGGGGAGAGTTGAGGTTGGGACATGATATCTTGCTGGTGAGAAGTAGCGGCGGTGGGCTCTTGTCGCCAATTTTGAGCGGAGATAGCAGAAGTCGAGCGGGAGACAGCTAGGCTCTCTTCAGGTGGACAGGCGAGCTGTAGGCGGGAAGGACGAGTGAGCTCATTGATGCTTTCAGGAATGGTCGTGAGGGTCTCATTGGGCGTCGGCATGATTGCTGTTTTAATTTACTAGGAGGTTCTTATTTTTATTTTCTTCTTCCTTGTATGTGAGAGCCCGATATTATAGGTAAAGTTGGTGAGGGGAGGTGGTTCGTGCTGGTGTTGAGGGAAGAGGGGGTTGAATTCTAGGCAATAGTATTATAGAAGTGGTGGTGGGCTATGAGCAGACGATGAGGAAAGTTGTGCCAGGAGAACTTCTCTTCCAGACACAGGAGGGGGAGGAGAATACCGTTGAATGGGATTTGGCGGAGCAAGTGGTGAAAAAAAAAATTTGAAAGAAAAAGGAGGAAGGAGGATGCAGTAGGATTAGAAGTTGATTAGGGGAGAAGGAATATTTTTTTGCCGAGAGATTGAAGAGTTGTGCGGATGATCTGGAGAGACGATAGTTCTGGGTCGGCACGGTAGATGCTGGATGCTGTCCAAGTTAGGTGGATGTAGGAAGCTGAGGGAAGAAGGGAAGGAGGAAGGGAGGGAGGGAGGGATGGGCGGGCGGATGGCGAGTGACAAACCCGCCTATTGCGCCAAGATATTGTGGGGTGGTGGTGGTGGTGGGAATACTCGTACAGTAGAAAGCCAGGTCCGATCAGGAAGGGGGAGGGGATAGCAGAAAAAAAGGTTGATAATAAACCTATGCAACAGTGAGTATATATACTCGTAGAGGGGAGAAATGGAAACAATCGAATAGTGGCCCGAGATAGAGAGGGAGAAAGAGATACCGGTAGAGAGCAAAAACACTTCAGCCATAATAATAACAAATTTACCCTCCACATGAGAAAGAGCCGGAATCCCGAAACGCAGGGGCGAACTTCCCCATAATATCATATTCTACAACTGTACAGTACTCTATCTCCACCATAATATCTTGGTATAATGATATATCAAGCTCAGATGATACCGTCTGCTGCACTGTATAATGAACAGCCCAACCCCAGCACCCCAGTTCAGGTCAAGTCAATTCAACTCCCAATTCCCAATTCCCAGCAAAAAAAAAAAAAAAAAAAAAAGTTGGCGGACCACCGAACGACTCGTGCGACACCCCTTCTATCCGTCAAAACAACGGCTGCCCACCTTACCATGCATGCTGGCTATCATAGGGCACGTCCACCTCACCCCATCAGAGCAAAGGTAACCCTATCTCCGAAAACCCCATCATCATCATCACCACAATCACCATCACCATCCTTAGCCCGAGGACCTCCCTTTGAATAGAACACATATATAATATACACACGAGATATAGAAGAAAAGAGAAAATCACAATCGGGTTTCCTCTTACCCCCTCCTCCTCTCTAGAACCCAATAAATTCAATGGATTCGGTTACGTTATTACGGTACTCGAGTAACTGAATAAAATACTCGTACAGTATTCACACCCCGAGACCAGACTGGAAGAGAACGTCGCACAAGTTATGCCACGGCACGAAGTGCGACCCCCCAACATGCATAATCTGCAAACGGCTATTATCCTGCCCAATGCAACGTACCGGTACTGCACTGTGAGCGAAATACCCGAGGACGCCAAGCACACAGTAAGTATGGCACCTGTTGCGAGTGATTTGATGTGAAGAGCTCCCGGGAGCACTGAAGCTTGTAAGCTCCGGAGATACCCATCCCCGGATTATCATACCCTATTTTCCCCGGTTTTCCCCACCATTCCTCCTCCTGACGTATCATACTTGTGTGGAGGGATGTGGCGTTGCTACGTAACTATGATAACCAGTAAATCGATGTATTGCGCTACTCGTACACTACCGGTGTTTGAGACCCTTGCAAGAAACGTGCCAAATTTGCGCGCAATTCTGGGGAAACCTTGCATTTATCGTGAGGCTACTGTGTTGAAACTTGTCCTGGTTTTGCCTCTCTGTCCGGGCCGTAGTGGCCACGCCGGTATCATGCGGTGGGATGCGACGCTGTGGGCGGAAGGCCAAGCTAAGGCGATACCAGAGAAAATGAAGCCAAGTTGTTATCAGGAGTGCGGTGTTCGGTACGAGTGGGTGGGATTATGGTGTGGGAGCTACGCGGCTTCTTTGTAAGGCTCTCCATGTATCATTATGTGATATTAGGTACAAGATCGTGGTAAGCCCCTCCGCTATCTAGACTACCGACAATCAAAGACCCCAACAACCTAATGATGCTTAACCACCCCCGCAGCATTAGCCTGTTCAATAATCCTCTTCTTGTAGGCCTTGATATCCCCCGGAAAGCTCTCCACACTCCCATTATCGCACACCCACAAGTGCGTGCACACGTTAGCGAGCATAGTGACATCGTGCGAGACCATGAGAACGCCTCCATGGAAATTCCTCAGCGCGTTGGAGAGCGCGTCCATGGCTTCCACGTCCAAGTGGTTGGAAGGCTCGTCGAGGACGAGGATGTGTGGGTTCGTCAGAGAGAGGCAGGCGAATGCCACACGGGACTTTTGACCTCCGGAGAGGAGGGCCATCTTTTGGAGGCCTGTTGTCCCGGTTATGCCGAAGGCGCCGAGGTGGCGGCGGTATTCTTCGTCGGTTCTGCCTGGGAACATTTTTGCGCAGAAGGCTACTGCGCTGGAGTTCAGGTCGAGGGCATCGACGTGGTGCTGGGCGAAGAAACCGATTCGGAGCCGGGGGTTTTGGGTGATACTAAGGGTATCGTTAGGGCTTCTCCTCCTGCGCAAAATTGGGGTGGATATGAGCCCTACAGCCCGCTTGATGGGGAAAGTTGCCCAATGAGCAGTTTCAAAACAGTTGTTTTACCGGCACCCTACATTTAGGTCAGTTTATCTCTGCCACCGCACATTGATTTCCAAGCACTCACGTTAGGCCCCACAATACCAATCCGCGAATCTAACTGGACATCCAGGTCCACCTTCTCGACAATTGGCTTCCCAGGTGTATACGAAAACGATACATTCTGCATCTGAATGATAGGGGGGCTCAACTTCTCCACGTCCGGGAACTTGAACACAACACTATACTCGTCCTCGGGGGCCTCCAAAACCGGCAGTTTTTCCAACTTCTTAATCCTACTCTGGGCTTCGCTACTCTTGGCAGCATTATACCGGAACTTGTCGATAAAGGTCTGCAGATGCTTCCGATACGCCATCTGGTTCTCGTACTCCCTCTTTGCCGTCTTCCGTCGCTCTTCCTTGGTAGCATAGAATGAGTCGAAGTTACCGCCCTTGTAGTAATCGAGACGCTCAGAGTGTTGATGGATGATATCAGTCGCAACCTCGTTCAGGAAAGCCCTGTCGTGAGACACGACCAGGATCGTGGAGGGATAATCCTGCAGATATTCGGACAAGAAAGTGATTGACGGAACATCCAACATGTTCGACGGTTCATCCAGAAGCAGAAGATCCGGCTTACAGAAGAGGGCACGAGCCAACGCCAACCTCATCCTCCAACCTCCGGAGAAGGTTCTGGTAGGGTCCTGCTGTCGTTCCGCCGAAAACCCTAACCCTGCCAAAATGGACGCAGCCCTTGGCTCCGCCTTATCGGATTCAATCTCGGCGAGCTTGGCGTGGACTTCTGACAGTAGCGAGTCCAGTTCGTCACGCTCTTGGTTCGGGAATCCCTGACTTGCGGTGACGGTGATCGGGTCGGGCTTGCTCTCGAGTATTTTGAGTTCCTTTGAGATACGGTCTTGTTCTGCGAGAAGGTGTTTCCGCCACACGTCGGCGTCGAGCACGGCTTGTAGTGCCGGAGTGTCATCACCCATGATCTTTCGAAGAAAACAAGAAAAAAAAGGAAGTAAAAAAGTCAATATACCAAACCCCTGAAGCATAACTCTTGATACGAACTGACCTCTTGCTCTACGTGTAAAATGGTTATATGTGTAGGGACAGCCACTTCACGTCTCGACAGCGCTCTAAGCAACGTAGATTTACCAATACCGTTCTGCCCAACAAGGCCATATCGCCTCCCATAAGCCAAAGTAAGTGTAGTATCTGACAAAATCCTCTTCCCACCAATTTGCACGTCCACATTATCAATCTTGATGTCCTTGCTCTTGCCCTGCGAGCTCTGCCCGAGCTGAAGCGGATTGACAGCCATGTAGAAGTCATCGTAAGACTGTTGTTCATCTGTAGCAATTAACTTTGATGCCTCATAAGTCACATTCTTCATCACTTTCTTATCCTGCTTCGCCTTGATCTTTCGCTCTGCTTTCTCGAGCTTCTTCTTGTCGACCTTACTCTCAACTTTCCTTGTTCCCACTGCATCGATGTCGACACCACCGCCTACTAAACCCATTGTAGAGGAGATGTTCTTCTGGGAGGCCATGTGGATTGTTTGATCAAGCTTTTTTGCTCGGCCAGAAAAAGCTCTTCGGTTCTCGCCGTGGGCAGCATTGAGCTGAGCGACAAGCTTATCTATTAAACCTGTGACAGAAGCCTCAGAAACTGATGGTGGCGCGGCGTCAAGGAGTATGGAGGTGACAGCGCTGATGGCTTCAGCGAATTCGATATCCGCCTCGGGAGAAGTGGACGTAGAGGCATGGGTGAGAAATCCAACAGAGTAGTCAGTGATAGTTGGGTCGATGGACGGAAGGACAGCAGTAATTTCTGCCTCCATTTCTGCGGCAGAGAAGTGTAGGATCGGAGGAGTAGTTTGGTGGGGTTTTGGCGGGGGAGGGGGTTGGTATTGAGGGGCGGGGGGCGGTGTGAGCGGTTCGTTATCGATAAAAGCCAAACCCTGGATCACGTGATAGGTATAATTTCCAGCCTGAGGACACCACAGGGTACCAGCCATTTACACGATAATATTGGCAGTGGCAGGGACCGGCGAAACCAACACCGGTAGTAGTTGATGCTCCTTTTAAGAATCTCAGCCGGGCCGATTGGGACTCTGGCACTTCGCGATTCGTAAGTGACAGCTCGGAAGGTGCTCCAAGCCATTCTCAACCTGGTGCTCCCCCTTTTTATTCCCCAATCCAAATGCATGCCTTGCCAGATATAAAACAAATCTCTAAGCAACTCCACTCCTTCCATATTATGCGGTCAAAAGAAAAGGGAATAAATCACTACACAATCTGTAAAAATACAACACTCCTAGTAACTCCGGGCCCAGGTTGAATTATGTATCCAGGTTTTGCACTTTTCTTCGAATTAATCATTCAAACCTCGCATGCCCTCTACCTTCAAGGCTTACAATACCCAATGCCTCCCCGGTGCTTCCTAGCCACTCCTTAGCTCCCCCAAAAACCATTTTAGCCATCCCCGCCCCCGTTCCCCTCCTCTTACTAGCAGAACCACCACCCATCGTGGTGGAAGTGCTGGGCAGTACATTCTCTCCAGCACTCAAGGACACAAACAGAGAGAAGGGCACAAGCCACACGCAGATACCAAAGAAAGCACTAATCTCCGTGAACGTAGGGAAACGGCTGGGGAAACTAGGGTCAGCGGATGACGAGTAGTCGTAAAGGTTTCTGCCCAGGCCATTCGGGTGTTGATTGAAGGGATGATCCGATGGTAGGGCTGGGTTTGAGAAATGATTGAACCAAAGGAAATGATTTCCAATCACAAGACCTGTGAACTGTTAGTTGTATGGTAGGCAAGGGGTAGGCAAGGGATAATACAGCAAGATAGGATGAAGACACCATCCGTAAGTTTGACTACAAGCAAAAAAGGAGGCGTTAGATTCCAGTAGCCAACTACGAACATATGGTTAGCGATACTATACATACCCATCGGGAATGTCCTGGTAACATTCATCAAGTACACGCCGTGACTGGCTGCAGAAAAGAGCGTCAACATGATGGGGAATCCATCGAATATAATCAATAGAATATGAGCTGCTATTATAGCTTGAATAAGCCGTATTAATATCTTTTGTGAGATGACAGTGTGTTCCTCTACGAGCTCCGAGAGATAGTAGAGCCCTGAAGCTGGTGTGAAGGTCAGTACGGATACCGGTATTGCGAATAACGAGTGGCGGAGATGATTACCGATAGCCAGCGTCAGGAACGAAAAACCAAATATAACACCGGTGTAGCCCAGTAACGGAAGAATCCACATGCTGATCGAAGCTTAGGAATAATGATGGTTGCGAGTGTCGAACGGATAGCCCAAGCGGGTGATGAGCGGGGGAGATTCCAAGAGTCTGTGCAAACTGGTCGATTAGACAGGATTTGGGGGAGATGTGTGTCAGAGATGAAGTGAACAGCTGGCCCGTGCGAGTACTAGTATGGGTGAGAAGCTTGGATTTGAGCCTCTGTTCATGATAGCGGAGGGAGGCGGGCTATGGTGTTAGATGAGTGGCGACCGGCACTTGAAATCTTCGAGGGAAGCTTGGCGATAGGCAGGTACTGGTACGGTGCAACACAAGCGAAGCAGTGTTGGCGATCAAAATGGATGAGGCTTAAAAAAGAAGATTCAACGTTAGAAGATTCAACGTTATCCAGATCACAACAGATACCGGCACGGTACGAGTACTGTATTACCGTATACAGTACCTTGCACTGAGAAAGCACCAGACCATTGATACCTCACAATATCACAACTAGCATATCCGTCCCCCATGGACCTTTCCATAACGAATTTGTCTTTGCCAGGCCGCTCCCTGATCAAATCTGGGGGAAATTTGTGAGACGCACTCATCTCCCACCTACCAGCAACAGACACCCGTGCATAAACCTAGCGGTGCCCCAGGCACATCGGTCCTGATGTGACTGGCATGTCCCCTCATCCCCTTCCCCCTTCCAAACCTTCCCGCCCGCCCACAAAACCATGCTTGAAGATATACCATTTCAGCCGGATCTATGAACACGCGGATGCCATGTTTACACATATTATCATACGTTCCCACAGCTTCCACACACCCACCATAAATATGACCACCACCACCGTTTTATCATATATTAGTCTGTAGCCTGTTAAATTTCCGCGCGTTGACAATTTGCTTCTTCGTCCTTTGCCCTCGGACTGGGAGTCCCTATTTTCCAATAATTCGTTAGCTGAACCTTTCACCGCTCCCAGAAGCCAAAATACCCATACCTGAGCGTGCCGTTTCCCTCTATACGTCCCAATACCCTTCAACCGTATCACATTATCCGCTATCTTCCTCCTTAATTCCGTGTCTATAACCATTTTCGTCATTTCTGATGTTATCGCCGTGACCTTCGGTTGCGTCAATTGGGATATTCTGGCAGTTTTGTGAATCGAGAACTTTGCGCAGATTCGGTCGGCAACGTTGTGGCCGATGCCAAAAAATGATCTCAGAGCTTTCTATCAAATGTTAGCAACAAGGCCAAACTGAAGGTAGGGGAAAGGCACAAACATGAACAAGTTGGTTCTCAGCAATCTGGACTCCGTAAAGATTCACCATGATGTCGGTTCAATCGGAGGAAACTGTTCGTAGTTAGCTTGATCTTTAGTAGAGCAGATCCCAAAAGTGCCATCTGCGGGAACCCAACGGTTACCCTGACGTCACGTGCTCACAATTGAGACCACCTAAATGTTAGGTGCAGGGGCTCTTGTTACTACCCAAACCTCTCTCTACGCCAACTTTTTGTAGGGTTTCCATCTGGTGAAATCAGCCTTACGATGTCCGAATGAACTCTCTTCGCGATCCGTTCAGCTTGCGCAACAAAACCCCGCTTCAGATTTTGCGTTCGCCCCTATTACAAACCATCCAAACAGAAGTCCAGAAGGCCGCGGGCCCAGCTATTGACTCGGCGGTCGAAACACTCGAATCAATGTCGTTTTCCATTCCGAAGAACGTCCCTTCATTCACGAGCCCTAACCGTGAATTTGAAGATGTGGGCTGGGCAGCTGCGAAATCCGCTGTATCACCTCGCACACCGAAACGGCCGGTGACTATCGGAAATATTGCGGAGGGAGCTGTTGGCGGCCTATTCGGAGCCAATCGAGATCTACCATTATACAAGGACAAGCCTTATTACCAAAGATCGGGGCGAGATCGGAGAAAGATGTATCGACGGAAACGGTTTCTAGGCGGTCTCATAGCCGTCTTTGGACTGTTCTACTGGTTTGGGTATTTCTCCGGCACTGGCACAAGCATCCTCCCGATTAAGAAGAAAACCAAGGAAATTGTGAACTGGGAGGATAGGAGGGAGAAGGTTAAGGAAGCCTTTACGTTGAGTTGGAATGCTTATGAAAAGCACGCTTGGGGTAATGCCAATACTCTTCCCCAGTTATCTTTGTGATTTACCTATTTCTATGCAAAAAAAGCCAATAAATTGCCCCCCTACTTGAGCTTCTGCGCCATACCCAATTTCCGGATGAGCGCACCAGTCTAACAGATATTAGGCAACGATCAGTTCTTTCCTGTCACCAAAGCAGGACGGCAGATGATCCCTAAGGGCATGGGCTGGATTATCGTTGACGCACTAGACACTATGATGATAATGAACTTGACGAAGCCGTTGGAAAAGGCTCAACACTGGGTGGAACACTCACTCACTTTTGAGCAGGACAGCGAAGTGAACACGTTCGAGACCACTATTCGAATGTTGGGCGGCCTGTTATCCGCACACTACCTCTCCCAGGATTTGAAACTTGTTCCTGTGAAGAAGGCTGCCGAAGATATGTACCTCAATAAAGCTACAGATCTTGCGGACAGGTTGCTGGGCGCCTTCGATTCTCCTTCAGGGGTCCCCTTCGCGAGCGTTAATTTGAAGTCCCGCGAGGGAGTGCCTTCACACGCAGACGGGGGTGCATCATCAACAGCGGAAGCAGCAACGCTACAGTTGGAGATGAAATATCTCTCAAAGTTGATTGGTGAAGCCCTATATTGGAAAAAGGCAGAGAAGGTTATCGAAGTCCTCGATAATAACGGAGCTGAGGACGGCCTTGTCCCGATCTTTGTTTATGCTGATACCGGAAAATTCCGTGGACACGAAATCAGGTTAGGATCGCGAGGTGATAGTTATTATGGTATGCGCCCCACTATCTGGGTATTTTGACCAGCGCTGACGAATCTCCCAGAATACTTAATCAAGCAATATCTCCAGACTAAAAATCAGGAGCCTATCTACCTAGACATGTACAACGCTGCTATGTCAGGTGTCAAGAAGCATCTCATCGCCAAATCCCATCCATCACATCTCACATTTATCGCCGAACTTCCAAATGGCATTGGCGGTGAATTATCTCCCAAAATGGATCACCTAGTTTGTTTCATGCCAGGTCTTTTTGCTCTCGGTGCTACTGAAGGCCTTACGGTCGAAGAAGCGCGCAAAGCAGAAAAGGGGGTAAAGTGGGGCGTCCGACAAGAGGAAGACCTTAAACTTGCCCGTGAACTCATGCGCACCTGCTATGAGATGTACAATGTTACAGCCACAGGGCTCGCCCCGGAGATTGCATGGTTTAACCTAAAGCATGGCAAGAGTGGTGATGGAGGATTCCTTGAAGAGGATCCAACCAAAGACATCACTGTCAAACCCCGTGATGCACATAACCTCCAGAGGCCAGAGACGGTCGAAAGTTTATTCGTCATGTGGAGGATCACGGGTGATGAGATCTATCGTGAATGGGGGTGGAAGATCTTTGAGGCCTTTCTTGAGCACACTGCCGTTGGCGAAGGCGCAAAGGATGGCTTTACCAGTCTTGACAATGTCAACGAGATCCCGCCTAAGCAACGCGATAACATGGAGAGCTTCTGGCTGGTAAGTCACCCCCCTCCCACCCAATCATATATCAACCAGCTAACCCCTCAGGCTGAAACCCTGAAATATCTCTACCTACTCTTCTCCCCGAACGATATCCTCCCTCTCAACGAGGTGGTCTTCAACACGGAAGCTCATCCATTTCCCAAATTCGAGATGGGCCGTCTCTTCGAGACGGGCTGGAAGCGCCTGCCAAGAGATAAGGAGGGGGCAATCATTAAGGAGGGGCAAAAGGAGGAAGATGCAGAAAATCCGAAGAAGAAAGACAAGGATGAGAAATAGAATAACTTGTACAACTAATGTGATTTCATGTGAATATTCAAAAGTGCAAGGGAGGGGGGGGGGGCGTACTTTTTAGGGGAGGTGTAATCGATCGGGGGTTTTTTTATTATAATATCATACCACTATGTATTATCGTGCACTTCTTGGTATAACCTTTTGGACGCAAGGATTGGGCAAGGTAGTTTTAATAATGGAGATTTGTGGATTTCGAAAATGTGACTGGAGAAGTCTATTAATAGTCCTATCCAAGAGGTGTCATGTACCGTACTGTACGATACTGTGCCTACGCAGATGGTGCGCACTCCCAACATCAAGTCCCAGTCAAATGCGCCAGCGTCGAGTGATTATGCATGATTATCTACTCACCCCGCGCGCACACCAGCAAAATAGCAGGAGCGGATTCATATCTACGCTCCTCCCATCATATATAATCGCCGCCCGCCCAGCCCGCCCGCTTTCACTTTGATATGATACTCATCCCTGTCTGGACCCATCGCCCTCACACGACGTACGATAACGCAAGCTAGCCGCTACAGCTGTGCGGCCGACGCATTATATGCCACATAGTCGATCCGGGCGGGAGGTTCCCCTAGGTAGGCTCATATCGTACTGTATACGGGTCGCTTGTAGGCAGCCCCGTTATGCCATACGTGGGAAATACACGGGGCGTCACTCGCTCGCTCTTTCTCTGATAGCGTATGAATGCTCATACCGGGGTGGAGAATGTCATAATTGTTATTGTTGAATAAAGCGGAGACAGGGGTGCCAGGAATCCAATCGGGGGTTTTTTTTTTTCAGGAAGTTTTGTTCTTATGTGGGGGGAAGAAGAGGAAAAAAAAAAGTGAGTATGATAGGGAGGAGTATAATAGGTGTTTTTGGTATGATGGGTAGCAAGAAGAAGAAGAAGAAGCCTCGAGGAGCAGGCGTGGAACGAGTGAGTGAGTGGGAAGAAGACAAGAATCAGTTTATTAAAAAGGGGATTGCAGAATTCGGAGGTGAAAAGCGGTGATGGTTTCCGCTCAGTTCTTGAAAGGAAAAAAAGTTCCCGTCCAGTTCTGTGACTAAGCGATAACTTTCCACACATATATCCAACAGCACAACAACAATATTATTATCAAGGTAAATATCCGCCAGTCATACCCACTCACTCGCATTCTACCTTTTTCGGCAGTTTGTTTTCGTTTGTTCGTTTTCGGTCGGTGGATTATGTTGACAAATTATACAACTATAAGTACCGGTATCATATCGTACTTTAAGTGAATACTCGTACCGTACATGACACTACTCGTATGGTGGGTATCATATGGCATGATACGAGGGTAGCTGGTAGGGTATAATGGAAAGGTGGTATGATAATATTATGATACGGAGCAGGGTGGGGGTGTTGATGTTTATGGTTGATTTTTGGGGGGCAAAAACAAGTGTAAGCTTTTTCCCTTCCACTTACTACTACTTGACGGGACAAGTCATTTTTATTATTATTATTATTACTTTTGACAGGTGAGTATTATTCCATTGGAGGCCGGCACTACCTTACAGTACTTGTAGATGCAATTGTATTCCGTTTCTCGGCTGAATAAGTTAAGGAAATATCATGGAGGTCCTCTCATTGCTACGCTTTCTCGGGCGTAGAGTAGAGTACAGTACTGTAATCACGGTTCATCACTCATTTACAACTTACAAGTACTCGTACTTCTTCCTTCGAGTCTCCTCGACGTTCGTTTCCTCTACTTGTATGATACTAACTAGTACTGTACATACTACGGCACTGTATCATATTTACCATAATAACCCAATTAGTAGGGGGTGTGGAAAAACAGGAAACGGATTCTTGGATCATTTAATGGGATGCGATAACATATCGTCATTTATGCATCTTATCATGAGTCGCATATGCATTTGTGTGTGCGCACTCACTCGTGCGCCAAGTTTTCCCCCCTCCCTCTCTCTCACCTCTTCACGCACATTTTTTTTTTTTCCTCCTTACGATAGGGTAGGGTATGTTTATTGTTTTAGATGTACCGTACTAGTACTGTGTGGACTCTTGAGCACAACCTTACTCGTACTTGCACCCGCCTTTCGCGGGTGATATTT
The DNA here is from genome assembly GCA_006112555.1 of Tuber indicum. Taxonomy (NCBI): domain Eukaryota; kingdom Fungi; phylum Ascomycota; class Pezizomycetes; order Pezizales; family Tuberaceae; genus Tuber; species Tuber indicum. Next base: position 257,991 of record VBSK01000250.1, on the reverse strand, counting down.
TTAGAGTGCGGTAGTGTACCGTAGCGTGCCGGTGTTGACCGGCAAGGAGGGATGGGGATTGGATGATGGCGTGGTTTATCACACAGTGGCAAGTACAGTACGAGTATCCGGGGTTTCGTTTGTCTCTTCGCTTTCGGTTTGTGGTACAGTATGATAATATTCTTATAATAATAAGGTTTGAGTGATCCACCGCTTGTTTTTCTTTCTTGGGGGGGTTAAGGTTTTTATAATGTGGCGAGTTAGATCTCTGCGGGATGGGATGGTGCGGAGTACTGTACTGTACCTCGCCCAGTCGGGGTATTTCATTTGTTTGCCGTATCATATTGCTGTGGTGGAGATGGAGATGGATAGTCCATCGTACTTGTATCTACCGTGTGTGTGTGTGCGGGTTTACCGGTACTGTAAAAGATACGGTATGATACCTTATGGGTACTGTAGACGAAGAAGGAGGAGGCGGAAGAAGCCATTTGTGGACTGCACGTACCGTGTTGAGATTGGAATTTCGTGATTGGCGTAATTGGCGTGATGGGCAAATCGGAATCGCTATGCCCTCCACGCCATAGGGCCGTAGGGCGATTCGCCTTCATTGTCTCCCTTTGCTCTGTTTTTCTGTGTTTTTGCGATGTGATATCACTGTTCGTTATGAGACTCCACTAGCTATACTGCCATGGTCGAATAGGGTAGGGTAGGATTGAAAGACAGGTGAAGTTGTGGATGGATTGGTGAATTGGGGGCGGGGGTAGTTTACTTGTGGTCTGCCCTATCGAGCTGAAAAGCGAGACATACATGTACAGTACTGTACGAGTACAGTTACGGTATGATACATGCATAAAGTGCTCGAGTGCATCCATCCATCCTTGGATTGTGGGGAGGAGTATTTGTGAAATATGGTACCGGTATCGTAGCAAGTTCGCGAATCGGGATATCTTCCACTGCAAGAAGGTTAAAAAAATAAAAGAAATAACAAGGTAAACAAACAAACAAACAAGCAAGCAAGCGAGGGACCAAAACAAACAACCACTACGGGCAACAATGCACAATCAGCCGCAACTAAACCCCACAATCACGAATTCTAGGGCTTCGAAAAGCAAGGAATCCCGTGATTTCGCGGTTTGCGACGGAGACGCGGTAATTGCGTGTTCCTTGGAAAATCGGTCGGTCGGTCGGTGAGTGAGTGGACAAGACGAGACAAAACAAACGAGGAAATATATATATACATCCTGGTTCAAACCGGGGTGGTTGAGATGCAAGGTGTGATGCCGAGCAAAGTATCTACGAGTAATAATAACGTGTAATGAATTATCATACCCTAGGGGTATGATAATTCACCAGTTATCGTGGCGAAGCTGGGAGATTTTACTTGTGGGTTACTTACTGCACTCGTACTGCACTCGTACTGTATCCTCTTCGCCGCTGTTGGCGAGGGTAGGTAGGACTGAACTCCGAGGTGCGTATTATTGCTGAAGGGACTATGGCGGGTACGGTTCGGTGCTGTGCCGTATCAAATCTTGTTTGGTCGTTTTGTTTGGGTGAGGTTTAAATTGTGGTGGTTTTTATCTTGTGGGTTGAATTGTATTAGTTTTGACCGGGTTGGACTTGGTTGGATTGGATTGGATTGAATTGGATTGAATTGAATTTGCGGGTTTGGCTGAGTGAGCGAGGCTGTGTTCAGTACCGCCGCCGGGATAGTGTGTGGCGTTTTGAATGGGTCTTCTGGAAGATTGATGTATGAATGCGCAGTACTCGTACATGCTGTACTAGTACGGTAGCTTATTCGAGGTATGATACTCGAGTACTCGTACCGGTACTGTAAAGTTACGGTACTGTATGGCCCTGTCTCGCTGTCTGTGCCATGCCATGCTACCCTGGGAAGGAAGCAAGGAAGCAGGGAAGGAGGGGGAAGGGCCGGCTAAGTTTGTTGCGGAGCACCGTGTGTGCAACGTAGCATAACCTTCGGTGTCGGGGAGTAAGCTCGGGAAAGGAAAGGAGGAAGGAGGAGGGAGGGAGAGTGAAGTGAAGTGAAGTGAAGGTGAAGGGAAGGGGTAATTCAATGATCCCCATGGCGTGCCTGAGTTTGTCCACATACCGGCATCTGGCTATCACCTGCCTTGCTGGGAGCACCGGTCCGGCGAGTTTGGTGGTGATGATCCATATCAGCTTTCACAGACGGAAAATTGGACCTATTCAATCACCATCTACCGTGAACCGAGTGATTTCAACCTCAGCAGCATCCATAGAAATTAAGGAAATTTAGTCAGCCGTGGCATAATCGAATTGGAACCCTTTCCTGCACGGGAAAAGGAGGAACGGGCAGAAGGGTACGGGTAAGGAAGGAAGGAAGGAGGGAAGGAGGAAGGGAGGGAGAGAAATTGCCAGCTCTCTTCGCCTCTTTCTTTCTTTGCCTGACCTCTTGCCAGCCGTTTTTTCCCATTCCTGGGTTTCAATTTGTTGTGGTTCATTTGCCTGTGGCGTCCATCCACATGGGAGGGTGATTTGAGCCACTTTTACTGTGCTTTGCAGAGCGTTACCGTGTTTGGTAGGATACTGTATAATAGTTGTAAGTTTTCTGGTTGGCCTTCCACATCGTACGGTACAAGTACCAGTACAAGTATATCTTGCCGTACCAGTGCTCAAGGAGAGTGCAATATGTTTTGGACGCATCTTACAGAGAGAGATGATTTTTGGGGAGTCTTCCGTTCCCCTGTCATTTTACACGAGCAGTGCACGGTACGGTAGTGGCTATTTCCCAGTTTGATTGTGATCGTTTGGCTGGCCTTTCCCTTCCCTTCCCTTCCTGCCTCCCTTCCGCTCTCCCTTCCCAAGATAGATCTTCTGGATGACGGTATGGTGGTTACGGATAACTGTAGTGTACCCTATGGGGCTTTTGCTTCTCTGGCTGGCTGATACTCTCTTGCCGACCCCCACTTCATTGTGCGAGTGCTTCTGGGAGGAAGGATGGAAAAAAGGAAAGGAAGAAAAAAGAAACAACAGTATCGACCTGCACTTGTACCAGTACTTCCAGGGGGCCTCTCTCCACCACTCATTCCCTCTCCTGCGCTCGAGTACCAGTACCCGTAAACCAACCAACCCAACCAACCCAACTCAACCCGCGCGCGCAGCCCGCTCGACAACAGCCATTCTTCACCACCCTTCAATTCTTTGGCATATTGCTTGCTTGCGGTTTGTTTGTTGTGCGCGTGCAATTTTTGGGATCCGTTTCGACTGGCTTTCCCTTTGCTCTCCATTCACGCCTTGGGAAAGAGGAGAAGAAAAATAAAATAAAATAAAATAAAAAAAAGCCGAGATCCCGAGTGCCCCGAAAACTGCTGGTTAAGTTAGCTTTCAACTCGAGCTTTCGGCCTTTTTTTCCTTCCTTCTTCGCGCGCGCTCTACTCGAGTACTGTACTCTTTCGTTCTTCGCCGCTACCACTCTTTAGATTTTTGTTTGACTTATTACCCGTTCCCACTATTATTGTTTTTTCTGTCATTTACACGCCAATCACCCCCGTCGCTCTTTCACCACTAGAAGCGGCCTTATTCTGTCTCTCGTTTGCCTGCCAATCTTTTTTTATCTCAGAAATAGAGAAAAAACCTTTGAACGGTTTCCCCGAAATATCTTACGGTGCCCGTGCTCACTAAATTGACAATCCACTGAGGCCGTTTGAGCGGGTATGTAATTTGCATTTCCCTTCTTCAATTTGGTGCCTGGTAGCTTGTCTGCGTGGGCTACGCCTAACCTGGGAAACCTTCCTATCATATCAATACTCCTTTCCTTCCTTCCTTCCTTCCCTCCCTTCCCTTCCCTTCCCTTCCCTCGTGCGTACCTGGGCTCACATCTCTGTGTGTACATTCTAGCTAGCTAGCTTCATTCTTTAGATTCCCCTTGGAATTGGGCATCATCATTTTTCGTCCCACAAGCCATTCATCCAATTCCATCAATCAATCAATCAATCAGTCAGTCAATCCACTTCTATTCATCCTCCAAAAATACGCGGGCCGGTTTCGACAGGTAGGGGGAACCAGAAACTGAGGGGGAAAAAAAAAAGCGCAAAAAATAGATATTTTGTTATCATACTCGTTTCTGTTTTGTTTCGTTAACCTCACCCTCGTTTGTTTCCCGTTTCCCATTTCCCATTTCCCACACAACCTTTGCCCCCCCCCCTCCCATCTCTCTAGGTCATCTAGGCAAGACATCCCGTCGTCGGCAATCTCCCTTCATCATCAACCACTGCCCTCCCCCCCCCTCAATTTTGCCCTTGCTCACATCATATCCCCTCCTTTTCTTCCCTAGTTGATCAGCAAATCGGCAACCTTAACCAACGTCAACATCCCTCCCTCTTTCCTTACCCTTCACCATTCATACTGTCCCCCCTGCCTTAATACGCTTTCTTTCCTTTCGACTTGCTTGGTTCACGATGCGATGCTCATGACCTTGTTGTCCTATTGTGTATCCTGTTCATTGTAATTCTTCGGCAATGAAAACTGTTTCTACTGTGGGTTTCCTGTTCCACCGTTTGGAGTTTCTTGTATCTACTGACAGTTGTTTCAATACTCGTAGTTGTGTGCTACTTCCACGGTCGGCATAGCTGCCTGTGGGTATGCTTTAGCACGACCATGTACGGACAGCGACTTGAATGACCACCTGACGAATGCTACTCTTCGCTCTAATAATTTTATACCTCCTTTAATACGAAAACCCGCTGGATCCAATGGGAAAGCGGTCGGATCCGCTGACATTACAGAGCAGCGGGAGGTAACTCCTCCCCTCCGTACAAGCTTCTCTAGACCGTCTACATCACGAAAGTGGTTGCGTCGGTTATCATTATCCTTTTCTTCCTCCTCGTCTTCCGCCTCCTCCCCGGCAACCTCTACAAACTCCTCGAGCTTCTCCTCGCCCTCCCGCTCGCAGTCTGCATCGTTGGATGCGTCCGCCCCAAACTCGCGGCCGCCCACGCGAAGTAAACTTCTCAAGCGCCTTCCCTCACAACGCCTCGCTGGCCATCCCACTGCGCCAAGCCATCTTAGACGGCCCTCGACGGCTGTAATCCAATCAACTCCCGCGGGCCAATCCTCGCATCTGGCGCCGATCCATGCATCACGTTCTTCCACCTCCGCTCTTGAGTCCAACCCCCCTCGGTTATCCCCTCAGGAGCCTCAGGATTCATGGCGGGTTTTCTTCTCAGCTAAACGTCAGAAAGCCAGGTCATCATCAGCAGCTGGGGGAAAGTTGACAAAGTTTGCTGGAATACGGAGGATTTATCCGAGCCAGCCTCGCCAAGAGCCGGCGGCACCAACATTAATGCTCGCTCCTTCCGTCGAGACGCCAGACTACGACGCAGCTTCCACCTTTTCGGGAGCCGCCTCGCTCTTCTACGATTCCAGGCCAGGTACGCGGATTGGTGATTTTTCACACTCTCGTGTCCGCCCCTCGACATCTACCAACATGACTGCGCCCGGGCGACATGTTAGGCGCTCGTTGTCGATCTCGAATATTCTCCCCGTAGATGGTCCGCGGAAGCGTGGGCAGCACGATAAGGGTCTAAACGGCGAAGAAGAGGGTAGCGACGGTTTAGTTGGACTGTATTCTACGGATTTGGGTGTCTCCAGGCGATTTTCAGAGCCTCTTGTTGATTCTCCCTATCTACTGTTACCCCGACCGGTGTCGCCTTGTATGCACGGAGAAGAGAGGGATCCGCTTCCCCCCATACAATCTCTCTCAGCGCTTGAATTGGACATGGAAGCTCTGCCTGCGACGAACGCTAATGATCTTGATGATTATCACCTGGAAACCTTGTCGCCCGTTGATCCTAGCTATGAGGCTGACACTGACGGCGATGAGGAGGTGGAGGGGGATTCCGAACCCTTTCCCCAGGGTGGTAGACATCATCAGCACAGATTATCAGTAATCAGCGCTTCGGAGAGGGCATCAACCCTCGTTGGGAGTGAGGACCTGGGCCACTTTGAAGGTGATGACTTTCAGAGTGAAACGGTCTTTGACTCCGTGAGGACTAGGGTTTCGGAACCAACCCCTGTTCGGTTGGATGCTATTTTTCATCTGCCGCCTCTTGAACCCAGTGAATACCACTTGCCCATGGGATCCACCAAAAGCCCTATGTCTTCGGACTTTACCCCGACTAAAGGCAACGACGTACCTTCTTCCTCCACTCCCACCGTCCTCACACCACACATCCAGCGGTCCAGTATGTCCGACGATGGCGACGATGGTTCCAGTAGTGATTGGGATCTTCCTTCAAAGTCTGCTGATGACCCTGGGGAATCACGGGCTCCTACTTCCGGTGCACTAAGGCCACTGAGCGGCCTTCATCTTTCTTCACGTCTTGGTTTGAATCTCAACAATGCAAGTAATACTAGTTTCGGTACAGCATTAGAGGGGCTATCTATTGATAGCAGCAGCATTAGAGAGACCTCAAGTATACTTGAGTGGAGTGAGAGCATCCCCAACAATGGTACCCCACCTAGCCTTTCACGAAGATCAAAGGCTATCCATGCAAAGGAAAGTTTGTTATCGGGTAATAGGGTTGGGAGAAGGGTGCCTAGTTTTCATATTCGCAGCCAGAGTGTACCCGTTGTCAGCACTGCTCGAACTGTTCCTTCGCCAAGTGAGAACTGGGATGACGATTTCTTGGATGACGACGGTGGGGATGGGTTTGAGCTTGCGAGAAGGGGGATGACTATTCCGCGAGAGATCGAGGAACGACAGGCAAGCGTTATTGGGCATCTTGGGTGTATCCGGGAGTTTGCTCTGTTGGTTGAGGGTTTGATTTCTACCTTTTTTATGCTTCTATTTAATGGCTGACTATTGTAGATCTCAAACGATTGCGGGATATCGGAAACGCTTCTGGTCTTAGGAATGGGGCTAATAAGCATCTTTTGGAGGAGGCCGACGGGATCATTGCATTGGCTACTCTTGATGACGAGGACACTCTCCCTTCTGTTCAACCCGATAGGAGCCAAAACCGATCTAGCTGGCATACACCTTCCAGACATTCTGAGATGACCTTTGACGATGATTTCAAGTCTACCCCACGTAATAGAAGGCGCTCGTCTATCCTGTTACCGGACGATGATGTATTCGGTGGTGGCAACCTACCTACCACCCCTTCCTCATTCCCTCACCTGATGCATGGGTTCCGCAGTCCTTCTGCCTCTTCCTCGCCTTCGCCGTTATCCAAGAAGTCTATCGATAAGAACGATCCTGTGGAGGTTGCTAAAGGAATCATGGAACGGATGCAGCTGCAGCATTGGCAGACGTCGGATCATCCCATTGGGTCGGGAAAGTCGAAAGGTACTTGGAATGGGGGAAAGGTGCAATTCGATACGGATATGCTGAGGGAATTGGTTGTTCATGTTGGGGGGTTGAAAAGGAATCTGGCGGAGCTTGTGGATTGTCTGGATTCGCCTTCACTTAAGAAACATCCTCACTGCATCGCTACCTCCGACGTTGTTGAGTCACCTGCTGCCTTGGAAGCCGGCGAATATGGACTCGAGATTAGTCCTGGCATGGGTCCTTTTGATCAGGAGAGCTATGGGAATGGGCTGGAGAAGGTTAGATCCAACAACGGGGTCGATTTTAGGCCCATTGTCGGTGTCGTTTAAAAATGTCATCGTGATCGAGTTTCGGCACATTCATCGCTGCATGTTGGGGGGCGCAAGAAAAAAGAAAGCGTTGTGTTTGGGTTTGCATTGGAGTGGGGAAAGATAAAACCGCATGCATTCAATGGAGGTTATGTTTGGTTTGCATCTGCTTTTTAGCCCTTCGCATTGTCTCTTGCTTTGCTTTGCGTTTCCTTTTTTTACGTCTCCCATATTTCATTGTTCTGCACCTGGGTTTTCGGTACTCTTTTTTTTCTCTCTTCTTTTTTCCCCTTGGACCCTAGCGTACATATATTTCACTATAAATGTGGGGTTGCGGGGGCGCGCGCGCGCGCTGGTTACTGACTACTTGCTTGATTACTCGGACCTTTAAGCTCTGGAACCTGGATGGACGGATGGACGGAATGTTTTCAAAGGGGCCGTGGGAATGCGATGCAAATGGAAATGGGGAATGTCACGGATATACGATACTGGAGAGGGAGGAAAGGTGTGGGTGATCGTGACGATGGCGATGGAGTCTTGGAAAAGCTGAGGTTTATCAAGTTCTGGTCTGGTCAGCCAACGTTTTTTTTTACCTTTCAAACTTGCTACTTTTGCTCATTGCTCGTTTTCTCTATTTATTTGCCTTTTTTTTCTTTTTTCTCAAAAAAACATAAGTCATGGAAACGGGGAGTTATGTTGATTCGAAATCCAGGGTCTGCTTTTTTTTCTTTTTTCTTCGAGCGTTTTCACAGCTTCCGTTTCTTGTTTTTTTCTTTACCTTCGATTCTTGTACAATATTATACCCTTGTTTTTTTTTTTAAACCTATCCGGGATGTTAAAAAACGTCTTTGCTTGCTTGCTCATTTCATATTTCCTTCCTTTCCTCGTTCCTTTTACTCATAAAAGCTCGGCCGATCATTATATTTCTCTTGCTACGAATTTTCTTTGTCACCCGTTCCTTTTTCTTCACCTTTTCCTTTTCCTTACAAGTTCCTTTTCCGACGATTGATATGTGTCTGTTTTCCCGAACCTTGAAGGAGTGCGGTTGTTCCCCGGGTTGTGTAATGGTTTCGGATGATTGGATGATGGTTGGGATGGAAGGATGGATAGAGGATGGTGAGGGTCGGGGGGTAGGGGTATGGATGAATTGATGGGAAAAGGTTCGGGAGCGGATGGGTATGAGTTATGAGGGTATGATGTTTATAGCAATAAATTTTTTTTTTCTTTTGAGTGAAGCCCAATCATATAATATTATGATTGTTTACCTCCCTCCTTAGATTCATATACTTGGTCAGATTTGGTGGAATAGGGCTACCACGATGCCGTACTACAGTACCGGTAATAGTACAAGTACGGTATTGTACTGCGCTCGTAGAAGGTGATCGAGCGGGGTGGAATCTAGTGTTACATGACCTTTTGATTTAGTCAGCATTTTGGGGAGGCAGAGCTGCCGTATGTATCGTACCCTGCAACTCTCCTCTTTCCCCCAGTAAAACACGACCTTTCGTGCATTTTTTTCATCCACTCATGACATTCCCCAGAATTCCTTGTAATATCATGATAGGGTAGAGAATGCAGGGGCAACTTAAAGGTTCGGGTTTATCCACCGCATGGACCTGATGGCGATTGCTTATGGCGTAAGGCGTGGGCGGATCTGTCTTACAAGTCGTTCAAAAGTGAAGAAGAACGGCCCGCCGCGCCACACACACACACCAGAGAAGCCAAAAGGGCCACGATACCACATTTACCATTTCTGCCAGCCGGGAAATTCCCCACCCCCCGCTAGAGCCCGGGTATGATACCGGTACGATACGTTAAGGCGTTGGAAGTGAGTGAGTGGCGTCGACAAAAAAGTTGTGGAGATCAAAGCCGATACGTATCGTACAGTACACGATTGACGCCGCATAGAACAATAAGAAAAACCAGGAAAGGGGGGAAATGGAAGGGAAAAACGTGTCTGTCAGATTTGCACCTTTTTTTCTTTTTTCTTTCTTTCTTTTCCTGAGATTGTTATTCACTCACTTCTTCTGTGAGATTAGAAGGAAAAAAAATGGGGATTGATTTTTTTTTTTTTTTTGTCATGATAAATCACTCGCTAAGCGCTCGCTCGGTGGATCATCTGTTTTTTTTTGTTTTGTGGTTTCGGGGTGGAGATTTGTGGAGTGTCATACCGTGCCGGTATTGGGTCTACCATATGATACCATAGTTGTTCTGGGGATTTGGTGCAGTATGACATATCTACCTTACCTTAGGAAGAAATATCTTTTTTTTTTACTTTTAGGAGAAGTGGCATGGTTGGGGCTTGGTCTGTAATAGCTGCGATCGAGTCTCTCCTTCTCCTTCTTCAAGACCCTTACCTTGCCTTACCTACTGCGTGCGCGCGTGCGCGGCCTAGGTGTCGTCTTCTGCACTAATTGCTGCAGCAGCATTGTGTCAGCGTTGTTACAGTACTTGTTCCCGTGAACTCGATGTATCGTTACGAGCGCGCCCTCCGGGGGGCCTAACTGGCCACTTCCATTACTCTACTCTATGCGCTGTGTACTATGTTCGCTAAGGTGGCAGTATCTGATACTGATATTACTGTCTTCTGCTTGTAGAATGTCTGGTATGATATGATATTATTCCCGGTATGATATCATATTTTCTGTTAACTCTTGGTGTCGCGACGGACCGGGGAGTTATACCGTCAGATGCATCGAGTATTGTCCGCTCAGTTAGACTCTCATATTCACAAGGATGGAAGACAAAAACGAACGAATAGGGGAAGGGACCAAAGCATCGCGGAGACCGGGTGGAAGTCTCTATGATAATTACATTTGCGCGAGGCCATAAGAGAGGAAAACAATTGAACACCGACAGCCTTGGAATGGATAAATACGCAATCACGTCGGTTGTGGGGCGTGCTGTCCCGGTACGAGTCCTTCGGGGGGTGGGGATCTTCGGGAGGTGGTGGGCGTGGCGCGCTGCGACAACCTCGTCCGGACAATTATGTTCCTGCCTTCCCGTTGAGCGATATGAGCATTTTGTACGCCACGGTTGGCCAGGACACTCACACTCTCGACTTCATAATAATAAAAAAATGTCGTGGGAATGTCGGATAGAACGACGATACGAGATATGAAGAAGTGATCGAGAAAAAGTGGTGTGTGAGGAAGGCAAGGAGGTAGGTATCTTCAATAGTCCAGGAGGTCTAGATGCGCCACCAGGTTTAATGCAAGGAGAAAGTATCAGTAGTAGGAGTGGCACTACAGTAGTGCGAGAAGTATGTTTCAACAAAAAAAAAAAACCCAAAACAGCACGAGTGACTGTTCATGACGTACACTGAGCCGCTACAAACAAAAAAAAAAGGTAAATCTACGATTCCATTATCATACAACCTCCACGTTGTGTGTAAGACCCAACCGAGCCTGGTTGAATAATGTCTGACCGCGCACGGACGCGACTATCCCGCGTGGTGCGTAGAGTTGGACATGTCTTCGGGCGCTTTGGTTAATTGATTCGGTATGGAGCTTGGGGGTAGGTAGGTGTGTATTAGATCAGAAACTTATCAGGCTATATCCAGTTCTCGAAATGCGTTACTAGTACAACCCAAGTCCGGTACGATATCATAGAAACGGAGCCCCCGGGCACGAGGAAGCCCGTAGCTATAAGGCAAAATATGGAAAGCACGAATACACCTTTTCTGCATGACACCATTGATATTTTCCTGATTCCACTTTTGTTTCGCCGCCCCCCGCCCACCCTCTTATTTAGGACACCGAGGCCGTTCTGGCGATCATCCTGAGTTGAGAAGAGTTTTGGAGCTTTCGTATCGCACATGGACTTGGGAGCCGGCTTCAATATCGTTGTGGGGGTTTAGTGAGCCCCGATTATCATACATGACTGACAACGACGGCGTGAACGGTGGAGGGTTTAAGGAGAGGGAAATAACTATTTGGACGTAGTCGTAGTCTTTCCTATACAGTTATTGGAAGAAAAAGAGAATATTAATAGGTTGTTGGCCGCTTCTTTTTTTTTTTTGATGGGGGTTAAGCTTGTGAGTCACTCTGAATGACTGACTGGCCTGTCCGAAGACAAGTGATTCTAGAGTGGTATTACTCGGGAGAGAACTCAGTAACTAAACTAATATATGGACACTGTGAATGTTTACAAAGCCGTTCTACAGGTAAATCTACAGATCAAAAATGTGATTGAGATAATAATATAGTAATTTCAGATGAAATAAAATAAACTGATGATTGCAGCCATCATTAAATTTCTATCTTGTAATCTTGTAATCTAATGAAGGAGTCTCAAAATCTATTTTTTCTATGGTGAGCCTTTTGACTTTTAACTTCTAGCTTTGGAAAAATTGTTAATTGGAAGTACAACTTCAATATTCTAGAATGTGTTTCAATTGACGTTTTTCTCAATTATAGTATATATTATGCTCCTCCTATATCTTTCATACACACCAGGTTGTTGAGACTCAAGCATTTCTAATGGACTGCTTATCTGGCACATTAATATCCTGATTAATACTTGCTAACTCTGGAAAGTTGAATAGGATATTTCCTAATTATCAGTTATCTAAAGAATTACAAAAATTATACTATGTCTGCATATCTTGTAAGAATTATGGATAATGTGATATTACTATGATAGGCTTAATCTTTCGTGGAATATCCAGTATTTTGTGGAAATTCACTATAATAATGTTATTATGAGTTGTAAAGAGTTTTAGGGCAAAATATAAAAAAAAAAAATCATCAACTTGAATATTATAAGATACAATGAGTAATTTATTATTGTAATTTGTAGGATTAAACTGTAAAGTACTAATTATTACATCTGGCACATTGCTGTCCTGAGTATTATCTATCTAGTATGATATTATGAAAATGATTCCTGGCAAATTCTATCAATCCTTTTTATAAAAATAAATATAATTCAAGTAGTTTATTATTTATCCTACCTTGAATGTATTTAATTTAATTTAAATGTATTTAATTTAATTTAAATGTATTTGGACCAATAGAATTTCGTAATATGAGTAGTAGCTCAAAAGATATTCAAAGGCCAATATTTTTATTATAGTTAAAAACATCTCCTTCAAGGAATTTTCTATATCAATAAGCGTTGTGATAAGATTGACTTGAGGAGGAGAAAGTTTAGGCTGGAAGATTCATTTTGAGCACATCCAATCCAGAATCATTCGTCAGCAGTGATTACACTTATTTAAGCACTTTGTGCTTTTCCGATCGAAAACCGAAAACTGTTTTTATATCTTTACGAAGGGGTAAGAAGCCGGTAGTTCAAAGAACGAAAAATACCTACAGATTTGCCATGCTAAATGGGTATACCATTCTAAATATTTCCATTAATGTCAGCTGGAACTATTTCTATTGTGCAACTCTCCCGGCACCTTTCTCTTCCAGAAGCCTGTTATTTAAATTCCTTTCTATCTTAGGCCCGGGAGGTTAGACTAAGAATAGTAATCTGAGAAATTTAGAATCAGACTGCTGCTTCTTAAAATAGAGATCGTTATACTGGTCGTCGCCGGCAGGAATGGAGGAAACGAAACAGAACACGCAGCCGTGACTTCCTTCAGCTTTACCAGCTGTCCACTTTGGCGAGGAAGGATTACTAATACGACACATGTTTCACGAACACTTCTGCAGAGTTGCTGTGTGTGGGGTGTTTATGGTGAGGTGATCAATAGTAGGTTCGGATCAATGTTAGCACCAGGATAAACAATACCTTACCCAACTTCCCAAGCGGAAATCCACTGTATCATATCATACCCGGAACCGAGACCAAGGACAATCTCCCAAACCACGCTGCCATAACTAACGCTATAAATTTCAAGTATGATACCATGCACATATCTAGTTATTCCTCTAGGCACCCTTCTATGCAAACAAGATATCCAGGATCACTCACCCCAGGGGTCCACGCAAGTTGACGGCTCAGATATTACAACCCTTACGGTGTTCTTAATAGCGCACACGCGTCGACGCCGAAATCACCTACTCGTAAGGCGCCACCGAGTGACCCCTCATGATCATCAATCCGCGCAAGGATATCATAGAGCTCATTACCTAACCTCCTTCCTCCTCTTCCAACCTCTTCCTAAATAAAAAGCTACTACTACAATTAAACACTATCTCATTAATCGGTTGGACTAGCGGCGAACGAAAGAAAAGAATCGGCGATCGGCAGGGCATTTAATTTAGTCAGTCAGCCAAACAAGTCAAAAGAAGGAAAGAACACCATAAAAAAATTATCCCCAGGCAGCTAAGTTGACATGCGAAAACACAGGGTAAGCAAATAAGCGACTAAGGAAATAGGTAAGGGAAGGAAAAGCTGTCATCTCAATTGTTACATCAGCCAAAAATAATTATTCCAAGTTATAGTGCCAACTCCGAGATGAGATAGAAAAAGGAGTAAATCAAGTTCGAATGGAAAGTGATAAAAGGAAAAGGAGCAAGAGAGAAGAATCTTTCGTTTTAGACTGGGTTGGTGCGAGAACATCATATCCGGACCTAACGCTATGCTGGTAAAAAAATAATAGGAAACGGAACCGAAAAGAGAAAGAGAAGGGAAAAAAAGGAACAGAGTAACACACCCACTCTCACTTATTCCATGCCATGCCACTCTGTGCCCACGATATCACGTTTCTTAAAACTGACAAAAGTGACTGGTAGTATGGTCAGGCGTAGACCCTGCGACGCCATTTCCAACACACGCAGAGGAGGGTATCCTGTCAAGGCAGATGGAGACAAGACGATTTACAAACCCAAGGAGAAAAAAAGAGAATACGTTAAACCATGCGAATACCGCCAAGTTGAATAAAGAGAAAAAACAAAAAAGAAGACAAAAACTGTTTTTCCCTAACCCCACTGACCCTAACCATCACCCCCCCCTCCACGTTTGCCCCGAAAACCGAAAACCATGATAAACAATAGTGCTAAATTAGGATTGAAGGTGCCAAACTGCTAGTAATTCTAGAGTCTAAGTTCTGCGAGAATCCTGCTAGCCAAGGACTTATATTGCCATGTGTTCGTCTTGCTAACGCTCTTGAATTGGACCCCGTGGAGGGCTAGTAGCGGAACCTTGACGATGTAGATTTCGAACTGGAGGATTAAGGAGCCACCAAGGACGCCGTCATGCATGGATTCGTTGGAGACGTCACTGTTGGTATAGCTAGTGTCTGCGCGTTCTCTATTACGCTTTCCACTTGACTTGTGTGGGAACGGCTGTCCTGCTCCAGGACCCGCATTGCTGCTATTGGTCCCGCCGAACGAGAGTTTTCTTCGGTGAGACGATGTAGTGACCATGTTGGTGGCTTCTGGAGATTGGGGCGACGGGTTATCTTGAACACTCTTAAGATCGATGCTAGGCCTGTGAACACAGGTAAATCCACCTCTAATTTCCCGGTAGGACACGCCGAGTTGCTTGAGAACACGAATGATGTCCATTCTGATCTCAACTGGAGGTTTAGTAGATGTTGTAGCCACGCTGAAAAGTCCTTTGAGGAAAACCGGCTTAACATAGTCCGAAGATAATGTTGCAGAGTTCTGTCCATCTGCGCTCCCTACTGATGTAGCTGCGTCTGCGCCATCCTCTCCCGGAGCCTCATCAGGTACAGATGGAGTGGCGATAGCCTCGTCCTTTCGCGAACGGCGGCTTCCGGAGGCCTCTCTCCGTCCATGACTTAATGATTTGGTTCGGGTTGTCGTAGTCTTTGATGTGCTGGAACCCCTGTCACTAACAGCACCATCATCCCTAGCGGATATTGACCTTTCAGAGCCACTTGTACCTGGAGGATCACCAGGGTGATTTCGACCATACCTTCGTCGCCAATCAGCCTCGGATACACTAGTAGATCTACCCAACTTGCTTGACCGCTTTGAGCCCCCGTCTGAAGTTGTCGGGGGTGTCAACAGATCGGGTTGAACCGCCTGGGCAGCAGACTTTGGTTCCCCGCGAGAGGATCCCGGGGGCCGCCGGACCGAAAGGCTCTTCCGTGGAGGAGCTATATCAGCCTGTGGAGGGCCACTTGGCGGCTGTAAAGATAGAGTTGGTGGAGGTGGGGGCTTAATATCCGCTCTCGACGCATCACCCCGGGAAGAATTATGTCTTCTTGTGCTAAATCGCCTAAGCATCCCGCCAACAGTACTCTCCTTCTTTGTCGCGGCGGCCTCTTCCTTGACATGCTGAGGGATGACCGGAGAAGGTGGCAGCGAAACGCCGCCGTGGTTGATCTTTTTCATCGCCTCAGAAACCTCTTCATCTCCATGAGTTCTTGCCCTCGGGCGAGTTCTTCCACCAGCAGGCGCAGGTTCACCCTTGAACTCGTAGCTTGATTCACTAGTGTGAGCAGCCTCTGGCTGCTTGGGTATAGTCATCTTTGCGAATTTTTCGGCATCCGTAGCGGGTGATAGAAGCTGCGCAGGTGGATCTGTCGGCGGGCGCTCTTTCTCCAACTTCTCCCGAACCAAGTAATAAATAGAAATAAGTGGATTGTACGCGTTGATGGGATCTGGATACATGGGATGTGTTAAGATCTCGCTACTAGGGTTCGTCAGTGTATCCTTAGAGCTCGCTGAGGAGCGTCGTTTGTAGAAATCAAATCCAAATCCCTTTTTTCTCTCCGGATTTGGTGATGCTAGGGGTGTACTGCTCGCTGCATTCCGGACGGCGCTCTGATAATCTTCCGAATCAATAATCCTTGAAAGCTGTGCAGTGATGGTCTCGGTGGTCCCAAACTCAAATCCTGTCATCTCTCGAACAACTTGGGGATCAAGCGGAAGTGTAAGAGGCTCTCGGTGAGGAAGATAGTTCTCTGGAGGCCCCTGGAAGCTTTTGAGTAGCCAGGGGTGGTTCAGGATTTCTTGCAGTGAAGCTCGGTTCCTAGGATCAGTAACAAGCATCCGCGCGAGTAGGTTCCTGCAATCTATTTTCTATCAGCAAGCTAGCACCCCGATAACGTCAAAGATTTGCAATACCTGAAGTAAGCCATTGAGGGTAATCAACCACACCACGCTTGATTTTTGCGTGCAACGCGGGCATGCTCTGGTCATCAAACGGAACCTTCCCACAGACTAGAACATAAAGAACGATTCCAAAGCTCCAAACATCAACCTCCGGACCAATATATTGCTTAGCCTGTAGTAGCTCTGGAGCAGCAAAGTAAAGAGAACCGCAAAAGGTTTTTAAATGAGATCTCGGAGAAAACAGATTTGAGAGTCCAAAGTCTATGATCTTTATATCGCCGGTCTTCGAAATTAAGATATTTTCAATCTTGAGGTCACGGTGAACGATCGAATTCCTATGACAATAGTCAAGCGCACTCGCAATTTGACGGCCGAATTTACGAGCTTGTTTTTCCTTCAATCGCCCGTGTGAGATAATATAGTCCAACATTTGCCCGCCATTCACATATTCGCAAAGCATATACCAATGGTTGTTTGTCTTGATAACGTCGCGCATTCCGCAAATGTACGGGTGATCAAGTAAAGTAACTATAGCAGCCTCCCGGGCCGTTCGAACCTCTTTGCTATCATCGTGACGAGGAGGGTACGGCTGTCCAGTCGCCGGGTCTATCCCCTGGTCTTGGATAACCTGCCTGGGTACGATTTTGACAGCAACCTAGATTCCACAGCACAAAACCCGGTAAGCGACAATAATGCATAATTACTATGGGGTAACTGGTGGGATGCGAACCTGTTCCGAGGTATCCAACTTCCTAGCAAGCTTGACCTTACCCATACTACCGGCACCAATGGTCTTTCCAAGTACCCATATCCCAGTGGATCCTTGAATCGATGTCTTTTTTGGTCTCTGCGGGTGGTGGCTCTGACGATTGCCATCATCGGGGATACCGGTAGAGGGTGCCAGAGGACTTGTGCCATTGGTTGTAACACTCTGGGGCTCCGGCATCGCCGATGTTGCTCTCGAGTTTGGTGGGCGACCCGACGACGACACAGTAGAATGGGGAACCGAGCGGGATGCCTCAGGATCGCGAGAAGATGGTGGGTGTAAGGAGTTTGGATCCACTGGTCGGGACGAAGTCGTGGGTTTAGAAGCGGAAGAAGATTGTCGTTGGTGACGGGAGCTTTGTTGTCGCTGGACGACAACAGGAGCTTGTTGATGGGATGTCATAATTCAAGATGTATGGAATGCAGGTTTATAATGTTATGATGAGGGCAAAATAGAATAGAGATGTTGAGGGTATTAAGGAGGGGGGAGGTAATGGGCGGGGGGTTAGGGTTGGGATAAATGTGGGGGGGGGGGTTGCAGGAGCAACGACCAGCTTCAAGAATTGGAAGCGAGATGAGGAGCCGAGAAGGTGTGTTGAATCGCACAGGGCAAGGGCGGGGAAAACGAGTCTGAGTTTTTTTCTCTGGGGGGGGGTGGAGGGGAACTAGCTGATATTTGTGAGGGAAACCGGAAAGAGCAGCAACAAACAGATAGTGCAGTATGCTGAAGACTAAGGTAACGAATAGCAGGTAAGCAACAACAACAATAGTATTGGTGCTAGTGTGCTACGGAGAGTGGTGGGCGTGAGAGAGAAGTAAAAGGGAAAGGGAGAGGAGGAGTAAGAGGAAGGGGAGGGGACGAGAGGAGAACAGAGGAAAAAAGGTGAGGCAAAGCTGGAGGAGAGGGAGAAAGGGAGAGGGGAGACGAAGGACGGGTGAGGGTTGAAGATGGATGGATGAATTAAGCTAGTGGGTGTGATGGGGGGGACAGATTCTCGAGTAGACTGACAGGACTGATAGTATCACCACCACTTCAAAAGAACGGGCAGGCAAGCGGCGCAAGCTTTAATTTTGGTGTGCAAGGCACCGGAGGAAAATTTCCAGTCCCCAGAGTAGGAAACTGACAGATGGACACAAAACAGAAAAGGAAAGCAACACAAGTAGGTACCGTAATAAAGCATAAACACGCGGACTTTTAATCAAGCAAAGATAGAGAGATAGATAGAGATAAACAACAAAAAAGTGGAGACTACAGTACCCCCGGGAATAGGCAAAGGGACCAAACGCAAGAAACCCGCATCGCAGAACAGGAAGTAGATCTAACGGAGAAGCCAGGCAAACAGCCGCAGAACTACAACCAAATCCACAACTTCTCACTTCTCACCCTCCATCACCACAATCACGGGAGATATAATCCCAGTCCCCCAATTCCCAGTATGATCGCACAGAATTTATCTCTCTCCTCGGTCAGTGTAAATGACGGCGTACTGCCATGGCACCGATCGGGCCATGTGTACTCCCTCCTCTACTCAAGCCACTGGTTTAACAAGTCGGTGGTACAAAATGGCTGTTTGCTTGCTGTTCGTTGTTCGCTGGATTGTAAATTGGTATTGTCAGTCCCGCCCGCTCCCCAGGAGGGTCCAAAGCCACCAATGCGAATAGTTCCTACCACTTCTCCGTCCATGGGCTATGGTCACTACGGGGACAGACGTGAATGGACCACTAAATGGACCACGCATCACTTCTCACCCAATATCTATCTAGAATGCTCGCTGGTGTCCCCAGCCAAAATACTATATCGCCAAAGAGGAGTGCGGTACTGGAGGAAAAAGCAAAGAGAGAAAGGAAAAAAAAGAAATGAAGTGTAAACACGGGTATGATAATCGTCGATACCCATCCAACAAAGTTTACGTTCTGTGGCCCGCTGTCGGTGATTTCCCGCGCCCTTTGACATGTCACTCGACACTCTCCGAGACGCTCACTTTGCCGGCGCTGATAATAACAATAATATTTTTCCTTGCATTCTTCCCCGCCTGCTGTAGAGTAGCTGCTTGCCTGCTCGTCCTGCCAAGCTGTACGAGCTCAGGACTGTGGTGGGGAAGGTCATCTCTCCCCATCACTAAGTGCGCCCACGTGCCCGGATTGAAGTCGCGTTGCCTTCCAGGGTATGGTGACTCTCGGCATGACCAGTGGGAGTTATTAGCATAAACAATTAGGAGAAACAGATGAGCACGTGAACCCGTGATCAGTGAAATCATGATAATTATCTGAAAATATTTCAGGTTAAGAGAACGATATTTTTCGATTTCCCGCGAATTTCTCTACTCCAATTCTCTGGAAAAGTATACGGAAAAAATACAGGAATATATACCCTGTGCAATGCTACAAGGATGAGGCAATAAAAAGTGGTACGGTAGAGGGGTGGGTTGGGTTGATTTGTGACAAAATTCTGGTACTGTAAAGGACAACAAAGTTGGCCTCTTACACAGAACATGTTGTGCCGGTAAAGTATTTCTTAAACTATGCTCTTTATCATACCATGCAGTTTTCAAACTTTCAGAGTAAGCAAATTCTATCTCTCCTATTAACAAGAGAAACTATACTATTTGCAGGTCTTTACGAGAAAAAAAAAAAAGGAGACCCTCTACTTCTCGGTTCCGTGGTACTGTTCAGGTGGAATCTGTTGGGAGTAACAGTAACGACAAGTAGGAGTATCAAGCAGGAGGAAGGTCTTTACGGATATTATTTAACTACTTATTCAAATATATATAGGTTAGAAGAAAATAGTGAGAAAAATATATCTAACTGTATTTGAACTCTACTGTTATTTTCACTTGCTTTTAATATTGAGATTTACTATTCATATATAATTCCATATAAGTGGCAAATCTGATTATATCATAACTTATAGTTCAAGTTAAGATTATTAACTCAGGTCCTGTTTAGCATACACCAATAAATAAATACTATTGTATTTCCTGCAAATGGCTTATAAGTTAAAATAAATATACTCTAGTATTTTCAAAAATATTAGTATTTGTCAATAAACTTTTACTATAGTGTTTGTCTTAATAAGTAAAATCTTATCTGATTTTTGTAATAAAGCTTATATATTACAAGTTATAGGTATAAAGAACTTGAACCTGAATACCAAGTCAATAGGCAATATAGAGGAATATGACTAGTGTTTGAATAGGCATATGAGAGGGGGTATTTTCTTGGCTTTAATGCTGGAATGTGAGTTGTTTAAGAGTTCTTGCTTTTAGAAAGAAAAAAAAAAAGAACATTTAGGAATTCTTTTATAATACAGAGTAGAATTAGATGTTATAAAAAAAAAAAATTAGAAATTAAGATTAAGAATTAAAAGATTCTACAAATTACTACCTTGCATGTTTACCTTTCACTATAATAATAGCCTCAATTCTATGAGGCACTGAATCAATAAATAACAAAAAAACATCTTCAGAAATCTATTGCCATTCTTCCTCAATTGCAGCCTTCATGCCTTCTGTTCTAGTTGGATGTAGAGTTCTCTTATTGAGCATATTCTTAGAGAAACACTGAATGTTCTGAATTGGATTCAGATTCAGAAAACAGGTAGGCCAGTTAAGCTTTCATATACCTCAGCCTTATTGAACTTTGCAAGTAAATTGTGTATAATATGCGGGGACTCTGTCCTCCATAATCTAAAGATCTTCTCATCTGACCCCTCCAGTATCTGCCTCCTAGAATAGCCAAAGTGTGGGATCAGGACATTGATTATATAACTCTGTAAAGTTATAGTATCCCAATTGTCCCAATTCTAAAGGACAGGTACGGTTTTTTTGCCTTTTAATATCCCTCCTAAATCATGATTGAATTCTTCTGTGCAAATTTTGAAATAAGGCAATTATTATGATACTCTTTTCCAGGATGCTGAGTGATCCAAGTATGGTTCAAAGTAGCTGAGAGCCAAAGATATTACTCATTCATCCAAATCACTAGGTGCTAATCATGACTTGACTTATTTCAATGGGCACGGGTAAAGTCCAGTTATAGCTGCTACTGTTGGGTATTAAGGAGGCACTTTCGGTAGACAACAAGATATGTATATGTTTTCTAGGAGAATATCTTATAAAGGGTTCTATCACAAGTCTCAATATTGTAGAGTACTGCAACCCCCCTAAGAGGCATTTAGTGATGTATCATACAATATTTTTTATAGTAGTGTAACGAGACTCCTGCGAGTACTACTACAAGTAGCTAAACCTATACCTGTACCAGAGTCAAGAGACAATTGTGGTAGGAATGGCGGTAGATTTAGGTCTACCGGGTGGAGGTACCAGTAGTTAGGTATCATACCTCAGTTGGGTATACTAGACCATATGATGCACACCACCTAAAATGTATAGTACTGGCGTTTCAAAATGTAATGCCTTACAATATTAGGGCAAAGTCAATTTAACCTAATATAGAGAATACGAGTGGTCCGAAGTTCAAGTCCCATCTACATTTAAGTTTTTTTTAGAAATTATTTCTCGATCTTATAACTCGTCTTCTAAATTTAATAGTAATAAAAGTAGAGTATGTAGTAAATGTAAGATAAATTTTTAACTCCACTACAAGATTCCATACACTCTTACATCCTCTATGCTTGGCCTTCTAGTACCTCACTACAGATTTTACAAAACAATGTCCAGCAATTACAATTTGAATAATATATTCGATGAACTACCAGCAATGGAATCAGGCGCCCCTCTGAATAACTGTTCGCTACCTTGACTTTGTTCCATTAATCCTAATATCAACATGTCTACGGATTCAGAGAAAGGGTCAAACAACTAGAAATAGCTGTAACTAGTACTTTAGAATAAGAGAATGTATTTTGAATTTAGTGATTAATACTAAGATATATAAAATCGATAGAGTGGAAATATTAGGACAAGAGTTCTGATAGCGAATGTATTGCATGTCCGCAAATATCGTGAAATAAAAGCTGCTACAAGTTCTTCTGAAGTTCAAGAACCAGTTACATCATTGGACGATAGTTCCCAAATCCCAGTAGCTGTACTTGTAGATAAAATGAAATTGGACTATCCCATAAGCTGTTGAGACATTCAGCCCGTTTTAAAATGTGGAACCCTAACTGAATTTGGTTTAGTGTGCAGACATCTTTCAACGTCATAGTATCAACACCAATCAGTCACAATTTTACGCTCTCCTTTAGCAGTCAAAGTTACCATGTCGCCAAAAAGAAAAGCCTGTGCAGAAGTGTCAGGAAACGCCAGTAAAGCAACGTATGTCCCTGAACCGGACAGTTTACCCAAACGGCAGCGATATCAGGCAAAGTCTCGGCCCGGAGAAACAGTCTCCTTAGTTCAAGCGGCTGCAGATGAAAGTTTGACTGGGGAACTTAGTGGTGCTACCACTTATGGAAAGCAAGTTTCCAATGGGAAAGTGATAATGAGAAAAAGAAGAGTAAACGCAAAGACTCTGCCGGGGATACCTCAATTTCAACCTTTTTCTTCGCCATATCCAGAACATGCCGCACAGGTAGTAAAGTTTTATTCTGTTCTAAGAGATGATTATTATATTAACTCTGAAATCTGGTTTGCCGTTTACTAGGTTACATTACCAGATGGTTGTGCACATGACCCATTTTCGCTATTCTCGTTGTTCTTCACTCCAGAGATATTTGAAGAACTCGCCGTGAATACAAATCTCTATGTCTTCCAAAAACGCGAGATAGTAGCTCATGGTGAGGGTACGTAGCAGGAGGCACGGAAGTCTGTTTCCGGTAGGCTGCGTACAGAAGTAACACAATGTGGCTGGAGAGCAACTACAGCAGGGGAATTGAAAATCTGGTTGGGGCTTATAATAAAAATGGGGCTTCATTGAGAACCGGCTCTTCCTCTGCACTGGAACAAGCGGGCACGTACAAGCTGGTGCCAGATTTCCAAAAGGCCACTTCAGCAATCTCGCCGGTTGAATCGCCAACGTATCCGGCCTTCACGTATACCTAAAAACTGCATGTCACTTACTCGATTTCAACAAATAAAATGATATTTTCACGTCTCCGATCCCCGGGTCGAACTCACAGCAAAGCATTGGCATCACAAGTTAGAACCTTTAGCCAGTAAACTCTAAGAGCGTTTTCAGCGATTTTATACACCAAGTACAAAGGTAAGTTAGCAATCGATGAAATAATGATCAGATTTTGTGGTTGTAGTACGCATACGGTTAAGATGAAAAATAAGCCAATCAAGCAAGGTTACAAGGTGTTTGCGCTATGTTCTCGTGGTTATACATACTCCTTTTTGTGGTACTCACTATTGCATGGTACTGCAAATCTTGTCAAACTGGATCGACTTACCCCTACAGCCTCTGCTGTATATCAACTGGCAAAGCTACTACCAAGTGAACGCCGCTGGAATCTTGTTCTCGATAACTACTTTACCAGTGTACTGCTCTTCGAGGAGTTACGGGATATAGGAATTGGAGCGGCTGGAACCACTCGTGTAGATTCTCGGGGCTTTCCTCCATGCTTGAAGATTGAAAAGTCTGAGGCAAAAAAGGCCTTACCATGGGGTCATATCAGTGGCGCTGTTGTAGCCAATACTTGCTGTCTGGTTTGGCAGGACAACAATTTGGTTTTCTTCATGACCACATATCATGATATATCAGCTACTGTGGAGCGTTTACGGCAGCGACCAAAGAAAACCAGTACAAACGGTACCATTATTTGTCAAATCTTTGGTGACAATCCACGCAAACTACTACCAATACCAGTATTCATTGACGACTACAATCAACATATGGGTGGAGTTGATATTGCCGACCAGCTCAGAAGCTACTACTCTACCCAGTTGAGAGTCTGTCACAACTGGCTACCACTTTTTTTTTGGCTTCTTGATACTGCTATTGTCAACTCCTATAGAATTACGAAAACCCTATACCCCCACCGCAAAGCCCGCAGTCAGCACCTGTTCTTTCGAGAAGACCTTGCCGACAAGTTAATTGAAGTTGGATTGTGCGAAGCTAAAAACACAAATAGTTCAAGCTTTGAACCAACTCCTTCTTCGCCCCCACCATCAACCCCATTCTCTACTGCTCCTGTCAATAGGGAAATGCCTATTCCTTATACTTGCCAGAATCGCCCTCCACCTCAACCTGTCTCATTTCCTCTTCCAAGCTCTCATCACTATGAGCAGCGCCCTACCCGGAGTCGGTGTCTTTGGTGTCGGTGGAAAAGGCTAGGAGACAAACATACTAAGATAAGGTCAATTGGTTTTGGATGTCAGGAATGTAATTACACTTTGTGTCGTGACTGTTTTGTAGAATTCCATGGTATCACGGGCCATGGTTCAAATCTTACATCCTATTTTTGATATCACGTGCCAATGTTCCTAACCAAATGCAGTTAGGGTTCCACATTTTAAAACGGGCTGAATGTCTTGACAGCTTATGGGATAAAACATTGCCAAGAAGGCGTATGTTTGTTGATAAAGTATGTCCAAGGTATTTGAAAATCTAAGTAGATGCATACAAATCCCTGAAGAAGAAGGTATCCAATTGTTATGGCAAGGTTGGGAACCGCCCAACAGGATTGTCTTTTGCCTGGCACTATCAAGTATATCTTTTCTTAAAACTGTAAATAAAGCAGGAATAAGATATACTAAGAGGAGCTGAAAGCTCCGACAAACATGCTGCTATGCTTAAACCACAAATAGAACTAGCACAAAAGGTCGCTAAGGGTGGCGGATGGAGGAGAAGAGTTGTTGAAAGGATCTTAGTGCATGAGGTAACCTGGGAAAAGAAGAGTAATATACTGAAGCCAAAACGCGGAAGACATCAACAGATAATTCGACTATTAGAGGATCCAGAAACTATGCTTGCCATAAAGCAGTATATTCTCAAAGTTGGTGACAGTATGTAATTTCTCATCTTTATAATTAAGGTATGTTGTCAATAATTTATATATTAATAAAAATTCTATGTAGAACTCATAGTGCATAATTTGGCCAAAGAAATTATCCAGTATTGCAGAGAATCAGCTACTTATTTCGATGAAGATATTGGAAACCAGTCTATTAATAATGTAGGATGTCAGGTTGAAAAGACTATTTCCTCCAATACTGTAGCAAGATGGCTGGGAAAGTTAGGATTTAAGTATAAGGAATATCGCAAAGAAATCTATAATGATGGTCATATGTGAGAAGACATTAAGTACCATTGTGATCATGTAATTTTACCTTGAATAGAAGTCTACAAGGAATTATTCCTAAGATGGGATAAAAATCTCCATGAAACTCCAAACTCTGGTTACCTCTTTGGAGAGATACAACCACTGGCATTAATTCTTGTCACCTAAAATGAGTGCACATTTAATTTAAATGATGGCAAGTATTATATTTGGGTACATCTACAACGTAAGCCATTATGTAAGAAAAAACATAGACAAGGAGTTCATATGTCTGATTTCCTTACTGCTATTGGTCACTTGGGTAATGGTGGTACTTGTACTATTCTCAAATGTGGAGGGAATGTTTGGTGGAATGCAGACCAACTTTTAAACCAAATTATCAACAAAGCAATTCCAGCGTTTGAAGCTCAATTTCCAGGATGCAAGGCTTTATTTGCATTTGATAATTCCAGAAATCATCTGAAGTTTGCTGATGATGCCCTCTGAGTTTCTGAAATGAACCTTGAACCAGGTGAAAAGAATACCAAGTGTATGTATAACACTTTTGTTGTTGATGTGAACCTGTTAGGTAGAGACAACCGTTATAGACTTAGGGTTGTCTAGGCCAATTGAGATTCGTTTTTGTAGAAGGAGATTTGTCTAGTAAAGCTCGGAAGTAACTTGTTTCATTTATGACTACTAAGAGCGCGAAAAGTAGGATAGAATTGTAAGAATAATATTATATTGTTAAGATCACTTCTCTGTTGCTTGATAATGTCTAAAGCTTGGGAGACACTACAATATTTATATTCTGCGTCTGAGTATTCACGGACTACATCTATCTAACATACACAACATATATCTCTTCAAATCTAACTCGTAACATTGAGTACTCCATAAAGGTGGGAACACTGGGAGACCCTGAAAACCATCACACCCTCTTTGGTAATTACTCTTTCTTTTCTGAGAGACATCTGTGTTACCAGTAGTAATCATCTGATACTCAGAGTCTTTAGACCTGTAGCCGAGTTCTCAAGTCAAACTATGGTAGCTCCAATAGTCCTTTCCGTTGTTGAGAGGATCACTCTTGATACGAAGTTGTCTTTGCATATATGCCGGAGTCGATGACTTCCAGTTGTGATAATTCAACAACTAACTGATAGAATTTAATCTGATAACTCTCTCTTCATAGAGGAGGTGTCACTCTATTGAATACTCTCATAATTCCTCAGTCAGCAACCCCTGGTTGTTTTACGTAGAGGGGGTGGACCTTCTTGTTGTTTGGTTATAATTCCCACAACCAGGATGCACTCCATCTCATAGTTGCAACACTTCCTGGAGCCCATTAGCTTCTCTGGTACCGTTTCCAGGAGTTCTAGACTCTTTCTAATTGTCGGAACATGGGTGTGAATGCGTTGGTTCTTTGTCTCGAACCTCCTAGCATTCGAATCAAATCCTTGTGCGAAAACATGCTGTCACTTATGGCCTAGGTCAAAGATGTTACATCTTTGAAGCTTAGTAACTTCCTGAGTGGTTGACGGATTGACTTTGTTCCACTTCTCAGGTCGTGCCATTTTTTTTTTTTTTTTATAACATATATTCATTGTTTACGGTATAAGAACCTGCATGCAGCGCTAGCTATAGCAAAAACAAAACTGAAAAGCACGCATCCCTCCTCCGTCTGAGGCAAAAACCGAGAGCACCAAGCCTCTCTGGTCTGGAGCCAACTGTACATCTCGTCCAGAATCAAGCCTACAGGAAACCCAACCTGAAACAAGCAGGAAGTCACAAGGAAAAATTCCCACAGAAATCCTGGCCCGAAGACACAAAAGAAAAGCCAAAACTATACCCACCAGGAACGCCCATAGCAGACCTGGCTGCCCGGAGGCTAACCCAAAGCCGACCCCCTTATAGAGGGGCCAGGCACCGGGGCCAGGTACTTCGGCAGCGGTGCGCCCCCGCCAAGCTGCGGTAGCATGAGGAGGAGGAGAGTACCGACTGACTTGAGGCAGTACAATACTGGCCGGAGGAAGGGAGCCAGGGCTGGAGTCCCCTAGAGAGAGGAAGCAGTAAGGTGCCAGCTGGTGGAGCAGTAAGGTGCTAGCTTAAGATAGGAGCAGTAGGGTGCCAGCCAAGCATGAGGGGGGGTAGTAGGGTACTAGCCGACCAAGCCGAGGAGAGGAGAAAGGCGGAGTAGACCCAAATGCCGAAGCAACTATCGGAAACATGTTCGTGTCTTAACTAGGCGGCCCCCTTGAGCCCCCAGTGCCCACAGATGACAAAGCAGCTGTATCGGACAGAGAGGAGGAGGATGGAGAAATAGACCATAGCCTGTTGAGAAGACCAACCACGATCTCCCGACAGTGGAACTTACTCGTACCTACCAGCAGGACAAAACCCGGACCCAGCAGAGGGACTAACCCGAGCCAACCAGAGAAAAGCTGAAGGAATCCATCGTAATCACGTACCGCAAACCGTATTCTCAGCCATCTGTTGTAGGGAAAAAGAGGTAACCCGACCGTGCTGATGCTAGGCAAGGCCAGAGCAAAAGCGGGGAAGGAGAGAGGACCAGCATTCTGAGATGCCGGGAAGGAATAAGGAGGATCTCAAAAGGGTATACCTCAAGAGAGAAAGCAGGAGAGAAGATCCACCATGGCGGAAGGATGAAAAGTGATGGCCTAGTCCCACCCCTAAGGGGAGGACCAGACATGAAAAGTGGTGAGAATTCCTGTGGTGTTGAGGTTTCAATCACCGGAGGTGTAGCGGAGACAGTCAGTGTCTCAGGTCTTGCCAGAGGTCTCCTCTTATATATCCTGTGAACAGCTTTCAGTCTAATAGACAGCAGCGATATATACAGTATTATTCTGACACCTTCAATACTGCGACTAAATAGTCACAGGATGCAACTAAGGTTGATGTGCATGATGACATGTGGGCCCCGTAAGGGGGCCGGAGGGGAGTGTTAGAGATTGAGATTTCCGAACTCGGGTAAGGTTACCCTACCTAAGGTATTTCTAGGCTATCGGAATTGGGTACTCCTAACAGAACCATCTTGACAGTAGTTTTATACGATTTATAGTTTTATCAGATGGGTGACCCAAAAGACTAAAACTTGTCCTCACTGTGCAAGGCCTCTGGCCTCAAGGCAATTTACAGTTTTGAGCACGGTGTTCAATCAGGTC
This sequence comes from Tuber indicum, assembly GCA_006112555.1. Lineage (NCBI taxonomy): Eukaryota > Fungi > Ascomycota > Pezizomycetes > Pezizales > Tuberaceae > Tuber > Tuber indicum. Next base: position 229,309 of record VBSK01000250.1, on the reverse strand, counting down.
ATCTACCGAAAAGTCAACTAAACCAAATCCTAAGTGTTTAACAAGTGGTAACTACTGTGCTCAAGCACTTCTTGCTGCTCGACCAGACTTTCCTAATTAGATGAGTCAAATTGAATAAGCTATACTAGATGCTGGCCATGATATTATATTCAATCCTGCATTTCATTTCATTGTGAGGTAAACTTCATAGAGAATTTTTGGGCAGGAGCCAAAAGGTATACTCGTGAAAACTACCAGTATCATTTTCAATCACTCAAGTGGCTAATTCCTGAAGCATTAGCTGATGTTCCCAATACTGTTATAGGGATATTTTGGACAAAGATCCAGAGAATCATGGTTGTCTGTCGGTCAAGTGTTATATATGGCTCAAATGAGTATGAGAGCCTCGTGAGTCGCAAATACAAATCTTACCACTGTGTTACTATGGTAGTTTAAAATCCCTGATATATTATAAAAAATAAAATAAAATATTAATAAAAATTACTACCTGATAGAATAACAGAACATTGATAAGAAAAAGCTGTAAATTGGTATTATACCTTAGTTGTAGAATCTATGATATCAAACTTGGTATGATATTGACATGATCCTTATAGATTTATCTTATATAGGAGTCACTGTTAACCCTGTATATTCAACCTAAGAACTATGTGATAAATTCTGCAAAGTACTTGTATTCCGATTACATAAGGTATTACATTTTGAATTGCCAGTACTACACGTTTTGGGTGGTATGCATCATACTTTAGCTATAGATGTTAACATCTAATTACTTATCATAATTCTTAATGTACTTACTGGACTGCAATTACCTAATACTTTAGGCTACCTACTACTAGCAATTTAAAATCTATCTTAGATACTAGTAATGTTGGAAAGGGCAAGAAAATATCTAATATGTCTATCAAACTACTATTGAGTATTGAGGTTAAACCATTAAATGTAAAGAGTAGTGGAAGTGAAAAGGACTTTGATGATGCTAGCTACTCAACTTGTATACTAATAAAGTAGAATCAAAGAGTTTGCAGTTTTGATAATGCCCATAATAAGTTATATCTGTAAATATCATTGAAATTTATCATTCTTTACTGTTCCAGATTTTTGCTATTACAGATACAATCTCCAGATTTTACTTATCTAAGATTGCAGGAGGTAACTACTCATTTCTAGTTCGACTTAATATTCTCGTACAAATTTGTACTAAAGAGCTTTCAACTTCAGTTTTAACTAAGTACAAATACTATTTGATCTTAAAAGCTCACATACTATCTTAACCTTAATAGGACGAGATATTAGTTTAGAGGTTAGGATACTATTTTTCAATAATACTTTAACAATACTTAGGCTTTATAGACTAAGTCTGGAAATGTAGTTATAATTATCATTTCGAATGTCTTTTTTAAATAAGAATTAGTTAAGTTTATTATTAGAAATGAAATGTGTTTGCTAAGTTAGGTGCTAATTATCTTTCAAGATAACATATGACAGCGGACAGGTGGCCTGTTCTACCAGAAAAGAGGTAAGAGCTGTATGAACTAAAGGAGGCTTCAGAGGTGTACTGGAGAAACTAAAGAGTGACTGTCCAACCAAGTATATTGAAATACTGTCTGTCGAAGTCTGTTCTTTTCATTGTGGAATTGGATGGTCTTTAAATACACAAATCTGTTCATGTCTAATATGAACAAAACTAAACAAGGATATCAAATCGATATCTAAAATAAATTATAAAACAAGCTAAGTATCAAAACTATACTTCAAACAAGCCAAGTATCAACTTGAAAGCGATACTTAAAATAAAATATAAAACAATTAAGTATCAAAATGATACTTTAAATAAGCTAAGTATCAAAGCAATACTTAAAATAAAACATAAAACAACTAAGTATCAAAACAATACTTTAAATAAGCCAAGTATTAAAGTAATACTTATAATAAAACATAAAACAACTAAGTATTAAAATGATACTTCAAACAAGCCAAGTATCAAAGCGATACTTAAAACAAAATATAATACAATTAAGTATCACAATGATACTTCAAACAAGTCAAGTATTAAAGTGATAGTTAAAACAAAACATAAAACAACTAAGTATCATAATGATACTTCAAACAAGTCAAGTATCAAAGCAATACTTAAAATAAAACATAAAACAACTAAGTATCAAAACAATACTTTAAATAAGCCAAGTATCAAAATAATACTTAAAATAAAACATAAAACAACTAAGTATTAAAACGATACTCCAAACAAGCCAAGTATCAAAGTGATACTTACAACAAAACATAAAACAGAATCCTTAACCAAGTACCTGTACCCGTTATAAGGAACTAGTGTACTCAGTATAAACAAGATATACTTGCATGGATCTCAATAAACCAACATCTTTCAGAGTTTTACTTATTTTCAGTCTTTTAATTCAAGAGTGGTTTACTATAAACTTGCTACCTTAGAGAAGGACTCTAGTTAGAGTTATCTAATTTATGATACTGAGTTTTGAATAGGTATTAGTGGCTTTTAAAGTTTCATGACTTCTAGTTATATACTACAATATTCAACTAACAGATTTCTCTTAGTTAAATCTTATTAACCAGAGTGGATTTATTTTTATTTTATTGATAGAAAATCTCATAGTAGGTAAATTATGTCTTTATGCATTAGTAAAAATTTGGATTTGTATGATACCTACTGTGCCTTTAGTTTTGGATACACAAGGTGCTTAGAACATAAATTTTGAATCAAGATGTGATGTCAGATCTTAGTGATATTGTAACGATCCTATCTTCTTATAGATTAGTTCTTCAACAGGTAACGACTTCTTACCTAATCTCGTATCAGATATCGATAGCTCTGAGACCTCTCTGGATCTACACGATCTTCCTAGACCTCGTCTATCGATATATCTCTTAATCTCGTTGTACTTATACAAGCGAGATCTCTTTCTCACATATGTTGCGGGGGATATTTGTGCGTGTGCGCAAGAGTATATTGATTTTAATAGTATAGGAAAGACTTAAGTGGTTCAATCTAATTTTATTTATACTTGTACCGCCGACTCCGGCATACGACAAGTCCCCGCCGGCACAGGGTTATCTCAAACTGGAACTACCACTAACTACGAACAATTCAAACCTCCAGCCCCATACCTCAAACATGCCCGTGCCATGCCCACAACACGAACACTAAATGCAAAGCCATCAACGGTAAAGAAAGTCCTCCTTGCCCCCGCATCTGAAGTCCCTCTGGTATGGAACAAACCGCAGCCCTTATAGCAAGTCTGCATCATTCCTGAACAAGGAGTACGAGGAGCAAACCCACGAATACCAAGATACACAGGTGACAGGCAGGACCTAGGCCGAAGCCACAAAGCCGAAAGGATGTCCGATAAAGGCAAGTTCCCCGTACAAAAAATTAAAAATCACTACCGCCCGGTCTGAATACCGTCCCGCAATCCCTCCTCCACAATAGAAAACTAATAACAATTTATCAATACAGGCGGCACCAAGGCAGAGAGGTCGTGACCAACATGTCCACAACTCGTATCTGCATGCCAGGCCGTCGACCCTATGAACCCACTTTGCCAAGTGCCTCCGAAGAGCGTAATGGTGAGGAGGATCTGTACCCACTGCCTGTAACTCCAAACAACCTCCTAAACAAAAGAAATATATAGAGGTGGTGACAGACCGAAAAGGTCAGTAGGGCCTATCTCCTACCCGTAGTGCCATGCCTCCTCCTGCCATACCCGCAACCAAACTAAAGAAACCAAACAAGCTCCACAGAACCCAGCACGCAAGACCCAAACAAGTCCAACCCAGAGGTCGCCACCTACTATCTGCACAGGTGGCCATCAGCCAGCCGGTCCGACAGGAAGCTTTACAGCACTCAGCAGCTTAACCTTAACAGCCCAAGCCAGCCGGAAACACTTAATTAGACCTCGCCCAGCCTGACGCAGGCCCAACTGGTGCTCGCAGGTGCCTCTCCCCGCCAAGTCAGCCCCCCCCAAGCCCCACACACCAGGCGCTGCAGCTCCCATCCAGCCCCCTCAGCCCCTCAGGCAGATCAACCGCCCGACAGCCACAGGACAGCCATACCTGACCCCGCAAGGCAGCCACTAGTTTTGGCCACACAAGCAGAGCCCCCTCCCCCAGCACCGACAGCCGAGGGGGGCCACCAGGACGAACCCGGGGCCACGACCCAAAGGCAATGGCCATAGCCCCAACCTGCCCGAACAAAAGTCCAGTCAAGTCGAGAAGGAAGCCAGGGAACCTGAAGGCCTCCCAAGGTGGGCCCCAAAGGGCCACACTGTAGACTGACGAAAGGTGCCCAAACTGACACTTCAGAGAGGGCGGGTACCAGGATAGGAAATGAGATAAACAGAAGGTAGGCCCCACTTGCAATGGGTGTGACCGCCCACCACCATCCGTAACCATACCGACCCCTGCACTAGACCAAGCGTGGCCTGGTAACCAATCGCCCCACACCACCCCGGGCAGAAGTTCATCCGTACTAGGAGGTTAAAAATTTCAGGGTTAAAGCCATCCCCACGTGGAAGCGAGGAGGAGACACCTGACTGAACCACCGTAAATGTCATTTGAACCGAAATCAAGGGAATGGTGATAAAGGACATCGTAGGATTCCGACCGTGATAATAGTGGATGAAGGGTGGGGCCGGCGAGGCCCCTGTCCCTTGAGGAATGATGCGATCGGTACAACGTGTTGATACTTGGGAAGGTTATCAGTCTAACCCAAGGGTGTTTTGTATCGTGAATACTAAGGACTCTGTTAAAACCCAACAAGAAACATGAGCTGGCCCAAAGAACGACACAGGTGTTTTGCCCCACAGCAACCTCCAATTCCCTCATCCCCCGAATGCGAAACTCTGCGAGTAGACAATAGATAGAGAAGCCGAAGTCTTTTTACCGAAGGAGGGCTAGTAGTCGCCAAAGGTGAAAGGCTCGAAGCGAAATCATTGTGAGAATCAAACAACGACGAGGAGGCGAAAACAAGTAACCACAACGCAAAACTGCCAAACAACAGAACCTCAACACCAAAGATCCCAGGAACTACTGAGCGAACTCAGATATCTCCGCCAGAATCAAAGGCATCGAAAGACCATTATGGTGCGAAAGGAACGCTACCAAGGCGGAGCAAAGATAGAAGTAAGGAAAGACTTAAGTGGTTGCGTGAGGAGTCTGTCCCGAAGGTCCTTTTTTTTTTTTTTTTTTTTTTAATATCATATAATAACTTGTTTAAGGTACAAGAATGTAACGTTCCGAGCTTGTGGTTAACTAATAGCGACGGGCAACGATACTTCTCTGCTTAATTCATATCTCGTTTGATATAACAGTTCTTAGATCCGTTGATCTACGTTATCCCCGTTCGTCGGATAACGCCTGTTAAATCCTAACGAAGATAGCTTCGCCTTACGTAGGCTCGTGAGAAATGTGTCGGACGTGCAAATGTGATAAAGAGCGTAAAGAAGTTTTATTCGTAAAGTAATAAGTAAGGAAAGTACTTAGAACATTCAATCTAATTTTTATTTAACCACGTACCGCCGACTCCGGCATACGACGTGCCCGGGGCTGGAGGACCCCCCGGTTAGCGCACCCCCAGTAACTACCACTATCTACAAACAATCCAAACCTCCGACCCCAAACCTCCAACATGTCCGCGCCATGCCCACAACACGAACACTAAGTACAAAGTCATCAACAGTAAGGAAAGCTCTCCCCAAAGCGACACCGTAGACCCTCTGGTATGGGCCCAACCAAGCCAAGTAGCCGAAGCCGCAAGGCCTCCTCGCGTAGCCGAAGCCGAGCAAGGTACCAGTCCCCCAGGTCCCCCGTACAAAACCAAAAATTCCACTACCGTCATCTGAATATGACCCCGCAACCCATCCTCCACAGTCGAAACCCACCCGGGCGCCCCCACTCAATGATCTCGGGACACCCCCAGCCGACCGCCACGGCCAAACATCCCCCCAAAATCCCAAGAACAAACGAAACACCCAAGACCCACGCGCAAAGTCCCAAAGGAAAGCCATCTTACTGGGTGAGGGCTCCCTAGTCGAGGGGGTACGAACCGTCGTAGAGTACCCGAGCAGCACCACAAGGGCAACGCAACCCGAATACCACCGCGGAAGGCGCCAGGAAGACCGGATCCCCAAGCCGTCGACACCTGGCCGAACAGACCCAGACATTGTCCCCCACGAACTCCTCAACTCCCTCCACCGGCGGCGCTCCCGCCATGGACACTGTAGCAGCCGGGCGCGACCGAGTGCGCACCGGCGATGGCGATGACGTATCCGAACCGGGGACAAGTGGCACGGGTGAGGTCTGGTCTTCTTTGACCCGGTGCTTCTTGTTTCTCCTCCTTTTCCCACCCCCAGGCGCAGGCCTATGGTCGGGGGTGGACGGGCCACCCCCAACACCACCCACCGCCACAGGAGGGACGCCACCAGAGGCGCTTCCCCGACCAGCCACGGGTTCAGCCACAAAGGACTCAGGCACCTGACCCCCCGAAGGAGGCAATGCCACCGTAGCCGGCGTCACCACAGGGGTAACCACTCCACCCACTGAAGAGGACGCCTCTACCACCACACCCGACGAATCAGGTGGGGGCCCACCCACACCACCCTACACGGAGGGTGGTGGTGGGATAACCGCCGGCGTAACAACTCCCCGAGGGAGCTGCTCTGCCGGACCCTGAGAATTCTCAGGGTCTAGCCCATCCCCCACCGTAACAACCGTAGTAACCGAAGCGACCGAGGGAGTAGGCGACGAAGGAATAACCGTAGGAACCTCAGGTTCGCGTTGCGAACCTGACAGAGCAGCGTTCTCCTTCTCAGCGCGATGAAGCCGCCGAGAGAGGACAGAGATGTGATGCCGAAGGCGAGAGACTTCGGCCTCTAGGGCGAAGTTCTTCTCAACGGCACGAGACAGAACCACCGACGAGCGCAAGGCGGACGCGGCGGAGGGGGGAGAGGCTCGCTTAGCCATAGCGACCGTGAGGAGGCGAGGCGGAAAGTGAGGAAGTCGTAGATAGGCGAGATGAAGAACCTGGGTTCTTCAAACGATCGTAGGAGAAAAGAAAGCAACTATCGTGATAGAAGCTTAAAGACTTGAAGCTATCGTGAGATAGGAATCAAGGGCTCTGATTGGCCTGACGACTGTAGATTCGCTACCGAGGCGGAGCGAAGATAGAAGTAAGGAAATTACTTAGAACACTCAATCTAATTTATTTAACCACGTACCGCCGACTCCGGCATACGACGTGCCCAGGGCTGGAGGACCCCCCGGTTAGCGCACCCCCAGTAACTACCACTATCTACAAACAACCCAAACCTCCGACCCCGAACCTCCAACATGCCCGCGCCATGCCCATAACACGAACACTAAGTACAAAGTCATCAACGGTAAGGAAAGTTCTCCCCAAAGCGACGCCGTAGACCCTCTGGTATGGGCCCAACCAAGCCAAGTAGCCGAAGACACAAGACCTCCTCGCGTAGCTGAGGCCGGGCAAGGTACCAGTCCTCCAGGTTCCCCGTACAAAATCCAAAATTCCACAACCGCCATCTAAATATGACCCCGCAAACCCTCCTCCACAGTAGAAACCCACCCGGGCGCCCCCACTCAATGATCTCGGGACACCCCCAGCCGACCGCCACGGCCAAACACCCCCCCAAAATCCCACAAACAAAAGAAACACCCAAGACCCGTGCGCGTAGACCCGAAGGAAAGCCGACTTACCGGGCGAGGGCTCCCCAGCCGAGAGGGCTCAGTCATAGGCAAACGGACGGAACCCATCGCAACTAGCACAATAGGCTCCACGCCGACCACCGACCAATCCACCCTGGAGGGCCCCCCCACACGTGGGGCAGCCACCCCGGGCCAACTCAGCCTCCGCCTCCGAGAACGCCATCAACTCGGGGCCAGTAAGAGCCGGGCGCGCCCGAGCGCGCACCGGCGAGGGCGACGATTCATCCGAACCGGGGACAAGTGGCACAGGTGAGGTCTGATCTTCTTTGACCCGGCGCTTCTTGTTCCTCCTCCTCTTCCCACCCCCAGGCGCAGGCCTACGGTCAGGGGTGGACGGGCCACCCTCAACACTACCCACCGCCACAGGAGGGGCGCCACTAGAGGCGCTTCCCCGACCAGCCACGGGCTCAGCCACAGAGGACTCAGACACCTGACCCCCCGAAGGAGGCGATGCCACCGCAGCCGGCGCCACCACAGGGGCCACCACCCCACTCACCGAAGAGGACGCCTCTACCACCGCACCCGACGAATCAGGTGGGGGCCCACCCACACCACCCTCCGCGGAGGGTGGTGGTGGGATAACCGCCGGCGTAACAACTCCCCGAGGGGGCTCCTCTGCCGGACCCTGAGAATTCTCAGGGTCTAGCCCATCCCCCACCGTAACAACCGTAGTAACCGAAGCGACCGAGGGAGTAGGCGACGAAGGAATAACCATAGGAACGTGACAGAGCAGCGTTCTCCTTCTCAGCGCGATGAAGCCGCCGAGAAAGGACAGAGATGTGATGCCGAAGGCGAGAGACTTCGGCCTCCAGGGCGAAGTTCTTCTCGACGGCACGAGACAGAACCACCGACGAACGCAAGGCGGACGCGGCGGAGGGGGGAGAGGCTCGCTTAGCCATAGCGACCGTGAGGAGGCGAGGCTAAAAGTGAGGAAGTCGTAGATAGGCGAGATGAAGAACCTGGGTTCTTCAAACGATCGTAGGAGGAGGGAAAGCAACTATCGTGATAGAAGCTTAAAGACTTGAAGCTATCGTGAGATAAGAATCAAGGGCTCTGATTGGACTGACACTGTAGATTCGCTACCGAGGCGGAGCGAAGATAGAAGTAAGGAAAGTACTTAGAACAAAGCGTGAAGAGCCTATCTTCCTCGGCCGCCTCGGCCTCCTTATATAGTGCTCTTCACTCAACCCTAACCCTGATGTCTCACAAGTGTGAGCCTCGCGAAAAGCCTTACATAGGTCATATGACTCAAATGAGTCATACGCGCGAAACCCATGACTCATAATCGAGTCATGTGCGAAACATAACAAATCATAACATAAACAAGTCATATGACTCAAATGAGTCATATGCGCAAGACCCATGACTCATAATCGAGTCATGTGCGAAACATAACAAATCATAACATAAACAAGTCATATGACTCAAGCGAGTCATATGCGCAAGACCCATGACTCATAATCGAGTCATGTGCGAAACATAACAAATCATAACATAAACAAGTCATATGACTCAAGCGAGTCATATGTGCAAAACCCATGACTCATAATCGAGTCATGTGCGAAATCCTGAGCTTCTCTGTCACATCCGTGACAAAGAATCCCGCATGCAGCGTTAGCTATGGCGTAAAGAAAACCCCTCCACCCCGGACCAAGAGAAAACCCGTACCCCCAGGACCCTCTGGTATGGGCCTAACCGCACACACTCCAAGGACGATCAACTCAGGTGCCCAGCCCGCAGGCCTCACGACTTGAACGCGAAGGGGTCTCGCCTAGAAGCCAACCAAATGCCCAAGAAGATTCCTCCCCCGAAAGATCCCCCTCCCACTAACTACATGTAGCCACCAGAAAGGAAACCAAACAAGCTAGGCAGGAAAGCATAGGGAAAAACTCTACCCGTAAACTACAAAAACCACAAAAGAAAGTAAACACCTGCCTACCGAACCGCCAAAGCGCCGAGTGTAAAACCGCCACCGAAGTAAGCAGCCGGCAAAAAGCCCGCAGGCTGATGCCCCCAACCAGCTGTGCCACGGATGTAGTGCAATACCATGACCCGCCAGCCGAGAACGCAGGGTCTCGGTGCTGGACCCAAGGAGTGGATGGATGGCAGAGGGGATGCCGCCCAGCAGTGGGGTGCCAGCCGAGTGAGGGAAGGTAATAAGGTACCAGCTGAAGGAGGGAAGGCAGTAGGGTGCGAGCTGACGTAAACGAAGTGGAAAATGGAGGGAGGGCCCGAGGCCCCAGGAGAAAACCCGACCGAGAAGACCAAGCCGTTGCCGTTTTACCGTGTCTCTCATGTAGTCCCTTGTTCTACGAGAGATAGCGTCACTTAGTGGAAGGGATCCTACCGGCGGCAGGGAAGCGGAGGGGCGAGGGTGGGAAGGCGACCGTGTCTTGAACCGAGCGACTAGGAGGGTATGGCCGAATCTCACCAGGAGACAGACCCCGAAGTTACTAGCCGAGGCGTTCCCCCTCGGGGATCGTGCAAGTGGGGAGAAAGACGTCCACCACTGCCAACGCCGACCGGAAACGAAGAGAGGAAGCCGACCGTGCCAAAACTAAGCGAAACCCCAAGCGAGACGGGACTACTGGGCGAGCCCAGATAACTCCCCCATCAAGCGAACAGGAGACAAGCGAAGTAAAGGCGGGAGAGGCTGGAGGAGTTAACCGTACCCCTAGGCAGGAACCATTGAGGGGGCAGAGGGGAGAGGGGGTGGGCCACGATAGTTGACTGTGGTGTTGTCAAACTATGTGGCAGGAAAATAGGAGCGACGAAGCGTGTCTGTCCCGAAGGTCCTTTTTTTTTTTTTTTTTTTTTTTTTTATCGTCATGTATTCTTTGTTTAGGTACAAGAACTTGCCTGCAGCGCTAGCTATGGCGTAAACAAAACCTTAATCCCAAAACAAATTAAACAAAAGAAACCAAACCAGTGCCTCCAAATCCGCGAACAACCCATATCGCAAAGCAGCCTAAAGCATAAATATAGAGACACATTCAACACTAACTAGGATAACAATAAACATAACTAAGGAAAGCCTCCGGGCAGACACCAAACAACTTCAAGTCGCGGAGGGGTGAGGGGATGGCGGAGGGGAGGGGGAAGAAGAGCCCCGCAGAGCGGGCATCTCGTGGGGAAACCTGGTAGCAGTGATCGAGATATATTTCGCCAGGCCGTGAAGCAAGGCTGGCGAGTGCCAGAGTGGATCGTCCTCCCGTAGGCCGTCTACTCCCTAGAGGTGGGAGATCCTGGCTTCGAGTTTGGCTGAGCAAACTAGGATGGCGTGGTGGAACGTCTCGGGTTCCTCCTCACAATAGGGGCAGGTGGTCGGGGCGTCCAGATCTTTCCAAGAAAGGTGTGCTGCCAGGTAGCTTTTTCCTGATCTCATCTGGTGGATACGACCTGCCATGAATTTCCCCAGCCCCATGAAGGGGTGCGGGGACAATCTGTCCTGAAGGTCCTTTTTTTTTTTTTTTTTTTTTTTTATCGTCATGTATTCTTTGTTTAGGTACAAGAACTCGTATGCAGCGCTAGCTATGGCGTAAACAAAACCTTAATCCCAAAACTAATTAAACAAAAGAAACCACACCAGTACCTCCAAAAGCGCGAACAGCCCATATCGCAAAGCAGGCTAAAGCATAAATATAAGGAAACACTTAACACAAACTAAAATAACCGTAAACATAACCAAGGGAAGCCTCCGAACAGACACCTGGCCTCTTCAAGTCGCGGAGGGGAGAGGGGATGGCGATGGCGACGGGGAGGGGGAAGGAGAGCCTCGCAGGGCAGGCATCTCGGGGGGAAATCTGGTGTCAGTGATCGAGATATATTTCGCTAGGCCGTGAAGCAGGGCCGGCGAGTGCCAGAGTGGGTCGTCCTCCCGTAGGCCGTCTACCCCCTGGAGGTGGGAGATCCTGGCTTCTAGTTTGGCCGAGCAAATGAGGATGGCGTGGTGGAACGTCTTGGGTTCCTCCTCACAATAGGGACAGGTGGTAGGGGCATCTGGATCTTTCCAAGAAACGTGTGCTGCCAGGTAGCTCTTTCCTGACCTCATCTGGTGGATATGTCCTGCCATAAATTTCCCCAGCCCCATAAAGGGATGCGGGGCCAGAGTAGGCGAGTACATGTAGCGTGGAGGGGGCGGGTACTGGGAGGACCATGCATGAAGGAGGAGCCGTTTGCAGTCCCTCTTGAGTCCAAGGAAGGTGGGGTCACCAGGGGCACCTGGTGGGAGAGCGGCTGGCAAGAGTCTTTCGGAGGCGGGGGGGGGTCCTGCGCAGATGACCCACCAGATTGACCACTCTGCGGGCTATCGTGTCGAGGGGCAGGTGGCGTCGCACCAACGGCGAGGGTTCGGGAGATTTACAGTGAAGGGGCCTGTACCCCGGGGTGAGGCCCACGGTGAGAAGACGGTGGTCTTCCCTTGAGCGGAAGGCTGAGGTCGTAGGGAAAGTGCTATGGAGTCGCGCCGTTGCCGGGTTCCTTTCTGGTGGGAGGCAGACAAGGCGAAGAGCCGCCAGGCGTTGTCGATATTCAAGTAGATATTGAATGGGAGGGAGCGCCGATTCACAAGGGAGAATCCCAGTAGGGGTATCGCTAAAGCAGTTGGTGACCTATCGCTGAACCGTCCTCCAGAAGACAGCCAGGCGGTCCATCATGGCAGTGGAAGGAGAGAAGAGGTCGGTGCCGTACAAAAGTATGGGCGCCAGGAGGGAGGAGGCGAGACGGTGGCAGAGGTAGGGCACCAGGCCCTTACCGGGACCTGAAAGCCTCTTGACCATTAAGAAGGCCCCCTGGGCTAGGGCGAGCCTATTGGAAAAGTGTGCGTTGTTTGACCACCGGAGGCTACAGGCTGCAGGTTCGAACCAGTAGCCCAACCATCTCACCACCCCAGAGGGACGGAAAAGGAGGTCATCAATCATGACAGGGAGTGTGCATGGTGGACCTTTCTGCCTCGGGGTCCTCCAGTGGATCAATTCTGTCTTGGGAATAGAGAAGCTCACCCCCAGCCTGCACCCCCTCTGGGCGAGTGCCTTGACCAGGTGCTGTAGGCGTTGGACATTCCTGCTATAGGAGTTCGAGGCGACTGTGACCGCAAAGTCATCGACATAGGAGAGGATCAGGCCACGCGGGACCGGAAAGTGGAGGAAGGACAAGTAGATGACGAAGAGGAGCGGCGAGATGGGGGACCCTTGAGGGGTGCCAACCTGCACCGGCTTGAAGACCTTGGGGGAGCCTTGAAAAAGAAGCCTGCATTGTTGTGCCGTGAGGAACGAGCATACCCAAGAGCAGAGATACGGGGGTACACCCCTGGAGTGGAGCATGTGAAAGAGGTCGTTAGGGGAGACATTGTCAAAGCCTCCCTTTATATCCAGGAAGAGGGTCGAGACTTCCAGCCTTGGGCGTTGTAGAGTCTGGACCTCATGGGCGAGGGTGGAGCAGGCGTCGAAAGTGCTGAGGCCTGGGAGAGAACCACACTGGTGGTGGTTAAGGAGGCCGAGGGATATTGCAATGGGGGAGAGTCTGTTGGCCATGACCCTTTCCAATATCTTGGAGACAGTTTCCAGCAGAACAATGATGCGAAAGGAGGAGGAGCTGTCATACGAGGGCTTTCCTGGCTTGTCAAGCACCATGCCATTGGCCATCTTGAGCGAAGAAGTGTGGTGACCAAAGGCGACCAGCGGAGAGACTAGATCAGTGAGGAGGGAGGGACAGGCTGAGTTGACCTTCTTCCAGACCCCATACGGAATCTGGTCAGGGCCTGGGGCTGACGACGGGGATGCCTTGCGCAGTGCTGCAGCGACCTCCTCTGGCTTCAGTGGGGGACAGTCCTTAAAACGGCGCAGGATGGGAGGGCAGTGGGCTGGGGGCTTGGGGGGAAAGAAGTGGGAGAGGAGTGTGGAGTTTAGTTCTTCTGGCGATGAGGCGCCCGGAAGAGAGGGGAAGCGTTCTGGGGGTTTGCCGAAGGCGAACCTCTTGGCAGTCCATACGTTCTGGGGTGTGGCACCCTCGAGGAAGTCCGACCAATCCCTCTTCTTTGCTTGTTTAATAGCCTTGAAGTATGCATTCCCGGCAGTTCTGGCGGCCTCCAGGGTTGCAGTCTCTGGGGAAGACCTGGCCGACCTCGCACATGCGTGGTGGACCCTTCTTAGGTCGGTGAGGGCAGCGGACCACCAGGGCTTGGATCGCAAGGATGGTCTCTTTGTTGGGGTGTGTTGCGCCAGCGTAGCCCTGACCCGATTTAGGTTGAAATCCAGCCACCTACCAAGGGCCTCCTGTACTGGAAGCGTGGGTGGGCTGGTCAGTTTGAGGGCACGGAGAGCCGTGTATGTCGCAGGCCAGTCAGTAGCCGACCAGTGGGGGGACACCCCAGGAGGGGATAGGAACGGGGAGGAAAGTGTTATAGCTATAGGGATATGGTCAGAGCTGGTGGATGGAAGTTCCGCATTCCAGGTCTCCAGGAAGGGGGCAAGATGTTCGTTTACTAAGGCTAGGTCTAGCAAGGAGGGGGAGTGCTGCTGCCCTAGGGAGAACCAGGTGAACACTCCAGGGGTGTTTATCAAGTCAAACGACCTCTCCAGGGCCAGGTCCGTGTACGGAGCCGAGGCCCTGATCTCGTTGTCGCGCAAGGAGCGGAGGGGGTCCCAGGAAGGGTGATGGAGGTTGAAGTCACTGATGACTAGCAAAGGGTGTGGGAGGAGAGGAAAGGCCTCCTCCGGAGAAACCGTTCTCGTAAGGGAGGAAGCAGTCCACAAGGCGTAAAGGTTAAGGATGCAAAACTTAACATGGGATGAAGAAAATAAACCACCAGGGGTGTGTATGTCGAGCGCCATCAGGCCGGGGTTGTCAAGAAAAACTGACACCACCGAAGCGCAGTCAAGGAAGGAGCGTAGGACATAAAAGGCCACCTTTGGTCTTTTGTGTGATGACAACGGGGGGGCAAAAGATTTAAAACCATTAAACTGCGGCAGTTTGCCACGAAATAAGGGGGGGTCTTGCAGGGCAACAATAGAGGGGGGCAGGGGCAAGGCAACCAGGCTGTTGAATAAGGAAAGAAACACATTCCAGCTTCCCAAGCAGTTGTGCTGAACGATGGTGATAGAATTAAGATTCTGGGGAGGGGGGCTGGTTCCAGGGAAGTGGGGGGGAATAAAGCGGTCGACCGACATCTTCGGGACTAACCCGAGGCAGGCTTCCGGAACGGGGCGGGAGTGGCTTCCTCCTGGGAACGGGAGGGGTGGTCTCCTTGGTGACGAGCAGGGGTGCTGGGGAAGAGGGTTCCTTGGGGAGGGCGGAAAGGGGTGGTGAAGGGGGGGTCGGGGGCTGACTCTGCTCTGCGGGTGGCACTATCTCCCAGGTCCAGGGCAGGAGCAAGGCGTTGGGGCCGTACAGGTCCGGAGGAAGGACCCTCTCCTCCATCGTCCTGCGTATCCATCTCTTCTTCACCTGGTGGGGGGGCATCTGAGGCAGGGGAAGGGGGGACCGGCCTCTGGGGGCAGGTCTGGTCGTAGGCGGGATGAAGTCCTGAGCAGTTGGTACAGGCGGGGACGGAGGTGGGGCAACAGTTGACCACTGGCTTGAGATTTCCCCCCTTGGGGCAGGTCGGGTTCTGGCAGCCGTGGCTTGCCCTGGTGTGGCTGAGGGCGCATATCGGGCAGATGGGGTGGTCGACCTTGCAGCGTGCCGCCTAGTGGGCGAAGCCCCAGCAGTTCTTGCACTGCGTGAACCTGTTTCCTGAGTATGCCCGCTCAATGCGGCAGCGGGAGGCATAGAGGACGGTCCTGCCCACCATCTTGTCCACGTCCAACGGGGTGACCGTGACGTTGCAGGATGTATTTGCCTTCGTGAGGCGTAGTTCCTCATCTCGTATGAGGAAGCGGGCCGATAGGATCTGGACCTCTTTGACATTGAGGATGGTTTCCCTGAGGGTCTGGAGGAGGGCTTCGGGGTCGTCGGGGAGGAACGAAACTGGAAGGGAGTGGATGGCTAATTGCACCTCGTTGGGCGCTGGGCGGAAGACAAGGTAAGGGTTTTCTCCTACGGGGTAGGCCTTATTGAGGCGTGAGGCGAAGGCCTCGTAGTAGGGAGCGTAGGCGGTAGCTGGAGTGGCGGGATCGAGCGCAAGCAGGGTGACAGCCCCACGGTCGTTGACTTTGGCTGTGAAGGCCTTGGGGAGGGGGCAGTTGGCCTCTTTAAGGACTGAGGCTGCAACGGCTGGGAAGGAGGCCGCAATGTCACCCCTGTGGAGTTGTGGGGAAGGAGAGGAGCAGGGGGCAAAGAAGGGTCTTTCAGCAGCTGGCAGCGTCCTAGGTACGGGCGGACCCTCCCTACCTGGTGCTGTTTTCGCGACTTGTGCCGCAGAGGAGACGTTTGTTGACCCGGGCTTCTTTCTGCCCTGTGGTTTCGAGGAGGACGCGGCAGAGGAATAGGAAGGTTTGGACTGTGGTGGGGGGGGTCTGTACTTCGAGCCCCTAGCAGGAACTCAGATGGGTTGGGATATTTGCCGTCTCTCCACTGCTGTGCTTCCCAGGTCCTGGGGTACTTGGCAGCGAAGGCCGCGGGGTTGCCGTGAAACCTACCGGTCGCAGTGTCGTAAACCACAATGTCCGGGTCGTACCCAACAGGATATCCTGACGGGGTAACCGAGGGTGGAGTGGGGGCTACTGTGTTGGTGGCTGGCTCCTTACCTTTTCGGGAAGGTCTTAGGAGAGGGAGAGTGGGGGCTAGCGTGGGGGGCTGTGGGGGCGGAACGGGATTGGCTGCGATCCTGGTCGACAAATCCCTGATCGAGGCCTGGAGGGACACCACAGCGCTTGTAGAGAGACTAGTCATGTTGGGGCCGGGGGGATCGGGGAGGGTGTTGGCCACTTGTGAGGAGAGATCGTGCATGTGAACGCTGAGCTCTCTGACTGTATTGGAGAGTGTCGTCACCCCTTGGACGAGGGCGCAGACCAGCGGAATGAGGAATGTCTCCCCCAAGGAGAAATTCAGGAGGTCCTGGTGGGAAGGGGTGGGGAGGTGGTCAGAGGACCAGTTGAGGAGTACCCTGGATGCCTCGACTAGTGAGGCAATGTTAAGCTGGGCTGGGTGCAGAGGGGCAGTGGAAGCAGAGCGTGACGAGGGGTGGGAGGAGGCCTCCTGAAGGGGAGCAGGAGTGCCCGAATGTGAGGCAGCGGAGAGGTCCATTATCCTGGGTAGGGAGGACGTTCCCAAGGCCCAAGGCGAGGCGGATCGTGAGCGTTGAGGGGCTTTTTCACCAGATGCTAATGGTGTTGAGTGTATGAGTAGAACGTAGGGGCAGGAAAATAGAGGGCGCGGTGCATGTCTGTCCCGAAGGTCCTTTTTTTTTTTTTTTTTTATCGTCATGTATTCTTTGTTTAGGTACAAGAACTCGCATGCAGCGCTAGCTATGGTGTAAACAAAACCTTAATCCCAAAACAACTTAACAAAGGAAACCAAACTAGTGCCTCCAATAACGCGAACAACCTATATCGCAAAGCAGCCTAAAGCATAAATATAGGGAAACACTCAACACTAAACAAAAAACCAATAAACATAACTAAGGAAAGCCTCGGAACATACACCGCAAATCTTCAGGTTGCGGAGGGGTGAGGGGATGGTGGGGGGGAGGGGGAAGGAGATCCCCGCAGGGCGGGAATCTCTGGGGGGAACCCAGTAGCAGTGATTGAGATATACTTCGCCAGGCCGTGCAGCAGGGCCGGCGTGTGCCAGAGTGGGTCGTCCTCCCGTAGGCCGTCGACTCCCTGGAGGTGGGAGATCCTGGCTTCGAGTTTGGCCGAGCAAGCGAGGATGGTATGGTGGAACGTCTCGGGTTCCTCCTCACAGTAGGGGCAGATGGTAGGGGCGTCGGGATCCTTCCAAGAAGTGTGCGCTGCCAGGTAGCTTTTTCCTGATCTCATCTGGTGGATGTGGCCTGCCATGAATTTCCCCAGCCCCATAAAGGGGTGCGGGGCCAGAGTAGGCGAGTACATGTAGTGCGGAGGGGGCGGGTATTGGGCGGACCATGCATGGAGGAGGAGTTGCTTGCAGTCCCTCTTGAGTCCAAGGAAGGTAGGATCACCAGGGGCACCCGGCGGGAGAGCGGCTGGCAGGAGCTTTTCAGAGGCGGGGGTGGTCATGCGCAGATGACTAACCAGTTTGACCACTCTGTGGGCTATTGCGTCGAGGGGCAGGTGGCGTCGCACCGGCGGAGAGGGTTCAGGTGTTTTCCAATGAAGGGGCCTGTATCCCGGGGTGAGGCCCACGGTGAGGAGACGGTGGTCCTCCTTGGAGCGGAAGGTTGAAGTTGTTGAGAAGGTGCTGTGGAGTCTCGCCGTTGCCGGATTCCTCTCTGGCGGGAGGCATACGAGGCGGAGAGCCGCAAGGCGCTGTCGGTGTTCAAGTAGGCATTGAATGGGAGGGAGCGCAGATTCACAAGGGAGAATCCCAGTGGGGGTATCGCTGAAGCAGTTGGTGACCCACCTTTGAACCGTTCTCCAGAAGACGGCCAGACGGTCCATCATGGTAGCGGAAGGGGAAAACAGGTCAGCACCGTACAAAAGTATGGGTGCGAGAAGAGAGGAGGCGAGCCGGTGGCAGAGGTAGGGCGCCAGGCCCTTACCGGGGCCTGATAGCCTTTTGACCATTGAGAAGGCCCCTTGGGCTAGGGCCAGCCTTTTGGAGAAGTGCGCGTTGTTCGACTATCGGAGGCTACAGGCCGCAGGCTCGAACCAGTAGCCCAACCATCTCACCACCCGTGAGGGGCGGAAAAGGAGGTCATCAATCCCGATCGGGAGTGTGCACGGTGGACCTTTCTGTCTCGGGGTCCTCCAGTGGATCAGTTCTGTCTTGGGAATAGAGAAGCTTACCCCCAGCCTGCGGCCCATTTGGGTGAGTGCCTTGACTATGTGCTGTAGGCGTTGGACATTCCTCCTATAGGAGTTCGAGGCGACTGTGACTGCAAAGTCATCGACATAAGAGAGGATCAGGCCACGTGGGACTGGAAAGTAGAGTGAGGACACGTAGATGACAAAGAGTAGCGGCGAGATGGGGGACCCTTGAGGGGTGCCCACTTGAACTGGTTTGAACACCTGGGGCGAGCCTTGAAAAAGGAGCCTGCACTGCCGTGCCGTGAGGAACGAACGTACCCAGGAGCAGAGATACGGGGGTACACCCCTGGAGTGGAGCATGTGAAAAAGGTCATTAGGGGAAACGTTGTCAAACCCCCCCTTTATGTCCAGGAAGAGGGTGGAGACTTCCAGCCTTGGACGTTGCAGAGTCTGGACCTCATGGGCGAGGGTGGCGCAGGCGTCGAAGGTGCTAAGTCCTGGGAGCGAGCCACATTGGTGGTGGTTAAGGAGACCAAGGGATCTGGCAATGGGGGAGAGTCTGTTGGCCA
Organism: Tuber indicum; assembly: GCA_006112555.1. Lineage (NCBI taxonomy): Eukaryota > Fungi > Ascomycota > Pezizomycetes > Pezizales > Tuberaceae > Tuber > Tuber indicum. The sequence goes on along the minus strand of VBSK01000250.1, from coordinate 210,159 downwards.
TGACCCTCTCTAGTATCTTGGAGACAGTTTCCAGCAGGACAATGATGCGGAAGGAGGAGGGACTGTCATATGAGGGCTTTCCTGGCTTGTCAAGCACCACGCCATTGGCCATCTTGAGTGAAGAAGTGTGGTGACTGAAGGCAACCAGCGGAGAGAGGCGGTTAGTGAGGAGGGAGGGACAGGCTGAGTTGACCTTTTTCCAGACGCCATACGGTATCTGGTCAGAGCCTGGGGCAGACAACGGGGATACCTTGCGAAGTGCCGCAGCTACCTCTTCTGGCTTCAGCGGGGGACAGTCCTTGAATCGGCGTAAGATGGGGGGGCGGTGTGCTGGGGGCTTGGGGGGGAAGAAGTGGGACAGAAGCGTAGAGTTTAGTTCCTCTGGCGATAAGGCGCCCGGGAGAGAGGGGAAGCATTCTGGTGGTTTACCGAAGGCGAACCTTCTGGCGGTCCATACGTTCTGGGGTGTGGCACTCTCGAGAAAGTCCGACCAGTGCTTCTTCTTGGCTTGTTTAATAGCCTTGAAGTATGCATTCCTGGCAGTTCTGGCGGCTCTCACGGTTGCAGTGTCTGGGGACGAGCGGGCCGACCTCGCGCAAGCGTGGTGGACCCTTCTCAGGTCAGTGAGGGCATCGGACCACCAAGGCTTGGAGCGCAAAGATGGCCTCTTTGTTGGGGTGTGTTGCGCCAGGGTACTCCTGATCCGATTTTGGTTGAAATCCAGCCATCTGTTAAGGGCCTCTTGCACTGGGAGCATGGGTGGCTCAGTTAGTTTGAGAGCACGGAGGGCTGTGTATGTCGCGGGCCAGTCGGTCGCCGACTAGTGGGGGGACAACCCAGGGGGAGATAGGAACGGAGAAGAAAGTGTCACAGCTATAGGGATATGGTCAGAGCCAGTGGATGCAAGATCCGCATTCCAGGTCTCCAGGAAAGGGGCCAGATGTTCGTTCGCGAAGGCTAGGTCTAGTACAGAGGGGGTGTGTTGCTGCCCAAGTGAGAACCGGGTGAACACTCCAGGGGTGTTTATCAGGGCAAACGACCTCTCGAGGGCCAGGTCCGCATATGGAGCCGAGGCCCTGATCTCGCTGTCGCGAAAGGAGCGGAGGGGGTCCCAAGACGGGTGATGGAGGTTGAAGTCACCCATAACTAGCAAGGGGTATGGGAGGAGAGGAAATGCTTCCTCCGGGGATACCGTTCTCGTAAGAGAGGAGGCAGTCCACAAGGAGTAAAGGTTAAGGATCCGAAACTTGAAATGGGACGAAGAAAATAAACCGACAGGGGTGTGTATGTCAAGTGCCATTAGGCCGGGATTGTCAAGGAAAACTGGCACTACCGAAGTGGAGTCCAGGAAGGATCGTAGGGCGTAAAAGGCCACCTTTGGCCTTTTGTGTTCTGAAAACGGAGGGGCAAAAAATTTAAAACCATTGAACTGTGGCAGTTTGCCACGAAACAAGGGGGGGTCTTGCAGGACAACAATAGAGGGGGGCAGGGGCAGGGCAACCAGGCTGTTGAATAAGGAAAGAAACACATTCCAGCTTCCCAAGCAGTTGTGTTGAACGATGGTGATAGAGTTAAGACTTTGGGGAGGGGGGCTTCTGTCCCGAAGGTCCTTTTTTTTTTCTTTTTTTTTTTTATCATCATGTGTTCTTTGTTTAGGTACAAGAACTCGCATGCAGCGCTAGCTATGGCGTAAACAAAACCTTAATCCCAAAACAAACTTTAACAAAAGAAACCAAACCAGTGCCTCCAAAAGCGCAAACAACCCATATCGCAAAGCAGCCTTAAAGCATAAATATAGGGAAACACTCAAAACTAACTATGATACCTTAAACATAACCAAGGAAAGCCCCCAAACAGATACCGAAAACGTTCAAGTCACGGGGTGGCGAGGGGCTGGTGGGGGGGAAAGTGAGGGGGAACCCCGAAGGGCGGGCATCTCAGGGGGAAAACCGGTAGCAGTGATCGAGATGTATTTCGCCAGGCCGTGAAGCAGGGCCGGCGTGTGCCAGAGTAGATCGTCCTCCCGTAGGCCGTCTACTCCCTGGAGGTGGGAGCTCCTGGCTTCGAGTTTGGCCGAGCAGTTAAGGATGGCATGGTGGAACGTCTCGGGCTCCTCCTCACAATAGGGGCAAGTGGTAGGGGCGTTGGGATCCTTCCAAGAAACGTGTGCTGCCAGGTAGCTTTTTCCTGATCTTATCTGATGGATACGACCTGCCATGAACTTCCCAAGCCCCATAAAGGGGTGTGGGGTTAGAGTAGGCATGTACATGTAGCGTGGGGGGGGTGGGTATTGGGAGGACCACGTGTGGAGTAGGAGCTGCTTGCAGTCCCTCTTGAGTCCAAGGAAGGTAGGGTCGCCGGGGGCACCCGGTGGCAGGGCGGTTGGCAGGAGATTCTCAGAGGCGGGAGGGGCCATGCGCAGATGACCAACTAGGTTGACCACCCTATGGGCTATCGCGTCGAGCGGCAAGTGGCGTCGGACCGGCGGCGAGGGTTCAGGAGTTTTCCAGTGGAGGGGCCTGTAGCCCGGGGTGAGGCCCCCGGTGAGGAGCCGGTAGTCTTCCATGGAGCGGAAGGTCAAAGTTGTTGGGAAGGTGCTGTGGAGCCTCACCGTTGCCGGATTCCTTTCTGGAGGGAGGCATACAAGGCGAAGAGCCGCCAGGCGCTGACGATGTTCAATTAGACATTGAATGGGAGGGAGCGCAGATTCACAAGAGAGAATCCCAGTGGGGCTATCGCTAAAGCAGTTGGTAACCCATCGCTGAACCGTTCTCCAGAAAACAGCCAGACGGTCCATCATTGCAGCAGAAGGGGAGAATAGGTCGGCGCCGTATAAAAGGATGGGCACGAGAAGGGAGGAGGCGAGACAGTGGCAGAGGTAGGGCGCCAGGCCCTTGCCAGGGCCCGAGAGCCTTTTGACCATGGAGAAGGCCCCCTGGGCTAGGGCGAGCCGTTTGGAGAAGTGCGCGTTGTTTTACCACCTGAGGCTGCAGGCTGCAGGCTCGAACCAGTAGCCCAGCCATCTCACCACCCCGGAGGGTCGGAAAAGGAGGTCGTCGATCACGATAGGGAGTGTGCATGGCGGACCCTTTTGCCTCGGGGTCCTCCAGTGGATCAGTTCCGTCTTGGGAATAGAGAAGCTCACCCCCAGCCTACGACCCCTCTGGGTGAGAGCTTTGACTAGGTGCTGTAGGCGTTGGATATTCCTCCTATAGGAGTTCGAGGCGACCGTGACTGCGAAGTCATCGACATAGGAGAGGATTAGGCTACGTGGGACTGGAAAGTGGAGCGAAGACACGTAGATGACGAAGAGTAGTGGCGAGATGGGGGACCCCTGAGGGGTGCCTACTTGCACTGGTTTGAAAACCTTGGGGGAGCCTTGAAAAAGGAGCCTGCACTGCCGTGCCGTAAGGAACGAGCGTACCCAGGAGCAGAGGTATGGGGGCACCCCCTTGGAGTGGAGCATGTGAAAGAGGTCGTTGGGGGAGACGTTGTCAAAGCCTCCCTTTATGTCCAAAAAGAGGGTGGAGACCTCCAGCCTTGGGCGTTGCAGGGTCTGGACTTCGTGTGCGAGGGTGGAGTAGGCGTCGAAGGTGCTTAGGCCTGGGAGGGAGCCACACTGGTGGTGGTTAAGGAGGCCGAGGGATCGGGCAATGGGAGATAGTCTGTTGGCCATGACCCTCTCTAATATCTTGGAGACCGTTTCTAGTAGGACAATGATGTGGAAGGAGGAGGGGGAATCATACGAGGCCTTGCCTGGCTTGTCCAGCACCACGCTATTGGCCATCTTGAGCGAAGAGGTGTGGTGACCAAAGGCCACCAGGGGGGAGAGGAGATCGGTTAGAAGGGAGGGACAAGCTGAATTGACCTTTTTCCAGACAGCATACAGGATCTGGTCAGGGCCTGGGGCAGACAACGGAGATGCTTTGCGCAGTGCCGCAGTGACCTCCTCTGGCTTCAGTGGGGGACAGTCTTTAAAACGGCGCAGGATGGGAGGGCAGTGGGCTGGGGGCTTGGGGGGAAAGAAGTGGGACAGGAGTGTGGAGTTTAGTTCCTCCGGCGATGAGGCTCCCGGCAGAGAGGGCAAGCGTTCTGGCGGTTTGCCGAAGGCGAACCTTTTGGCAGTCCATACGTTCTGGGGTATGGCACCCTCGAGGAAGTCCGACCAGTGTTTCTTCTTGGCCTGTCTAATAGCCTTGAAGTATGCGTTCCTGGCAGTTTTGGCAGCTCTCAGGGCAGTGCTGTCTGGGGACAAACGGGCTAACCTCGCGCAGGTGTGGTGGACCTTTCGCAGGTCATTGAGGGCATCAGACCACCAAGGCTTGGAGCGCAAGGACAGCCTCTTTGTTGGGGTGTGCTGCGCCAGGGTACTCCTGATTCGATTTAGGTTGAAATCCAGCCACCTGCCAAGGGCCTCCTGTACTGGAAGCGTGGGTGGGCTGGTGAGTTTGAGGGCACGGAGAGCTGTGTATGTCGCAGGCCAATCAGTTGCCGACCAGTGCGGGGACACCCCTGTCTGTCCCGAAGGTCCTTTTTTTTCTTTTTTTTTTTTTTTTTATTGTCATTTAATTCGTTGTTTAAGGTACAAGAATAATCGCATGCAGCGCTAGCTATGGCGTAAACAAAACCCCTTTGTATCCACCACGGACCAGGAGAAAATCCGTACCCCCAGGACCCTCTGGTATGGGCCTAACCGCACACACTCCAAGGACGACCAACTCAGGTGCCCGGCCCGCAGGTCTCACGACTTGAACGCGAAGGCGTCTCACCTAGAAGCCAGCCAAATGCCCAAGAAGATTCCTCCCCCGAAAGATACCCCTCCCACTAACTACATGTAGCCAACAGAAAGGAAACCAAACAAGCTAGGCAGGAAAGCATAGGGAAAAACTCCACCTGTAAACTGCGGCGACCACAAAAGAAAATAAACAACCGCCCACCGAACCGCCAAAGTGCCGAATATAAAACCGCCCAAAGTGAGCGGCCGGCAAAAAGCCCTAAGGCTGATGCCCCCAACCAGCTGAGCCACGGATGTAGTGCAATACCACGACCCGCCAGTCGAAAACGGAGGGCCTCGGTGCTGGACCCAAGGAGTGGATGTTTGGAAGAGGGGATGCCGCCCAGCAGTGAGGTGCCAGCTAACGAAGGGGGGTAGTAGGGTACCAGCCAGAGAGGGCAGGCAGTAGGGTGTGAGCCGACGCGTTCGAAGTGGAAAATGGAGGGAGGGCCAGAGGCCCCAGAGAAGTCCGACCGTGCAAACCAAACCCCTGCCGTCTTACCGCGTCTCTCATGTAGTCCCTTGTTCTCCGAGAGATAGCGTCACTTAGTGGAAAGGATCCCACCGGCTGGGTAAGGCAAGAGGAACGGAAGGGGAGGAAAGCTGTCCGACTTGAACCGACCGACTAGGAGGGTATGGCCCATCTCACTGCGAGACAGACCCCGAAGTTACTAGCCGAGGCGTTCCCCAACGGGGATCGTGCAAGTGGGGAGACAGACGTCCACCACTGCCAGTGCCGACCGGAAACGAAGAGGGGGTGCCGACCGTGCCAAAACTAAGCGAGCCCCCAAAAGCGAGCCAGGACTACTGGGCGAGCCCAGATAACTCCCCCAGCAAGCGAACAGGAGGCAAGCGAGGTGATGGCGGGAGAGGATAGAGGAGTTAACCGTGCCCCTAGGCAGGAACCATCAAGGGGGCAGAGGGGAGAGGGGGTGGGCCACGATAGCCGACCGTGGTGTTGTCAAACTATGTGGCAGGAAAATAGGAGCGACGAAGCGTGTCTGTCCCGAAGGTCCTTTTTTTTTTTTTTTTTTTTTTTATCGTCATGTATTCTTTGTTTAGGTACAAGAACTCGCATGCAGCGCTAGCTATGGCGTAAACAAAACCTTAATCCCAAAACAAACTTTAACAAAAGAAACCAAACCAGTACCTCCACAAACGCGAACAACCCATATCGCAAAGCAGCCTTAAAGCATAAATATAGGGAAACATTCAAAACTAACTATCATACCATTTAAACATAACCAAGGAAAGCCCCCGAACAGATACCGAAACGTTCAAGACACGGGGTGGCGAGGGGATGGTGGGGGGGAAGGAGAGGGGGAACCCCGAAGGGCGGGCATCTCAGGGGGAAAACCGGTAGCAGTAGTCGAGATGTATTTTGCCAGGCCGTGAAGCAGGGCCGGCGTGTGCCAGAGTGGATCGTCCTCCCGTAGGCCGTCTACTCCCTGGAGGTGGGAGATCCTGGCTTCGAGTTTGGCCGAGCAGTTCAGGATGGCGTGGTGGAACGTCTCGGGCTCCTCCTCACAATAGGGGCAAGTGGTGGGGGCGTTAGGATCCTTCCAAGAAACGTGTGCTGCCAGGTAGCTTTTTCCTGATCTCATCTGATGGATACGCCCTGCCATGAACTTCCCAAGCCCCATAAAGGGGTGTGGGGTTAGAGTAGGCGTGTACATGTAGCGTGGGGGGGGCGGGTATTGGGAAGACCACGTGTGAAGCAGCAGCTACTTGCAGTCCCTCTTGAGTCCAAGGAAGGTAGGGTCGCCGGGGGCACCAGGTGGCAGGGCGGACGGCAGGAGATTCTCAGAGGCGGGAGGGGCCATGCGCAGATGACCAACCAGGTTGACTACCCTATGGGCTATCGCGTCAAGCGGCAAGTGGCGACGGACTGGCGGCGAGGGTTCAGGAGTTTTCCAGTGGAGGGGCCTGTAGCCCGGGGTGAGGCCCACGGTGAGGAGCCGGTGGTCCTCCACGGAGCGGAAGGTCGAAGTTGTTGGGAAGGTGCTGTGGAGCCTCGCCGTTGCCGGGTTCCTTTCTGGAGGCTGGCATACGAGGCGAAGAGCCGCCAGGCGCTGACGGTGTTCAATTAGACACTGAATGGGAGGGAGCGCAGATTCACAAGGGAGAATCCCAGTCGGGGTATCACTAAAGCAGTTGGTAACCCATTGTTGAACCGTTCTCCAGAAAACAGCCAGACGGTCCATCATTGCCGCAGAGGGGGAGAATAGGTCGGCGCCGTATAAAAGTATGGGCGCAAGAAGGGAGGAGGCGAGACGATGACAGAGGTAGGGTGCCAGGCCCTTGCCAGGGCCCGAGAGCCTTTTGACCATGGAGAAGGCCCCTTGGGCTAGGGCGAGCCGTTTGGAGAAGTGCGCGTTGTTTGACCACCTGAGGCTGCAGGCTGCAGGCTCGAACCAGTAGCCCAGCCATCTCACCACCCCGGAGGGTCGGAAAAGGAGGTCGTCGATCACGATAGGGAGTGTGCATGGCGGACCCTTTTGCCTCGGGGTCCTCCAATGGATCAGTTCCGTCTTAGGAATAGAGAAGCTCACCCCCAGCCTGCGACCCCTCTGGGTGAGAGCTTTGACCAGGTGCTGTAGGCGTTGGATATTCCTCCTATAGGAATTTGAAGCGACTGTGACTGCGAAGTCATCGACATAGGAGAGGATTAGGCCACGTGGGACTGGAAAGTGAAGCGAGGACACGTAGATGACGAAGAGTAGTGGCGAGATGGGGGACCCCTGAGGGGTGCCCACTTGTACTGGTTTGAAAACCTTGGGGGAACCTTGAAAGAGGAGTCTGCACTGCCGTGCTGTAAGGAACGAGCGTACCCAGGAGCAGAGGTATGGGGGCACCCCCTTGGAGTGGAGCATGTGAAAGAGGTCGTTGGGGGAGACGTTGTCAAAGCCTCCCTTTATGTCCAAAAAGAGGGTGGAGACTTCCAACCTTGGGCGTTGCAGGGTCTGGACCTCGTGTGCGAGGGTGGAGCAAGCGTCGAAGGTGCTTAGGCCTGGGAGGGAGCCACACTGGTGGTGGTTCAGGAGGCCGAGGGATCGGGCAATGGGGGCGAGTCTGTTGGCCATGACCCTCTCTAAGATCTTGGAGACCGTTTCCAGTAGGACAATGATGCGGAAGGAAGCGGGGGAATCATACGAGGCCTTGCCTGGCTTGTCCAGCACCACGCCATTGGCCATTTTGAGCGAGGAGGTGTGATGGCCAAAGGCCACCAGGGGGGAGAGGAGATCGGTTAGAAGGGAGGGACAAGCTGAATTGACCTTCTTCCAGACGCCATACGGGATCTGGTCAGGGCCTGGGGCAGACAACGGGGATGCTTTGCGCAGTGCCGCAGTGACCTCCTCTGGTTTCAGTGGGGGACAGTCTTTAAAACGGCGCAGGATGGGAGGGCAGTGGGCTGGGGGCTTGGGGGGAAAGAAGTGGGATAGGAGTGTGGAGTTTAGCTCCTCCGGTGATGAGGCTCCCGGCAGAGAGGGGAAGCGTTCTGGTGGTTTGCCAAAGGCGAACCTTTTGGCAGTCCATACATTCTGGGGCGTGGCACCCTCGAGGAAGTCCGACCAGTGTTTCTTCTTGGCCTGTTTGATAGCCTTGAAGTATGCGTTCCTGGCAGTTTTGGCGGCTCTCAGGGTAGTGCTGTCTGGGGATAGACGGGCTGTCCTCGCGCAGGCGTGGTGGACCTTTCGCAGGTCAGTGAGGGCATCAGACCACCAGGGCTTGGAGCGCAAGGACGGTCTCTTTGTTGGGGTGTGTTGTGCCAGGGTACTCCTGATTCGATTCAGGTTGAAATCCAGCCACCTGCCAAGGGCCTCTCTGTCCCGAAGGTCCCTGAACCCTCTATTTATACAGACTCCTCACCCAACCCTAACCCTGTGTGACTCATACCTTCGTATCACTATATCCTATGACTCATACTCGTAAGTCATGTGAGATCCTCAGTTGACTCATACGAGTCAACTGTGCAACATACCTAAACCAATCATAATCCTCATATTCAATCATGTGCTCTAAGTGCGTCATGTTGAAATTTCTTGATTTATTTCATAAGCTATATTTCCTTGATAATAGCGTATATTCTCTCTCACTTAGTTAGTGTTTGGACATACCTAAATACCGCATACATTACTACAGTTAGGATATGTTTCTTACGATATTTCATTAATATTTGGTAATAACGATTGGAGATTTACACATGTGTTACGTTCTTTGGTTTACAGGATATTTCATCATCTTTACGTATTTTCTCGGACTTTACAGCCGTGTTTTTTTCTTTAGATTTACTGTAATTTCCCTCACACCCTCTTTGATTCGCGCATGTTTTATGGAAATATCTTGGCAGATTCTCAGGGTCAAACACGTTCGCCCTTATGCTTTTCCTACTTATATTATGGTTTTACATGGTCGCACTTATGTTTCTCACTTATTATATTTCTCTGTTACACAGGGTTTACGTGGAGGATGCAAACCTGTATAAATAGACGCTACCGCTCGCTTCGTTTATAAGAGAATTATGGACAAGAATCTCTACCAATCTGCCTTCATACCTCTTACCTCTTTGCTAGAAACGTGCCTGTAATATACTCTTAATATTACGTCCGTATAGTCTATATTGCTATTAAGATTGTACTGTTCACAAATTCCAATACGTCACATGTGTGAAACTCTAAACTCATAACTCATAAGTATGAGTCACGTGCAAAAGTCATAACGTCATATGACTCACAACTGTGAGTTATTGCATAATAATAACATCTATGACTCACGACTGTGTGTTATGTGAAAACCTTATTCTGCCTTATCAATCTGCCTTGTCACAATCCGGTTTGGAACAGATATCTGAGTACAATGATATTGTCACAGAACTCACAGGACATAACCAGACACCATACTTTATCCTCCAGACGCAATCAGGTGTAGTACTCCATTCTTCTAGTATAACTTAACACAACAATACATCTTTTGAATATAAAAAATAACAGCAAAGGTCTCAAATGCCACAGGAATTTTTAAAATATACCTCAAATGCCACAGGAATTTTTAAAATATACCTCAAATGCCACAGCACCCTCAGGTGCCATAGTGAATTGATTATGTAAGTTTTATTTGCAACTGTTGAGAAAGTCTTTAGCCCTCCAGGAATAATCTAGCATACTACAATTAATTATGCAATTTTTCTTTTCATAGTTTATTTTTCATCATCTCATCTTCCATCCATTAAGCCCCAATCAGTCCATCCTCCATCGATTCATCCTCCCTCTATTCATCCTCTCTGATTTCATCATCTCTGGAGTCATTCTCTATTGGTTGATCCTCTCTTGTTTCATCATCTCTGGAGTCATCCTTCATCAGTTTATCCTCCCTCAGTTTATCCTCCCTTGGTTCATCCTCTAGTAATTCATCCTCCCTTAATTCATTCTCCGCCAGTTTATCCTCTCTTATTTCATTATCTCCGTGGTCATTCATCATCAATTTATCCTCTCTCAGTTCATCCTCTCTCAGTTCATCCTTTCTTGGTTTATCCTCTCTCGGTTCATCCTCTCTTGGTTTATCATCTCTTGGTTTATCCTCTCTTAGTTCATCTTCTCTTGATTCCTCCTCATTTGATTCATCCTCTCTTGGTTTATCCTCTCTGGTTTTATCAGCACTGGGGTCATACTCCCTCAGCTTATCATCACTCAGTTCATCCGCACTTAGTTTATCCTTTCTAGTTTCATTCTCCTACTACATTTCCACCATGACCGCCCTTCCATACCTTCCCAGCAGGTCCGAAATTGGACAACTCTTTACAAACTTTACAAAGCTTCATGAAGCTATTGAGGATTGGTCCATTAAGGAGAAATTCAGCTTTAAAGTTCTTGATCGTGATACAACCAGAGCCATATACACCTGTATGGTTGATAGTTGTCAATAGAGAGTCAGAGCACACTTTACGAACCAACAAGATGTGAAGACTGGTGTCATTATACCAGAACATACTTGCCTCCCAGGTGAGAGTAGAAAGCAAACGAGTGTTTGCAGTTCTCAGCAATGGCTTTTACGCTACGTATCTAAACATCTAAACATCTTACAAGCAACAAAGCCTCGCGAAATCATCGACTGCCTACATGTACAATTTGGGGAAAGCTTGCCCTATAAAGCTGCATTACGCTTCAAGACATTGGTTCTGAATGGTACCTTAGAAAATCAGCGAGAAGAATTCCGTCATCTTCCACAATATGTCAAGAGAGTTCTCAATAGTAATCCTGATACCTTTATCCGGCTATCCTCCGATAATACAACAAACCAGTTCCGCCGAATCTTTATTTGTCCTGCCTCATCACGCCATTCCTTCAATTTTTGTTGCCACCTTGTTGCCATTGATGGTACTTTCCTCAAGACCAAGTTTGTTCAAACTCTTCTTTTAGTGGTTACAATTGATGCCGATGGAAAGACTTTACTGTTGGCTTGGTCCATAGTTGAGAGTGAAAATTCATCCACATGGGAATACTTTCTGTCAAACCTTTTACTTGCAATTCCGGAGATAGTGTATGAGCTAACAACACTTATTAGCGATCGAGATAAGGGACTTGCAAGCACCTTTGCCAATCTACCACCTTCTATTACTCAAGCCTATTATTGTTATTATCTCAAAAAAAACCTAGTTACTACCTATGGAAGAGGCTTATCCAACCTCTTCTGAGCTATCGCAAGAGCACCAATTTTTGAAGACTTTGAGACAGCAATGACGAGAATGAAAGAGGCAAGCCCAGCTGCTGAACGCTATCTCCGAGATATTGAACCTACACTTTGGGCCAAGGCTTACTTTCCTGCCAAGTGCTATCGTCATGATACCTCTAATATAGTAGAGTCCATTAACTCTGCTCTAAAGCTTGATCATGAGCTGCCAATTGTGGAATTGCTCAATATGATTTGGCATACTGTGATAAGCCAATGTTTTGAAAGACACCAAGAGGCAGCAAGTTTAGGACCTATGGTTACATACACCAAGTTTTGTACCAATCTTCTTGGGGAGAGCCGGCTTTGGGTAAGACAAAATACAGTTCGAATGGCAGATCAATTCCATGGCCATGTTACTTAACCTAATGGCAATGTAAAACTTGTAGACCTTGAGGCACAAACCTGCTCATGTATGCTGTATCAGGAAAATAATATTCCTTGTGGGCATGCTTTAACATGTATTATGAGTATCCAAGAGGTATGTTGTTCCTGTTAATTATCTTATTCCTTGACTGATGCATTATTAGCCAGTTCAGAATTATCTTCCTCAATCTTTATCCGTAGCAACATGGAAATCAACCTATGCTATCAACCTACTTCCTGTCGACATTTCAAATCTTCGAACCATGGAACACATACCAGAAGATCATGCTTCTGATGGAATTCTGCCGATTGCCCAGTATGTCGAGCCACCAATTACAAGGAAGCCACGTGGAAGGCCCAGAAAGGAGCATATCCGTGTTGGTCAAGGTTTGCAGCATCAGTTGATAGCCAATCGGTTGGGTATTCTTTCAGATGAGCCTGCTCGCCTCCGGCATAAGTGTTCAACATGTGGTAGTACTGGACACAACTCTGCCACTTGCCGACAATCTCACAGTTAGTTGTAATTCATAATTCACTAGCTTGCAGACTTCATAGCTTTAATTATGTCTCTCTTTCATTATTCCTTCATGTTCTTTTATTTTCCTTTGTTATAACTCTTCATTCTCTTATTTTTCTTTTGTTTTTGCTTTTTTATCCACATTCTTTTATTTTCCTTTATTATAACTCTTCATTCTCTTATTTTACGGTTGTTTTGTCACGGATGTGACAGGTAGCTCAGGATTTCGCACATGACTCGATTATGAGTCATGGGTCTCGCGCGTATGACTCATTTGAGTCATATGACTTGTTTATGTTATGATTTGTTATGTTTCGCACATGACTCGATTATGAGTCATGGGTCTCGCGCGTATGACTCGTTTGAGTCATATGACTTGTTTATGTTATGATGTATTATGTTTCGCACATGACTCGACTATGAGTCATGGGTCTCGCGCGTATGACTCGTTTGAGTCATATGACTTGTTTATGTTATGATTTGTTATGTTTCGCACATGACTCAATTATGAGTCATGGGTTTCGCGCGTATGACTCATTTGAGTCATATGACTTTGGTAAGACTTTTCACGAGGCTCACACTTGTGAGTCATCAGGGTTAGGGTTGGCGGAAGAGCACTATATAAGGAGGTCGATACGACCGAGGAAGATAGGCTCTTCACGCTTTGTTCTAAGTAATTTCCTTACTTCTATCTTCGCTCCGCCTCGGTAGCGTTCCTTTCGCACCACGATAGTCCTTCGATGCCTTTGATTCTGGGGGAGATATCTGAGTTCGCTCAGTAGTTCCTGGGGTCTTTGGTGTTGAGGTTCTGTTGTTTGGCGGTTTCGCGTTGTGGTTACTTGTTTTCGCCTCCTCGTCGTTGTTTGATTCTCACGATGATTTCACTTCGAGCCTCTTCACCTCTGGCGTCTACGAGCCCTCCTTCGGTAAAAAGACTTCGGCTTCTCTGTCTACTCGTCTACTCGCAGAGTTTCGCGTTCGGAGGATGGGGGATTTGAACATTGCTGTGGGGGGAAACACCCGTGTCGTTCTTTGGGCCAGCTCATGTTTCTTGTTAGGTTTTAACGGAGTCCTTAGTGTTCACGATACAAAACGCCCTTGGGTTAGACTGATGACCTTCCCAAGTATCAACACGTCGTACCGATCGCATCATTCCTTAAGGGACGGGGGCCTCGCCGGCCCCACCCTTCGTCTACTATTATCACGATCGGAATCCTACGATGTCGTTTATCACCGTTCCCTTGGAGTTTACGTCCTTGTGGCAGTTACGGTGGTTCAGTCAGGTGTCTCCTCCTCGCTTCTACGTGGGGATGGCTTTGACCCTGAAATTCTTTACCTCCTGGTGTGGATGAACTTCTGCCCGGGGTGGTGTGGGGCGATTGGTTGCCGGGCCACGCTTGGTCTAGTGCAGGGGTCGGTGTGGTTACGGACGGTGGTTGGCAGTCACACCCATTGCAAGTGGGGCCTACCTTCTGTTTGTCTCGTTTCCTATCCTGGTACCCGCCCTCTCTGAGGTGTCAGTTTGGGCACTTTTCGTCTGTCTACGGTGCGGCCCCCTTTGGGGCCCACATTGGGGGGCTTTCGGGTTCCCTGGTTTTCCCTCTCGGCTTGCTTGGATTTTGGTTCTGGCGGGCTGGGACTGTGGCCGGCGTCTTCGGATGCTGGCGCGTATGTTGTGGCCTTGGGTTCGTCCTGGTGGCCCCCCTCGGCTACACGGTGCCGGGGGATCGGGGCTCTGTTATTGTGGCCAAGACCAGTGGCTGCGTGATGGGGTCAGGTATCGGCTGTCCTGTGGCTGTTGGGCGGTTGAGCTGCCTAAGGGGCTGAGGGGGCTGGATGGGAACTGCGGTGCCTGGTGTGTGGGGCTTGGGGGGGGCTGACTTGGCGGGGAGAGGCACCTGCGAGCACCGGTCGGGCCTGCGTCAGGTTGGGCGAGGTCTAATTAAGTGTTTCCAGCCGGCTTGGGCTGCTAAGGTTAAGCTGCTGAGTGCTGCAAAGCTTCCTGGCGGACCGGCTGGCTGACGGCCACCTGTGCGGATAGTGGGTTGCGACCTCTGGGTTGGACTTGTTTGGGTCTTGCGTGCTGGGTTCTGTGGGGCTTGTTTGGTTTCTTTGGTTCGGTTACGGGTACGGCGGGCGGAGGCATGGCACCACGGGTAGGAGATAGGCCCTACTGACCTCCTCGGTCTGTCACCACCTCTATGTATTTCTTTTGTTTATTTGTGTTTTTGTTTGGGGTTCCGGGTAACAGGTACAGGTCCTCCTCACCATTACGCTCCTCGGAGGCACTTGGCAAAGTGGGTTCATAGGGTCGACGGCCTGGCGTGCGGATGCGAGTTACGGACAAGTTGGTCGTGACCTCTCTGCCATTGCGCCACCCGGGGTGATAAATTGTTGTTGGTTTTCTACTGTGGAGGAGGGATTGCGGGACGGTATTCAGACCGGGCGGTAGTGGAATTTTGATTTTTGTACGGGGAACTTGCCTTTGTCGGACACCCTTTCGGCTTTGGGCTTCGGCCTGGGTCCTGCCTGTCGCCTGTGTATCTTGGTATTCGTGGGTTCGCCCCTCGTACTCCTTGTTCAGGAATGATGCGGACTTGCTACAAGGGCTGCGGTTTGTGCCATACCAGAGGTACTTCGGATGCGGGGGCGAGGAGGACTTTCTTTACCGTTGATGGCTTTGTATTTAGTGTTCGTGTTGTGGGCATGCCGCGGGCATGTTTGAGGTGCGGGGCTGGAGGTTTGGATTGTTCGTAGTTAGTGGTAGTTCCGGTTTGCGTTAACCTCGTGCCGGCGGGGACTTGTCGTATGCCGGAGTCGGCGGTACAAGTATAAATAAAATTAGATTGAATGTTCTAAGTAATTTCCTTACTTCTATCTTCGCTCCGCCACGGTAGCGAATCTACAGTGTCAGGCCAATCAGAGCCCTTGATTCCTATCTCACGATAGCTTCAAGTCTTTAGCTTCTATCACGATAGTTGCTATTCCTCCTCCTACGATCGTTTGAAGAACCCAGGTTCTTCATCTCGCCTATCTACGACTTCCTCACTTTCGGCCTCGCCTCCTCACGGTCGCTATGGCTAAGCGAGCCTGTCCCCCCTCCGCCGCGTCCGCCTTGCGTTCGTCGGTGGTTCTGTCTCGTGCCGTCGAGAAGAACTTCGCCCTGGAGGCCGAAGTCTCTCGCCTTCGGCATCACATCTCTGTCCTTTCTTGGCGGCTTCATCGCGCTGGGAAGGAGAACGCTGCTCTGTCAGGTTCCTACGGTTATTCCTTCGTCGCCTACTCCCTCGGTCGCTTCGGTTACTACGGTTGTTACGGTGGGGGATGGGCTAGACCCTGAGAATTCTCAGGGTCCGGCAGAGGAGCCCCCTCGGGGAGTTGTTACGCCGGCGGTTATCCCACCACCACCCTCCACGGAGGGTGGTGTGGGTGGGCCCCCACCTGATTCGTCGGGTGTGGTGGTGGAGGCGTCCTCTTCGGTGGGTGGGGTGGTTACCCCTGTGGTGGCGCCGGCTGCGGTGGCATTGCCTCCTTCGGGGGGTCAGGTGCCTGAGTCCTTTGTGGCTGAGCCCGTGGCTGAGCCCATGGCTCGTCGGGGAAGCGCCTCTGGTGGCGCCCCTCCTGTGGCGGTGGGTGGTGTTGAGGGTGGCCCGTCCACCCCCGACCGTAGGCCTGCGCCTGGGGGTGGGAAAAGGAGGAGAAACAAGAAGCGCCGGGTCAAAGAAGACCAGACCTCGCCCGTGCCACTTGTCCCCGGTTCGGATACGTCATCGCCATCGCCGGTGCGCACTCGGTCGCGCCCGGCTGCTACAGTGTCCACGGCGGGAGCGCCGCCGCTGGAGGGAGTTGAGGAGTTCGTGGGGGACTTTGTCTGGGTCTGTTCGGCCAGGTGTCGACGGCTCGGGGATCCGGTCTTCCTGGCGCCTTCCGCGGAGATATTCGGGTTGCGTTGCCCTTGTGGTGCCGCTTGGATACTCTACGACGGTTCGTACCCCCTCGACTAGGGAGCCCTCGCCCAGTAAGACGGCTTTCCTTTGGGACTTCGCGCGTAGGTCTTGGGTGTTTCGTTTGTTTGTGGAATTTTGGGGGGATGTTTGGCCGTGGCGGTCGGCAGGGGGTGTCCCGAGATCATTGAGTGGGGGCGCCCGGGTGGGTTTCTACTGTGGAGGATGGGTTGCGGGGTTATATTCAGATGACGGTAGTGGAATTTTGATTTTGTACGGGGAACCTGGGGGACTGGTACCTTGCTCGGCTTCGGCTACGCGAGGAGGCCTTGCGGCTTCGGCTACTTGGCTTGGTTGGGCCCATACCAGAGGGTCTACGGTGTCGCTTTGGGGAGAGCTTTCCTTACTGTTGATGACTTTGTACTTAGTGTTCGTGTTGTGGGCATGGCGCGGGCATGTTTGAGGTTTGGGGTCGGAGGTTTGGATTGTTTGTAGATAGTGGTAGTTACTGGGGGTGCGTTAACCGGGGGGTCCTCCAGCCCCGGGCACGTCGTATGCCGGAGTCGGCGGTACGTGGATAAATAAATTTAGATTGAATGTTCTAAGTAATTTCCTTACCTATTACTTTACGAATAAAACATCTTTACGCTCTTTATCACGTTTGCTTATACGACACATTTCTCACGAGCCTACGTGAGGCGAAGCTATCTTATTTAAGATATAACAGGCGTTATCCGTCGAATGGTGATAACGTAGATCAACGGATCTAAGAACTGTTAAATCTATTAAGATTATAACGAAGAAGAGAAGTATCGTTGCCCGTCGCTGTTAGTTAACCACAAGTTAGGAACGTTACATTACAAAGCGTCACCCAAGCGACGCTCAACGATTTCAACACGGCAGATATAAACCCTCAACCTGAGGGACAAGACCACGAAGGAGATATCAATCTCACAGAAAACGAAGGAGGACTCGGAAACTTTGAAGAATTCAGCAACGCCCTAGAGAACGCCTCCCAAGCTCCTTCAAGGGCAACTAGCCCTGTTACACCCGAAGGAAGATCGTCAAACGAAAATTCACCAGAAGGTACACCAAGACCAAGGAGGATGTCGGCATCACAACCAGTAGCCCCACCAGCACAAGGGAATGCTGGAATATCCCCAGCGCAGATGCAAGCTATCGTAGCTGCGGTAACAGCAGCCATGTTTCCAGCAGCCCTAGCGGCACAAGTGGCTCCAGCTCGAACAATGCAACAGCCAAAGGTCAAGGCACCACCCAGATATGGGGGGGAACGAAACAAACTACGCAACTTCAATGTCCAAATCGACCATTATTTTGAAGCGGTCGGATGGACTATCGGATACGACCAAGAGAAAATCCTATACACCTGCACGTTGTTAGAAGGAACAGCACTGGCTTGGATACGACCTTATACCGAAGGGACTATCGAAAGACCTTGGAGAAATTGGGACGAATTTCGTACCGAGTTCACCCTACAGTTCGACGACCTTGACAGAGAACAAGAAGCGAGGAACAAGCTCGAAGTGGCTGAACAAGGAAATCGTGGCGTAACCGAATACTGGTATGAGTTCAGGCTACTCATGCAAGACGCCAACGTCGACGACACGACAGCAGGAAGATGGTTCACGCGAGGATTAAAGAAGATCTATCATGATGCTATGATCCACATGCCAAAGAAACTGACCTCGGCAACGGAATTAGCAGTCTAGGCGATAAACAAGGAGAACTGGATAAACCAGTGCAAGGCAGCAGAACGAAATTACCACCCACCAGTCACAACCACCAAGACATACACATCACCAAGGAACCAGGATGGGACCTGGAAAAGACAAGAACAAGACGACAGAGGAGAACCCATGGAGCTGGACGGCACAAGGAGGAAAGGACGGCTCGACATCCCTCAAGGAGTATACGACCAAAGAAAAAGGGACAACCTTTGCTTCAATTGCGGAATCAAAGGACACGGGATCAAGGATTGCAGAAGGCCAAGATCGAGTGGAAATGAAACAAAGACGAAGAAACCTTTCACCACGCAAAGGTTCCAACAATTTCCAAAAAGAACGAACCTGAGGGAGATATCCATGGACGAAGGAGATGGACAACCAGAAAAAGACAACGGTCCCCAGCAATAGATGGTCTGAGGGACAAGGAACGAACGAAACCCATCAAGTTATCGAACACATACGCGGCACTGCAAACGGAATCAATGGAAACACACGGAGACCAGTTAATGGTCAAAACGAAGCTACATGTCAACCAACACGAAACGATCGAGATATACGCAATGATAGACTCAGGAGCAACTGAGGATTTCATTGATAAAGGAATCTGTGACAAACACAGAATCAAGACCAAGAATACGAACAAGAAAAGGACGATTTACCTCGCGGATGGAAATCCAAGTGCAATGGGGGATGTTACCCACATCGCGCAAGTACTTATGGAAATTGGAAACCATAGGGAAACGGCAACCTTCCAAGTGGCAAATCTCAAAAACCACGAGATAGTGCTGGGAATGCCCTGGCTAAAGAAGCACAACCCGGATATGGACTGGACGGAGAATAAGGTCACCTTCACAAGCGGATTATGCGAGAAGGAATGCCTATAGGACCCGCCAGTCTTATACGGAACCCCCGAAGTCGAAGTCGAATATGAAAGCCTCAAAGCAAGATACGAAGAGGCCAAGATGTCTGTCAACGGACAGAAAAAGAAAAAGAACAAGAAACAAGGAGTTCTTGTTAAGAAGATGGAGCCGGAGGCTCGGATACCTCTTAGAGGGTCAACAAAGGCTGCAGGACACGACCTGTATGCACACGAAGATACTACGATACCAGCAAAAGAACAAGCCACGATAAGAACAGGAATAGCCATTGGACTACCGGACGGCACCTATGGTCGGATCGCCCCTCGGAGCGGACTATCAGTTAAACACAAACTGATGGTCAATGCCGGGGTAATCGATGCCGATTATACCGGTGAGATTAAGGTGGTCTTGGCCAACCTGAACGACAAGGAGTATAAGATCTCGAAAGGAGATCGAATTGCTCAATTGATCATCGAAAAGATCAACGACGAAGAACTTCAAGAAGTTAACGACCTCGATGATACGACAAGGGGAGATCAAGGCTTTGGGTCAACGGACCAATACGGGGCTACCGAGAGCCAACACGACAAAGTTCAAATATGCGAAATAACGGCGGAAGAATTCCGCGATGAATATAAGAAAGGAGCATACACTGGCATGCTCAGATGGAACTTCACCACGAAAGACCTAGATCAACATCAGCACGGAACTAGCCATACAAGACAAACAACAATGAAAGCAACAAGACTGGAGGGATACTATACCCAAACAGTATCACAAGTTCCACGATCTGTTCAAAGAAGACAACGCAACGGAACTACCCCCGCATCGACACGGGGTAGACCTGGCGATCGACCTCGAATTAGATAAAGACGGAAAAAGAACACAACATATACCATGGAAAAAGGTATACGCACTCAGCGAACACGAGTTAGAAGAGTTGAGACAATACCTCGAAACCAATCTGGACCGAGAATGGATACGGGAAACGAAAGGAGCATGGGGATCACCCATAATGTTCATCAAAAAGAAGGACGGAAAGTTAAGACTATGCGTGGACTACCGAGCACTCAATTCGCTCACGAAGAAGGACCGATACCCGCTACCTCTGATAGGAGAAGCACTGGATCGGCTAAGAACAGCACAATATTTCACCAAACTCGACATCAAGGACGCGTACCACAACGTACGAATCAAAAATGGAGACGAATGGAAAACCACTTTCGCATCCAAATACGGGATGTACGAATACCTGGTTATGCCTTTCGGGCTAACCAACGCACCTGCGGCTTTTCAACGATGGATCAACCAAATATTGAGTCGATTCCTCGACAGATGCTGCATCGTCTATCTAGATGATGTACTCATCTATTCCGATAACCTGGAACAACACATCAGAGACGTTAGAGAAGTGATGGAATGCATCCAGGAATCCGGAATGAAGATCAAGCCAACAAAATGCGAATTCCATAAGGAGGAGACAGAATACTTGGGATTCATCATCAACAGACAAGGAGTCAAAGTAGACCCAGTCAAAACGAACGCCATATGGAAATGGAAACCACCAGGAACGAGAAAGGATGTTCAATGCTTCATTGGTTTCTGCAACTTCTATCGGAGGTTCATAGAAGGGTTCAGCAGGATTGCTAAACCTCTCTATAATCTAACAAAGAAAGAAGCCAAATGGAGATGGAACAAACATGAACAGAAAGCATTCGACGGCATCAGGAAACGACTCACGAGCGCCCCATTACTAGCTCACTACGACCCCGATAAAGAACTAGTAATCGAAACCGACGCATCGAAATACGTCTGTTCCGGGATACTCTCACAGAAATGCGAAGACGGAAGGTGGAGACCGGTCGCCTACCGGTCAAAGAAAATGACACCCGCGGAATGCAACTACGACGTTCACGACAAAGAACTATTAGCAATAGTTCAAGCAATGAACGAATGGAGACGATACGTTTGCGACACGAAAGGTGTTGTGAAAGTACTATCAGACCAAAAAAACCTAGTACCGTTCATGAAGGACAAGGTGCTAAACGATCGACAACTACGATGGATGGAACAACTAAGTCAGTTCAAGTTCCAAATCGAATACCGACCTGGCAAGGAAGGGGGCAAACCAGATGCTCTCACAAGAATATCGAGCGACAGACCACAAGACGATAACGACGAACGGATTACCAGGAAAATCCAAACGTTGCTACCAGCCGACCGATATTTCAAGAAAGACAGGATCGAAGCGATGGAGATGATTGAAATTACAACGGAAAACGAAGAAAGAATACAGAAAGCAAGCAAAGAAGATGGAACTATCAAAGCGATAAAGGAAGCATTGGAAGAAGGAAAAAAGGAAATGAAGGGGATAGCACTGGGTTTATGCCAGTGGAAAGAAAACCAACTATGGTACGACGAAAAGCAATGGATTCCGGAAGAAGAAGAGATAAGGACGGGATTCATACGGCAACACCACGATTCACGAATATCGGGACATGGAGCAACGGCTAAAACGACGGAACTCATCACGAGGTCATTCTATTGGCCTGGACTACGGGAGGACCTCAAGAGATACGTCAAGAATTGCGATATATGTCAAAGGACGAAAACAGCCAAACATGCGCCGTACGGATTGCTCAAATCAAACGAAGTTCCGAAAAAACCATGGGAAATGATAACCATGGACTTTATTACCGACGTTCCGAATTCGGAAGGATGGAACGCCATTTTGGTGGTGGTGGATCGCCTGACCAAAATGAGTCACTTTGTTCCGGTAAAAAAGGATATGACAACGGCAACATTCATCCGAACGATATTCCACGAAATCTTTAGATTACATGGACTACCAAAAAACATCATCACGGATCGAGGATCACTATTCACATCCGGCGCATGGAAAAAGGCAACGGGAGAAATGGGAATCTGGAACAGGCTAAGCACTGCCTTCCACCCACAAACGGATGGACAGACCGAACGGGTAAACGGAATATTGGAACAATATCTACGCGCATACATCAATTATCAACAAGATAATGGGCGGGAACTACTTCCGATGGCGGAGTTTGCATATAACAACAGCAAACAAGAAACGATTGGCACGACACCCTTCTTCGCCAATTATGGACAACATCCGAGAAGTCAGGCCACAAATCATATGAGTGGTGGAATCATAACAGATAAGACGGAGATGAGTCAATTACACGACACATTAAGATACGAAATGGATTACGCCCAACAACGACAAAAGGAACAATACGATAAGCACCGAAGACCCGATCCGAACCTACAAGAAGGAGATATGGTGTGGTTACTACCACGCAATATCAAGACCACGCGACCATCCAAGAAATTGGACTACAAGAAAATCGGGCCATTTCGGATACAGAAAAGGATAGGAAGTCGAGCATATAAACTCGATCTTCCCCCCTCAATGAAGATTCACAACACATTCCACATCTCACTCCTCGAAATCTACAACGACGACAAGTTTTCCTCACAAACAATAACTCCTCCTCCTCCGCTAGAGATAGACGGAGAATCCGAATACGAACTCGACGAGATAATCGATTCTCGCTTGCGCTACGGAAAGCTCCAATACTGTGCCAAGTGGACAGGTTATTCTCCCGAACACGATAAAACCTGGTATCCAGCGAGCAACTTCACCAACGCTCATGATGCCATCGAACTCTTCCACCGAAGCTATCCCAACAAGCCCCACCGGGATAACGATCACCATCAACCCCAAAGACGAAGGCGCTAAGTCGCCAATGAAGGCCCATGAAGGCTGGGACGACTGCTCCCGAGCAGTCACCCCGACCAGCCCCGAATACTCCTATATGGGGCCGACCGACGAAGAACTCGCTAAACGCGAGAAAGAAGCTCGGAAGAATGCAGAGCACAACGTTATGAGTTGGACGGTGTGCTACGACGACGAATGTCCCGTACATCTAAGGGACAAGGAGGGTAGCGGGTGGTTCCCGAGACCTTACAAGAAGGGAGGGCCAAGGCCCGAACATGCTGCAAAACTATGGACTGAATGCTATCGCATTCAGTGCCAGGCACATAAGGCAGCGAAAATCGAAGCAGGATACCATCCGAAGAGGGATGGAGGCAGGAGGCCGCTCGGGAAGAAAATGGCCCGAGACCACTGCAAGGCCATGAGGACATGGCCTGAGGAGAGGGGGGCCCAAAACTCCCCTGCCGAAACTGAGCCCGACTACGAAAGTCTACAAAGGCAAATCTCGGGACTGCGAAGCCAACTTGGTACAGCCGAAGCGACAATTTCGGCACACGCACAAACGATCGCCCAACAACAGCGGACGATCGAAACGGCCAACCTCACACTCGAAGTAGTGAGGACGAGGGCCAGAGATTGGGAGTCGAGGTATCAGCGACTTCGAAGGTCCGTCCGCACGTACGGACGGGACCTGGTAAAGATGGGAGAGAACAGATAGAAGCCTGATGGGACTCAGGCTTAAGGAGGGGGGAGCTAATGTCACGGATGTGACAGGTAGCTCAGGATTTCGCACATGACTCGATTATGAGTCATGGGTCTCGCGCGTATGACTCATTTGAGTCATATGACTTGTTTATGTTATGATTTGTTATGTTTCGCACGTGACTCGATTATGAGTCATGGGTTTCGCACGTATGACTCATTTGAGTCATATGACTTGTTTATGTTATGATGTGTTATGTTTCGCACATGACTCGACTATGAGTCATGGGTCTCGCGCGTATGACTCGTTTGAGTCATATGACTTGTTTATGTTATGATTTGTTATGTTTCGCACATGACTCAATTATGAGTCATGGGTTTCGCACGTATGACTCATTTGAGTCATATGACTTGTTTATGTTATGATGTGTTATGTTTCGCACATGACTCGACTATGAGTCATGGGTCTCGCGCGTATGACTCGTTTGAGTCATATGACTTGTTTATGTTATGATTTGTTATGTTTCGCGCATGACTCAATTATGAGTCATGGGTTTCGCGCGTATGACTCATTTGAGTCATATGACTTTGGTAAGACTTTTCACGAGGCTCACACTTGTGAGTCATCAGGGTTAGGGTTGGCGGAAGAGCACTATATAAGGAGGTCGATACGACCGAGGAAGCTAGGCTCTTCACGCTTTGTTCTAAGTAATTTCCTTACCTATTACTTTACGAATAAAACATCTTTACGCTCTTTATCACGTTTGCTTATACGACACATTTCTCACGAGCCTACGTGAGGCGAAGCTATCTTATTTAAGATATAACAGGCGTTATCCGTCGAATGGTGATAACGTAGATCAACGGATCTAAGAGCTGTTAAATCTATTAAGATTATAACGAAGAAGAGAAGTATTGTTGCCCGTCGCTGTTAGTTAACCACAAGTTAGGAACGTTACATGTTTTTGCTTTTTTACCCCACACTCTTTTATTTTCTTTTGTTTATTCATTTGTCCAATATCTTTTAATCCAATAATGTTTTTTTGGTTGTAAACAAAACTTACATAATCAATTCACTATGGTACCTCAGGGTGCTGTGGCATTTGAGGTATATTTTAAAAATTCCTGTGGCATTTGAGACCTTTGCCGAGAAAATAATTAAGGAAGGACCTTTTTACAGCTATAGGACTAAGGTTACAATTGAATTTGTATACTATTGAATTGTATAATTTATTAAAAATATAATATACATAGAGATCCCTTACTTGAAATCGCTGTTATTCTTGAATACACTCTTTATACCTAGAGAGAAATCCTCAGAGGCAATAACAAGGTGTAACTCCACTAATAATACCAACAAGTAGATGTTCTTTACACTATTAGAAAGCGGGTATTGAGGAGATCTAGACTGTTTAGTATGAGATAACACATATAAAGAATGCATACAGAATCTGGTATCAAAATCAGTATTTCAACAAAGTAAATACGAGCTCCAAAATAAGTTACAACTCCACTAATATTGCTGGTGGATAGACATTCTTTACACTATTAGTAGTGTTTATTCCAAGGCCTCTGGGGGCCCGAAAAACCTAGGTCACTGGCCAAAAACCCCGTCCCAGACTGCTCCTCAGCCCTGGGCGGGACAGGATTTTGTCTCTTTTTTAACCCCCATCCCCACCCCCGCTCATGCCCTAGGCGGGCTCCTGCCAATTTTTGGTGGTATGGGGTGATAGGGTTGGGCCCAAGAGGCTAGGCAGGGCAGAGAAGAGAAAAAAATATGGGCCTTAAGCCGGGTAATAGCAGGGCCTCCAAGAGTAAAACCTGTTCCGTCCCGCCCCGTAACGAATACTAACTATTGGAAAGCTGGTACTAAGAAGATCTGAGCCGTTCAGTATTAGATGTCACATTCAAAGGGTGTTCACAGAATCTAGCATCAAAGTCAGCACTTTGTTAAAGTAGTATTTATTATGGAGCCTCCGGGAACCTGAGAAACCTAGGTCTCCAGCCAAAAACTCTGCCCTAGTCTGCTCTCTGGCCCCAGGTGGAGTGAGATTCTTTCTCTTTTTTAACCCCTATCCCCATCCATGCTCTGGTCCTAGACAGGCTTCTGCTAATTTTTGTATTACAGAGTAGTAAGATTGGGCCCCAAAGGCCAGGCAGAGCATGGAGGAGAACAAAATCTGGGCCCTGGGCCTGGTAATGGCAGGACATTCAAGAGCAAAACCCTCCTGCCTCATTCTATAATGAAGACTAAGTTAAAGTAAATACTACTTTTAACATAAGTTGTAACTCTAGTAACATTACTGATGGATAGACATTTTTTATACCATTGGAAACTAGGCATTGAGGAGTTCTATACTGTTGAGTATTAGATGTTGTGTTAAGTGACATCTGCAGAATGTAGCATTAAAGTCAGCACATGGTCAAAGTAAATACTGCTCTTAAAATAAGCTGTAACTCCACCAATATTGCTGGTAGGTAGACTTTCTTTGTGCCATTAGAAAGCTGGCATTGAGTAGGTCCAGAAAACAATGTACCAGCTTGTACATTAGAGAATTCAGATTTGAATATATCCTCAAAGTCAGTATATAGTCAAAGTCATTCTAGAAAGAATAAATTTTATGATAATCTTTATTTTTACCAATACTAATACTGGGAGGATACTCTTTATAATATTGGAAAGTTGGTATTGGGTAGGTTTAGGATACAAAGTGACAGTCTGTACATCAGGATATTTAGGAAGAAATCTAGTATCAACATTAAAACTTTACCAAAGTACAAAATAGCCTGTAACTTAACAGATAATAGTACTGGGAAGATGTTCTTTACACTATTGAAAAGCTAGATTTGAGTAGGTCTAGGACACCAAGTGTTAGCCTATATGCCATGGTATTCAGGACAGAATCTGGTGTCAAAATCAGCGCTTCATTAAGAGACAAAATAGACTTTAACTCTTTGGAAACTCACAGTAAGTAGATATTCTTTAATGCAATTGCAAGTTGAAGTTGAGTAGAATGTTATTCCAAATTATGAGCTTTGATGGTATAGGGACTGATGAGCAATGACAGTTAACAAACCTGTTGTTAATGTTCTGACCATGATATTATGTTGTTGTCTACTAGTTGATGTTAAATACATCACGGTCTTAGAAAAACTTAACAAAACACCCAAGTTACCACTCAACTGAACAATCACAACTATCACTTAGTTTTATATTCTACTCATAGGCTATTTTAACTCCCCGATTCTTTATACTGAGGCTATGCCTCTCCTATTTCATTAAATATTTTTAGATTTAGTCTTAGTATCTAGTGAATAAACTGATGGCTAGTATGTAGCTTAGTATTATAATTCAGACTTTCTGTTAACTTGTATACAGATACAAGGCCATCAGCCAACGCATCTAATGCAGGAATTATTTTTACTAATGTACCAGGATTTAAGATGGAGCTGATATTGCATCAGAATACAGCTGAGTCAAGTTAGATAACCTTGGATTGCCTGAATACCAATTTTGATTGCAATAAATATCTGAGTGTAAAAAATATAGAGAGTACAATATAAAGGTATCAGATGTATATTTTTTTTCTTCCTGATGTATGCTCTTTATTGGTATGTAGGTAGGATAATATACATCAAGTAGACAAAAGTATTGGTGATAGTATAATATGATAAACAGTCTGTACATACCTGATTGCACAATACCATCTGTCAGCCTGCCTACAATCCCAAAGAAATGAAAGAAAGAAAATAAAATAAAAAGAAATATAGGATGAAATATAAAGAATTATAAATTAAGAATGAAAATTAGTATCATATGTACCAGCCTTTGGTATCAGTAACAGGAGCAACCCAGAAAGGTATTAGGTGCTATAGTTTCTCAAACAAAGATTCGAAAATTGTTTCTTGTACTACCAGAAGCACTTCTGCTAGTCATTTCTACACCTTTTCTGGCCCCCCTCTTGTCTCCATTGTATCCAGGTATTGGCTGTGGAGGTGGTACTTTAGCTGAACTTACTCATACTCGATTGAGTTCAAGTCAGGTGATAGTGGTAGGCAATGCTCGAGGTCAATCCCATTGTCCTCAAACTAGATCATTTTGTCCTTTACTTTGTAAACAGATGCATTATCTTGTTAGAATAGAGAGTAATCTATAGTGGAATTGATTTATTGTAGGACAGAGGGAATATAGTTTACTAAAAATACACTGGGGTGCAAAAATACGTTCACATTTTTAGTAAACCCAAACACCTAAAAGATGTGAACGTATTTTTGCCCCCCGCTCTATAATATAAACCTATCGGTTTATAGAATTCTCTAAAATTGGACCTAGTACCATTGGACACAGCTTACATTCCCAAGAACAACTCCATATGGTTAAGCCGACATGATTAGCTTTACGTTGGGGCTTGACATATTTGACAGACTACTTCTCCTCCGGAGTCCGAAAACTCACTTCTGTGTTGAGTTACTAGATTTTCTTACTGTGTACTCATCACTGTAGATGATATCTTGGAAATTCTCCACAATGTAATCTTTATGGACCATTGCCCATACTAACCTCTTCTTTGCATTAGCAGGCATTAATAGTTGTCGTGTTAAAGCAATCCAGTTTTTTATCCCTACTGCATGTAAAATGCCATCGACAGTACGGATAGAAACATGTAGTGCAAGGTGGTTATATTGTTCTAGCTGAGTCATATTGTGGTTCCTTTGACCTGTGCGAATAATGGCACAGCACTCTTCATTGCTGAGAATAACTGGTCTACTGGAGCAAGATGCATTTTGAATAATACCACAGTTGTAGATACAGGCAAGTAAGTTTCGAACTATTAACCAAGGATGGCCAACCTGAGTGGCAACAACCAAAATCTTTTCAAAGCTAACCTATATAGCTAGTTACGTGATATTATCACTAGACTATCATTTGGCCATATATGTCTAACAGTGAAGAACATCTTTCTGATACAAGTACAGCTGACTCGGATAAATATATCTGTCATGTGAAGTCAGATATGTAAAAGCAGTATGATGCAAGCAAGAGATGTGAAGAAATGTTGTCGTCATCATCCAAACCAATTATCATACATTGCAGTACCTGCAACATAGAAACTACTATGAAGCTATATCTCTTTCTTGTCTCTTAATTATCCTTTAAGTCTATCAGTATGGGCCGAACAAGAGAAGTAATTGAAATACCCCTTGAACTTCGATGCACAATTCTGACACTCTATTTCTTTGCTGATAAATGTTGAATAGATATTTCACAATGTCTACAGGTTCATCCTGATTCTGCTTGTCAAATCTGCAATCAAGTGATTGTAATTATTACCTGTTCTTAAGAATTAGAGTAAATACAACTAAATTAAAAATTAAATAGAAAAGAGAAAGTGATCCTACTGACTTCCATGATCTCTGTGCTGTTTTGCAAAGTCTCAATTGTCCTAGATCCCCTGAAGTCATTACCAAAGACTCTGAAGCATCTCTTGCTCTCAAGAAGGCCTTGTAATCTGGTCCTGAGGGTTATCAACAAAGCTATCTGCAATTAGCCTCTGACTTAGGCATTAAGGCAGCCTATTCTATAATCGAAGAAGTGTTGCACAATTATCACAATATATATTGATTTCCGCCAAGCTAGCTGAAGCCAGTATTGAATTCTTACCATAAGGAAAAGTGAATGAACTTTGCCTTTTGAGCAATCCATATGAGTCCTAGGTAGATAGTATTTTTCATTATTATTATTACTATGTACATATTATATTAATATAAGTATAATACAGATGTTTTGTCTACTCAGATAAGACATGGATTGAAATAGGACATCCCAGCCGACCTCCAAATTTTTCCCACCTCATGGATCAAATCCACTTGACTATAGTACACATCAATTCAAGCCAGCTAGTATCTGTATCATGTTTTAGGCTTGTATAGCATACAAGTATCAGGGACCTTGTTTTGTTTAGAACAAGGAATCTAAAGAGGAATGAGATTATTTCAATGAAATAATCAAAATTAAAAACAGAACAAAAAAATAGAGGCAGGATCAACGATGTAACGAGACTCCACTGAGTACTATTACAAGTAGCCAAACCTACACCCATACCGGTATAAAGAGACTACGGTGGTAGGGATGGCGGTAGACTTAGGTCTACCGAGTGGAGGCACCGGTGGTGAGATACCTCAGTCGGGCATACTAGACCATACCAAAGGTACATAGGTACTAGTAAAGGTTGGGGGTTACCCTACTCTATAGGGTAACCCAAGTAGTCAATTTGGGAGTTACCCTGAATTACTCGACGGAGAGTCCAGGTAGAGTTACCCTACCTTTGGACTGGGGTTACCCTGCCTTGGACCATGGGTTACACTGCTATGGAGTCAAGTTATCCTACCTTGAAAGTAACTTGTTACGCAGGACTTTGGGGGAAGTTACTAGATTGTTTGTCACTCGAAACTACATAAGGAGTTCGATTCTCAGGTTGTGCGGATCACTTCCGCACAACCAGATGAGCTCCAAATAAGCTGTAACTTGGAGGTGTGGTTGCTAACACCCCCCTCCGGCCCCATTATAAGTCCCTAGCGTCATGGGCTACAGCCTGAAGAGTTGCTGTAAGTCTAGCAAAAGTCTTTAAGTGGAGATGTTGCCGTAACTCCCTATGCGCTCACGCCGTCCGTCCGACCAGAGGCTGTCCGCAGGATATATGAGGGGGAAGGGGAGAACCTGGAGAATAGCCTTCAGGTGGTTTCGTGTAAAACGGACCAAAACTGGCGGAGTAATACTGCTTTGAAGTCGAGAGTAGTACGTGAGGTTACCAGAGGCCAGTAGGCGAGGTAACCGAAGTCCGTTGCCCCGAAAAGTGTAATAGTATTGGAGAATTGTTAATGACTCTGAGACACTAGTCCGAGGTCACGATAAGACCTACTTCTAGGAGGGTTGATTGTGGGTAGTGCCTATTGGTAGTCAACTCCCAGAGTAGTCTATCGGGGTAGCTACGTGGCTATCTTCCGGAATGATATGGATATGAGTAGAACCGGATAGATGTTCAGCAGCCGCGAATGCTTGAAGAAGACTAAGTGTATATGGGTAGAGAGTTCCCTAGTTGATATAGTATCCGCACAGGCATGACAGCTCGCCACTGGCATGACCGCGATATGAAGAGTTTTTACTCCTACAGTTGCATTGGAGATGCAGCGGCTAAAACACTTTTATCGGGCAGATGTTAGAACACCACCGAGTGGTCTAGTTCGCTATGGGGGATCTTTGGTCTGAACCGTAGAGGTTGGCTAGACAGCCCACGGGAGTTAAATGCTCGCGAGTGCGGAGTAGTGATGGGGAGTAACTGGTAGCATACCAGACCTACTTAAGTATATGCGAGTTCTCCTC
This sequence comes from Tuber indicum, assembly GCA_006112555.1. Classification (NCBI taxonomy): domain Eukaryota; kingdom Fungi; phylum Ascomycota; class Pezizomycetes; order Pezizales; family Tuberaceae; genus Tuber; species Tuber indicum. The sequence goes on along the minus strand of VBSK01000250.1, from coordinate 179,405 downwards.
TACTCTGGCAATCAACTACCTCTCGAGATCAGGACTTAATTGAGTAAAGTTGTAGCTTAACGATAATAAGTTTTACCGTTTTGTTTTTTCAACTCTACTGTTGATTATCTTTATCTTTACTTTTAGAAAGAACACTTAGGTGCAGTCACAACCTTGGGATCCATCTTCCCAGAGGGAGCCCCCATTACAGTATATCGTTAAGCGAAGACCTCGCTTAACTCTCCCTACTCTTGAGATTTGTTGTTATTGACCTCCTTGAATTGACATAGTTTGAGTACGAGTCGCTGGTCTAGTACCAGAAGCATCGGGTGGAAATTACTATGTCGAACCAAGCCGGTTACTTCGATCGTGCCGTGGCGGCAGCCTACCAATGGCACCTTCAGCATGAAGCATTTGCGGATGCCAAAGGCCTTGGTTTGGAACTCATTGAACTTGTCCTTAATGCTACCAACATAGACCTTCCTGACGATGCCGAGGAAATTGTGGTCCAAGACCCTGCGCGGTTATTTGAATCGTTTACACAGGAAAAGCTGACGGTTCCAGTAGCACCAGACAGGCAAGGACAAGGGTTTAGTCTTGCAGATTTTACTAGGGAAGTCATGGAACCCTATATCCTTCTTGAAGTCACAAATAGATGAAGGAAGCTCAAAACCAGATACAATACTGGAACGAGCAGGTGCAGACTAAGTTTAAAATAGAGATGGTTATGGCGGCTACGGAGTGGATGCGGAAACAACAGAAATTGTTCATAGGGCAAATTAGTGATACACGTGCACTAGCCAAGAGGATAGTGGCGTTGGAAGAGGCTGCCCGTACCGGGCATCAGATTGATCATGACAATGATACAATCATGACAGTGGCACCTCCGATAGAGAATCGTTCCGCGGTCAACTTTGCGGAAACCTTAACCACTATGTTAACCAACCTCAAATATCAGGCATACTTGACTGAATTAGGAGTACAGATAGCGGGTTAACAGCGACAAGCTCTTGTCTCTCCTTGTCGTTCCCTCTTCCACGTCCAGCTCGAAGAAGCACTTGCCCCGGTTTCTCAATGAAGAAACAGACGAACTCCTAACCCAGTTACGGAGTCTCGCCCGGGTGATAGTGGTCATAGGGTGGATAAATCCAGAGTACCTCCTCCACCTCCCCAACCTGGTCGGGATCAGGTAGACTTGACAGGAGTCACTGATACCCCTACACCCTCTACCAATGTCCCGGTACCAGACCGACCTTACCAGGCAGCTGTGAATACATCTCTCCCAAAACCAGGACAAGCTCCTGTTATCATTGAACCTGCTCCCCTTCTTCCAATGCCTAAATTACCTGGTGCGCCCAGGAAGGCTACTGATACAAATGAGTTTTTTGACAACCTTAGGCAAGGACATTATAATAAGTCCAGAGGGGAATGGGGTATGTGGGGTGCCCCAGAGAAAGAACGGGTCCAAAGGCCTTTGTCGCCGGGGGTTACAGCCTTCTGTTACAATAGTTGTACGGTCCTGGGAGGACCTCACTTTCCAAAGGCTGCACATGCACTCAACTGTCCTAACAGTCGTTTGAGTCAGGTGTATTGGAAGCCGGAGGAGGAGGGTTCGAAGATGAAAAAGCCCAAATGTTCTTATTGTGGTTCATGTTTGCACGTGGGACCTCTGGCAATGCCGGATAGCTGTCTGGAATTCCAGCAGCTTGTTCAGGGTCGGTATAGGGTAACTCCGAGTTCTTCAGCAGCTGTCCCATTACCGGACCCACCTCCAATGCCTTTGTCTCGTTCGGAGGTGGTTCCCCAAGAGCACAGACAACAGGAGAGGGAGGATTCCTTCGATGGGTATGATAGACCCTCTGGAGACCCTGGCAGAGATGCTGGCGGCGGCAGAGATTAACTCCCGCCTGCCGGAAACGTTGGTGCTGGTAGAGACCCGGGTGATTCCAGTTCCTCCAGTAGCAGTGATGACGATGATGCCAACTCCATACCTGATTTCTCAGACTTTCTAGGAAGGCGAAAGCCTCACTAGAGTAAGAAGAAGAAGAAGCGCTATGACTGACATGCAGACAGATTGCTAAGGGCTTTCTTGCAAATGAGTGGGGTTTCTGGGGCTAGTCAGCCAACTGGTGATACAGGCTCTGCAAGAGGTAGACCTAAGAAACCTAAAAAATTAGGTGATGTAACTCCATTCAAGGGAGATACAACCGACACTCAGCGGTTCATTAGTGATGTGGAAAACAAGTTCGAATACTTCTGAGAATCGGTTACGGAAGATATGGACAAAATCAGCTTGGTTATCCCACATCTTCAAGGCACTGCCAAAACTTGGTACATGGGCCTACACCGGTACGTCAACGAGGACGGTGCACGCCGGGTAGGTATGCCGTTTGACCCCAACCTTGAGTTTCGCATATGGGAAGGATTTAGGAAACGGCTAATGGCAAGTTTCAGTGCCCATGTTGATCGGGACTGCACTCTAAGCGAGTGGACGAAACTGCAGATGAAGGCTAGTCAGGTTGACCAGGACTTAGACTGGGTAACGGATCTGATTGTCCAGTTGGGTTATACGGACCCTATGATGATCAAAGACAAGATCCGGATGACAATGACAGCCCAACTACGGAATGTCTGGGCACAAAAGACACCCCATCCTACCAATGTGTCCGAGTACATGGACCTTCTGCCGAAGATGGGCCACGCCCTCTAAGACAATATCACTTTCAGCGAGACAGTTACAAAAAGCTGAAGTGATAACCAGGGCAAGAGTGAAGAGAGGTTGTCAACCTCAAGGAAACAACCGAAACGGAAGGAAAAGGGTTCAGGTAAGCCCAACCCTAGGTGCTCCTTATCTTCTGCGGGTATATCCCAGAAGCAAGGGAATTCTGAGCATGCTAATGCCTATAAGAATATCCCGTCTACGCTTATCCATAAGCGGAAAAAAGAGTCGCAGTGCATATGATGTGGAAAGCCGCGTCATTTTTAGCGGAAATGCTACTCCACCAACCCTGTTGTTAGCTCCGCCATAGGGGTTAAAGTCATAACTAAAAAGAGGAAGGCTGAAGATGCCGAAGTCAATGAAGTATCAAATAACAAAGTTTGTCGCATTGAAGCACCACCTTCAAAGAAGTAGTTGGAAATCCGAAAATCATCTCCCAAGATTATGGAAGTTGATACTGATGCTGAGAAATAGGTAAGTTCCTTTCCTTGCAGTGAAATAACAAGAGACTGACATAACTCTAGGAAGTTATGTGAAGGGCTCCGAGAGTAAGCATACCCTGAGAAATCCTGTAGTCGATATAGGCTGACCAGGCCTCTTAGATGTTCTGAGCCGCAGCGGTCTGCGAAGGAACGAGGCAGGTGGAGGATTTGTGTCAGAGTGGGAATTCTCTTTGGGTGTTTGTCTTAGTTTATTTCTCTTTGTATTCTTGTTACGTTACTGCAGAAACATGTTGTTTCCTTACTTTGATGGATTATTTCCTTAGTATTGAAAGCGAAAATTGTTTTCTTTTGTTGGACTAGTTTTCACATCAAGCAGGCCTTGATTCGAGCAATGAAATTTTGTTATCAAGTTTACCTGAGGAGGGTTCAGTACCCAAAATCATGCTGGTGTGATAGTAAATACCCTAGCTATTGATATAGCATGATTTGAACCCTTAACATCTTTGACCCGTTGTGGCCACTCTTGTGTCGAAAGGCAAGAGACTCCGTTAACATGCTTATAAAAGAAAACTCAAGAAAGAAGACACGGCTTTCAGGTCCCCCAAAACATATAAAGTCTATCCAAGTTTGAGTTAGACTAGAATGGCGTTGTGGCGCGAGAGACAGTGCAGCCGAGGCTGTATTATTGTTGGATAGTGGCGCTACTGGTGCAGTACTTAGCACACGATAGGCTAAGGAAATACAAGATCCGTGTATTCGGAGAAAGGTTGCTACTCCTATAAAGGATGCTAGCGGGAATAATATTCCCAACTCAGGGCTTCATTACACTAAGACCCTGCAGATGCCTATTGGTGATCATGTCAATGACATGAGATTTGAACTGGTGGATATGTCTGATAAGAAGATTGATGGTTATCTTCCGATGTCATAGCTTCACGAACATAATGGCGACATAGACTGGGAGACACGCAGCTTTACTTGGAGATCTGTGCTGTGTAAGGCTAGATGTCTTGTGGGCCAGAGACGGTTAGAATTTATAACCGAAGAAGAGCTATTGGTAGAAGACCAAGCTCAGGTATACCTTCTTGGATATGCCCAGTTCACGGAAGAAGACGGGAAAGACATTGCTCTAAGTCTCCTCCCTGATTATAAGGACTATGGCGATATATTTAGCCAACAAAGGATAGATGCGCTACCAGAGCACTCAGAGTATGATCATAAGATCGAGTTAATGCCTGAGACAGCACCTCCCTTTGGTCCTATATATCCATTATTTGAGAACGAGCTCAAGATTCTAAGAGAGTATCTCAATGAAATGCTAGCAACAGGAAAGATACGGAGATCCAGTTCCCCTGCAGCAGCCCCAATCCTCTCTGTACCCAAACGTGATAGTTCATTGAGACTATATATTGATTACCGAGGGCTTAACAAGATTATGGTGAAGAATAAATATCCTTTACTACTGATGAATGAGCTGCGTGACAGACTTGGAAAAGCCACTGTCTTTACTAAGTTGGATTTGAAGAATGGCTATTATCTCCTCCGAATGTCAGAAGGAGAAGAATGGAAGACAGCTTTCCGCTGTTGTTATGGGTTGTATGAATATACGGTAATGCTGTTTGGGCTATGTAACGCCCCATCTACTTTTCAGAGTATGATAAAAAAAATCTTTCATGATTTATTAGACGAAGGAGTCATCGCCTAGATAGATGATATCCTAATATACTCAGAAACTATTGAAGAATATGATTCACTCGTTAGGCGAGTTATGGAAAGACTACACAAGGCTAGGCTTTGCGTGGATATTAAGAAATCTACGTTTCATCAAAGAGAGGTAGAGTTCTTAGGATACCGTATATCCGATCGTGGTATTATGATGACCACAGAAAAGGTGAAGTCAATTGAAGTTTGGACTCCACTGAAGACAGTTGTTGATGTTCAAAGCTTTTTGGGATTTGCAAACTTCTATCGTCAGTCTATAGAGGGCTTTAGTAAGATAACAAAGCCATTAACTGACTTAACGAAGAAAGATGCCAAATGGGAATGGGGCCCAAGGCAGGATGATGCCTTCAGTCGACTGAAAGCGATGTTCATCGCAAGCCCCATTCTAGCCCACTTTGATCTGGAATGGTTAACCAAGTTGGAAACCGATGCTAGTGATTTTGCATTGGGTGTTATACTGTCGCAGTTATGCGAAGATGGTAGGTGACATCCTATAGCCTACCATAGTCGGAAGTTCTCACCAGCAGAGATAAATTATGATGTTCATGATAAAGAGATGTCCGCAATTGTTGCTGCCTTTAAGGAGTGGGATCATCTCTTACGCTCAGTATCTGGTCAGATAACTATTTATACTGATCATAAGAACTTGGAGTACTTCAATAGTACTAAGATACTGAATCACCGACAACATCGCTGGGCAGAATTCCTTCAACCATTTAATTTTAAGGTTGTCTACCGTGAAGGGCACCTTAATGGAAAGGCTGATGCATTATCGAGGCGTTCGGAGTACCGCCCTGAAGGGGGGAGTAATTCTGCGAAATTGGGTCAGGAACAGATGTTTTTCCGTCCTGGACAGTATTTGGATAGTCAGGAGCGAGACATCTTGCAACCACAGTTGTTGCAACTGTGCCAAGGCTTTCGGTTGAAGTCCGGAATACTTGATAACATGAAGGTCGTGATTGTAAAGGACAATACTTATCGAAGTATTTACAAGTCCATTGTCCAAGGGGACAAGAAGGTTGACCCTAATTTCTCAATGGAGAAGAACTTCCTACTTTATAAGAAGCATTGGTACGTACCGGAGGATCAAGGGCTAAAAGAATGGATCATGCAAGCAGAACATTATTCCCGTCTAGCTGGACACTTCAGGACTTATAAGACAATTGGCAAGGTTAAAGCCAACTTCTACTAGCCAAAGATGGAGGCCTATATCGAAGACTACGTTTGGTCTTACGATACCTGTCAAAGGGTAAAGACAGTCAGACATCAGAAGTTTGGGCTATTAGAACCTATTGATGTTCCTATGAGGCCATGGAACGCAATATCAATGGACTTCATTGTAGCGTTACCAGAATCCGAGGGTTTTACGAAGATCTGAGTCATTGTTGATAGATTCTCAAAAATGGCGCATTTCATCCCCCTCACTATGGAGGTACCTATCAAGGAACTTGCTCTTATATTTCTCAAAGAGATCTTGAGACTGCATGGACTCCCAGAATCGATTATATCCGATCGATATGCCCGATTCACTTCCAAATTTTGGGTTAGCTTAATGGGACTACTTGAGGTAAAGCTCAATGTCTCAACCGCGTTCCATCCTAACATCAATGGTCAGACTGAGAGGGTGAACGAGACACTGGAACAATACCTAAGGAGTTATTGTACTTACCAGCAGGATGATTGGATTTCGCTACTACCGTTAGCGGAGTATGCCTATAATACATCCGCCTCCAAGTTGACCGCCGCTACCAGGTTGTCACGGATGTGACAGGTAGCTCAGGATTTCGCACATGACTCGATTATGAGTCATGGGTCTTACGCATATGACTCGCTTGAGTCATATGACTTGTTTATGTTATGATTTGTTATGTTTCGCACATGACTCGATTATGAGTCATGGGTCTTGCGCATATGACTCATTTGAGTCATATGACTTGTTTATGTTATGATTTGTTATGTTTCGCACATGACTCGATTATGAGTCATGGGATCTCGCGCGTATGACTCATTTGAGTCATATGACCTATGTAAGGCTTTTCGCGAGGCTCACACTTGTGAGTCATCAGGGTTAGGGTTGAGTGAAGAGCACTATATAAGGAGGTCGATGCGGCCGAGGAAGATAGGCTCTTCACGCTTTGTTCTAAGTACTTTCCTTACTTATTACTTTGACGAATAAAACATCTTTACGCTCTTTATCACGTTTGCAAGTCCGACACATTTCTCACGAGCCTATATGAGGCGAAGCTATCTTAGTTAGGATTTAACAGGCGTTATCCGACGAACGGTGATAACGTAGATCAACGGATCTAAGAACTGTTATATCAAACGAGATAGGAATTAAGAAGAGAAGTATCGTTGCCCGTCGTTATTGGTTAACCACAAGCAAGGAACGTTACACAGGTTATCTCCTTTTGAGATTAACTATAGATTCTCTCCGAGGACAAACTGGTCTGGAATTGTTCTTGACAATAAGGGAGTTCATCCAAGTACTGAGCTGTTAGTAAAGGATTGGGAAGGTACATGGCAAGATATACGGGAAACATTACAAGGTGCTCAAGAGAGACAATGGAAATGGCATGACAAGAAACGATTACCATCTCCAGAATATGCCACACTAGAAGATGTCGAAGAGGGCAGAGCTATAAAGGCTGATCGGGTAATGCTGAATCGCAAGAATATCCGTACAAAGAGGCCTATGGAGAAACTAGACCATCGAATATTTGGTCCCTTTGTGGTCAAGCGCCGTGTTGGTATTAGGGCATATGAACTCCAGTTGCCTGCCCGGTGGTCCATCCACCTGGTATTCAATGTTGGGTTATTGGAACCCTACCAGGAGGATCAGATCGGGAGAAGGGTAAAAGATATCCCTATTCCTGACATAGTGAAAGACGAGCCAAGTTATGTTATCTCGGGAGTGTTAGACAGCCTGTGGTATGGAGGAGTTAAACAGAAGTTCCCTCACCGGTTTGTCCAGTACCTAATATCGTGGGAGGGCTACGGATCTGAAGAAAATTCTTGTGAGCCGTTCAAGATGCTGGAAGGAACTGGCATGCATGCCGTAAGCGATTTCCACAAAAGGTATCCATCTAAACCTAGGGACCATAGAGTTGTAGAGGTACAGAGTAGTGGAAATAAAAGACGTCATTAGATCAGCTCAGGTCGAGCCTTATAGAAGAGGGGAGTGATGTAACGAGACTCCACTGAGTACTATTACAAGTAGCCAAACCTACACCCATACCGGTATCAAGAGACTACCGTGATAGGGATGGTGGTAGACTTAGGTCTACCGAGTGGAGGTACCAGTGGTTAGGTACCTCAGTCGGGCATACTAGACCATACCAAAGGTACATAGGTACTAGTAAAGGTTGGGGGTTACCCTACTCTGTAGGGTAATCCAAGTAGTCAATTTAGGAGTTACTCTAAATTACTCGACGGAGAGTCCAGGTAGAGTTACCCTACCTTCGGACTCGGGTTACCCTGCCTTGGGCCATGGGTTACCCTGCTAGGGAGTCAAGTTACCCTACGTTGAAAGTAACTTGTTACACAGGACTTTGGGGGAAGTTACTAGATTGTTTGTCATGCGAAACTACATAAGGTGTTCGATTCTCAGGTTGTGCGGATCACTTCCGCACAACCAGATGAGCTCCGAATAAGCTGTAACTTGGAGGTGTGGTTGCTAACACCCCCCTCCGGCCCCGTTATAAGTCCCTAGCGTCATGGGCTACAGCCTGAAGAGTTGCTGTAAGTCTAGCAAACGTCTCTAAGTGAAGATGTTGCCATAACTCCCTATGCGCTCACGCCGTCCATCCGACCGGAAGCTGTCCGCAGGATACATGAGGGGGAAGAGGAGAACCAGGAGAATAGCCTCCAGGTGGTTTCGTGTAAAACGGACCAAAACTGACTGAGTAATACTGCTTTGAAGTCAAGAGTAGTATGTGAGATTACCAGAGGCCAGTAGGTGAGGTAACCGAAGTCCATTGCCCCGAAAAGTGTAATAGTATTGGAGAAACGTTAAGGACTCTGAGACACTAGTCCGAGGTTATGTTAAGACCTACTTCTAGGAGGGTTGGCTGTGGGTAACGCCTATTGGTAGTCAACTCCCAGAGTAGTCTATCGGGGTAGCTACGTGGCTATCTTCCGGAATGATATGGAATTGAGTAGAACCGGATAGATGTTCAGCAGCCGCGAATGCTCGTAGAAGACTAAGTGTATATGGGTAGAGAGTTCCCTAGTTGGTCTAGTATCCGCACGGGCATGACAGCTCGCCACTGGCATGACCGCAATATGAAGAGTTTTTACTCCTGCGGTTGCATTGGAGATGCAGCGACTAAAACACTTCTATCGGGTAGATGTTAGAAAACCACAGAGTGGTCTAGTTCACTACGAGGATCTTTGGTCCGAACTGTAGAGGTTGGCTAGACAGCCCACGGGAGTTGGGTGCTCACAAATGCAGTGTAGTGATGGGAAGTAACTGGCAGCATACCAAATCTACTTAAGTATATGCGAGTTCTCCTCTACTCTGGCAATCAACTACCTCTCGAGATCAGGACTTAATTGAGTAAAGTTGTAGCTTAACGATATTAAGTTTTACCGTTTTGTTTTTTCAACTCTACTGTTGATTATCTTTATCTTTACTTTTAGAAAGAACACTTAGATACGGTTGCAACCTTGGGATCCATATTCCCAGAGGGAGCCCCCGTTACAAACGAAGAGCATGAGCACTGATTGAAGGAACAGAGGAGTTTACAATTCTACAAAACTTAAACACAAATGTACAAAAGTTAAATCGTACAGATCCGCTACCTTCTGGTTACCCAAGACAAAAGCGATGCCCTGAGTGGTAATTTAAGGAGTAGGTTAGGGAGTGTGGTGATAGGAGTAAGGAGAGAATTGATTGAGTGCTATACCATGAGCACATTCTATGACCTTTGCATTATCCCATTATTTAACAGATAGAGCGAGAGACAGGTAGGGAGGTATGCATGGTAGAGGATATCACTTCCACACATATAATTGTAAAAGAGTTTGGAAAAGATAAGCGAGAAAGACTTGGAATACAATCAGTTGACTGGCCCGCCCAGTCACCAGACCTAACCAAAATCGAACTACTTTGGGGCTATCTAAAGGATTCACTAGAAGAGTACGAATTCCATGGCCAAAGCCAGGATACAAAGGAAAAGGTCAAGAGAGCTTTAGTGGTAGAGTGGGGAAAGATACCGCTTGACTTGATAAATTGACATTGCTTGGATCTTCTGAACAAGTTCAAGCTTGTTCTCAATAACAAAAATGACAATAAATTTTAGGGATGATTAGCAACTTTTTTTTTTATCCACTCAATTCTGTTTTTTTTATTTTTCACCTTTCTCTCACTCCTCTTCTCACTCTTCTTCTCTCATCCTTTTCTATTTCTTACAATAGGATATTTAGTTTTGTGTTTTTGCTTGTAAAATTGAACTGGTAATGTGGGTATCATACTCTATTTCTTTGGTGGTGGAAAATATGTGTTGCTCGTTGTAATGCGCTGCTTTTTCTTATCAGACTTCAAGTGATGGATATATCTATCGGCCGCACTCGTAACAATATCTGTTTAGTTACAGCGAGCCATCTCAGCCTCAGCCACGCATGCGGAAATGCGTTAGCGGCTCAGCCACATACCCATCCGTGGCATAGAAATCAGCACACTACGAGAAAGCCAGACATTCCTACTTCCTCCCAAAATCTCCTGCTTTCCTCCACTTAAACTCAGCTGACACAAGGGCCAGCCGACTGTAAGTGCTTATCATTCAGAGATCACCACTGCATAACGGGTCGGCCGAGAATCTGACCACCGTATGCCAATAGTCCTGATCTGAGTCACGCCCTGCACAACGCAATACCAACTTCTGCATCCAGCCCCCCCGACTGCGCCGTGGCTCGTTAGTCATTTAGTCTATCCCGCTCACAGGGAATCTCCCTCTGAACCACACAACCTAACACAAGTGCAATATTGCTGCAATTCTTCGAACTACATGTCCGGTAAAAGGCCCCGAGCCGCATACGAGGCTGATGGCGGTGGAGGAAGCAATTCGAACTCAGCTCCGTTCGTTGCGTTCGGGACTGCGCTGCCGGCGTCGGATTCCGAGACCAGGGATGATGGGAGTTATGTTCCTGTTTGGAAACAGGAGGTTACAGATGAGCGTGGGAGGAAGAGGTTGCACGGGGCTTTCACTGGAGGTTTTAGTGCTGGGTACCGTGCTACTACTGTTGATTTGATTTGATTTGATTCTGGGTGATCTGGGGCTAATGGTGGATGAGTAGGTACTTCAATACTGTTGGGTCTAAAGAAGGTTTATCTGCTCTGCCGATGTAATTGAGGTATTTGTAAGGTGGAGAAACTAATTAATGGCAGGATGGACCCCCGCAACGTTCAAGTCCTCCCGCGGTGCACGAGCGAAGGCTGCCCAAGCCCGGCCCGAAGACTTCATGGATGAGGAAGATCTCAAGGAAGCTGCGGAAGCACAGGTTGTCGAAACGGCGTCCGGGTTTTCTGGGATTGGGTCTACGGAAGAGGAGCTTGGCCGGAGGGTTAGACAGGTTACTCTAATGGACCTTCTCACGCCTGCTGTGCAGGATACGATGGGCGCCAAGCTTCTGAAGAAAATGGGCTGGAAGGAAGGGCAAGGCATTGGCCCCAAGGTCCGGAGGAAGGCTGTGATTGATGATGCCGTGGACGACACCGGGAAGACCTATTTATTTGCACCGACAAATAGTGCAATTGTTACGCTCACACGGAAGAATGATTCTAAAGGACTAGGGTTTGTGGGCGAGGAACGCCTACAGCAAGGGAAAGAACTAGAGATCGAGCGTCCGGTTGTGAAGGAGAAAAAGAGGAGGGGTGGTGGGTTTGGTGTCGGGGTCCTGAACGATGATGGCGAAGACGAGGAAGATCCCTACGAAATTCGGCCGAAGAGTGCCTATAACCGCGTGATCGGGGGCGAGAAGAAGAAGGCTGCGATTGTGAAGAAGCCGGCTAGACATGTTTTTGTTTCCAGGAGGGTAGGTAAATCAAAGGCTACGATGTCTTTACTGAAATGTCATGATGGGAGGTTACCTCTAGAAGGCTTTATCCTATCTACAGAGCCAGTCCAGACACAAGATGGGTGGTATCCTCCACCCACAGTTCCGAAAGATTGGAAACCGGCTAGCTTGAAGACCCCAGGACCCCAGGGCACCAAGCCCACTGCTGCTCCGAGTTTGGAGCAGAAGCTTGACCCTCATCTACGAGGGAAGTTGCTAGGAGAGACACCATTGCCGGGAAAGTCAGTCTTCGACTTCTTGACTCCAGCCGTGAGAGATAGGCTTGCCAGTGTTACGGGAAATCAGAACCTACCGCCAGCCTTGGGCGAGGCACCGCCCACCACGTATTCAAGCTCATCGCCGTCTATGGCAGACCTCGTCCCTAAGCTTGATAAAAGCCAAGCCTTGGGCGCACTCAAAGGAGGTTTCATGCCATACGCAGACGACCTCGAGAAGCGATCACGATACCGAGCATTCTTAGAAGTGCAAGCAGGGCTGAGAGAAGGGTTGCCAGATAGGGTATGCTCAAAACCCCTACTCTTCTCTAATATCAATCTCAACTAAAAAATTGTAGAAATATGGCATGAACACCCAGGGCTGGGTTAAAGAAATGAACGAGTTCATGGGCGCAGCGCGCATATTCAAGCCTTTGACTGGCATGATAGCCACTCGGTTCACCCCATCTTCCTCGTCATCTTCAAATATTCAAGGAGATACCGATGCACCAACCGACCCAGACGTACTCATCCATCGTCCCCAGCAAAAGACAGAGGACCCTGCACAGGCCGCCGCTCGAATGTCCATGTATGGCCCGTTGACTCGGTCTGTTATAGACTTCTACCCATCAAGGCTGCTATGCAAACGGTTCAATGTCCCACCACCCAATTATTCTAACACGCCGGCCAGGGCTGGGGAGGGGTCTGCCGGCCCGGAGAATAAGCCTGGTCCCTCGAGAGAGCTAGCTGCTCAGGCTCAAATTACGAATATGATGAGGGAGGTGAAAGGCGACGATAAGTATGAGCTCCCGGGGGTGGAACAGAAACCTATTGTGCCGACTGTGGATACTGGGAGGAATGAGGCTTTGGAAGGGGAGAGGGCTGGGGAGGAAGTTTTTAAGGCAATCTTTGGAGATTCGGATGATGATTCAGACGACGAATAGATATGGAGCTAATAGGATAGCGTGGGGAGATTTTATTCATATCTTTCTCGGATGGAGACATGGCAGTTATTTATTGTAGACCTATTTCATAGGCACCCGTGTTGCCTGAAGGTGTGTGTAACTTAGTTACCTCTGCTCTATTACTTTAAAGGAATCTGGCAGATATAAAAAGACAATAGTATAGCAGGGTTTGTTATCTTAACCGCTCTCAAGCTCTTACAACCAGATAATCGAACTATTATTACCCAGACGGTATGTATCTCAACTGTCATGGTGTCTCATGTTTCACGAATACCCAACCCATCACTCGCTACACGAAGCAGGTAACTCCACCACTACCACCGGCTTTTAACTATCGTACTCTCCTGTACCATACCCTTCTCTAGCCCCCCGCACCCACAAAACCACACACAACGAACACCGCCTGGCTGATTACCATCCTCTAATTCTCTCATAAGAGCTCCCCAAGACAATTCCCTTGTCACGCTTGTCCCAGAGATAAGCAGTCGACTACCTACAGCAGCATATCCCAACCACGGCCAATTCTGGTGGTGCAAATGGAACTCCGGTATATCGTACCCTCCCCTCCCTCCAGCAATGACCACCCCCCGACAAAACCAGCCTCGCCGACCCCGAATAAAATCCTTCCTCAAACCGAATCGATTCCCGACCTGCAGTCACTTGTGGGCACTCCTCCAGAGGGAGGTGAGAACCTACACAAATTTCAATGGGCACAGCTCGAGACGTGGCCCGCGAGGTTTTCTTGGTATCCGGATTTGGTACGATGTCGTACCAGTAGCATCTGCTCCCAGGATAATTGATTCAGTTGAGAGCCCACGCCGCTATTGTGACAGTGGGGCGGCAGGAGACGTAAGCAAGCGGGAACAGGCATTAGCGACGGCGCCGGCGGTCTGGTGAGCAGTGGGGTTCGCGAAGAAGACGTGAGCGTTTCTGGCACAGTTGCTGGCGAGCTTGAGAATCGCGGTAGGGCTTTTCCTGGTATGATACCGGGGCCGGCCAGGATCTTCCTACAGCTGTGTGGAAAAGCTTATTTGTTTCTCTCCCCCCCCCTCCTTCCTTCCTTACTCCTCTCTCCAAACCGGGAGTCGCAATTGGGGAGATGGGGGGACAAGGGCAAACAGCGATTATTGTGTCCAACACCCCTTCTCGTCCGATTAGGCGGCCGTCTCCATGTTGTAGAACGTGCTCTAGACTCCGGTACTGCTTGCTCGCTGGCTGCCCCGTCGTCTTTTTAGAGTTTGGTTTCCGGTTTTGCCGTTTTTTTGAGGTGGTGCGTATGGTCCGGTAGGCTTCTTTGGAGGAGTTGGGGGTGGGTGGTTGTCTGGGCTAGTTGGCTGGTCAGCTAACTGGGTGGCGGTTACTGTTTGCTGGGTGTGGTGAATGCACCAGTGTTCTCTCTCTCACTCACTCGCGGCCCCGAGAGAGAGAGAGAGGGAGAGGGAGAAAGAGAGAGGGCAGACTAGTCACCCTCCCCTATTCAATCACACAGTGCAAAGGGCGGTGCCGTAGACTACTAACAACTGAATGATTCAAAAACACATACTCCGATTAAGTACTTCCTAGCGGCGCTATCCGGAACTGGAATGGCAAGTAGTCTACTCGAGTAGAGTACGAGTACCGGGATCATATCATTCACTGTGCTACCGGTATTACCTTATGTGGCGGGGGAATTAAGTTCACACTAACCCGCCAAGTTGAACATTCACGAAATGTTTCAGCGTATGGTTGGTCGGTATTGATTGTGGTGTGGTGATCCCCCCTCACATCAAACGGCACGTTGCCATACCATCTACTCGTACTTGTACAGTATGCTAGGGGTCCCTCCCATGCTCTCGCCTGCAAGTAAGAGGAAACTACCGGCAGGAGAGAATAGTCCTCGTAGCGTGCAAGAATTGCCCGAAAACGAGGGCCCTGAAATCCATACACGGACGCTCAGATAGAGTACGCACGCATTTTTTTCGCCATATGTTTTGTGGGTCCCTGTTTTCAGGTGTCATGCTTCTTTCCTGCCCGCTTCGAGTGATAGAATACCGGTATGTGCTCGAGCACCAAGTTCGTTCGTCTATTATCTTTTCAGGCGGGGCGGGTCCGCAAGGCCGTCAGTTGCGTATCTCTCACTCTTGGCCCACACGGATAAACGATAGCTCTACAGTACGAGTCGGCAGACAGGAATGGTAGTTTTACAAGGCTCCCGCCATTCCATACCCACCCACACTAACGCCTTACAACTCACGGCGAAATTTCAAAACATGACTACTGGGAAGTATCACTTTCTCTCATTCGCTCACTCATTCACTCGCCCTTGTGCTTTTGCCCCTGTTGCTAGAGTTGCAGTGCTCAACCCTCAATTGGTGAGGACCTAGACCCGTCTGAGGAAGTCTAGCAGGGGAGGGGAGGGAGGGAGGGAGGGAAGGGAGGGAATAGGGGATTTCCATCCCGTAGCTAGGCCATTAGCCTTCCTAAATAACTAATTGGCTATGTATGATAACTGATTAGCAAACTAACTCACCACCGTATTGTACGAGACCTCGTCACAAGGACTCGGGCGGGGTAGACCATCGAGCTACTACATTGAGATATCATAATAATATCATATCACACCCTAGATAGCCAACCCACAGCTGGTTACAATCGGCACCCTACCCAAATCCTGGCGATCTATGATACGATAGCTGGAATCGTTCAGGAACGGAAGATCACACACCTTCCCCCATACTAGAGTAAAAAAACACACCTTCCCCATACTAGAGTAAACAACCCCTTCACTCCCTCCTCCTTCTCCTCCACCACCCCTCTCCGAAAAAGAAAAAGAAGAAAAAAAAAAAAAAACCACCAAAATCAAAACAGATGAGAAAAAAAAAACCCCCCAATAATAATAATAATACACCCACCATCCTCCCTCTCTATACGAACTTCTTCCAAATCCAGAAACTAAGGCACGAGAGAGAGAAAACCGAAGCGGACAAACTCCCATACCCATCTTCTTGGCAAAGAAGCGAAAGAAGACTTGGCACCGGTATTAGCGAGTGATACGTCATGAGCAACGAACTTTAATATCTTAGCTTTCAAAAAAAAAAAACCTGTATCATACCCACCCCGGAAATGGAAAAAAACCGGTGACGGGTATGATAGTTTAATTTTTTTTTGCACGGAGGGGGATGAGGGAGGGGGGGGATAGAAACAAGAAGAAGAAAAGAAAAGAAAAAAAGAGAGATAATAAAAAGAAAAGACTAAAACTAAGCTAAACTAAGCTAAATTCCAGGAACAGAAATGTCCAGCCATTAAAGCGCTGGTCGCGGCCCGTTGGACTATTAGCCATTTTCCTGTATGTAGGTTGGTTGGTTAGTTAGTTAGGTGCTCAGGTACTATACTATACTTATGCAGGTAGATACATATCGCTGTACGAGTAGTCATTTACATCTAGAACTATGACAACTTCAAAACCAAATACACAACCGGCGAAAAGAATGGAAAGAAATAAAGAAAGAAAGGAGTCATCATATTATCATAGTAGAAAAATAAATAAAAAAAAAAAATTCACGCTTCAAAAATGCAGGCACCCGCACATAACTCTGGTACGGAAACTTACATCGGAGGAGGTAAATTGAGTATTCCGGAGGTTGGGGGTTGTTTCTTCTCCCCTCTCACGCACGTACCACACACACACACTGTGACACACACACACACACACACGTATTTCTCAATCAAGTAGCAAGCAAGCAAGAAAGCTTTTAGCAACAAAGCGGATATCTGCATGCGAAGGGTAAGAGAAAAAAAAAAAAAAAAAAAAAGACAGTACACCGTTGCAAGAGAGTTGGAAGGTGAACCGTTTGAAGTGTGTTCTATGCGTTCAGGAAAGTTATGAAGTGGGAAGCTATGCGTGCATGTATCTCTCTCCCTCCCTGTGCGTGTACGTACTAGTGGGAAGTAAAGTGAGGAAAGGAAGATTACAGTAGCTAACGGGAGTGGTACCATGGTTTGCTATATGTCGCTGGCCAGCGGGTTACTGGATGGAGTTGGGGGGGCTTGGGTCGTTCATGTATGTAGTATAGGATGGGTACTGTACCCCTTCAGTACGTGCTTGTCCCATATGTATGGAAGGATGGATGGAAAGGGTGGAAGAGAGGGAAGGAAGGGGTGGTAGTTGGTTGGTGGTGGGACTTCTTGGAGAGGGGGAAAGTACCGTGATGGTATGGATTAGGGATGGGATAGATGGATGGATGGGAGGTCTGAAACTAGGCTAGGCTAGGCAGGTCGTGATTTCCGTAGTGCTCTAGGGCTATTTATGTGTTGATGATTGGATGGTTGGTGGAATGGGCTAGGTCACGGAGCTCGCTTCTGTTTGCTTCAATTGAATTGGCGAGCGGGCAGGGAGGGGAAGCCCAGGAAAGGAAACGATACTATCGCACTCACTGTGAGGAGTAGAAGGAGCAAGAGGGGGAGGTGGAGGGGAAAGAACGATAGACTCTTACAGTAGATATCGTACCTATTCAATCGAAGATTCGCTCACAAAATATCACACACACCCTCACAACCGTGAGTAAGTTACACCGTAGTATGATAGTCTAATGGCTCGCCGGGCTTCTGGTCCCAATCCATCCCACCACCGATAACAGATATTGGAAAGTTTGTACAGCACAGATTTTAGGAATCTAGTAACGAAGCCATTGCCCCGGATCAGAGTTGTGGCCCATAGCGGCGTCCACCCCAGCCATGCCTTTCCAAAAGCGTTCTCTCTCTTCCATCTCAACCAGTCGTGATTAAAGAATACACCCCGTTTGGGCCCAAAAACCTTTTTTCCTCTACCGCTCTACCGTACGCATAGCAAGAACTGGTTGAACGTAATTCAAATTGCCCACACTTTGCTTTTTATTTCTTTTGCTCCCTCTCCTTTTACTCCCTCCAACGCTGGATATGATAGAATGCGCCGACTTGTGGGACCCTTTCATATGGAGAGCAAGAAAACTACATATATCTGAACTTCTCATACGTCGCCCGTCACTTCCTATACTTATGAACAAAGGAAATCGTCGTCCCTGCTCTTCTAGTATCTGTTGTTGCCGCCACGCACGAACAAAGAGTACTAGATGTTATTGTGCGCGCGCTTCTCGAGAAATTGGCATCTGTATGTTTGCCCATCACACACACTGTCGCTGCCAATCTGCAACATCGCCTGAAGCAACTGTTTCTTGCACCCTGCCGCTACCCCAAACTCCCAAGCTTCAGCTTCACGAATTATCCCTATGTGAAGAGGCCGCCTAGGACGCTTCCCTTGGGCCTCTCTCTCACACATACACACCTTTCATCGTTGACCCAAAGGGCACGACAGTCGGAATCGGGGCTTATCGCTTGTGCCCCGCCATATAACTAAATCTATACTCGCACCCCTCATCTTAGCCAACCAGGTTCGGATGAACAAGAACAATCCCTTTCTTGCCCTCGTTTTCTAACTCTCGAGAGAGTCCGAAAGAAGGAAGAAGAAAAATCAACTTCTGAGAGCTCTTGAACATCTCTACCGTTTCAAGATCTGATCCCCCCCCTCAGCGCAGGCGGAAGGATACCTTCAGCAAACCTATCCCCGGTTACCACTACGTCCAACCCCACGCTGTGTGAGCAGAGTTCCCTGGCGACAAAGAGGTGTAGTATACCTTAGCGCCTCCCAGACCCGTCTGAGTGTATTGCTGAGTGCCGCTCCCTTCGTGTAGCTTCCCGCCGCACTGTCCTCATAAAACGCCGCCCATCCTGGGTTCGTTCAGTCTTTCTTCACCTTCCATCTTGTCTTGCACAATTCCAGCACTTGCCTCTTGATCACCGACAGACCTTATCGACTTTTTGTTCTCTAGAACTTCGGAAGAAAAAAAACACCATCACTCACACTCACTCACTCTCACTCACTCACCCACCCACCCACTCACTCTCACTTCAAGGCTTTGAGACCTCGAGCTGCGTCGACGCACGAGCATCCTCCTCATTTCTGATGACGGCCACAGTAAAGGCTCCCCAGTCACCAGTACTATCGCACAGCAATATTGAGGGACAATTCGCTCTTCAGCGAATGCCTAATTCCTCTAGTGCAGCATACAACTTCCACTCCTTGGGTTTAGACTTTGACACGCCTTGCCTGTCTTCTGGTCAGCACTCATACTTCGCACCCCCAACACCAGCATCCCAAGACCACCATCTTGGCCAGTCGGGCTATTTCCCCCCAGGCCAGCCACCATACAGTACTCCGGATTACCACGACCTAGCTAGGTACGGAGGTAAATATCAGTCCAACGTGTGTACCCCCCCTCACCCACCCACCCGGCTAGCTCTAATTGCTACCCTAATAGGAACAAATTACACCTACCTCAGAAACCTCTGGACGCACCGACATGGATTTTTTGGTAAGTAATGCTTTCGAAAGTTGTGTCTGCACCCTAACTAACGTCAAGCACAGCATCCGGAATATGCAATGAGCGATGACGGTTACAATGACTTCGTAAACCTACCTCACTCGTACCGTATCAAACCCTAACTAACCTTTATGGACCAGTCAGGGTATCAGAATACTGAAGCACGCCTCACTAGGCTCGAAGGCCCAGCAAGTAACCACCTCCAATCTGACATAACACGCTTCCTGACAGTTTCTAGTACATGAGTTTTCAAGAGCCAGTCCCAGCCCCGGTGCTCCCCAGAAGATCCGCCCGGAACGCCTCAGATGCAGCAGCGGTGACCAACCACAGGACAGCTACCGCGACCAAAAATGGCACAGGCGGTGAACCTGCAACGCACACCGGAGCCAAGAGGCCCACTAGAAAACGCAAGCCAAGCACCGAAAAGTCCGAAAAACCTAAAGTGCCAAAGTTGACGATGCCGCTGAGTGAGCTCACTACGAGCTATGACCACATTCCGGTCAAGGATATGGAGTCATGGGTCCGGCGAAGTGTCGAAACTCGGAAGCAAGAGGTAGAAAAGCGTGGCGGATACGTCACTCGTCCGATGAACTCCTTCATGCTTTATCGATCGGCGTACGCCGATAGGACGAAATTTTGGTGCCTCCAAAACAATCACCAAGTAGTGTCCTCCGTTAGCGGCGAGAGCTGGCCTCTGGAGCCCCTTGCAATCCGGGATAAGTACAACGAACTTGCAAAAATTGAACGTATCAACCACCAAGCAGCTCACCCGGGATATAAATTCTGTCCCAGCAAAACGCAAAATGGGAAGAAAAAAAAGGAGGTGAGGGGACCAGAGGAATCGGAGGCCAGTGAGCTTGAAGGCTTTCCGGATGATGATGGCGATTATGTTGGTAGCTTGGGGGGGGCTCGGGGTGCGAAGAAGACAGCACGAGGCAGTAAAAAGTCCCCCAAAGGCTCCAGCCAGAATAGGGGAGCCTCCATCAACGGCTTTATAGGCCTTTGTTACGACCACACCGAGGGCGGGGCCCAGAGGTCGTCATTTATTCATAACAACCCAGGAAAAACTCCGCCAATGTGTATGGCGAATACTGATATGCACTTGAGCGGCCAGTATTACCAAACCACTGTTCGCGCAAGTCCGGCCACCATCCCGAGCTCTATGCACCCAAGTGTGATTGAGGACGTGACGATTCGAAAAACCCAAGCTCCGATGGGAACGATGAACACGAATCATTCACAACATGCGCTGTATCAAGCGGACCAGATTGACAACTTTCTCGCGTCGACCCTCGAGAACCAAGATAATTCAAAGGTCGATCCTGCACTACTAGCCACCGGGCCCACATCGGGTCTCTATATGAACGGTAGCCAGCATCAAAACGTCCAACCAGACCATGCTGGCCAGTTCATCGACGAAGGGATCTTTGATGGTCAATTTGAAATAGACAGCTTGTTTGCAACCGCCGATATTCCTCATATCTCGTTTGCCGACGACGAATCACAGCAAGACCCTATGGCCCAACTTGAGCGGGGCAGCCACACCATTGACTTACGCAAGATGCAAGCGTACGATCAATCCATACAAGGCTTTCTAGACAGCCAAGAAAGTTGGAACAGAAACGGAGACGCCATTATGGAAGACCGCGACCAACTCCATTATGACGATTGGCTTCAAGAAGCCTATCTGCCCAAATAAAAGAAAGAGGAGACCGAGGAGAAGACACCGGTAGCTGATTGCATTTCTATCCCACCCCTTTTCCTGATGTCAGAAAATTTGAATGGTAAAAAGAAAGAAATAAGGAGAGGAATTTCGTTCTAGTTAAGTCCCATGTCTATTTTTCTGTTTTTCCTGGGTTAGAGGCGTTTTGTTTTTGTTTTGTTTTTTTTGACATCCACGTGTTTTCTCCCGCTGTTTCACGCCTCGTTTTCTCCATGAATGATTAACCATCTCTTTTCCGGAAAGGGCCTATCATTACCTCGAGTACATACCTTCCTTACGCTTTGGTGTTGCATCTGCAATTGTACGGTATTTTTCAGCTATTAGCAGAGGGCGGCGCAGGGTCCGGTGTTGCCTCTTTCATTAGTTCTTAGTCTCTACTGTACTGTAGTTTAATCACCAATGAATTAGCATTTCATGCCGAAACTCTCCCTTCTCAAATGTGGGAAATTGTAGATGCTAACTATAAGAACCATGGTCCACAGACAGCCTAGCTGCTCTGCGAGTATCCATTGATGATACTCCATGACCTTGTGCATTAGGTAGGTGTCCGAGACGTGCTCCCCTAGCCAACAACTTATTCGGCCTTGAGAGAGCGGAAGCTTGCAGACTTCTGATCTGATCAGTGATCATCGTTCGGATAGAATGCATCATAAGAGCTGGAAGCGTGGTCTCGAAGCCCGTGGGATTACCGTACGAAGGATGCCGAGGGTGGGTACAGCCCTCAATGCCCACGAAATTCTGCATCGGTAAGACCTGGCGGGCTCCCCCCCATGGAAGGTGCATTGCTGAACTGCTGAAAGCGCTGGGAAGTCGCAGCGATCGAAAGAATATCACCTCGCATTTACGACATTACCAGTATGTAGCTTTGCATGAAGTTGGTGAGGGCTGGTGAGACGTCCAAGCAAAGTAGATTGGACCATGCCCGGTCTGGGAATCGAGGGGCTAGTCTAAGGGGCTCCAGCCAGTGTGTTATGGAAGGAAATCCATTGTGGCTAACAATGAGAGACCCAGTCTGCAGTACAAGGGTGGGAAACCATTAACTTGAGTAGACAGGGATATATTATTTGGTCGGTTAACCTTAAATAACCGTTCCACAACTGCTTGGCGGGCCTTGGTATCCTATTATGCCCCGTACCGTACTCCAGGATTGTTAAAAGCAACAGAAAGCACAGGTCAAGGGCAACGAATTGGTTGCACACGAGAGACGGGTTGGGTTAGACAAGCGGCAGATCGACAAATCTGTTGCTAAACCTCCTACACCCCACTCCCCATCACAACTCCGCAACTTTGACCAGGATTTGAAAGAAGCCCTGAGAGAGACACCACCACCACAACTCATTTGAGTTCAATTCACCTCACAACACCACCACCGCCACCACAAACACCACACCTCTCCCCGCACCCGCGCTACATGTACTAAACCATGTACGGTGACCTCGGATTGAAGCTCGTTTGTCTCCAAAACCTCCCCCCCCTCCACCACACCCTGCTCTCTCCTTCCCCCCACAATTACCAAACCAAATTATCCTCTCAAACTGACCTCAATCGCTTCACCAGGTCCAACATGCAAAACGCACACAATCCCTCCCTCAGCTCCCACCCTACCAAAGCGACATCGTGCGCAGCGTAACCCGCGAAGTACGTGATCTAGACCGCGACGTCACGGAAATACTCGAACCATTCAATGGTCACTTCGATCCGGCCGAGGAGCCAGCCACCGCCTGTAGTCTCCTCGTCCACCATCTTTGCATGCGAAGGAATAAGCGATGCTTGCTCGCGTACCATCGTGTTCGGGTGGAGGCGATCGAAGAAATGTGCTGGAGTGGCAACGACCTACTCGAGCAGGTTCAGGCAAGCCAGAATAAGGTAGCCGAGGGAGGGGCGGGAATTGGGTCAGCTGAGGGTTCGGGTGCCAGCTCACTTAGCCCTGAAGAGGAGGAGTATGCCAGACAGTACGGGGATTTGCTTGCCGCGTATAAGGGACAGTGGACAGATATTGACCTCACCGGGTCGTTGGAACCGCCGAGAGACCTGTTCATCGATGTTAGAGTTCTTAAGGATGCCGGGGAGATACAGACAGAATACGGGTGAGGAGATCTTGTCCTTTTTACTGGTGAAAATCGTACTAACGGTAACACTAGTGCTATTACCCTTACGAAGAATAGTCAATTTTTTGTTCGACAAGGTGACGTCGAAAGACTGATTGCCCAGGGGTTCCTACAAAAGCTGAACTAGAATCACGAGCCGTGAGGCCCTCAAAGGAAAGTTCTAAGTTTCAGAAGTAAACTTACCTAATACACTTCACACCCATTGGCTTTCTAAAAACCCTCGGAGTTTTCAATTCGTTGAATATCTTTCCCCCCTTCTCTATGGCCATCACTCATCTACGAGTACTGCATGTTGCTGCCATTACTATAGTAATTATTAGCAAACGTTTTTAACTAAGAGTCTTCCCCAAGTCCTAGAACAGGTCAGCATACATAGTGAACATCCTGCACCTCCTTCCATCATAGCACAGCACCCCTCCCCCCATACTCAGTCACGTTATTTCATAATACCATATCACAATCAAATCCGACCTCAATAAAGCCCAACGGCACAGTAGAGAATGTAGAGAAGAAAGAAGAAAAAAAATATCAACACCACTCACTCCACATATCATCACATAATATCACTCGCCACTTGATGAATTCAACAACCCACTTCCCCAGCCCCCATGCAGCCACCGTGTACGAGTATTATGCCATACCCTCAACTATCATACATCTCTCCAATGCCGGTATCTGGTGCGTGCAGAAAAAAGGGAGAAAAAAAATAAAGTTCAAAGGTAACTCCTAGCCGAATTAGATTAACTGCAGGGAAGTGAGGACCCCACACCGGGAAACGGCAAACAGGGACCGCGGAGAAACAAAAAAAGAAAGAAAAGAAAAAGAAAGAACAAAAAAAAAAAAAAGAAAAAAGATCGGTAGACCAAGTAAGTGCAGCACCGGTACTCGAGTAGACCAAGAGGTATGATAGACCACTCGTATTGTGTTTGTTTTTGCAGAGCACAAAGGCAGCACTGCGGTGCGACACGAATCCGATGGATAATGGCCTCACGATTTCGCCTCCGGAGTCACTCCTTTGCAATCCGGTTGGCCCAGAGGGGCATCGCAACAAGTACGATGGTCTACAGCACCGTCGCCTCACACCCAGAGCCCCTTCCTCCTCCTCCCAGAGTTGTTCCCAAAATGATAGGACTCCCAACCAGCGAACTATCGACCGATCAAGAAGTCAGACCACATGTGCCGGCCAGCACATGCAAATAAACAAAAGAGGAATGATATGATATGATGGACTGTGATCAACAAATAGCCTACCGGTAGATCCCCTCGCACCCCCCCAGGGTGCCCCAGGGTGCCCCAGGGTGCCCCAGGATATGCCGAGGTTTGGGATGGTTCGGGCGTGGGAATCGTGTGCGCCGGTAGATCCCATGTCACTTTGCCACCGCACGGTGAGAGCTCCCACAGCCATTGACCGCGCTAAAGGGATGGGAGGTCTACAGAATAGAGTAAGGGATAGTCTAGTATAGGGTGGGGGCGGTAGACGTTAATACTAGACTAGGCTAGACTAAGCTGGTTGGTGGAGGAGGAGGAGGAGGAGGAGGAGGTCGTCGACGATAACGGGAGAAGATCCAGAGTAGACGGATAAATGCGTTAATGGAGGGACCATCCCACCCGGCGATTAACCTGCTTTAGACTACTATGTAGTCTACACGCGTCTGCACCCGCTCCACTCGACTCAACCCCCACTCGCGGCGGATGGTACGGAGAGGGGGGAGCCCAATCCCGCGGGCCAAAGGCGCAATATGTTGTCATTTCGACGTTTAATCACCCATCGACATTATATACGCGCACGTAGGCGAGTCAAGGCACTCTAGTTCTCTGACGCAATTTCACTAGAAGATCACCTCTAGCCTACTGCACCTGGAATTGATATACCGGTCCGGTCCCCCGATCCAGGTTCTGACTTCACGAGTGACGAGCGATGAGCGATCTTGGCACATAAACTCGTGAGGAGTTGGCATTTCGCGAATGCGCAACTTTAGTGACTTAGACTACAGCTCGTCCGAAGACACTTATGGAAATCTATCAATGTAGCGTTGTTGTCGGCTTCGCAACTGCTGAGGTCTGTTCAGTAAAAAAAATTGGTTGATGTCTGCCACACTCACGTGAGCATTGATAACTAAAGGTTTGTTTTTTTCTATGATGTTGCAAAGTGCTTTTTCTATAAGGCCAATATCAGATTGAATACACCAATGCTCCTGATACCTCGCTCTCAGAACCTACTGGTAGAGCCTGACTCCTTTTTTCCGGAACAAACTCCATACGGTTCTAAAAGGCTTATCCAATTTTAATTTCCAAAGTGACCAAGAAGAGACCTCTATGAGTGGTAGATTTAAAGTTGCCCGTTTTCTGGTATATAACGCCTAACCATGATACCCATGACTTTTTGGCGCCAACCTCGAACAGGGCACACCACATAGCACGAAATCACCGACCGTGCGCACGGGAATGGGGTAAAATCGGAAGGAAGGAGGAAAGAAAAGAAAAGAAGAAAAGGAAAGGAAAAGGAAAGGAAAAGGAAAAAGATAATCATAAAAACAACAACAATGATAATAATAATGCCCCGCCTGGCGCGTCACCCAATAAAAAAAAGATATCGTAAAGGCCGGAAAAAGACGCCGCTTTTATAATGCCAAATGGGGGCTTCCGATGATAATAATAGGGCGGTATATATCATAGTGAAGAGTTTTCCCTTGACAAAAAAAAAAACGAAAAAACCGCCAGTCTAGGCTTAATGTATGGCGCTGCGCCGGCCTGTGTGCCGTACTGCGATGCAGCTGCTTTTGATAGTTATTGCGGTGAAGTCTTGATATCAGCCAGTTTTTATATATATATATATATATCTCGCCGGATCGGCTGGTGTGCAGTCAATTGGTATGCACGTGTGTATGAGAGGCGGTGGAGAATACGAGTGATGAGGGTCCAAGTTAGTCAAGAAAAAGGAAACGATTGCAAAAAAAAAAGTAAGCTTCTGTAACAATGGCCAGTGAGTGTAATGGTTCCCAGATGCGCCCCATTTCAATGATAGGCCAGTCCACCCGAGGGGAACGGCCGAGGAGGAAAAGGTGCATTCGACGAATTATAGCAGACAGTAGAGATTAAATGCCGTGAAGAAACCGAAACCCTAATACCAGCAGAAGAAAAATGTGCCAGGACGTTGTAGTTGCCTCTCCTAGTAAGCTTCTCTCTAAAGTACGATTGTCTATATTCCTTTTGTCATGTCTCAGGTGAGGGCTGAGTTTTGAGGTGTTTTCCCCACCCGCCTTGCCGAGAAAGGGGAATTCCAACGTCCCAGCACCTTTTTCTATCCGAGTTCCCACGATATATGCTCTAGGCAGCGGTCGGTCGCACCAGAGCCATAACCCCACAATTTGCGCAGCGAATAGCAATTTGGCGGAGGCCGCATTGCAGGAAAGAATAGGGGTGCCTGACGATTTCCCCAGACCCTGGAGATTGTTGCGCTATAGTATGACAGGGTATCGGGCAGGAAATGAAAGCTATCACGTGGGAAAAGGAAGGTGAGGTCTACCATTCTGAACTCGTCCACGAGTACAGAATCGAGATTGTTTCATGCAAAGGACTAAGCACCCCGCATGTTTTAACCATTGGCTCCCTAATGGGAGTGTGGCTGTTGATGCAACTGCTCGAGCACTCGAGTAATGTATTCGGTATTTGATTTCTGCACTTCGGCAGTTCCCGCGCCTCCCCCCCAAGCAGCTGGACCGTGTCAACCTGATGAGCTCCACACCTTCGGATATCATAAAGTGGAATAGTGGGTTACGGTACTTAAGGTACGGTGGTTCAAGATTTGCTTGGCTCCTGCCCACTTCAGGGGTGAGGTGTGCCTCCCCGCCAATGGACCCGACAGCTTTCGTGGACAGCCCTAAACGGTGCACGTACGAACTTGATGACCGACAAAAGCAATAGGCCCCAGGCAGCCGGGCCAGGTTTTCCATGTAAAATTCACCTTTTTCAACAGGCTGCTGCTCACCGTCATAACCCCACAAAAATATACTGATTTTTAGTTCGCTCAACTTGATAAGAGGATCTACACAATTGAAGGCTACTTATAGGTATGTCACAGAGACTGTTCTAGAATCCCAAGTGCTAGAGTTCTACGAGTAGACAAACCGAGCCCAAAACACTGCCAAGACAGACAACTCGAATGAGAATTCCTCAATCTCTGAGCAACCATGTTGAGGCAGCAATGAGTTTTTTTTGTTTTATTTCATAGGATGAAGAATTTTGGTATTTATTCTATTTATGTATAAGACTCACTCTTGGAGAATGGTGCTCCTATGAGGGATCTAAGACATGAGGTTATTTGTCAGACAAGTCCCAACCTCTAAGGTTCATAAATGTACTTCTATATCATTAATTGTATTGTTGGTATTGAAATTTCTGATTTGTTTCATATGTATATTCGCATGATAATAGTGTAAATTATCTTGTACATGGTTAGTGTTTCAGCAAATCTAAATAACACATACATTACTAGAGTTAAGCTATATTGTATTTTATTTTATTAATATTTTATAGTAACAATTAAGAATTATGCATGTATTACTAGTACTTTCTTTAAATTACAGGATATTTTATTATCTTTAAGTCTTTTTCCACATTTTGCATCTTTGATTATTCTGTTTTGTAATTTTTTCTCATATCCTCTTATCCTCCTGCATACTTTATGTAAATTTCTTGGCAGATTCTTAGAAGCGTATACATCCATCCTTATATTTTTCCTAATTATATTACAGCTGTACATAGTTGCGTTTATTTTTATTTTTATTATTAAATTTTTATTTTTGTTTCATATTTTATTTTTATTCTTATTTCTATATGAAGTAAAATATAGGTATTATTTAACAGCTACTAGGTATACCCAAAACTGCCTTGCCTGCCTAAATACTACTAGTTAGAAGAAAAACCAACAAGTATCAGCAAATTAGTATAAATAACTCTTTCAAACAACTATTTCATATTGAATACTACCGGAAAAACATATTTAAGTTATTAAAGACAAGAAAATCCTCTATGCTAATAGGTAATACCATAAAACTATTTAAATAAAAACTTTTAAATAAAAGAAACCGTATAAACTGCAACAGGAGCTCCTTCTGGGAAGATGGATCCCAAGGTTGCAACTGCACCAGGTGTTCTTTCTGTAATAAGAATAAAAATAATTAATAGTAGAGTTGAAAAAACAAAACGGTAAAACTTAATATCGTTAAACTACAACTTTACCCAATTAAGTCCTGATCTCAAGAGGTAGTTGACTGCTAAAGTAGAGGAGAACTCAAATATACTGAAGTAGATTTTGTATGCTGACAGCTACTCTCGATCACAACTCTGCATTTACGAGTACCCAACTCCCGTGGACTGTCTAGCTATCCTATATGGGTTGGACTAAAGATCTCCCATAGCACACTGGACTGCTCTGTAGTTTTCTAACATCTGCTTAATAGAAGTATCTTAGCTGCTGTATCTCTGATACAACTACTGGAGTAAAAGCTCTTCATATCGCCAATGTGCCAGTGGTGAGTGGACATGCTTGAACAGATACTATACTAACTATAGAACTCTCTACCCATATACACTTAGTCTTCTACAAGCATTGGCAGCTGCTAAATATCTATCCAGTTCTACTTATTTCTATATCATTTCAAAAGATAACCACAGAGCTCCTGTGATAGACTTCTTCAGAGATTGACTACCAATTGGTGCTACCCACAGTCAACTATCCTAGAAGTAGGTCTTATCATAACCTCAGACTAGTGATTTAGAGTTCTTAATTATTTTCCAATACTATTACACTTGCGGGACAGTAGACTTCAGTTACCTCACCTATAGGCTTCCAGTAATATCACATATTACTTCTAACTTCAAAGTAGTATTACTCTGTCAGCTTTGGTCTATTTTACACAAGATCACCTGGAGGCTATTCTTCAGGTTCTTCTCTTCCCTCTCATATATTCTGTAGATAGCACCCAGTTGTGTGGATAGCATGAGCGCATACAGTGCTTCAGGAGTATCTCCACTTGTAGACTTTTGCTAGACTAACAGTAGCTCTTCAGGCAGTAGCCCATGATACTAGGGACTTATAACAGGGATAGAGGGAGGTGTTAGCCACCATACCTACAAGCTATAACTTGTTCGGAACTTAATTAATTGTGTGTAAGTGATCTGCACAACCTGAAATTCGAATGTCCTATGTAGTTTCGCATGATAAATATTCTAGTAACTTCCCCCAGAGTCCTCTGAAACAAGTTACTTTCAAGTTAGGATAACTTGACTCTATAGCAGGATAACCTGTAGTCTAAGGTAGGGTAAGTCTACTTCAAAGGTAGAGTAATCACTGCTTCTTACTAGTATTTAAGTATTTCTAGTATAGTTAAGCCAGCCCAACTGAGTTGCCTAATCAATTGTATCTCAACTTGGTAGACTCTTGTCTACTACAACTGCAGCTGATAGATACATTTATCATGTGACAGGCCGATATAGAGCGGCAAGCTGCAACGAGCAAGAACTTAAATACTATAAATTCAAAACTCAAGATACTTTAAAGACAAGTAGGTAATAAACAGGAAGTTCAAAAGAAATTGTAAAAAGAAAAGGAAAGGAGAGTAGGAAGGAAAAAAAAAGATAGAACTAAGATTAGTCATGAAAATTGTTATTTCTCTAATTCTTAATAATGAGCAGTAACTTATATTGAAGATCTAAACAGTGACGGTTAATGAAATCGATTGGTATTTTCTCCTACTCCAGTACAAACACTGACCTCTCTTAATCCTTTGAAGTGTGTGAATTTGGCCTTTAAACTCATACTCTTCCAAGGAACTTTTTAAATAGTTCTAAAGTGGTTTTATTTTATTCAGATCTGGCGACTGAGCTGGCCAGTCAACAGAACTAATACCTCCCCTCTTATGCTCTTCCTCACCCAATTCTTGTAAGGTAGTAGATGCAGGAGTATTGTCCTCAACAGCCCACATCTCCCTTCCAATTTCTCGTTCTAAACAGAGCAGAAATAGGTAGAAAAGTGGTCGTAAAATATGCTCTCTATAGAGTACCCAATCAATACTGTCTTTACTCCTATCTCTGCACTCTTTAATAAGCTACATGAATTCCCGTTCTGGGCATCACTTTTATTGTAGATATCCAGATGGGAGTGGATCAGTTTGATCTAACTATTGCATATTAGTATTTAATTCCTATAAAATTCTGAACTCTTCTGGTTCTTCAACTTGTGTCAAAGCTTGTCTTTGATCCTACTTTTTTCTTTTTACCTTATTTTCCAGTTCCAGCATATTATTATAGTATTCCTGCTCTTCCTTTGACTCCTTCTCCTACACAAAACAAAGACCACAATACCTACATCAGCAAAAATACACATTTCCCCCCTATGTCTCATGAGGCATGTGAGGGATATGGGGCCAAAGTATAAAACTTGACTTACTGTAGTCTCGGTTATACCCAAATAATTCAGGATTTCATCCCGGGCAACGGTGTTTTGTTTTTTCATTCCCCCCATTTCATTGCTTTGCTGCCTCTTCCGGACATTGTACTTCCGATTTGCATCATCGCACGGTCCATTCAGCTTTGACCCTTCTTCTGTATTTTATCTGGCCTTACCTCTCTCACCAGGAATTGTTCCGTTGTGGATTTCCATCTCACGGCTCAATCACGCTTCCTAACAGCCCAAACGGGTCGTTTTACAGTCCTTTCTATCTTAGACCCTTCTTCTGTATTTTATTCGGCCTTCCCTCCCGCGCGAGGAATTGTTCCGTTGTGGAGTTCCGCCCCACAGCTCAATCATGCTTCCCAACAGCCCAAGTACGCCATTGTATGGTCCATCCTAGCTTTGACTCTTCCTCTACAGTTTATCTGGCCTCCATCTCTTACGCCAGAATTGTTCCATTCTAGATTTCTGCCCCATGGCTCAATCACGCTTCCCAACTACCCAAACCCACCGTTTCCTGTAGTTCTCCTCCCTTTTTATCCTTGCTTATTTCTCTCCTTCTTCCTCAAGATTACTCCTTGATCTGATTCTACCCTAACACTTTCCTTGTTTATGAAATACCTATGCGACGATATTCGTCCCGTTTGCGCTGTGCACGGTCTATTAAGCGATGATTCGTATTCATATCAATTACCCTACCTCTCTACTGTGCTCTCCTCCTTTCCTCAGAAACACAGGCTCTTCTGGACGTTCGCTTAGCCATTCGTGACTTTCTCCGCACGTTTTGTCTCCCAAATTAGGTTGAAGTCTAACTCTCAGTGGTATATTAATCATATATAATATTATATACTTTCATTTATTTATTTTTCTTATTTTATTTTATTTATTCAAAATAGTACATCTTGTCGCAAATAGGATGTTAATCAGCTTAATCACACCCCTCTTCCAGAGCCTCAACTGGATCACCTGCTTCAGGATCCGAATTATCGTCCTCCACCTCGCTTTCCTCATCCCCTGAAACCTCCAAATCCATATATCCTGCGGCATCTTTGTCCTCCAGTGGGGCGCGAGACTCCTGGTCTTGAATAAATCCACTCTCCCTTAACATCTTCTTAATACGTCTTTTCGTGTCACCAACGAGCTTTACTCTCACTTGTGATGGCAATGCTTGCCAGGTAGCGTGCTGTTGAAGATATATATCTAAATTTTACCGGTTAGTATACCGGTTAGTATGATAGGCTTCAGAATGGCAGATTTGGATCTTTGAAAAGCGTAACTAACTTTGTGCTGTTACAGCTGAGAAATCTGAAGGTTGAACAAATGATTCGGAATTCCAAGCCTTCAGAGCATGATACATACATACCATGGTAAGGCATATCAGAATGTCATTAGTACGATTGAGAAAAGTTTTATCGGTCCTCTCCCGTATTCTTGCACCTAGGTACTACTTATAAAATAATAGTTTTGCTATCTCTGACGCAGCAAAGCGCCAACCACATTCCTGTCCAGGTAAGTCTTTGCTTGTCTGATCAGGGAAGATCTACATTCACTAATTGCTTGTTTACTTAGATGACACAAAAACCGATTGTTCTCAAGTAAATAGGCCACTCGTGCCTTTATTTCTGTTGGTGTTTTATGCGAGAAGTCGTAAAGGTCCTCAATCGTGTTCTTGGTCTCGGAAACCAGGTATGACCTGGCACTTGACTGCCTCGATTTCAACTAAATATATCATCTAATTCGCTGTAATTGGTATCCAATAGGACGTTCTTTGTCAATTAGAAAATTTACAAAAGTCATCGCCGTCTTTCTCATCTCCATATCCCTCCAACCCCAGCTTAGTAGCTGCCATTACCCAATAGCTCTCAAGAAGGGTGTCGTTTTCGGCAGGCTTTACAAAGGGATTAATAAACCATGTGTGATACCGGACCATATTTGCAGTGTTCTCAAAGACTATTCTCTCCTCACCATGCAATGTATTGCTTTTTGTTGATATCGCGACAGGGATCTCAATATCAGACGCTGAAAGGTGCAGAGTAGCTATACTGTATTCCAAATTGGACGGCACAGTTTGCTCCTCTTCACCAATATCAGGAATATATGGTGAGAAGTGTGATGATTGGTGTCTGAGATGGCCTGAATATAACTGTCCCAGCGGCTCTTGTGATGCAATCCCCTGAGAAAGGCCATTCAGAGCCGGCGTTGGGGTGTCCTCCGTACTCTTCCTAATTAGCATGTCATTTTAAAAATTATTAGATTCACTTGTTCGCAATTGTGACTTTAGAGGCGCGATCATATCTATCTTGAATAAACTACGTGATACTAAGAGGATATCGCGGGCACGTTTTTATGAGCAGTGGTAATGGTTTGAAGGTAGATTGGTAGAGGTTCTGTTCCTTACTTCTTCTAAGCGAGGTGTGTGGGCGGTACCCCTATATATACAGGAGAGTGCCAACTCGTAGTAAAAGAAATATATTCGGGAAAAACATAAGTAAGAACGTGTTTGACCCTGAAAACCTGCCAAGAAAAATCGCAAATGTGCGCATAAATCTAAGATGGTGTGTGGGAAATATTAAGGAAATATCACAAATCTAATATGTAATCACCATGCATAACCGTGCATAAAAGATAAAGAAAATCCCCATTTATCCCGTAACCAAAGAAGAAAATAACGCATAAGATTCCTGTCCGTATTCAATGAAATATTTATGAGATTATCGTAAATATGACCTAGCTGTAGTAATGTCCGCAGTGTACAGGTATTAACCGAAACATAACCAAGTAAGTGAAAATACAATATTTATCATTAAATATATTGAAACGTGACATGGGAAAGAAATTTCAACACTTCCCCTCATTACCTACAGCCTAAAAGTTTCATAATGGACTTGTGTGCTGGCTTTACAAGTATTTTGGTGCCGATATCGGTGAGGTTTTCCGAAGAGGCAACCTTCAAAAGTGTGAACGAACTGCGATCCAATTCTTTTCTAATTTTGTGAAAGGGGATATCGATGTGTTTGGTTCGGTCGTTGAGCTGATGGTTTGATGCCAGGAAATTTGCGCTAGCGTTTTCTGTATGCATTGCGATCGGTGTCTTTAAACGAGTATCGTGAAGACCTTCTTGGAACCATTGGATTTGTCGTGTTGCTAAAGACATCACGATGTATTCTGCTTCGGTTGTCGACGTGGAGACCGAGGGTTGTTTCTTGGATCGCCAGGCGATACATGCTTGATTGTACAGGATGATGTATCCACTAAAGGATCGGCAGGTATCCAAACAGGGGGCATAATCAGCGTCAACATAGGTGTCGATAGTATTAGTCGTGATGTGTAGGTAGAACAATCCAATCTTTTGAGTTCCGTGAACGTATCGTAGGACGTGTTTAGTGGCCTTAAGATGTTGTTCGGTAGGGCATGAAGAGTATTGGGAAAGAAAAAAAAATGGTATACGCCAGGTCGGGTCTTGTGCCAGTTGTCAAATACATAAGCGATCCTATGATAGATTGGTATAGGTCGGTGTTTGGTATCCGTGTTTCCTCAGTACCTTTCGTAAGTTGAATGCCTTTTGGTAAAGGTGTGGATATGGAACGCGATTCCTCCATGCCATACTTCTTGAGGACTGACTTGATGTATTGTTCTTGGGTAAGATGGATCCTGTCTGGTGTATAGGTAATGTGGAGGCCGAGTAGGAAAGTAGCTTCCCCTAGATTGGTAATCTCGAATGCCATTTTCAGGTCTTCTATCAGAGATGCAGCTTCGGGGGTCTTAGCCAAGTGTATTGCGATGATGTCAATGTAAACCGATACGTAGATGTCGTGTTTTCCGTGAACAAACATGCATGGGTCTAGAGCGGATGTCGTAAAGCCTTTGGAGGTTAAGAATTTTGCAAAGAGAGCATACCATTCGTTTGCAGATTGCTTAAGTCCATAGAGACATCGTTTAAGTTTCCATACTTTGTCTCCGTCACTGTACCCAGGTAACGGACGCATGTAAACTTCTTCTTTTAACTTGCCATATAGGAAGGCTGATTTAACGTCAAATTGTCGCGGTCGCCATTTGTTTTTAGTGTTGATCGCGAGGTGGAAGCGGAGAAATTCGTAAATTATGACGGGAGCGAAAGTGTCTTCAAAGTCGAAGCCGGGAATTTGAGAGAATCCTTTGGCAATGGCTCTTGCTCGATATCTTTCCAAAGTACCGTCAGCGTTCTTTTTGACCCTGTAAACCCACTTACTATCAATCAGTTTTCTTCCTATTGGTTTGTCGACAACGTCGAAGGTGTTGTTCCGTTCCAGCGCCTTGATTTCTTCGTCCATCGCTGTAATCCATTGGTTCCTAAACGAGCTTTTTATGGCTTGGTTGTAGGTAGTTGGATCTTCGTCAGGCATTTCCGTGATATGGAAGCCAAAGCGTACAGGTGGGCGAGAAACTCTTCCAGATCGTGTTTGTATTGCAGGTAGCTCTTCCGGTATCGGTGGTGGTGCAGGTTGCTCAACTTCTGGTTGCTGCGGTTCCAGTGTTGGAGAGGGTGTTGCAAATTGATCGTAGGTCTCTGGTTCTTCAGGCAGTGGTGGAGGATGTACTTTGATTGTTGTTTGTTTTGGGGGTTCATCCGGTTCTAATTCCTCGGGCTTATCCAGTTATTGTGAGGCTAAAGGAGAGGATGGTGGATGAACTGTCGCAAATGTTGTTTCTGGAGTCGAAGGGTTCCTTGGTTCAAGCGGTATTATCGTCTTGGTTGTCCAATGGATCTGTCGGGTTTCCGAAATCTTATGTTGCGAAAGGAGATATATCCGGTATATTTTGTCAGAACTGGTGTATCCAACAAGATAGCCTTTGATCGCCCGGGCCTGTAACTTTGTTCCTTGTGGTCATGTCTCCTCAGGTATGTGGACAAAGCATTGGGTCCCGTATGGGCGTAAGTGTTTTATCGACGGCTTTTTGTTGTAGAGAGATTTATAGGGTGTTGAATTACCTATGGATCGGTTAGGGAGTCAGTTCCGAAGATAGACTGCTGTGGTGACTGCCTCTGCCCAAAGTTGTGGTGGTAAGCCTTTAAGCATTGAAGGGGTAGCTGTAATAATGGTACGGTTAAATCGTTCGGCAACGCCATTAGATTCATGAGAATAGGGAGGGGTTTTGTCATGTACAATTCCATGCTTGTTGAAAAGGGTTATCATGTTATTGTTGACATATTCACCTCCACTGTCTGTTCTGAATCGTTTTATGGTTGCATTGTCCTGGGATGCCTTTCATTGATGAACTTGGTAAACACCGTAACTGTGTCGGATTTTGCTTTGAGGGGGTATATCCAAGCATAGCGGGTGTGATCATCGATAAAGGTTATGTAGTACCAGGATTTACTGAAGGATTGGTTAGAGAACTTTCCACTGAGGTCTGAATGGATTAGTTCAAAGGGTTTATCACATCATTCTTCTTTTGTTGCGGGCTTGTATTTAGTGGACTTGGAGGTAATGCAGGTTTCACAGTGCCAGTCTTTAGGAACATGGGGTATATCGGGATTATCGGAGTAGTTGCTGCTTTTGAGGTAGGGAGGCGATAGATGACCGAGGGCTTCATGCCATTGTTGGTAGGTCGTCTTATTTGCCTTCTCTTTTTGCTCTTGTACAACGTAATCTTGTCCTTTTAATTTTCCCCATAAAACTTCTTCATTATCTTCCCTAGAAATATACATATCCTTCCCAGAACTCCGTAAAGAAAAACCTTTCCCCAAAGAAACAATAGCGCGCCATGAAAGCAAATTACTTTGACCCAACTTAGGAACCCAAAGAACACGTTGAAGGATGACAGGTTTGACATGACCATTAGAGGTTTTGGCCAATATCCTAACTGATCCACGGTCATAGGACTCTATTGCCGAGTCATCGCCTAACTTAACAGTTCCGTTTTTTGGTTCGAACTCTATAAGAAGGACTAAGTTGCTTGTCATGTGTGAGCTTGCGCCTGTATCGATTACCCAGTTGTGTGGCCAAGGAGTTCTTTGAACGGAGTAGAGGGAGGTAGAGGTACTGACCAGTTCGGATATCTCTTCCTTTCCGATCTTAGCGGTATTACGTGCTTTTCTTTCCTTCTTCTTTTGGTTGTCAGCCTTGAGCTTATGACATTCGCTCCAGAGATGTCCTTCGCTGCTAGCAGTGGGGTAATGCTTCTTGCAATAGGTACATTCTTTTGAGGTAGCCGATGCGGCTGGTTTCTGAGGTGGTGCTTCCCGTCCCTTTCCTTTGACATCAGCGGTTTTATACGCCTTGTCTCCTTCGGAACTAACCGAGGTTTTAAGGTCCAACAACCTGTTGCACACATGGTTGTAGGTGAGGTCCTCCTTGGATTGAAGGTTGTCGACAATATTATTCATCGACTCGGGGAGGAAGCGGAGGAGAACAGCAGCTTTTGCTTCTGGTGATTCAAAAACTCTCCGGAAAGCAAAGGGGAGAGCATACCGATCGTTAGCGGTAGCGTTGGAACAACAGTATTGTAATCGATTCCATAAGGTATCGAAGTTGTTGATATGGTCCGCGATGGGATGGGACGTATCATACTTGGTATCGAAAACAGCGTGCAGTTGGTCGAAGAAGGAAAACGTGTTTTCTCTATTGAATTTATCCTGGAATGCCGTCCAGATAGCGGAGGGAGTCTTGTGGGTGGCCAACAAGAGTAGCCATTGTGGATCAAGCGTTTCGAGGAAGTATGCCGAAGCATATTGGTAGCGATCACGATATTCTTCTATATCACCTGCATTATCGGGGGTGCCATCATCTCTAATGTTTGGTTGTGGGGCAACCTCATCACCTGTAACTATTCTCCAGTAGTTAAACAGGTTGAGAACACATTCAGAAATGTCTCTCCAAGTGCGGTAGTTCTCTGGTCCAGTCAGCTTTGGGATGGAGCTGAGTTTGTAGTTGGGAGCGAAACCGTGTTTTGTACTGTAGGTATGTTGTGGGAGAGGGTCGGGAGGTAAAGGGACGTTTGCAGGTGCAGCAGGCGCCTCCATTGTGGGAGGAAAGGAGGGTGAGCCTAGTTGGGAAACAGTAGGTGAGGGTTGTAGGGACGCCACAACTTTTTGAAATAATTTCTAAGTCAGAAATATGCGAATTTGGAACAAGACCACACACCTCCTTAAACCCACCAACTAACTTAACCGAACTGGTGGCCTGAATACAGTGACTCTAAACCCACCAGATCCCACGCAAAGCAGGATTCCTTCCTTACTCCCAGTAAAGAGGAATGAACTAGGGGTTAGATGTAAAAAGGAGCCAGTCTGATGAAGTAGCGGTGGAGGAATGTGTGGAGATCGGAGCCTGGAGGAAAAAAGAGGAGATGGAGGAAAAGTGCACGAGAGCCCTTAGAGGCGTGCTCTTAAAGCTTTCCGCCGAGTGCCAAGATTTTCCTTTGCCGAGACTTTTGCCGAGACTTTTTGTCGCGAAATTTTCTGAGATAAAGAATTTTCCTTTCGCCAAGAATGTTTTGTTTCACTGTTGGAGGTAAAACGTGTGAGCGTTTATCGTATAAATATAGAGGGGCCTCGGGCTCATAACCTGTTCGCAATTGTGACCTTAGAGGCGCGATCATATCTATCTTGAATAAACTACGTGATACTAAGAGGATATCGCGGGCACGTTTTTGTGAGCAGTGGTAATGGTTTGAAGGTAAATTGGTAGAAGTTCTGTTCCTTACTTCTTCTAAGCGAGGTGTGCGGGCGGTAGCCCCTATATATACAGGAGAGTGCCAACTCGTAGTAAAAGAAATATAATCGGGAAAAACATAAGTAAAGATGTGTTTCTCGCTAGAGAAACGTAAGTGCAAACGTGTTTGACCCTGAAAACCTGCCAAGAAAAATCGCAAAAGTGTGCATAAATCTAAGATGGTGTGTGGGAAATTTTAAGGAAATATCACAAATCTAATATGTAATCACCATGCATAACCATGCATAAAAGATAAAGAAAAACCCAATTTTATCCCGTAACCAGATGAGAAAATAACGCATAAGTTTCCTGCCCGTATTCAATGAAATATCTATGAGATTAACGTAAATATGACCCAGCTGTAGAAATGTCTGCAGTGTACAGGTATTAACCAAAACATAACCAAGTAAGTAAAAATACAATGTTTATCTTTAAATATATTGGAACGTGACATAGGAAAGAAATTTCAACAATTTCGACATAGAAGGACCGAACTGGCATTTGGCAAACTTGGAACATGGCAGCTGTTCTGTTCAGAAATGGTCACACCAACTATTTCAATACAGAGTAGCTTGGCAATTAAAAAAAATCATATGGAAATAACCTCTATGTATATAGAGATAAAATTATAAAATACGTATATTGAACTTAACATATGAAATAATATCTTAGGCAAAAAAGAATACTCAGAAAACAACAAACCAATGCCAGGACTACAAATACTAATTGGAACAAATTACAGGATACTATCGTTGAAAAATACAGGCAGATAGCTATTGGTGCTACAGTTTACAGCCATTTTTTTCTCTCCAAAATTCCTGTTCATACCTCAATTAATACTGGTCATTTTTACATGTAAGAGATCCTCTGTACCCATCCTCGCCATACCCTTGAGATAATAGGAATGCCAATTACAACTCTCCTCAATCTACATGGCTGGGTCATTGGCAGGGACTGAGCTTCCTCCTCAGGTTGGTTTTGCAGTTCAAGTTCCATGATTGTTGGTGAATAGAGAAATTTTTCCTATTGGAGTGAAGGAGAAAATTCCGTTATTGCAGTTAAGGAGAATTTTCTTATAGCAATGAACGGTTGCAATGAACGGTCAGTACATCCAAACACCATCCATCTATGCAACCGTTCCCATATAGATGGCAACAGTTTGTACTCGTACAACCATTTCGAAACTGAACGGTCAACCTTTCTTCCGTTTCCGCCAAACAGGACCTTAGGAATACCTAATTACGATACTTTAGGAATACCCTAAGTAAGGTAACTTTACCCAAGATCAGAATTCTCAGTCTCCAACACTGCCCTCTGGCCCCCTTACTGGGCCAGCACATCATCACATACATTAACCTTAGTCATGCCCTGTGAATATATGGTTACCAAATTGAAGATGAAAGAATAATACTGTATACGTCACTGCCATCGATGTGTCTGAAAGCTGTTAGCAGGATATATAAGAGGGGACCTCTGGCAAGATCTAGAAAGTGGAACAAAGTCAATTTGTCAACAACCCAGGGATTTTGTACTAGGCTTCAAAGATGTGACATCTTTAGTATGTCTATAAGTAACAGAACATTTTCCTACAATATAATAATGCTGAATATTAGTAGGTTCAGGACAAAGAACCAACATATTCACATCCACCGTCTGATAATTAGAAGAGTCTAAAACTCCTAGGACGCACTACCAATAGAGTCAATAGGTCTCACGGAGTATCACAACTATGTTTGGAATAATGTCGTGGTTGCAGGAATTATCACCAATAACACTTAACGACCAACCCCTATCATATAGAAGAACTAGAAGTTACCAACTGTAGAATTATGAGTATGTTCAATAGAATAACTTCCCCTCTACGAGAAGGAGGTCATCTGAACAAATCTCATTAGTTAGTTGTTGAGCTATCACAACTAGAAGTTTTTGACGTGGGCACATATACAAATACAACTTCGTATCGAGACTGATCCTCTCAACAATGAAATAAACAATTGGAACCAATACCGTTCAACTTACAAATGTAGCAACAGGTCTAAAAGACTCTAAGAATTGAATAATTACTACTGGAAACAAATCAGTCTTCCTGAAAGAAAATAGTAATTACCGGAGAGGATATGATGGTTTTCAGTGTCTCCTGGTATTCACACCTTTGAGGAATACCTGAAGTTGTAAATATTATTTGAAAAGGTACATATTTTGTATGTTAGATAGATGTTGCCTGTAAATACTCAGATACAGAATATAAATATTGAAGTGTCTCCTGAGCTTTTAGACATCATCAAGCAATGGAGAAGAGACCTTAACAGTATAATATTGTTCTTACAATTCTATTATACTTTCTTACACTCTTAATAGTTATAAACAAAATAAGTTACTTCCGAGTCTTACTAGACAAATCTCTGTTGATTGAAATGAATCTCGATTGGCCTAGACAACCTTAAGTCTATACCAGTTGTCTCTGCCTAATACTTATGCATTCTTTATAGGAATAACATGGCAGATTGTCAGGATCAAATATGTTCACCCTTATGTTTTTCCTACTTAAATTACAGTTTTACATAGTTATACCTATATTTTTCCCTATTATTTCTCCCTGTTATATAAGATTTACACAGAGGATATAATACTGTATATATAGATGTAACTGTCCTCTTCATTTACAAAAAATTAAGGACAACAATTTCTACCAATCTGCCTTCCCACCTTTTACCTTCACACTAGAAATTTGCTTTTAATATGAATGCATTTTTATTAGAACCTACACATAGGCTTTTTTTGCCGAGATGAGAAAAATACATTAAATTTTGAAGTCAGGTAACCAGAAACAATTATTTCCAGTAAAACATGTTTTAGTTTTCCTCCAACTTTGACATGCTACTACACCATGAAAAAAATATTTAAAAATATTTTAATTACATAGAAAATATCAGAAGGAAATAGCAAATATTGTGATGTAAAAATAAAACTATAAATACAACTCTATATGATGTTTTTATTCTTATTATTTTTAGAACCAAGTAGTCAACCATGTTCTTATCGTTAACTGACAGTACTTGTAATAGATTTCTGTTATGGACTTTCCTGCTCATTCCAGTCCTTAGCTGGCCTTGTATTCCCATCATTTACTTGCCTTGCTGGAGATTCTATTTTGTAAATTGTATACTATTAATATTTCTAATAACCCCCAGCAAAGCTTATATATTGTGAGTATTCTACATACTTAGTCTAGAGTCTTACCTTCAAGTTAAATAAGAAATACTAATATTTAAGTATAGCAGTGATATTATAAGACTCACTTGAGAATATTATACTACATTAATAAAGCATTGTTATTTCTTTAAACAATACATTGTCATAATAATTTTGTAATATTAAGGCTCAAGGGTTTTAATGTTTAGTTCTCTTTTATGATGTTGCTTGTGTAACTAACCACTCCAAAAAAATATACCATAACTTTAATTCAAAATACCATAAGAAGGAGTTGTTCAATCGAGATGGGATTTTGTACTACAGATACTCAAGAAGTATAAGATATTTTTAGTTTAAAAAATGCATTTTAGTATTTTTTACTATTTTTGATCTGGAAGATGCAATTCACATTGTATAGGGCTCATGAATATTTTTTGAGCTTAGGAATATATACTCTTCATATCTATAAAGCTTGCTATGTAAAAAATATTGTTTGGTGTTGAGTGCCCATGTGTAGGTTCTAACAAAAACGTGTTCATATTATTCTCTTATTATCATATCTAAATAGTTTATATTGCTGTTAAAATCATACTATTAACAAATTCAATAAAAAATAGCCCCCAAGTTGTAACTTTTTGATAATTACAATCAGATAACTATATTCAAGCTACTAAAAGAAAGTGAATTCTCTAATCCAATAGATAATATAACCACAAATACAGACTAAATACAAACTCTTGAACAAAGGAAAAATCTATAAATCTAAGAATTTAAGTTCTAAACTATCTATGAATACTAAGTTTTGTAGTCTGAATTACAATTAATATCTAATTCAAAGCACTAGATAAGGACATACTTGTAGGCAAATAGCTTAACAAAAAATGTAGGAAAAAACTGCGAGGTTGGAGAAAACTCCTCTTAAGGGGAAGAGGTAAGTACTTGTACTACGGTTGTGGCTAGCTGCTACAACTCCTGGTTACTTACTTGCTAATAACCTAGAAATTCTTCCTGAGTACCTGACAGCTCAATATTACTTTTTAGCTTAATGTTACTTTGTAGCTCAACATTGCTTTGTGGCTAGAAATTACCTATAATTATATATTATCATACTGCAGAAACTCGAATAAATGGACCATGTGCTAGGGAGTCAATTTAGAGTTTGGAACACAGGATTTTCAGAAATTGATATTTCATGTAAATTAAAAGAATAAGACAACTGATAATTTCAATATCATGAAATCTGAAAGCAAATATCGTAAGAAGAAAAAATAAATCATTATAGTATGAACTATATAAAATGATTAAAAAAACCTGATTTTCTGGATATTAGGTATAAAGTCATGGAGTATAATGTAAATAAAATCAGAAGAAAATAAAGAGAAATGTGATTGCTTAAAAATAATAAAACAATACAAGCATTTTACAATTTCAGCTAAGTACAAGGTATTGGAATTTGTGAACGGTACAATCTTAATAGCAATATAAATTATACGGACATAATATTAAGAGCATATTACGGGCACATTTCTAGCGAAGAGGTAAGAGGTATGAAGGCAGATTGGTAGAAATTCTTGTCCTTAATTCTCTTATGAACGAAGCAAGCAATAGCGACTATTTATACAGGTTTGCATCCTCTGCGTA
The DNA here is from genome assembly GCA_006112555.1 of Tuber indicum. NCBI lineage: Eukaryota > Fungi > Ascomycota > Pezizomycetes > Pezizales > Tuberaceae > Tuber > Tuber indicum. The sequence goes on along the minus strand of VBSK01000250.1, from coordinate 136,100 downwards.
AACCCCATGTAACAGAGAAATATAATAGGGAGAAACATAAGTGCGACCATGTAAAACTGTAACATAAGTAGGAAAAACATAAGGGCGAATGTGTTTGACCCTGAGAATCAGTCAAGATATTCCCGTAAAACATGTGTGAATCCAAGAGGGTGTGAGGGAAATTACAGTAAGTCTGAAGGAATAATCACGGCTCTAAAGTCCGAGAAAATACGTAAAGATGATGAAATATCCCGTAAACCAAAGAAAGTAACACATGTGTAAATCCCCAATCGTTATCACCAAATATTAATGAAATAACGTAAAAAACATATCCTAAGTGTAGTAATATATGCGGTGTTTAGGTATGCCCAAACACTAACTAAGTATGAGAGAATATACGCTATTAACAAGGAAATATAGCTTATGAAACGAATCAAGAAATTTCAACACAAGTCAATACTATTGAATTATGCCTTCATGAGTATCCTACCAGCCAGCAGGATAAATTCACTTTGAACCCAATCTGCCACCACTTTCAATTAATAGATTTATGCAGGAATTAAAAAGAAAAACAGGTCCAAAGCATCAATCCTTATCTGAGGTCCTCTGAAAGCCATAGCAGCTAACTAATAATCCACATTGATCTTATACCATTATTTAGTATAAGCTTCGTATACTATCCTATTGGACAGAAAGCTGCATACCTTATGGCCACAGCTATTTTTATCAACCAACTCAAGCTGAAGTAGCCGCCCATATTTTACTTCCATCAATAAACCTTACCAGATGGAAAAAGAAACAAGAAGCATAACATTATATGGTAAGAAAGTGGAGTCAGTAAAGAATACTTCAGGAAGGAAGACAAAGGAAATAGAAGGAAATAGAAAAGGAATTGTATGAAGAATTCCTACAGTGGCAGGCAATGGGAAGACCAGTGCAGAGAAGTTAGTTCTGGCATATTAGCAAGGTTTTAATACAAAAGCACTATAGACTAAGAGAGGCCAATCTTTTTCATTTTCCAAATGGCTGGTTTCAAGGATTCCTATCACGGTATTATAATATTATTAGTCTTTATGCAATAACCAATAAAGCAAGTAGGCTTTCAACTGGCTTCAGAGATACAATACTTAGCTGAATGTAATTCAATTGATGGAATTTGCAAATACAGTTAGGGGGAGAAGGAATAGTTTTGGAGATTAACCTGCTGCTATAGGACAATAACAGCTAAGTGACATCTGTAATATGAATCAGACATTTATTCTATACAAATATATAGAAGGACAGACTTACAATAGTAGTATTGGTAAGAAGACAATCTAGATACAATCAAGTTAGACTTCTGGATAGGATAAGTGGTACAGAACAATTCAACTTAACAAATTTTACCTATTTATGGGTCACCCTCTAGTAATAGATCAGTTTTTACCTACATGTAAAAACATCAAAAATTGCCACCACCCACTCAATATTGCTTTTCCTGGCCTCATACTTTGTATAATAAACGCTTTTAATTGTTTTATATGATGTACAAGCAAAATAAATTTGTAATAATACAAATTGCAGTATCGAGACCTTAAAGTGATAGTTCATGATGCAATCACTATCCTCTTCAGAATCAGAACTTAAAACAACTTGATAGTTAACTTTTTTACATGAGAAGTACTGAGGATGGATGGTATTTAGACCCATGTTGTTAGAAATTATATTTTTCTCCTAGGAAATGTGGGCTATTAGTTTGAATGTATAATATAATAAGATATTTAATACTTACTGGTTCAGTAGACTCATCACAGTCCATCTCATCCCCCTCTTGATCTGTCATCTCCAAATTTTCAGCAGGCTTTAGCTGAGTCTTAGCCTTCCTCCTAGAAGTAACCACTTGAGATTTCGACTTTTCTTGGTATTGTGAGAGCCTTCTCTTTACACCCAATACTTTTTTACGAATATTCTCCCTCTCATGCTTTTTATAAAGCTTAAAAAGAATTGAGGTATGAAAAATAAGGCCCCCTTAATCTGCTGGCGGTCAGTAGCACTCAGCTTAATAGCTTGTAGCCTGATAATAGTTACAGCATCAAGAATAGACTGCGCATTTATATTGCAGTACAAGTTCAAAGTTTTATTTAAAAGAGTATAACTTGCGTCATCAAGTTCAAGTTGGTTGGCCTCCTTCCTAATCTTATCAACTTCTGATACTGTCTCTGCCTGTGAGAGCAGGGGACAAAGTTCAGAACGCTGCTTATTTATAGGCCTTGCTTGAAGAGTAGACAATTGAAGTCCTGATTAGGTCAAAACTCTCTACCGATTAAACAGTATCATACCACTTAAACACCAGGCTGATACAATATATCTTTCTCTCATAGCCTTTCCTCTTGCCTTGTGGTATATTGAGTAAAAGTCACCTTCATGCATTGCTTACAAGGGTCTATGATTACGGAGAAAGTCTTTCAACTCCTTTTGATAACTACTTCCCATTGGGGAGAAGATTCCAATTTCTAAAAGTTGAAGAACATGGATAGTATGACCAAGAAGGCATATCAGATGAATATTCATCTTAATACAGTATTCAATAAACTCAATTTTGTTGACATGAGAGCTGTGTCCATCAAATACCAGCATTCAATATTCCTCAATTCCAGCATCTGGCCTTGTCTTTAGTTCAAAGATCTTCATTAACTTGTCCAATGTGATCTCAGTGGTTGTATACCTAGCCTTGGAGTAAGTAAAATTGGCATCTGTATTCTACTCATAGTTGATATTACTATGATGATCTATTAAGTGGGCATTTGAGGCATGAATAATAAGAGGTGAAATTGACTTGCCATTTACAGAAATAGCTTCAACAACAGTAACCCAAAACTGCTTCACATCCTACATAATCCTCAGATTCTTTCTACCTGTACAGCATAAGATTGTTCCTCCTCCTTCTAAACTCATTGCAAACTCCTTCTAATCTGTATTACAATTGTTTTCTGGCTTGATATAATATTTGCAGCACATATTGTAGTAACAATTAAGATGTTCTTTGAAGATTTCTGGATTGGTAGCTAGTGATCAATGCTTATCTAAGGTTTTCTCAATCTTTGATTGAATCTCTGGATGTCCTGTAATGAACCAGTTAACCCAATACTTTCCAATCTCTCCTGTTTTTCCCTTCATTTTCTGCAACTGGTACACCATATTTAAAATATGTCTCCGGTGAAGAGGTGTTCCTCTATCATCACATCACAGTCTTCAAACCTGTTAATAATGACACTCTCCTCAATCTTAGTATGTAGTTACTATTCCTCATGAGCCTCAGAGACTGGTGTAGTCTTTTGTCAAAGGTGGTTTTGCAAGGTTGTATTAGTAATACTAAAGAAACTGGCAACTTTGCATACTGAGAAGTCAGAATGATCAATCCTGGGCTGCAAAGCAGCTCAAATTGTGCCCTCCCTATCAACATTCTTGGAAGCTATTAGAAATCAGATTTAGTAAGCTTGTTGTGGAGTGTTATAGAGTTGTGGGAGTAGTATGTTGTGGTAGAGACCTTTGATGCAAATAAGTATGATTAAATAGAATAGCCTGCCTTAAATTCTTACTGTATGGACCTGATATTTTTCTTATATCGATCTGAGACATATGTCCCAACCTGTAGGTATTTATTCTTGGGATTTTCCCAACTCCGAGCTCCAACTACATATATTTGTACAAGAGTGATAAATTATGAATTTATAATATTACAGGTTTGACTTTATATATTTTCAGATTATATTTTACAGTTACAAGTACTATATATATAGCTTCTATTATGTAAAATATGAAGTACTAGGAGGAAATATTAGGTTAGTAGTTGGGAATTTTGATGTTTTTACATATATGCCGAAACTGACCCATTACTAGAGGGTGACCCATAACCAGGTAAAATACGTTAGACCCTGCATTATTATGTATCCTTACTTAAGCTTATTTTGGAGTAACTTAAATGTAATTTATGCTTTGTATTGACTGCATCCAGTAAATTCTGAATTTAAAGTGTAGTATTCAGAGGTTACTTGCCTCGTCCAGTTACATCCTATTATGTTTAGTTGCGTCCTGTTAGGTCTGGTATTGTCCTGTTGCATTCTGATATTGGTTGTTATATCCTATTACGTCCTGACATTGATTACCACATCCAGTTAGATCGTGGATCGCGATTTGTATTCTAGCATCCTGTGCATCAGAAGCACAGAACACACAGGATGCAGGTGATAATTTTTACTGATGATGCACCATATGTAATGGGATGTTTTTGCATGAAGATATGACCTTGAATGTTAGAGTAGCTATCATAAATAACTACTATATTCACATCTATCTCTCAATAATTAAAAGAGTCTAGAACTTCTGGGAGTACTATCAAAGTAGCTAATAGACTGTATGGAGTGTAACAACTACATTGGAAGTTGTATTGTAATTCCAAGAATTATCACCAATACCATATAACGATCAACTCCCAATACATAAAACAACCAGAAGTTACCGACCAAAGAATTGTAACTATATCTTATATAAGGACCTCTCCCCTACATGAGGGAAGTTCTTCAGATAAAATCCATTAGCTAGTTGTTAAGTTATTACAAGCAAAAGTCTTTACTTTTGGCAAAACTAGTAGATACAACTTCGAGACTAACCTGATCCCTCTGCTAATAAAGAGGACTATTGGGGTAATCACAATGTGACTTGAGAACTAGGCCATAGATCTAAAGACTCTAAAAATTAGACAATTACCACTGCAAGTAACAAAGTTCTCCAGGAAAGGAACAGTAATTACCAAAGAGGGTATAATACTTTTCACAGTCTCTAGGTATTTACACCTTTAAGAAATACATAATGTTGCAAGTTTAAATCAGAAAAATATATAATTAGTATGATAGATAGATGTAGTCCACAAACAGTTAGACATGGAATATAAATATTGAAGTAACTTTTAAGCTTTTAAACATCATCAATGTTAGGTGGAAACAACGCATATAGACTTAGAGCAGCCTAGGCCAATTGAGATTCATTTATAGACGGAGATTTGTCTAGGAAGTCTTGTAAGTAACTTATTTCGTTTACGACTACTAGGAGCGCAAGAAAGTAGAATAGATTCATAAAAACAACATTATATTGTTAAGGTCTCTTCTCCGTTACTTGATGATGTTTAAAAGCTCAGGAGGCACTTCAATATTTATATTCTGTGTCTAAGTGTTTGTGGACTACATGTATTTATCATATTATATAACATGTACCTTATAAAATTTCACTCACAATAGCGGAAATTCCTTAAGGTGCAAACACCTGGAGATTCTGAAAACCACCACATGCTTTTCAGTAATTACTATTTCCTCCTTAGAAAACTTTATTGTTCTAGTAGTAATTATCCGATTTTTAGAGTCTTTGGACCTGTAGCCAACTTCTTAAGTTAAACTATGTTGGTTTCAATGATCCTTCCTGTTAACAAGTCATCAGTCTAGTTACTGAGTTGCATCTGCTGATGTACCAAAAGTGCAGACTTCTAATTGTGATAGCTGAAAAACAACTAACCAACAGAATTTGTTTGAATGATATTTTCCTAATAGGAGAAAACCTTTTCTATTAAATACTCTCATAATACTTCGGTCAGCAACTCCTAATCATCATATGTCGAAGAGTTTGTTTACTGTATGGTATTGGTGATAATTCCTCCAACTGCGATACATTACCTAATATAGTGGTAACACTCTACGAAGCTCTTTGACCCCATCGGTAGTATCTTCTTGGAGCTCTGAACTCTTCTAGTTATCCAAGGGTAGATGTAAATGTGTTGGTTCTTTGCATCAAGACTTCTAATATTCAACATTAAAACTTTATGCGAAAACGTCCTATCACTTACAGCACTTACCAATGATATCCCATCTTTGAAACCTAGTAACCTTCCAAGTAGTTGACAGATTGACTTCGTCCTACCTCACAGGTCTTATTAGAGGTCTCCTCTCATATATCATGGGATCAGGATACAGTTGGACAGATGGCAGCAGCATATACAGTATTATTCTAATACCTTTAATTATGTGCTGATATAGTTACAGGAAGCAACTAAAGCTAATGCGTATGATAACGTATTGGCCTGTAATGGGACTGGAGGAGGGTATTGAGACCTAAAATTCCAATTCTTAGTGTTCGTTATGGGGCAGGGCGGGGCGGGTTTTGCTCTCAGAGGCCCCGCCGTTATCGGGCCCGGGGCCCGTATTTTTTTCTCCTTCCCGCCCCACCCAGCCTCTGGGGCCCAACCCTACCACCCCGTACCACCAAAAATTGGCGGGGGCCCGGCTAGGGCATGAGAGGGAGTGGGGATGGGGGTCAAAAAAGAGAAAAAGCCCCGCCCCACCCAGGGCTGGGGAGCAGGCCAGGGCGGGATTTTTGGCTGGAGACCTGGGTTTTTCGGGCCCCCGGAGGCCCCGTAACGAACACTACCAATTCTAGATAAGGTTACCCTACCTAGTGTATTCCTAGGTTATCAGATTTCAGTATTGCTAACAATCAAGCAATGGATAAGAGACCTTAATACTATAATATTATTCTTACAATTATATTTTACTTTATCGCACTCTCAATATTTATAAACAAACTGAGTTACTTCTGAGCCTTCCTAGATAAATTCTCCATCTACAGAAATAAATCTCGATTGACATAGACAACGCTAAATCTATACGGATTGTCTCTACCTAACAACTACACTTAGAAGTCTGTGTACCAGGCATCTAGTTAAAATATTTAAACTCATGTCAAGGCCTTTATAATTGAGTGAAATTAAAATTACAGGACTTTTATGAAATCTTATCTGTGGAAAGTTTCCTTAATTAATTTTGTTTTATTATGATAAAATATCTTACTTGCTAATATTATACTAATATCTCTTAATTTTCTCTGTTATAGGTATAATAATCGGGATTTAAAAACCAGGAACTGAGGTTCTTATTCCTTAAATATGGATCTCTCCTACAACCTTACGGGATATTTCAGTAAGTCTTATCTGGCTTCAGTTTGCAATTCAGTTAGCTTATGCTCTAACTATAAACAAGGCACAGGAGTAATCATTAAGACATGTTAGAATCAGTTTATATGAGAAGGTATTTGGATATAGGCAATTGTATGATGCATTATTAAGAGCAATAACTAGTAAAAGGGTTAAAGCCTTAAAACCCAATTCAGTATATAAAGGGGAAAAGTTGTCAAAAAATATGTTTTATTCAGCAGTTGTTCATATACTCGTTATATCATGATATTTGTAAAATAGACCAGGCTTGCAGGAAAGTGTACAGTGATACATATAACTACACTTGACTCCTACAAAGTAGGTAATTCATCAACATGACAAGGATAGTCAATTGGATAATAACTTGATTAATCAAAAACATCAATAATGTAGAATTAAAAATAATAATTAAAAAAATAAAATAAATAATAAATAATAAATAATAAATAATAAATAATAAATAATAAATAATAAATAATAAATAATAAATAATAAATAATAAATAATAAATAAATAATAAATAATAAATAATAAATAATAAATAATAAATAATAAATAATAAATAATAAATAATAAATAAATAATAAATAATAAATAATAAATAATAAATAATAAATAATAAATAATAATAATAAATAATAAATAATAAATAATAAATAATAAATAATAAATAATAAATAATAAATAATAAATAATAAATAATAAATAATAAATAATAAATAATAAATAATAAATAATAAACAATAAACAATATCATTAAATATTAAAAATTAAAGTTACGTCACTCTTGATCCTCAATACAATATCATATCACGTTTGGCATAGAGTCAATAATCATGCCACAGTTATGACTTTACAGCCATAAGCCCCAGCTGCTCACTCGCTTGAAACCTAGAGCACTCTTCCATAGTGCCTGACAGCTCAACATGACTTTACAGCTCAACATGACTTGTGGCTCAACACAAATTTTTGTGACTCAACAGAACTATTTTGTGGCTAAACAAAACTTTTTTTGTAGCTTAACTAAACTTCACAATTCCACCACAGATACAAATTATTCTAATTTACACTTATTTTCCCCAAACTAACCAGTTTTTTAATACCTGTAACAATTTGTTTTGATATTTTCTTCTTATAGGTTAAAATCTTTCACCTATTTTTGATCTTTAATTTCGTCTTATCAAGGAGAGATTTGCACTCCTCATGCTCCAACTGCTTCTTTGCATTCCTAGCTTTTTACAGCTAATTTTCTGCTTTTTCTATCTCTCCATCCTCTCGGCTTTTTGCCATCTGACAAGCTTGTGATAGACTAATGACCCCACCCTTTTACACCTGCCATCGACTCTGTCCCTGTTGTCTTATTGATCTTGCATGTTCTGCTGTGCTAGTATGCTCCATATGCTCCATTGCTAGTGTACCTGACTGTGCTTATACCAATCCACCTTGCAAAACTAATTTCAGTTTATTCTGAAATGTTGGCGACAAGTCTTAAGTATTAAGCTGTAATTCCTCTTCTATGTGCTTCAAGCATTGAATAGTAACGGGAATAGTTGAGGATGATATTCGTGGAGTGGTAACGGGTTACTGGGCAAGTGAAACTGCTTCACATAACTTGGATATCACAATACTTGGATTGAATGAGATAAGTCCAATTGCCTTAAAGGTAGATTTAAATGTGAAAGGTTTGAAGGTTTGTTGTCAGATAGAATCTATTGTATCCAGAAATTCTATCTTATCAAACTCTCCACAGCCAGTATAGGTTGCAACTTCTACTACTTCATTATAATAGTGTTTATATGGTTGGAAAACCACAACATCAAGAGGTTAGAGAAGATGACTGGTATGAGGAGGTAGGCAGAAGCCAACAATCTTATAACTATCACAGTAATCAAGGAACTGCTTAGTGCAATGAGAGCCAAATCCCTCCAGAAGTAATAGCCGATAATTTCCTATTTTTCGTTGCAGAGAAAAGTAGTAGAAGTGCTCCAGCCGCTGTAGTGACAACTTATCATTACTGTATCCAGTCTCTGAGGTTCCTACAAGATAATCATCTGGTATACTGGTTGTAGTTTATCAGGGCTCTTAGTATATAACTCCTGGAATAAAGATCATCGGGAGAAGGACCACTCTATCGCCGCTGATGGTCTCATAAACAGATATCAGCTCATGGTTTGTGGAGCTTCCAAAATATGACTATCAAGATGGATCCCATGTAATTATCCACTGGTCCAGGCCTACACCAATTCTCAAGCCTATTTCATCAGAATTGTTGCAGTCTTGGTCCTTAATGCTGTACTTCTTACGAATAGCATGATATCACTCAAACCAATTTTTGATTTCCTGAGGTTGATGAGCATTCTTTCTGTTGATATCAATAGTGCATTGTTTTCGTATCGAATAATGTGGATGATGGATCATGAAGTACCTAGTTCAGTAGTCACCAATAGTCGGAACTGAACTGTAACCTCTATGGGAATACTGCAAAATAGCATTTGTGCAACTAAAAACCATCGGGAGGCGGGCACTTGTCCATATTATATCCAAGCAGTCCAGGTATTGACATACTGCTAGTTCTTGGTCTTTAGACAGTCTCCTGTTAGTTGCTTCTCAGTCATGTTTTGATAGAACTCCATGCTACTGGGCTTGAAGTCTGGATTCTGGAATTTCATACTAGTGAGCAAGTGCTGCAAGATTCAGTTTTTCATGCTTTATATACTTTCAAGAGAGGCAATCACAGTATGAAGTTGAATCTCGGTATCTTTGTAAGGCCCTACCTATTGACTAGGAAGCATAATAGTAGCTGGTGCTGGCAACATGATAGTAATTATAGAGGGGAAATTGATATTGAGAGGATAGGCTCTGAGTGACTCTGAACATGTTGGTACTAATTGTAGGGGGAATATGTTTAGAGGATTGTTGGAGAGTCAGGTGCGTGGGTACTAGACACTTGTAGTAGTCAAGGTTTAATTTAATACATCTCTTTACAAAATAGAATACAGTATACAATGGGTTTTGAATAAAATTGTAAGAAATGGAGATTCATTGAAGTTCAATGATAAAGATCAATAAGAATATGAGATCCCATTAAGCAATAGAGCTCCATTATACTTCAAAGTCATATTCAACTATAAGATTGCACTTCGCTGACCCCATAGCTCGAATTGCAATAATATATTAAGCTCTAAACAAATAATAATTTACTAGTATTATGCTACCTATAGATGCTAAGTGAAAGTTATGTTAGCTTATAAAGTTTCTTTATACTGTCATTCATCTTAAGCTACAAACAAATTTTAAGTCATGAAAAAAGTTCAATTTAGCTACAAAAACGTTCTGTTGAGCCACCAAAGTTTGTGTTGAGCCACAAGTCATGTTGAGCTGTAAAGTCATGTTGAGCTGCCAGGTACTCTAGAAGAGTGCCCCAGTTTGTGACCACAAAGCCACAACCATGGTACGATTATGAGCCTGTGCTAACAGAAAACCCACTCACAGACAAGAACTGCAAAACATTTATTTTTGCTTCACCATCTAGCTGGAGGCGTCAAGTATATATCCAATAGCTTAGAAATTATTTTCAGAATTGTAATGACCTCTCTATCATCCTCTATTTGCAAAAAAGGCAAAATTTCCACAATCTACTTTTTAGTACATAAAATAAGCTCTGCTTCTCATATACAAATATAACTAATAATAATTGCTGATTCTTAAGTAGTTGTAGAGTTATTTGATATTAAAGTTGACTGATTTATTGATTTTTACTGGTTGCATCAAACTAAGAATGGCTATATCTCAAAACAGCTCTCTTGAGTTACTTTTATTGCAATGTATTTTTCTGCCCTTTGTAAAAATGTTCAATAGTCAGGTTTTAATTGGTAGCAGGTAGGCTCATATGATAGTTAATTCACTCTTGAGGATAGTTATTCCAAGCCTAAGAAAAAAAATTAGTTGAATATAAACGATAGTAAATAAGAGTTTATATACCTATTCAAGAATAAGAGGTATCTGTCATGCAGTTATTCGAGTACCAATATTCTCCTACAAAATGTCCCTTAACTCTGTCCTGATTATTTTAATTGAATTTAGATCCGGATAAAGCAGACCAAATCAGTTTGGTAAATCTAAGCTGTTTGTAAGAAATATTGTAATAATGATAAACATGTGCCGGAGCATTATCTTCCATTATCACAATATTCCTAGCAGGAAACTCAACTACTACCTAGGTGGTAAAAGGATAAAAAGGGAGGTTGAAAATACACTCATAATAGATTTACCAATCTATCTTCTCCTTCTATCAACCTTTCTTGTTTTTAGTATTGGATTAGGAAACGGAAGGCCCAACCCTCATAAACTGGTAGTTGCATTTCCTACCAGCCTAAATTGATACCCCCTTTGTAGTATCAAAGCTGCCTCTTTACACTATGCAGTAGTTTCATATAGCATAGGATATATATGATAGGGAAGTTTGTGACCTTATATTTAATTTATAATATATTAGCATTAAGTACTATGTACATAATATTATTAGAAATAAGATGATATAAACTTTAAAAAAATAATAGTCAGGAAAACCAATTGTTATGCAACAGCAAGCGTTACACATGTTTTTTTTGTTTTTTTTATTGTGGAAAGCTCCATGCAACCTAGATAAATTAAGTAATACTTCTCTATTCTCTGTAAGGCCAATTGCCTTGAACAATACTAATTCTTCATGGTCTTTGTTAGGCGGTAGCCGAGGTCAATCTTATCGGTCGGACTAGGGCCTGAATCTTTGATCGGAGATTGTCTAGGAAGACTCGTAATGTGATAAAGAATGAAAGAATAAAGATTCGTAATTGTAAACTTATTATATTGTTAAGGTCTCTTCTCCGTTGCTTGATTCCTCTAACTAACCCGGAGACCTTAAACCTATTTATACTAATCTACCGGTACTTAGTATTCCTATACTAACTTGTACCGAGGAGCTTTTAACTTTAGTTTCTACTAAGTGCGAACACCGTTTGACCCTGAAAGTTCGTACACCACTTCAACCTTAATTGAAACGAGATATTTATCTTGAGCGGATAGCGTCCTATCTCCCAATGATCACTTTCCGATCTCTAGGCTTGAATGGACTAAGTATGTAAAAGTAGTCCAGATGGCTATCATTCCAATCGTCCCTTCTGATCAAGAACTAGCTAAGTTCGTTGTCAGGAACTGGTGCATAATTAATATGTGCATGCATGAGTCTCAACACACCAGTATCATAGAAAGGCTTCATGCATCCCCAGTCTTCCAATTCAAATGTGGTTCCCCTCGGACCTCCTGCCTCTAAGAGAGACCCCTATTGGAGCCGTCGGACATATACCTAATCTTGAATGGGTATTGGTAACTTCTGGTGTAATCTGATAGCGCCAAAGGTCTTGTATCTAATTGATAGAAAATCCCTCAGTCGGCTATTCACTTATAGTGAGTAGTCTCATATGGTTCGCGGTCAGGGAGATATAGATTAGAAATTATTACTTTAATTCCTATATAGCTTTGCCGCAACCATCTTATCGAGTCACTTGACCTTTATGGTCATATGCGTGACCTTACCACTATGCTAGGTCTTATATGCCTAACAGTCTTACTACTTTCTTCCAACAAGGTCAATTATTCCTCCAGCTTGCAGATAATACTTATTATAGTCCAGTCAAATCTACCTTTCTGATCAGTCAATCCTGCTGTTTTATCTGTTGAATTTTAAACCTTAAAAAGGAGTAGAAGAAACAGTGGCAAGTGAAGAATATTAAAGCTCAGGATAGCATTCTTCTACTAGGGATGTTGATCCAAATTCCAAATTATATGAAGAATCTTACAACAGATGACCAGTAAGCCTTTCCATTATCATCTAATTTACTGCAAGTCTGATTAATACTTGAACTAACCTATCACAATGCAATATTTATAGGAGAGCTACAACTGCTTGTATTATTAGATATATTAAGAGTGTTAGAAAAATTCTTCTTTAAGGATATCAGACCAGTAGTAATCTGGAAGATATTTTTGAAAATATATCTACTAGATTTGAATTTGAATCTTCTTCTACATCTATTGACTCAATTGCAAGAGATACTAATTTTATTACTTTCAATTAAATTATTTTAACTTAGACAATAATACTCATACCTGAGAGATATTGTAATTTAAACAATAAAACATAAACTGGAGAATATTAACACAATAATGTAAGTTAGGCCTATTTGCCAAAAAAAAAAAAAGGTCATGCATAACGCTTACTTTGCTATTAGTAAGATAAAAAATAAAAAATTACAATATTATCATAAAACAATAAAAATTAGCTTGTATGTACCTGCTATTCTATGGAGGATTGGGCCCAAAACATAACAGTAGCCCTTTGAGCGAACTTTCGATTAATGTTTTGTGGTCAGTAGGCCTCCCCAGCATGACCAAGTACTCTGGGAGCATGGTGAGACTGGAGATTTCTCATCTCAAAATAGGACTTATCTGTAAAGATGATATTCCTCCAGTCATAGTTTTGATAGTCAAAGCAAAAGACAAGTCTGTTTGCCTTTTGATCTTCATTAAGTTTTGGTTTTCAGATAGGATTTTGGCGAAAGATTTTATTTTCATGTAATGCTTTTGAAATTGTTTGTCTGCTTACATTAAGTTCCACTTCTTTGATTATTATTAGTTATTTACTAGTTACACTTTCAAACTTAAATAAAAATAAATATACATATATATCTATAGTCTACTTACTTCTGCAAATTTTGCAAAAGTCGTTCACAGTGGTCTCGATCATGTAGTATTACCTCTACTAGGTGTTGCTTCTGTGCTGATGAAAGGGCTTCATTGGAGCTCTTCAATGAGTTGAGTTGTGGAATAATGTTCTTATCAGTACAATGGTCAGGATTCTGTCTCTCATGCGCTCGTTCACATGCAATTCTGATGATATTTGAACAGTTACTTATCAGTACTCCACTCTTTGCTGAATTCTCCTTTAAACCCATCTTTTGGGATCGTTCTAGCATCGCCTATTCCACAATCTGCCCGCACTTTGCCATGGAACTTGTTTGTCCTTGCGGTGTTGATATTTTGCTGAATTGCTGGATTGTGAATAATTGTAAAAAGGGTTGCCCGTGATGTATACTTTACAATTCCCTCCTATTGTTGTTATTTATCTTAATACTCTAGTTTACACTAATTATTCTACTAGGCCTATTTTGATTCAACACAGGCCCACATGCACACCTGTGCACCTTCCTGCAAGTCTTGTCCATTTTACAAATATCATGACGCAACGAGTATAAGTTTTTCTATTTGATTTTTCAATATCTTATATTTCCAATAGGTTGAAATATTATTTTTATATAAGACAATGTTGATTTTGTAGGTTAACCTAAATTGCCTATAAAGGAACTTCCTAGGGGGTACTATATATTCTATTATTTCATTATTACCTTTTATTTTCTATTTACCTTTATATTTTAGCTTTTATATTTGCCTGCATTGAATTTGTCTCTATTCATCTTTCTATACAATCTCATCTTTCCATATGCTCTTATTTTCTTTTTTTTTTTTTTTCCTTAAATATTTATTAAGACTTTGATTTTTTAATAAGTTATTTTTGTTTTCAACAGATATCCATTATTTTTTGGGTTAATTACAATTTATTAAATATAGCAATTGCTTAATACTAAACGCTATTTCCGCCATGTGTAGTACCCACACGGGTGACTACTCGTATATGTATGATACTTAAAAGTCTCTCGAATTCGAGTCACGTATCCGTGGCCCAGGTTACGGTGGTTCCCGAAAAAAATCTGGCGCTGTGAAACCATCAAGCGTACCATAAGTGAACCTCTCATCCACCTCCCATTCCGGAGACTTTAAAATAATGTCGAGCAAAGTGTACTAGTACTCGTACCCCAACATACAGCACCAAGCTAGCGTTGATGGCTAAGAGCGCCGTTAGAAAAGTGGGTGGGGGTTTTGGCTGAGCGGGAACGCGGAAAAATTAGTGACAAGGGTTTCTGGGACGGAAAGCCCTTCCTTGCTCAAAACCATGGGAAGGGATTAAGCGAATGATCCTAAGTGCAGGTGCAACCCGTGTCCAATGGGAATTGCAGCTTGGTGAAGGAGCTCTGGTCTTTTCTGTCGGACCCAGGGGAAAATCCTTTCATGTGGCAAAGGAATTCTACTAGTACCAATTGATTTAAAAAAGAACCGCTGTGGTGTCAGGGGTGATAGAATGGAGAAAATGAGAAAAGTCGGCGAGATACTGGCATGCGAAATAAAGTTAGAGTTCATTTGGGAGAGAGGGAAATGGGAGGAGGAAGGAAGAAGGTAAGAAGGACAAATGTGGTTAAGGGACTCTCTTGCAATACACACTGCGCTCTAGGCAGTTGAAATGAATATTTTGTGTTCTACTTTCACCCCGTGAGAATTGCCTCAAGGTTCAGCGCGGATTGAAGAAAAATCAAACCCCCATAAGCCAACCATCATGCAAGTCTCAGCGTCTCACAACCGTTTCCTTGTGTTCTGCAGACGCCGTGTTCGGGCATGGGTTGAGCGCTGGGCTGCTGCCCGGGGTCATGGCACTGTACTAGTGTATTCTGCTTCCGGCCCTCCAAAGGCAGCTCCACGGGCGAGGCTTCAACTGTCAGCACTGCACTTGACTCCACCTTCTGATAACACTGATCTAAAAATCAAGAGCGAGAAAGGGGACGAAAGGGTAAGAAGAAAGCCAAGAGGGGAAAAAGGCGATGCTGCCCCTTCGGTCTTTGGCTTTTGAAAAGCTATAATAGGTTCGGAGCCCCCAGCTCATATCAGGCCCGTATGATAGCTCCACGGAAAAAAAAAACCTCCCCTTCCAGCCTACAACCCATTCGTGCTCCTCGTTCCGATGCCAACTTTGGTTATCAGAAATGGAACAGTAAATAGGGTGGTTAAACGTACATAGCCTTCGCCTCTGTTCCCATCTTCGACCGCCTCCCCATTGTCGTCCCCGTCAATTAGGCTATCAACGACTCTCGTTCGTGAGATCCGAGTTTTCTTTCAACATTGGACACCAGGGTGACGCAATTACTGAAATCCTTTTTCTCCAAACACCTCCCCCCCCACCACCAACATCAGGAATTGAACTCTGGTAAGTTTCCTCCGCCATCTGTGAAACATCCTAGAGTATTGAACGGTGCTGTTTGGTTCTTTAGGTTCGAGTGGAAATGTCTTCATCCTCTTACCCACGAAGAGGTTTTACTATGCCGGGGGTACCACTTCCCTTAGAGGATACTTTGCAACGGGAACCCGACGAAGAAACGGGATTGTTACAACCTCATGGTCCCCGTAATGCTCAATCAGACTACATACTCACCTCTAGGTCCCCGCCATCCCCACCGACTCTTCTGGGGAAGCAAAATTCTCGCTCTTTCTTTCACAGTTCGTATCATAGCCACCACTTGCACGGTAAGTGACTGGCCCTTTCCAGATATACTCTCATTGCCTCCTTACTTAACAGAATAATGCAAGCAGACCCTGACAAAGTCACATGGCCACAATATACTTCCTCCTTGGGAGTTCGGGATCAAACGGCCGAGTTGGCAACATTAGCGCTGTCGGATGCCGGCTCGGTGCGCGGTAGCCCGCCCCCTCGACCCCTGTCGTCTTCATACCCCGATATCGGGCTCAGCCCTACAGTGGAGCCGAGTTTGAATAGAGCCAGAGTGATAGTTGAGGTGGCAGAACCCCCATCCGAGAGCGAAACCCCAACCGGTATCCCCGGGAAGTCCTACTTAACACACCTCCTACGAAACTCACCACCAGAGACAGATTCAGAATCGGAGACGGACGCGGAGGTACAGCAGGGTCTCCACGCTACGGATGATAACCCACATAGCCCGGTTGCAGATGATCTGCCGGCACCCAATAATACGGGTGGGCCACCGTCAACTCCGAAGGTACACTCTTCGGGGGGTGGCACGAGATTATATGACGCCATTCAGCAGCCTAACGGTGAGGCTGTCTCTCACCGTGGTTATGGTGCGGTGCCTGGAGTGAAGGCTATCAGAGTCATTACATGGCCGACTGAGAAAGGACTGAATGCCATGATGAGTATGTTGCACAGACGGAAGATGTGGAGGAAACAGGAGATCTGGGAAAACGTGGTGGCCAAACCAGTAGGATGTCTTCCTGCTGTTCTATTGGGACTGCTGTTGAACGTGCTGGATGGGCTATCTTATGGTGAGTAGTATTATGCGCAACCCTCACTAAGATATCGGAAGTTGGGAGCTAACAGGAATACAGGAATGATTCTGTTTCCCCTTGGACAGAGTATTTTCAGTGACCTTGGCCCTGACGGCTTATCAATATTTTACGTGAGCTGTATTGTATCGCAGTTGGTTTACTCATGTGGTGGTAGTATCTTCAAGGGTGGGATTGGTTCCGAAATGGTTAGTCACCAGACCCCGCCAATGGATACCAACTAGTTGTCTCACACGGCATCTAAACAATGTCTCATCCAATACTACTGCTAACAATTAATAGATTGAAGTTGTTCCATTCTTCCACAAGATGGCCTTTACGATTCTCAATCAGGTTGGGGAAGATAGACCCAAGACAGTTATAGCAACAACTATATTGTCTTATTCTCTCAGCTCAATTCTCACTGGCGCCGTATTCTTTGCACTTGGATATCTTAAACTTGGCTCCCTCACCGGATTCTTTCCTCGCCACATTCTGGTTGGGTGTATAGGTGGTGTAGGATGGTTTCTCGTTGCGACCGGCCTCGAAGTATCAGCCAGATTGGATGGTAACCTCAACTACAATTTGGAGGTTCTTCAACTTCTAGTTAAACCTGCGACCCTGGTGCTCTGGACAGTTCCTTTATTTCTTGCAATAATACTAATCATTATTCAACGTTTCATCAAGCATCCTTTAATTGTCCCGCTGTATTTTCTAAGTATACCTGCAGTGTTCTATCTTGTAGTGTTAGCCGTCCCCAACCTTAATATTGCCTCCCTGCGAGATCAAGGCTGGGTTTTTGAGCTTCCACAAGCCGGCGTACCTTTTTATCATTTTTATACATTATATGGCCAGTCTCTATTATCTCATTAGCCTGACTAGTTATTTACTAACATTATTGTAGACTTCAGTGAGGTCAATTGGAAGGCACTCGCCAGCACAGTGCCGGCAATGTTTGCTTTGACATTCTTTGGAATCCTTCATGTGCCGATAAACGTTCCAGCATTAGGAGTTTCCACTGGGGAGGATAACGTTGACGTTAACCGCGAACTTGTTGCACATGGAATTTCAAATGCAATGTCGGGTTTCGCTGGCAGCATCCAAAATTACCTTGTCTATACCAACAGTATTTTGTTTATTCGGAGCGGAGGTGACAGTCGACTGGCTGGAATCATGCTTGCTATTGGCACTTTTGGTATTATGGCTATTGGTCCCACCATAATCGGATATATTCCAGTTTTGGTTGTTGGCGCACTGATATTCTTACTCGGAATTGAGCTTCTGCGTGAAGCACTCTATGACACGTGGGGCAAGCTTTCTAGGCTCGAATATCTAACGGTACGTAGCCTAATCGCCGAATCGCCCACGCTCTTCTCATCACGAAATATCTTATTGGTCACTAACTCTCCCCCGACCCCAACACCAGATTTGTACAATCGTTGTTACCATGGGAGCATGGGACTTTGTGATTGGTATCCTAATTGGCATAGTTCTAGCCTGTATGTCTTACGTTGTCCAGACATCCCAGAAACCGGCAATTCGTGCTATATATTCCGGTGCTATTGCCCGCTCAACCGTTCGGCGGCACCCTAATCAGCAACGCTTCCTACGGAAAGTAGGACCCCAAATACAGGTATTCAAGCTTGCTGGATACATGTTTTTTGGCACAATCGCTTCGGTAGAGGGTAAGATAAGGAGTCTTTTAGAAGAAAAGAATTTCCAGGAACAACCTATTAGATTCCTAATCGTCGATCTTTTACATGTCAATGGAATGGACTTCTCGGCGGCGGAAGCATTCACTAGAATGCGGAGGTTGCTCTCAGCCAAGAATGTGGAGATGATATTATCTAGCGTTCAATCCGAGAGTGAAGTTGGTAGGGAACTACGAGCTGTTGGAGTATGGGGAGATAACGATAAGATCCAAGTCTTCCAAGACCTAAACGCAGCACTCGAGGCCTGTGAAAACGAATTCCTAACAGCTTTCTACTTTCACAGCGATGAGCTTGCTACGAGGAAACATAATCCCCCGACGCATCTTGGTACGACCCAATCTCAAGTTACACAGTCAGCCAGGATATCTAACTATAAACAGATGTCCCAAATCGGAACCCGAACGATGTTCATGGCATTGAAGCGGCTTATAGCTCCCCACGGCGAAACCTCCTCAAGCTGGCAGCTGCATCAACACTCAGAGAATCGGAATCGGAACCCCAGCCCTCAAAATGGAAGAGTTTCAAACAGCCGCTCCCACTAATTTTGCAAACGTTCCAGGAGATGACGGACAAGCACGAAGATTTTTGGTTCCGTGCGATTCCTTTTTTCGTCCGGAGGGAATATGCTCAAGGGAGCATCGTATTCTCGAGAGGGGTAAGAATCCCGCGATTACGGGTTGGGCGTATTGAAGCGCAGGTCTAACTCGTCTAGGACAAATCTAAGGAATTCTATCTCTTGGAAGAAGGCATGTTCCGAGCCGAATATGACCTGGAACAGGGCAAATACTTCGAAAGCATTGTCGCTGGTGAGTCTCTATTACATTTTTCATCTTATTATCATATTCATGAGGGTCTTGACATATATATTTCAAAACAGGGACGACTTGCGGAGAACTTCCCTTCTTCTCTGCAACAAAACGGACTGCCACAGTTACCACGGAAAAGATGACAGTGGCCTGGGTGTTAGATAAAAAATCCTGGGAATCCATGCAAAAAATCCAGCCAGATATCGCGAAGGAGCTCTTGGAAATAGCTTTGAAACTAACGAGCGAGCGCATGAGCGCAATCACAAGGTAATATATTCCGAGCCCTTATCAACCACCCACGCTCGCTTATCGGAGGCCACCCTTCCGGGAGCCCACTTTTCGTGCAACCATGCGACAACACACGTGCCCTTGTCTTAACACCACATGATTGCAAGATAAGCTGACGATAAATTTTTCTCCCAGCTATGTCCTTACGAGTGCTGGCTGATGTCTGCTGGTGTGAATAATTTATAAGTGTGCAATTTGGATCACTATCTCGATCTGAACTAGTTTCTCGGGACCCACAGCCGGGGCAAATGACGAATGGAAGAGGGGCACAAAATTAGAATAGAAAAGCAGATCACGAAGACGTTTTATTTCCACTCTCGTGCGCCCTCGTGGTTCAAAAC
Organism: Tuber indicum; assembly: GCA_006112555.1. Classification (NCBI taxonomy): domain Eukaryota; kingdom Fungi; phylum Ascomycota; class Pezizomycetes; order Pezizales; family Tuberaceae; genus Tuber; species Tuber indicum. The sequence goes on along the minus strand of VBSK01000250.1, from coordinate 115,738 downwards.
ATTTTGTAGATATTCAGCCTGTCAATGACATGTCACTTTTTTTTCCACCCAATCCTTTCTTTTCAATTTCTCGCTGCATTTGTGATAGCCAAGCCGAGAGATGCAATGGGGGGATCGTAGGACGGAAAAGGTATAGGATGGATGCAGTGCAACACTACTGGTCCTAGTATGTAAATCTATCTCTGTGTTGAAGGGCATGAAGCTTCATGATTATCACTCGCGTCAAGGCCTGCTTTTCAGCTACAATAGGAATGCAGAGACGCGCTCTCCCATAAAAGGAAAGGGGGGAGGTTATATCCTTGGGACTTGGGTTGGGATGGGTCCGAGGGAGAGAAAAAAAAAAAAAAGTGGGAAAAGGGAGAGGACACATCTGGTCATCTCCTTCTCCCCCCGCCTCATCTATCCTAACGTGATTTCCACTGATATCGCGCTAACTGCAAGTGCTCTAGTATCACACACACTCGCGGGGAGATGTTTTCGTGCAACAGGGATTATTTTGCAGGTTAACCCAAATTAACCGTTCACTACCGGTACTCGTACTTGTATGGGCACTGGGGTATGGAGGTGGGTGATCGGACAGCCAGGGATTAGAGGTGTCAAAGCTTCTGTTGTTTGAGCGATATCCATGCCAAATCCATTCCTTTATTTCATATGGACAGTTAAGTTCAAGCCTCCGATCACACCCAAGTCTATACGGTACTCGAGCACCAGTACCGTACTACTATCGTACTGTACTAAGGGTATTCAAAGTTGAAAAACTTGAAAAAACTTAGCTTACTTCACTGTTTCATGTAAGCTTGGCACACCCAGAAACAGTTAATTTACCATTACTTTACTTTACCATACCATACTTTTTTTTTGAGTAGATACCGATGTCAAGAGGTCCATATCTACCTCAAATCTCGGTTTAAACGAACTCTACCAAAGCCTAAACTTGATACTTAATATAAAAAGAAATTCTTTAAAAATCAGAAGAAAATTCTAAAATATTAGAGCATACATTGAAAATAATTCTCTACTTTCTCTAGCAATAAAACTCTTTATTTTGACTTTTTCTTAACAATAACAGAGATTTTACGGTATTGGTAAGATTGGTGAAAATATCTATACTTTACCCTCAGTTACCTCAATACACTCAAATATGCTACCCAAAACGTGTGGATGCTATTGGCTAACACCATAAAGTAACCTAATGCAACTTCCAGTATTTACTCGTTACTGAAAAATCATCTTTTCAACTTTGAATACCCTTACTCGTACGGTACTCATACTTGTGCTAGTACTAGTACAGTAACGTACGCGAGTAGTTACTCGAGTACGGTACTCGTACAGTACTTGCACTTCTTTGTAAAACAGGTAAATTACCGTATCCTTGAACCCAAGCATGGCATTTGCAACCGTGATCCGACCGCAAACCGCAAGGGCAAAGTCGAGTCGAACCCATTTCCTCTGGCTGATCAAGGAAGCGCGACGGCAGTTGTGGCGGCGCAGTGGAGAGTGAAAGTAATACGGTACAGTACTCGTACGAGTACACACTGTGCTGGGAGGTTGTGCAGATGGGGAAGTAAATACCGGTGTTAAAACGCAGCAAATTTTTAATTTTTTTCTACGAAAATACATCACAGCATCATACCGGTATCGCTTCGTCCGCTCCTTCGAGTTCAGGAATGGTTCGAGTGTGGCAGTGGTGTGGTGGGTGGTTTCTGCTCGTCATGCCACAGCGAGAGATCTCCCTCGGCCATGCTTGCCTTTGCTAAAGATCTCAGGTTGCCACAGGGTCATCAATCGTGCTGGAAGCCTGCGAAATCTTGCATGCGGATTGAGGGATGAACGTTAGATCTGCCCCTTCTCAAGCCGAGTTCGGGGGTCGAGAATTTTTGGGACGAGGATTCGAGAGAGGTTTCGTGTGCTGCGGGGGGGAGTGATTCACTTTCTGCTCCTGACTCGCTTTTTCCGGTCTTGTCCTGTACTAGTACAGTATCGCATCATATCATATGTTTGATCCTGCGCTACGGTAATGTAGTCCGACCGAGTGAGCAAGCGGGTCGAGTGGTGAATGATGGGAAACAGTTTCGATCGACGAAGGGATGCTGCTGTGTCGGTGCACAGAGGACGGTTTCTTAAACTAGACGACGACTTTGTCATGCTTCAGAAGGAGGCGGTATGTTGCTACGGTACCGATTTAGAGAAATTGAATGGAATCGAATCAAATTAAATCAGAGCACAGATTTCCAATTTCCCTTTTATGGAGGGGAATTGCGCTGAGGGAATTGCAGCGCTGAAACGGGCGCTAACGAGGGAGAGAGAAAAATGAGTTTGTGTCTTTCCTTGTTTTTCTTGTCTTTATTTGATTATTAATTTTTGCACACAAGTAATAATAATTTCTGGTATGGCTTGAGTATGCTACCGTACCTGGGCTTTGGTCACAGTACTGTACCGGTACGAGTACCGTAAACGTATCATCCCCTAAACTGTACACACAGATTTTGCAGCGCGGTTAATGGCCTGGGTTAACCTCAGACCCTTGCCAAAGGCAGTACTTGTATGGTCAGGGAGCTCTCGCGATGACCCGACCAGTACGAGTACGATACTCGTACCGTAGAGGGCATCTACACTTTGCCACACATGAACTATTCCTAATCTTGGAATATTTTAGGGAACCAAAAGTGACGAGGAGGGCAAGTGAGAGAGAGAAATGAACCCTTTTCCAACCTCTCTCTCTTGTCTCGAGGAGGGTTGGAAAAAGTAAAGAAAAAGCTTACCACTGCCGAATGCGGGCAGGTGAGGGGGTTGTAGAGCGGGGAAGTGGTTGATTAAAGGTTAGGTCCGGTTAGAGTCCTTTTTTTTTTTTTCATCTTTCCTTTTTTTTCTTCTCGCTCCGGAAAACGGTCGGAGATTCAGGTCTGGAATGACCTAGTGCTCAAGTAGGAAATGCTAGGTAGGACCAGGGTGAAATTAGGAGGGAGAATGGAAGGGAAGGGCAGTTGTGCTCGTGCGCTACCGGTACTAGGCACGAGAGAATAGGGGATAGGAAGCATAAAGGTACTCGAGTACTCGAGTACGGTACGGTAAGAAGTCGGTTGGGGGTTCAGTGGGGAGTTTGAACGACACCGTGTGCTACAATCACTTAGTGCTGGAATGACGATTGTGTTATGAACTTTGCTCGCATTGTCAGCGTGGGATACCAGGATACGGTGAGAGGAGGGGTGGTTGGGTAGCATATGGCGGCGCGGAGCGAGGGACGAGGAGAAGGGAGCACTTTCACGAGCGATTGGATGTGAAAATGATTCTCTCTCAAAGGGGCTCAAAGGGTTTGCTTGCATTTTTCGGGTTGGCCTTTTACGATTTTCGTTTGGCTTTAATTTTTGACTTGCAGGGTAGAGAGAGGGAGAGGGCGGAATAGCCTTGCCCTAGTGACGAAATAGTCATGTGGTCGATGTTCGGAAGTGTGGAGAGGATCTTGGAAGCATCATGAAGAAGAAGGAAAGAAGGGGTGTGGGTGGATGATGGATGGATATGAGGATGGGTGACAGAAGGACCCTAGATTACCGTACTGTACTCGAGTAGGGTAGGCCATCGCAAGAGTCGTCGTACTCGTGGCTATCGTACTTGGTGTCATGTCATGCTTGCCTGCCTACGAGTAGTTACCAGGCCTCTCACTGGACACAACCAGTGGACTGCCTACTTGTTTGATAGACTGCTCGAGTGTTGTGCCCTGCTCAGGCGAAGGTAAATTAACAGCAACGAATAATTTTTTTCTTCTTCCTCCTCCACTTCCTCTTTTGCTCTCTCGTCCAGTACTTGAATGAAGGGTACTTTTCACAGTTCCCATGGGTTATTTTTTTGTTTCTTTTTTTCCCACTCTCGAGCAGAAGAGCTCGGAGAGCCAGAGGGCTTAGAAGTACCCTGGGAAGGGGTAGTGATTGGACCACTGCATATGCAGCTTCGTAGGCGACGGCAAGACCCTCGCCTTGGCTTTAAATAAAATACCGGTATTTTACATCTTGGCAGAAGTACCATGCAATCTTAACCACATCCCAAAACATGAGATTGCTGTGGTGTGGGAGGGGATGGAGGGAGAGCGACTCTGAGCGAGAGAGTGAGAGAGAGAGGGAGAGAGGGAAGGCAGAGAGAGTTTCCGAGTGCAAGTGCCGCTATAAATTTAAATTTAGTACAAGTACTCTCTGCTTGAGGGCCCGTGATAGTCTTAGCTGTTCGTTCGTTTATTTATTTTTAATTTACTTGCCCGAGGAAACTTACAAGAAACATGGCGCAAGTACAACAGTTTAGAGAGAAATACCGGTGCATGGTATGGGCCCTCTATTCAGGCGTGCTGAATTAAGCAATGGTGAGGATTGATGGAGGGAGGGGAGGGGTGATACCGGGAATTGACGATGATATATAGGGAGTAGAATGGAAACATGTTGGTGCGGCGGCCGCCTTGAAAGTGGAATGGTAGGGGCGGTATGATGCTACTCGTACAAGTGTGAACATGGACGTTGAACTGACAGTGCCACAATGCTCACTTCTACAGCAGAGCGGGTGCAGAGGGCTGCCTGGGAAATCGGGATGAGATGGTCGTTAAATTTATGTGATGGGTGATATAACAAAAGAGCGAAATAATATTAGGTAGCGTGATCGAGTTTGAATATCTTTTTCCTTTGAGCAGGGAAACGATGGCCGTATCGAGTGCCGTTTCGTGCCAATGAAATCAAAATGAAATCAATCCCGATACCGGAGGCAATAGAAAAAAGTGAGAGCCCAATTGTATTGCAAGAGGATGGGAGGAAGGGAAAAATTAAGCAATTGACTACCGGTAATTGATGGACCAGACAGAGCGGCACCAGAAGCCCTGCGTAATAGCATTTTGTATCATTTCGCGACAGGTGCTAGCGGAATTTGGACACTTGCTCGAGATGGTCTCCGCAAGGGCAGCCCCCTTGGGTGCAATTTCTATGTTACGATACCGTACTTGTAGAGCAGGATGGCTGACTGGTGGTTGGCTATGGTACCCCCCCCCCGCTCTCTCCCTGGCCGCGCGCCGCTTGCCCTGAAACACAATTCCCCCTCTGCTGCCTTTTGCTTGCCCACACCCCCATCTCTCTTCTTTTTCTACCGCGCTTCCTTCTCTTCCCCCTTCTCCTCTCTCCTTCCCTCCTCTGCTCCTCGTCCACACTCTCTCGTCAACACCACATCCTCCCTTTCTTCAGACCACCCCCCCTTACTTACCTTTTCACTTCCTCGTGTGCTCTTACTCACACCACCCACATAAACTGCCCTTTGTTAGGATAACAATAGGCTCTTTTCTTCTTAAATTTCTTGAGAAACTCGTTCACTTCTACACTAATAATGTCTGACGCTGTCAAGCCGGAGGATACCAAGCCCGTGGCAGTCGAACCATCCAAGTCAACTGAGACCGAGGGGATCGCTGCTGTTTCGGAGACTGTCACCGCACCTGCCACCACTTCTGATGAGGTTACTCCTGTAGCTGCTGACAAGCCCGTTGAGGAGACCGCTGCTATTGAGGAAAAGAAGGAGGAAAAGGAGGATGACAAGCCTCCCGAGCCGAAGGAAATTACACAGGGAACTCTATCCAGGTTTCCCTCCGGTCTCATGGCGTAAGCGGTTCAATTTTTTCTGCTCTGTTATATTTGAACCACGTGCTGATTGTTTTGAAGCTTCTTTAAGACCAAGAGGTTCTTTTACTTCCAGGACGAGCCGATTCCAGAGGACAGGCTGAAGGTTTATCTTCAGAAAGCCAACTCTACCCATACAACTGCTGCTTATGCCAGTCAGACAGGAAAGGGGTTGCTCCTTTACTCTAAGGCTGAAGGGCAGAGCCCTCATGGTATCATCAAACTAGTAAATACCCATGTTACCTAAAAACCTATTACATATGTTTTAACAAATTTATAGGCAGATGTTACTGAGGTCACCTCTCTTGGTGCTGCCAAATTTGTTTTAAAGATCCCGCACGGTAATGATCTTCACTTCGAGTCACCGGGTGAGCGTGATAGCTGGGTTTTCACCCTTAAACACAAGATCACCGAGGCCAAGGCTATCGAGGAAGAGATAGTCAGCTCCGAGGGCTACAAGTCTACCCTTGCGGGACTGTGTAAGTATTAAAATTACGATATATTTTGGATCTTGTACTAACCATCCAATAGCTAAGTCTACTCCAATTGCAGCTGCCAAGGCGCCGGAGAAGCCTGTTGAGACCAAGGAAGAGAAGGAGACTGGAGAGTCTAAGCCTGAGGAGGACGCTGAGAAGGTGAAGTCCACCGAGACTGTTCCCGCCGTCACTTCTGATGATGAGGCTGGCCCATCTGATAAGAAGGATGATGTCAAGCGCTCTGCATCAAAGGGCAAGAAGCGAGTATCAGTTTTTGGATTCCTCAAGAAGGAGAGGGTTGAAGAGAAGAAGGGAGAGTCTGCTGAGAAGGATGAACCTAAGGAGGAATCAAATGTTGCGGAGCCAACAGCAGCCACCACTGATGGTTTGTTCATGATGTTCAATTTTGAAGACGGAAAAGCTAATAAAGTTGCAGCGCCTGCTGATGCCACAGTTGGTGCTGAGGTGAAGGAAACCGAAGCCGTTAAGCCTGTTGAGGGGACCAAGGAGGTTGAGAAGGCCCCCGAGGTGCCTAAGCCTGTTAAGCGACATTCTTACTTCACCGTCAACCGTTTCAACCGCGAGAAGAAAGAGAAGGAGGTTGCTGAAGACAAGAAGGAGGGAGGGGCTACTGAGCACAAGACGGAGACTGAGACTGCACCCACTGAGGCGAAGCCCATAGATGTCGCTCCTGAAGCTTCAACCGCTACCGGGGAATCCAGTGCCTCTCCACCAAAGCACAGATTCTACACTAACATCTTCGACAGGAGGGGCGACAAGACGGAGAAGGTAGTTTTTCTTCTTCTGACTTTCTACCGAACACATCTGACTAAATTGTTAGGAGACTGAGACTAAGCCTGCCGATCCTGTTACTGAACCCGCCGCTGTGCCAGCAACCACCACTGGGTCTACCACTACACCCGGTGAGGAATCAACTGTTGCTGAGGCTACTAGCCCTACAACCGGCCCTAGGGAGCAGAAGCGCAAATCAAGCTTCTTCTCTCCTTTCAAGAAGGAGAAGAAGGCCGACGATGTCAAGTCGGATACTGAGGAGGGCGAACCTTCTTCTCCCAAACCTAGCACGTCTCCGGTTCCCAAGCCAGGTTTGTTGACTGGTCTCATGCGCAGAGCTAGCAAGGCTGGTAAGGGAAAGGAGACTGAACCCGGGGAGGTTACCGCGCCCGCTACTGTCGTTGAGGAGACTACTCCTGCTGCCCCTGTAACTACCACAGAAACAGAGACACCAAATGGTGCTCCAGCTACTGCCGAGACTAATGCCATTGGTGACGTTGTTCCGGAAGCTGTCACTGCCGGACAGGCTCACCCTGTGCAGGCGGCTGCTTAAACATTTCACAAAAAGCTTGCATGTCATGTCGTATGAAAATCTGCTTCTGTTTCTCCCTTTTCTTTCTGGGTTTTGCGCACTTTCAAGTCCTGCACCTTCACCTAATCAGCATCTCTTTTGTTCGTTCAACCTGGCTCAAGTATGGGCTTCATCCGCTACGCTGTTTTTCTCGTCTCTGCGAATCTTGATTAGTGTCACGGCCGATGTTGGGTCTAATTTTTTCTTTCTTTTTCTTCGTTGTCATGATTCACTAATTACAACCCACCTTTTTATATCCGTGTTTGGGAAGTTCGGATGTGTGGTGTCGTTGCTTGTTGGCTGTCCTCTAATGGTTTCTTTTATGTATCCAAATTCTGGCTCCTAGCTTCTCTTTTCTTTGCTTACCTGATTCAAATATCCTTTTTCTTCTCGGTTTGCAATCATGATGGCTTGCAGTAGCCGGAATCTTATATAGTATTTAATAATCCGAAAACATTGCTTTTCAACAGAATTTTTTTATTTCTTCCCCCCAGTGTTGCTGTATTTGATCTCGTGGATTCTCCGAGCTGTTTCCGATTACCCCGCACCGTTTCACCGCCGGTATTTCTCAATTTGAACACTCTTCCCGGATAATAGCGTGCCTTTTTTTCTTGCTGGACTGATCCCCTGTGACATGCGGGGGGTGGCCTTTAATTGCTCCTCCCTGTGCTCATTCAGAGGCGTTTTCATGGTGTCGCCCCTGGTAATTCAGTAACGGGCAATGGGCAACGAAATATTGTACAGATATTGGACGCTTTCTCGCTTTCTCACACATGATGACGTTCAATTCAGTCACAATATGGTGCTGCAGGATAGGGCCTCGTGTTGCAGCTATTTTTGTGGAATAATTCAATGATTATCAGAGATGGGATGCGATGGATAAGGATAGCTTCTTAGTGGTTAACATTCTGCTGCTCTATTGCGGCCTCGCAGGTGTGTTGTTGGCCGTTAGAACCAAGTATAATTCTTACCCATTGGGGATGAATCAATAAGGGCTTGTCGGCAGGTGCTTGTGTTCTACCGTAATCAATAGCCTTTCCTCATAGCTTTTAACCTATCGTGTCAAATAGCCCGTAGCTGGATGCCAAGAGCCCTTCCTTTAGCTCTCTTTGCCTCAGCTGAGGCTTATTATCACGGTCGAGTACCGGTATGGTATCATACCGATATGGGTACTACTCTCGTTTCCTGCTTTCCCTGACATCTTATCATCGCTAATGGGGGTCCGTTCCCATATATTCTCTTACTTACGGATCAACCCTTCCAACCACTCAAGTCTCTCTCTCATCTCACTTAACCTGATCTCGCCTCTCACTTCTGTGTCCCTGTTGCTTAGCTCAAGAATTTTCCACACTTCCCCTGGGAGGCACTTCACTTTTGATTTTTGCTCACCCTTGTTGTGAAGACACCGCCTACACTGCGTATAATACCTTACGAGAAACACTTGTCTTCCTCGACTCAATTCATACTTTTTCTGGCAACCATTTTATTACGTCTAAGGACAGATCAGGGGCATAAGGATGCACAATGGGTTGCTGTTTTTCAAGATCACTTAGCGATCCGGGGGAAGCTATTAGGATATCTCACATTCATGGTAACCAAACCTCCATGGAGCAGGAGCAACAGCAACCTCGTGTCGAACATACGCTGCCTCTGCGGGATAGATTCAACCTTCCTCTTCACCGCCATATTTGGGTGTCCAAGGTACCCTTGACCGCGGGGCAGCTGCGGCTCCGGAGGGAGGAGTACTTTGATACGCGTGTTACAGGACGAATGGAGATTTGGAACGCGATTAGGATGGCTGTGGACGTTCTGGATGAGGATCTGGAAACAGCGCAGCAGATACTTAATGCTGCCGGGATTTCTATCCCTACCGGTAATGATTCCTCTCTTTCCCTTACGGCAACCTTCATTTTCTTTTCACCTTCGCACTTCCCCCCGGGTGGAAGGGTCAGGAGGACGATGGGCTATTTTTAGCAAATACCTGAAAATAGCATTTTTACTTATCACTGCTTCCAGGCGACCTGAGAAACGGGGCCTTTGACGAGCTCGGAAACCGCTATGACCTCCCAGAGTACTGCGTATCCATACCCATGAACCTGCTGCAGACTCCTGATGGTGGGGATGATATAGAAGAGAAGGGGGCCGAAACCGACAATGAGGAAACGGATATCAGGAGGGAGGAAAAGGGAAAGATGCCGATCCATCTTCAAGAAAATATCTATTCCGTCACTGCCAGGCTTTCCGACCGAGGCGGCCCTGATATCATGGTGCGGTTTGCCAAGAGCGATCATGTCCGGGTGATTGCAAGGAGGATCTTGGAAAATGCGGGGGTAAGCTGGACTAGACAGAATTGGACTGATTAGAATTACGGTGTGCTGATTGGTGGTGTTTTTGCCCTTGCTAGATCCCGCCGGATCAATTCAAGATCCGGATCGCGTATCTAGGGAAGATGTGAGCTTTGATGTTCCGTTCACTTGTATCTTGGGGTTTTTTTTAATTAGTGGAATAAGAAGACTAACCTCTTTGCGGCATAAAGACTTAAAGATACTGAAACCCTTCATGAGAACCACTGGGTTGATGGCCATCTTGTCAATGCTCTCGTGTTTCCAAGGACTCGATTCTTCTAGTTAAACCGTTTGGTTTTATTAACCCATTTACACCTCTCACTTCCCAGATCCACCAATCACTTCCTCAATTGTCTCATCGGACAGGCCTTGGAGCACAGTGCTGCTTGCTTTCCTCACTTTCTCTCTCTCATTGCTAAATCACCGCTTTGCTTACTTTTTTCCTTTGTGTTGTTTCTTGGTGGCACAATTCCACGAGAACATTTAACTTTTACCGGCCTCTTTTGCTAGTGCTGCTTTTTCTCACATTTCTTCATTATGGGGTGGTTGGGACGGCGTAATTGGTTTTCGCGAGTGGGGGCGGAGTGTTGGGGATGGGCGCGGCGGGGAGAGGGGAGCAGAGAGTTGTACATTGGGGTTTCTAATAGGGGGCGTTTGTGGAAGAGGTGGGTAACCCACTGGCTTTTGTTAGCTTTGGTGGCGATGCGAAGACGTGGTTCGGCGTGATGGGCTTCTAAGGAGGATTGCTCTGGGCGATTTGTTTATATCCCATACCGTATATTTTCAACTATTCAATATTTGTACTATACCATACTAGACATGCACCCTCTATCTAAAAATGAATGGATGAATGGATGGTATCAAACTACCCAAGGTGACCCGGACCTTCTCCATCGATGGTCATGTAATCTACTGCACTCGAGTACTCTTCAGTATCGACATGGACCTATCCCCTCTCTATCCATTACTACACTGTAAAGTGGCATCCTATGTCACCTCGGGTTTTTACATGTAGAACGCCCTACTGCACTATGCTGCACGCAGGAGATGCGCTCTTGCCCGTTTGCTCGACAGTGGGGCATAAGTCCAATCGCAATTAGGTGCTCCGGACCACAGGCATGATGGCCAAGCACATGGCTAGTCATTGGACGTGGATGTGCGATAAGACTACAGGTTAGGAGATAGTCCATTCAACTCCCTGGCGGACACCACCCTGTACAGTCCTGTCCGGAAAGTCTTCACACCCCTACACGGCAACCGCACAACCACAACCCAACATGATAGAAAATTCAAAAAAAATGGAAATAATTCAATTAAAGAGATGATGATAATATAGCTAGTAAACAATAGAAAAACATTTTTACCATTTTGTGTGACCTCCATCTGCATCCAAAACAGCCTGAATTCTCTCAGGCATCCTATCTATCCAAGCATCCAATGTCTCCTGGGGAATTAATTCCCATTCCTCCTTTGCTGCTTCAAACAACTCAGCAGCACTATGGGGCCTTCTCTCAAGCCTGGAGAATCGCTTGGTAAGGGCTCTTTTGAGTAAAGCCCAGGTGTTCTCAATTGGATTGAGATCTGGTGAGTTGGGTGGCCAGGGGAGTTTTTTATAACCACAGTCTGCCTCCAATTTTCGATTTTCCTCACCACCATGCCAGGAGGCATTGTCTGCTGCTAGGTAGATGTTGTCAGAAGGTCTATCCAGACCTTCTATAAAAGGGATAAGGTATGGTTGGTGGATCTCAGTTGCATATTGGTGGGAATTGAGGCCAAGTCTGTCTCTTTTGCTGGTCCTTTCCTCCTCCCTCCTCTTTCTCACAAGAATTAACTCAGTCTTTCCTCCCTTCATGATTGCAGCATATACCCCAATGCTAGTCCTCCCAGACTTAAAGCTAGGCTTTAAGATTTTTTCCTCCAGCTCTTCACCAGGTCTAACTCTGACCTTTCTGCCAGTAGGATTTGGATCATAAACAATAGTGGCTTCATCCACAAAACAACCCAATTCCATGCCCCCTTCCAGTTCCTCCTTCTTCTAGCAAACTCCTTTCTCTTCTCCTTCTGTCCTTTCCTCCAAAAAGGTTTTTTCCTAGGTATCAGAAGCTTAAAACCAGCTTCTGATATGATCTTATCAATAGTAGTCTTGCCCAAACCAATATTGGCTTTTTTGGTAATGTCTCTTAATGCTAAATGAGGCTCAGCATCAATAATAGACTCCACTATCTTTCTTTTTTTGTCTGTAATCTTGGTTGGTCTTCCAGCTCTTTTTGCATCATGAGTGTTTCCACCTCTAGCTTCAGCTCTTTTGATAACATAGTGAACAGTAGCTTTGGAGTTGCCAAGAGACTGAGAAATTTTACTATATCCCATATCTGTATATTTATACAGGGTATATATTTGTTTATTCAGGTCTTCTCTTGCTCTTCTGGTATGTGGGGAGGTCATGGTGGAGGCAGTTGTTGAGGTGATGGGGTGTTTTCCGGTTGCGCTACAGGGGTGTGAAGACTTTCCGGACAGGACTGTACTCGCGCAGCCGAGTAGGGGAAATGCTCAGATTAACCTAGGCAACCATCTATCGTACTCGGGCATGGTAGAAAAGGTCGGAAAAAGTTAGGTGGCACAACAAGGATTGGAAATGCCGATCAATTAGTGGAAGTGGAAGAAAAAAAGTGCTACAGGATGCTATTAACCAGGAGCAGTTGCACTAAGTTGACAATGGCTAGATCAGATTGATAGATTTTATTCAGGTTGGAATGTATTTACTACGGGGTAAACACCTAAGAATTCTATTGGAAGGACATGTTAAATCATAATATACGTTTCCCATAAATACAAAAAAAAAAAAAAAAAAAACAATAGACGATGTCAATTTGTCAAATAATCAATGGAAAAAGATAAAAAAAATAAACAACTTAAAGTACAATAAATACTTAGTAAAACTAGTATCTGAAATTTTGATAAAGATTGCAGATAATGTCATGATAGACAGTATTGAGTAGAATAGGAAGCATTGGAGCCATAGGATGATGGTGGGATCTCGGCTTTGATGGGTACATGATTGGCAGGTACATGAGGGGACAGGTAACAGAAAGGGGAAGGGGGGATGGTAAAAAATAAATGAAGAAGAAGAAAGAAAGTGAAAAGAGTGTGGAGAGATGGAGATATTGATACTTACGCTAATACCGTAAAAGCTCGAATAAACGAACTATGTGCTAGGTAGTCTGTAGTTTTCTTCTCTGATAAAGGGGTGAAAAACACACCATAATACCTGATATCCGAGACAAATAAGAAAGGAAAAAACACTGAACTATACTAAGAGAGGCAACTCCAATGTCCAAGCACATGGTCCGTTTATTCAAGTTTTTATGGTAGTATAAAATAGGAAAAATGTGGTCTACCAGGGGGTATGGCCACCGGCACTGTGAATGAGATCAAGAACACGTTCGGGAAGAGAGGCAGTGAGGTTGAGAATCTCGTCTGGTGTGATTCGATCCCATTCTTGAGTAATTGCAACATAGAGATCAGGTAGGCTAGTAGGACGAGGATGGTGATTCTGAATTCGGCGTTTTAAAAGACACCATATGCCCTCGATTGGGCTCATATCTGGCGAAGATGGTGGCCAAGGAAATATATAGGAACTCATCTCAAGATCTTTAAACGCTTGGGTTGTATATCGAGAGCGGTGTGGAGGAGCGCCATCTTGCTGGAAATAGATATAGCCAGAGTGTGTTATTCCAGCTATATGGAGAGAGGACCACCAGGGGTGGAGATGGGGCCGAATAATCTGATCTGTATATGTGAAACCACTAATTTTGCCCCAATTAGCAGTATCCCATATTACTAGTGGGCCCTTTAAGTTACGATAAATGGCACCCCAAACCATTACCGTAGTCTGACGTGGAAACTTTGGAATGAGGCAATCCTCAAGATACTCTTCACCCAGTTTACGTGTGACACAAACTGTTCCTGGTACCTCTCCAATGGAGAGTGCACACTCATCTGACCAGATGACGTCTTCCCAGTCTTGCACAGTCCAATCTCTGAACCGTTCTGCCCAATCCCGGCGTTTAAGCTTCGTAGTAGGGGTAAGGAAAGGTTTAACACGGGCAATTCGACGGTGGTACCCCTCACTAGCAAATACCTTCTTGAGAGCACAGGAGCCAATCTTCACACCAGCTAAATCACCAACTTTGACAAGAGGGAGTCGGCGATTTTGTGCACTGGCTGTTGCGGTTCGAATCAGGTAGTGGCGAATTTCTGGTGTAATAACTGCCGGACGACCCAAATCTTGATGGAGATCTTGCTGCTGGCTTCTTTGAACGTGTATAATACGGTGAAGAGTGGCCAAAGGAATATTGAACGTCCGCTGAAGTTGAACATAACTCCAATTCGCATAGCACCGCAAACCACGTACCACTATACGAGTTTCGGCAGACAAGTGGCTGGTTGAGGTCGATTCTTTCTGGGCCCGTTGAATTGAGCCAGCACACTGCTCGGGCAGCATCTCGGTATCAGACTTCCCACTTGATTCAAGCTCCCATCCCTCATCATCTTCTGAGCTATATGGGCTGAATGGCCTCACACCAGTGAAATTGGGTGGAGTGGAGTGACCTGCTTCGGGAAAGTCAGGTTGACCGGGCTGGGGTCCATTAGCAGAACTGGGTGGACCCGGTTGGTGCTTTTTCGCTTTTTCGGTTTGGGATTGGGAGGAGGAGCTGGTCTCATCTAACTTTGCTATTTTATAGTTAGTATGTGATCTTTCTCTCAAAATATACTACAGTTACAACGAATACCATCATATAACTTCCTATTCAATTCTAATTCTCAGGACCTTAAAAACATATATGAGATGAAGGGAGAGGGGAATATTGATACCATCATCTGACTGAGTTGGACCGTTAGGAAGAAACCTGTACTGCTGAGGACGGCCAGGTCCGGAAACATTATGCCACTGAATATAGTCGTCGAAGGACATATTCTGAGCAAGGTCCTGTGATTCCTCTAGACTCTCTAGAGTCGAAGAATTCGAACTTGTCATATGGGATATAATAGATAGATAAATTGACTGAAGGAAGGACTTGGACTTGGACTTGTTGTTCGAAGCAGTTTTGAGTATTTCGGTCTGAACTATGCTTAGTATTGGAGGACTTTGGAATGCGTAGAACTTGAATTGATATGATCTTTAGATGTTCACAAGTGCATATATTTATCTCCACGAACTTCATATCTTGATATCATGATTACATCATTTTCAACCCACCAACTCTTAATTTCTCAATTTCGTCACTAACTAACTAGTTGATTAGGAGTCCCATGCTAGGATACCTACCTGTTCCTTCAATCCGGATTTCTGGTATCTGCCAAGACCAGAAACTTTTCACTGGTGTGGAGTGCCCACACTCTACCCACTCAATCTTGCTGATCCTTTTTTTCCGACCTTTTCTACCATGCCCGAGTACAGCACTAGTGCCGTGTTTATCTGTTTGTCGTGGTGGGGAGTAATGGGGTGTGGCGGGGGGAGATGAATCATACTCGGGTATTGTACTCGTGGGGAGGGGCGGAAAACTTTGGGTATGATAGTAAGTCAAGGATTGGGAGCGCTGATCAAACAGGAAAAGTGAAAAGGTGGGGGGAGGGGGGGGTCTTATGATACTCGTACTTGGACTGAAATTATGACAAAGCCCACATCAGTGAAAGAAACGCAGGAAAATAGAATAAGTTACCTGTTACTCTATAACTTGGTCGGTACGCAAATACTCATGAATAAAATATCAGAACAAAAACTGTGAGGTTATCAGTTAGTGCGACTACCTGAACTGGGAATAAGAGTCGGAATATGTTCAGGGATTGATGCAGTAAGGTATGAACTCTCATAACTAGGAATATAACTTTTTTCCTTACAACTTGGAAGACGGAGAGCAGGGACGGTTGAGAAATATTGTATCTATTGTACTAACTGCAGTAATAGCGAAGTAACCATGATAAACAAAATATATCTTGAAGACTTTTTTAGATTATCCAAGCTTATGCACTCTTCTGATAGGAAGGCGGGGGGGTTTTTTTTTTTTTTTTTTTAACTCATATATTCATTGTTTTAGCTCTCAATTAGGTACAAGTACTTGCATGTAGTAATCAAACTATGGCATAAACAAAACCCATAAAACAATAAAATAACAAACAAAATAAAACCCAAGCTCCAACAGCTTGCTGATCATATATTCCTCCCCTGGATCTCAGAAAAATACCTGAAAAACGCATTAAGCAAATTCAAACTTAAAGTGATTAAACATATAGGAAATATTCTACTTAACGGATGGCACCTTCTTACAGGCAGAAGCCCATCTTGTAGAAATAAACCAAAACTTAAAGAAAAGAACTAATAAGAAAGACATAATCGCTTGAACTATTCAAGGAGAAGATACAGATAATTTGCTCTCGTGAGGAGAGGATGGAGCTACGGTGTTTTTTGGAGGATAGTCAGTGCGCATAACATAAATGTAGTAGGCGAGGCCAAGAAGGCTGTTTGTATCTTTCCAGAGGGGTGAGTCTATGGCTACAGAATTGAGGAGTATGATAGTATGTGGGCCATGCAGGTGTGGGCCCTAGGGGAGCAAGTGAGAATGGCATTGGACATATCTTTACTGACAGAGCTATAATGGGGACATAAAGTAGAGTCAGGGTTGCACCAGGAGTGGTAGGCTGCTAAATAGCTCATGCCAGATCTCATTTGGTGAATTGAGTTAGCAGTGAAATAGTCAAGCCCTCTGAAGAGATGAGCTAGGAGGATAGGTTCAAATGTGTAGGTTGCTTTTATTTTTTTGGAAAGTCAAAATATTGCAGTCTCTGAGGCTGTCTCTTAGATACTAAGGCGGTACTGAGAGTTGAACGCAGTATAGTTTAGATATAAAGATAAGATTCCACGCTTGCACTAGCAAAGTACATGGTAACAGAGGGAAATACACTTGGTCTTATATAGACATATTCCATCACGTGATAACATGGTTCTCCTGCCAAGGAAACCCCCTTTTCATATCTCGTCACATGTATGAGTCAATTCCATGACTCATATCTATGACTCATAGGGTGGATAACATATTTCCAACAGAAAGGTATGCCAAGTGGCAAGGGACTTAGATTGTATCGAGGTGTAGAGTGAAGTGAAAGTAGGGTCATTTGTCTGTTGGGTAGGAGTGGATGATGGAAAAGGAAAGCATATAGAAGCTAATTTAGATGGATATAAAGAGTCAAACTGTTAGGAGTACCAAAATTCAATAGCCTAGGAATATCTTAGGTAGGGTAACTTTACCCAAGACTGAATTTACTGGCCGCCAATATCCCCCTCCAGCCCACTTATGGGGGCCACGCATCATCATACACATCAACCTTAGTTGTGTCCTGTGACTATATGGTCACTGAATTGACGGTGTCAGAGTAACACCATATACATCGCGGCCGTCTTTTCAACTAGAAGCTGTTCGCAAGATATATAAGGGGTGACCTCTGGCAAGACCAGGGAAGTAGAACGAAGTTATTCTGTCAACTACCTGGGGAGTTACTAGGCTTCAAAGATGTAATGTCTTTAGAATGGGCTGTCGGTAATGGGATGTTTTCACGTAAGGTTATGATACTGAATATTAGAGGGTTCAGGGTAAAGAAC
The DNA here is from genome assembly GCA_006112555.1 of Tuber indicum. Classification (NCBI taxonomy): domain Eukaryota; kingdom Fungi; phylum Ascomycota; class Pezizomycetes; order Pezizales; family Tuberaceae; genus Tuber; species Tuber indicum. The sequence continues at coordinate 98,261 of VBSK01000250.1, read as the reverse complement.
CAACACATTCAAATCCACTCTTCAATAATCAAAAGTGTCTAAGAGTCTTAGGAAGCATTACTGAGAAGCCAATAGGCCTCACAGAGTGTGGCAACTATGTTAGGGGTATTGTCATGGTTGTAGGAATTATTACCAATACTACTCAACGACTAACCCCAATTACATAGGACAACTAGAAGTTACTGACTATGGGGTTAGGAGTATATTCAATAGAACAACTTTCCTCCTATAAGGAAGAGGTTATCTGAATATATTCTACTAGTTAGTTGTTAAGCTATCATCACTAGAAATCTTCCATCCTGGCACATATGCAAAGGCAACTTTGTGTCGAGACTGATCCTCTCGACAACGGAAGGGACAATTAGAGTGAATATAGTTTGTCCTGAGAACTCGGCTACGGGTCTAAAGACTCTGTGAATCAGATAATTACTACTGGTCATAAATATATTTTCCAGAAAGAAAATAGTAATTACTGAACAGGGTGTGATGGTTTCCAGGTCTCCCGATATCTGCACCTTCATGGAGTATCAGACGTTGCGAGTTATATTTGAGGAGGTATATATTTTGTATGTTAGATAGATGTAGCCCGCAAAGACTCAGATGTGGAATATAAATATCGAAGTGCCTCCAAAGCTTTAGACATCATCAAGCAACGGAGAAGAGACCTTAACAATATAATATTGTTCTTACGATTCTATCTTACATTTTTCTGCTCTTAGTAGTCATCAATGAAACAAGTTGCTTCTGCGCCTTCCTAGACAAATCTCCATCTATAAACACGAATCTCAATTGGCCTAGACAACTCTAAATTTATACTAGTTGTTTCCGCCTAACACAAACTGAAGGTCTGATATTATGTGCAGGAGGAGGTTGAGGGAAGTTTGTGTCTAAATATGGTAGGACATTGGGGGTTGTATTTAATTTAGAGGAGTGTAGTTGCTCTCCACTTCCACTAAAAGTAGAGTGGGATGACTCAGATGTCTGAAAGGGTTTAAAGAAGAGAAATTCAGATGGAGCTTGCCTGATGTAGGGTTGGTAGTATGAGGACTATAGACAATGCATAGGGCCAATAGTCGTCTTTTTTGTAGTAGGTTGAGGTTGAGAGGCAAAACTGCTACTACTATTAGGAGCAATTCAGTATTGGTGGAGGAGAAACAATTCATGGCCCAGTGAAGAGCTTGGTTGAAAAATGTTTACATCTTTATTAATGTTGATAATGATGGAACAAACTAGTCTTCACCATAGGTAAGGATAGGGATTATCACTGCAAGGATGAGTTTTCGGTTTAGGTGAGGAGGAAGGCTAAAGGCAGGTGGGAAGAGCTGGTGGATTTTGGCCAGAGCATCTTTCACTAGAGAAATACTTTTTAAAAAGTGAAAGGAGGTATTAAGAGTAGGAGTAAGCTAAAAATCTGGCCATTAGACTAGTTGAAGTGGTGCGAATGACTGACTGGCTATTATAAAAGAGTTTAGAGGTTGAGTTTGGTCTCAGTGGTTCATCCAGTGAACAAGTTCAGTTTTTGGGACTGAGAAAGAGATGTTTAAAGTGGAAGCGGTAGAGGGCAGCTTTGTTATAATTGTAGAGAGAGTACTGGCATTTCGTTCAAAGAAGGAATATGCAGTTGTGATGGAAAAATTAACAATATAAGAAACAATAAATCTGTTTGTAATTTCTTCATGTATTGAAGAAACATAAATCAATCAAAACGAGGGGGAAAATGGTGAGTCCCGTAGGGTGCTAACTGAAATTCGTCTATTAATTGTAAAGAGCCTTGGTATCTGAGGTGGCAGGACTTGTTTGAGAGAAAATATTTAGTCCAGGAGATGAGATATTGGGGGGACTTTGTGGAGGAGGAGATGGGGGCAGAGAATATCTATATCAACATTGTTGAAACCTCCTTTGATGTCAAGAAAAAGAGTGGGAGATCAAAGGTCTCCTCTTTGAAGACATTTCATATATGTGCTGAGTAGTTAATCAGATTTGTGTAATCAGTTCGATCTCAAGAAACTATTTGATAATCAGATATCTGCTATGTACTACTAGCGAATATACTGATATTATCTCGAACATTACACAATAAGATCAGTACCCTAACTACTAACCAGTGTGATGCGACTTACTTGCTTAGCCAACCCCTCACCACTTGGCAATAGTCAGGCATAACTGGAAGACTGAGCAGCATGCAAGCAAGTAAGAAAGAAAGAAAAAAAAATAGCAGCAAAGCTGCAACCTACTAGAATGCTTTCACACAGCATACAAGGAGGACCCTACATTTCTCCAGAGTATTGAGAGGGCATCTAACCAATCTGTACATTAAATTAAGTTTCTCTTGTACTTCCTTATAATATTATTATACTAATAACAGAAAACAACTATCAAGGATCAAGGAAGGGCCCTAGTGACTTAGTTTTGGAGTGTGGCGACAGTATGATATCATAGTGGGAGAGAGAAGAGAGAGAGCGAGTTTGATTTAGGCAGAGAAGTCCCAGAGCTTGAGCAATAGGGCTAAGTCATTTACCAATAATCCTTTCTAGTATTTTGGAAAAGATATGTAGTAAAACAATAACTCTAAATGAGGAGGGCGAGGAATAGGCAGATTTTCCTGGTTTATCAAGAATAATTGCTAAGGATTATTTTAATACAACAGGGTGGTATTCAAATTTGAGCAGAGGGTTTAGTCATGAAGGGATAAACTAGGAAAACAGTTTGGTGACATATTTTTAGACTGAGTATGGGATTTGGTTAGGGACAGAGGCAGATTTGTTTTATAAGGAGCGGAGAACCATAGTTATTTCCTCAGTAGCAGTAACCGGGACTTCTTTTGGGAAGATAGATCCCAAGGTTCCTACTATACTGAAGTGTTCTTTCTGTTAGGAGTACCCAATTCTGATAGCCTAGGAGTACCCTAGGTAGGGTAACGTTACTCGAGTTTGAGAATCTCAGTCTCCAACACCCCACTCTGGCTCCCATTAAGGGGCCCATGCATCATCATACACATCAACTTAGTTGCATTCTATGACTATATAGTCACAAAATTGAAGGTGTTTGAATAACACCATGTATGTCACTACTGTCTGTCTGACTAAATGCAGTTCACAGGATATATAAGAGGAGACTACTGGCAAGACCTGGGAATTGGGTCTGTCAGAGGCCGGCACCTATGGGCTGGCCCCAACTACCGCCCCCTCAGATGGTTCACCAAACCACCCTCCCCACCCAACCGGCGTCACCTCCCAGTCGATGCGGTCGCCCACCGCCTTCACTCCATCATCGGCAGCCGTAGCGACCCCCTCCCTCCGGTGAACCCCCTCCTCTTGCCTCCACTGCAGGTAGCCCTGCTGGGGGCTCCCACCCTCTACGCTTCTCTCAAGGCCCGGTGCCGTGAAGAACTCCTCACCTCGTGGCGCCTCCTCTCGCCTCCCCCGCCTTACTACCTCTTTAGCCCCACCCTGCGCCCGCACCCCTTCATGGGCCTGGGGCGTTTCCTCTCAGGCCGGCTCCACCAGATGCGTGCTGGCAAGAGCTACCTAGCCGCCCATCCCTCATGGCACGACGTCGACCCCTCTCCCCTCTGCCCCTGGTGTGGGGAGGGGGACGAGACGTTCGAACATGCCCTCCTTTTCTGTCCTGCCAAGTCTGCAGCCCATGGTCGCCACCTCCAGGGGATCACGGATATTGGACCTGACTCTTCTCTGTGGACCTCGATTCCGATGCTTTTGGGCCTCGGTCGTTATCTCACCGCTACCAAGACTGGTTTCCCCCCCGATATGTATGCACAATATGCCCCCCGCCAGCCCTCTCTCTCCCCCTCCCCTTCCCTTCCTGCCTCGCCTCGGTTGTCGTTGGCTGGGTCGCCAAGTGGTCTAAGTGGTGGAAGGTCTCCTGTTTGATTTCATTACTTGTTGTTATTATGAGTTTTTGATTTGTTTCCGTTACGATGCTAGGTAGTTAGTAGTTTTTCTTTATGAGACCTGTGTAGGCAATGCGTCGGTTATTGGACACCATAGGAGGATCTGGTTTTGGTTTTTCGTTTGTTTGTTGATTGATTTTGGGTTTTGTTTCTGCCATAGCTAGCGCTGCATGCACGTTCTTGTACCTTAACCAAACAATGAATATATGATATAAAAAAAAAAAAAAAAAAATGGCAAGACCTGGGAAGTGAAATGAAGTCAATCCGTCAACTACTCAGAGGGTTACTACGCTTCACAGATGGGACATCTTTGGCGTAGACTGTTAGTAACAGGATGGTTTTGTACTAGGCTATGATGTGAAATGTTAGAGGTTTTAAGTCAATGAACTAATATATTTATATCCACCCTCCATCTATTAAGAGAGTCTAGAGATCCTGGAAGGCACTGCCTGAAGAACCAATAGGTTCTACAGGGTGTTACAACTATGTTAGGATTAGAGTCGTAGTTGCAGGAATTACTACCAATACCTCTTTAAGAATAACTTGCATCACATAGAACAACCAGGAGTTGCTGACCGAGGAATTATGAATGTATTCAATAGAATGGCTTTCCCTTTATGAGGAGAAGGTTATCTAAATATATTCCATAGGTTAGTTGTTGAGCTATCATAACTAGAAGTCTCCGACTCCAGCATATATGTAAAGGTGTTAGGCGGAGACAACCGGTAAAGACTTAGGGTTGTCTAGGCCAATCGAGATTCGTTTGTATAGACGGAGATTTGTCTAGGAAGGCTCAGAAGCAACTCGTTTCGTTTATGACTACTAAGAGTGCAAGAAAGTAGGATAGAATCGTAAAAACAATATTATATTGTTAAGGTCTCTTCTCCGTTGCTTGATGATGTCTTAAGCTTGGGAGGCACCTTGATATTTATATTCCGCATCTGAGTGTTCGCGGACTACATCTATCTAACATACAAAATATGTACCTCTTTAATTTTAACTCGCAACGTCGAGTTCTCCCTAAAGGTGCGAACACCGGAAGACCCTGAAAACCATCACAAGCTCTTCGGTAATTACTATTTCTTATTTGGAAGACATACTTATTACCAGTAGTAATTAACTGATCCTCAGAGTCCTTAGACCTGTAGCCAAGTTCTCAAGTCGAACTATGTTGGCTTGAATAGTCCTTTTCGTCATCAAGAGGATCAGTCTTGATGCGAAGTTGCCTTTGCATATATACCGGAGTCGATGACTTCTAGTTGTGATAACTCAACAACTAACTGATGGAATTTATTCCGATGACTCTTCCTTTGTAGGAGAGAAGTCATTCTATTGAATACTCTTATAAACCCTTGGTCGGCAACTCCTGGTTGTTCTATGTAGAGGGAGTGGACCTTTATGTTGTGTTGGTCATTAATTCCGCAACTGCAGTACACCCCATATCATAGTTGCAACACTCCTCGGAGCTCATTGGCTTCTTTGGTAGTATTTCCAGGAGCTCTAGATTCTTTCTCATTATCAGAGGGTGGATGTGAATGCGTTGGTTCATTGTTGAGAACCTCCTAATATTCGTGTTTCGACCTTGTACGAAAACGTCCCGTTACCTTTGGCCTTCGTCCAAGATGCCACATCTTTGAAGCCTAGTAACCCCCTGAGTAGTTGACAGATTAACTTCGCTCTACTTCTTAGGTCTTGCCAGAGGTCCCCTCTTATATATCCTGCGAACAGCTTTCGGTCGGACGGATGGCAGCACTGTATACAGTGTTATTCTGATATCTTCAATTCTGTGACCATATAGTCACAGGATGCAACTAAGGTTGATGTATAAGATGACGTACGGGCCCCGTAAGGGGGCCGGAGGGGGGTGTTGGAGACTAAGATTCTCGAACTCGGATAAAGTTACCCTGCCTAGAGTACTCCTAGGCTATCGGAATCAGGTACTCCTAACAAAAGGTAACTTCGTATCGAGCCTGATTCTCTCAACAAATGGAAAGGACTATTAAAGTCAACATAGTTTGACTTGAGAACTCGGCTACAAGTCTAAAGACTCTAAGAATCAGATAATTACTACTGGAGACAAATACGTCTTCCAGAAAGAAAATAGTAATTACCAACCAGGGTGTGATAGTTTTCAGAGTCTCCTGGTATTGGCACCATTATGGAGTACCCGACGTTGCAAGATATATTTGAGAAGGTACATATTTCGTATATTAGATAGATATAGTCTGCGAAGACTCAGATATAGGTTATAAATATTGAAGTGCCTCCTAAGCTTTAGACATCATCAAGCAACAGAGAAGAGACCTTCACAACATAATATTGTTCTTACGATTCTATTCTACTTTCTTGCACTCTTAGTAGTCATAAATGAATTGAGTTACTTCCGATCCTTTCTTGACAAATCTCTGTCAATATAAATGAATCTCGATTGGCCTAGACAACCCTAAGTCTATACCGGTTGTCTCCGCCTAATCCTTTATGAAAGTAAAGTTAAAGATAATCAATAGTAGAGTTGAAAAACAAAAGTGTAAAACTTAATATTATTAAGCTACAGCTTTACTCAATTAAGTTCTGATCTTGAGAAGTAGTTGATTGCCAGAGTAGAGGAGACCTCGCATATAGTTGGGTAGGTTTGGTATGCTGCCAGTTACTTCTCATCACTACTTTGCGTTAATGAGCACCCAACTCACGTGGGCTGTCTAGCAAACCTCTATGGGTAGGATGAAAGATCCCCCCCATAGCAATCTAGACTACTCGGTTATGTTCTAACATCTGCCCCATAGAAGAGTTTTAGCTGCTGCATCTCCAATGCAATCGCAGGAATAAAACCTCTTTATATTATAGATGTCAGTGGAGAGCTATCATGCCTGTGCAGATACTATGCCAACTATGAAACTCTCTACTCCTATACACTTAGTCTTTTACAAGTATTCGCAGCTCCTGAATATCTATCCAGTTCTACTCATTTCTATATCATTCCAGAAAATAACCACAGAACTCTCATGGTAAACTACTCAGGAGATTGACTACCAATAGGTGTTACCCACAGTCAACCCTCCTTGAGGTAGGTCTTATTGTGACCTTAGACTAGTGTCTCAGAGTCCTTAACGATTCTCCAATACTATTACTGTTTTGGGACAATGGACTTCGGTTACCTCACCTCCGGGTCTCTGGTAACCTCACATACTACTTCTAACTTCAAAGTAGTATTACTCTGTCAATTTTGGTCTGCTTTAGGCAAAACTATCTGAAGGCTATTCTCCAGGTTCTCCTCTTTCCCCTCATATATCCTGCGGACAGCTGTCAGTTGAACAAACACTGTGAGTGCATGCGGAGTTACGGGAGCATTTACACTTGGAGTCGTTTACAAGACTTATAGCAACTCTTCAGGCTATAGCCCATGACGTCAGGGACTTATAATGAGACTGGAGGGGGGTGTTAGCCACCATACCTCCAAGTTACAGCTTATTTAGAGCTCAACTGGTTGTGTGGGAGTGATTGTCACGATTCTAGATCGGACATAGTAGATTTTATTAGTTAGCTAGTAAGTTTCACTGGTTACGAAATTGGTTTATGAGTTTCTTTTATTATGTAGTTTGTTTTATGTTATGATTTATGTTTTCACGCACTTGACCTATTCAGAGGTCATGTGATTTATGATGGGCTATGCAACGAGGCAGACTGCAAGGCAGACTCGTTGAGGTTTTATTTGTTATATTTCACGCACGAGACTTATTTAGAAGTCACAGGGCTGCATAAGGAGGCTATGCAACGAGGCTGTACGCAAGGCAGACTCGTTAGGTTTATGTTATGTTTTTATGTTATGTTTCACGCACATGATCTATTCAGAGGTCATGGGGCTGCGCAAAGGGGGCTGCGCAAGGCAGACAGGCAAGGCAGACTGCCTATGGTTTGATTTGTAAGCGGGTTGAGGGAAGGACTATATAAGGAGTCCTCAGAGGCGAGTTAGTTAGTTCTTCACGCAACCATCTAAGTTATTTTCCTACTTATTATTTTAAGAACGAATTTACTTTATTCTATATACCTCACGATAGTTACACAAGCTTAGTAGAAGAGGAACGCCTCTACGACTACTAAGTGTAACAAGAGGAAAAGTAATAGTGTGAAAGCACACTATACGAGAACGACGAAGAAAAGTAATAGTGTGAATGCACACTATTAGTACGAAATATAGAGTGTCATAAGATATTATAAGAGAAGTATTGTTGCCTGTCACGTGAACTGATATAGGAACAGGACCCCGTAACAGTGATTCACACAATTTGAGATTCGAATACCCTCTGTAGTTTCGCATGACAAACAATCTAGTAACTTCCCCTGAAGTCCTACTTAACAAGTTAGTTTCAAGGTAGGGTAACTTGACTCCATAGCTGGGTAACTCTAGTCTGAAGGTAGGGTAACTCTATCTGCACATACCGTCAAGTAATTCAGTATAACTTTTAAATTGACTACTTGGGTTACCCTACAGAGTAGGGTAACCCCCACCCTTTACTAGTACCTATATACCTTTAGTATAGTCTAGTATACCCAACTGAGGTACCTAATCAACAGTACCTCTACTTGGTAGACTCTTGTCTACTAGCATTTCTACTGCAGTATTCTCTTGACACTGGTGTGTGTATAGGTTTTGCTACTTGTAAAAGCTGACTGTGGAGTCTCACTATACCTAGACAGATGACTATCGTTGGCTGGAGTCTGACTACAAATCAGACCTTAATCTCAGTAACAGTCCTCCTGATACATATAGCAACTAGGCTGCATATATCTTGATATGAAAGTACAATATATGGTCAACTCAACTTCCACTCTAATCAAATCAGATCATTATTCTTGTACAGAGGTATTGATTGAATTTATGAGGGGATTCCAGGAGAAATACCAAAATCTGTGAAAGGACTGATGAGCACTATTCACTTGCATACATAATTTCAAACTTGCTGCTTGCTTTATAGAAAGTAAGGTATCTAAGGCATATGTAAATAAATATTTTTCAAATGGCCTTGATAATTCATCAGATATTGCCTACAGCTTAATACATATACTTGAGAACGATTTCCACTTATTGTATCTATACAGCCTATATCTACAATTGTGTGAAGCTCAAGTCAAAGATAGTATGAGGACTTTACCTGTTTGCTACTGTAATGTTCTAAACTGTATTTGATATCTTCTTCAGCAAATAGCTTACCAAAATAAGTTGGTTTATACCTCGTGGTGGGAACAAGATTTAAATAGACAGAGAGTATATATGGAAATGCATACAGGAAACTGGTGGTGGGATGTTCAGGTACTGTGCAATAGCATATCCATCCAATTTTCCTAATAGTATAAGCTAACTAACTGCTGAAATCACTCCTATCTGATGTGATTGTAATTCTAATCATTGGAAGTCTGATCAGACATATCTCAGAAACTTCTCTGGGAATAAAAAGGTATGGCCAGTATATATAACAATTGGAAATCATCTGTCAGTCGAGCATAACAGACTTGAAATGATGGCAGTTCTCCTTCTTGCTCTTTTGCTGGTCCTGCTCAAGTTCTAATCATCCTCTTCAACAAACAAATACTTGGGGCAATTCAATACTAATACACTATAAGATGTATTCAAGCTCCTATTCTCGTTCATACAAGAGGCTGTAATCTACAGTACTCCAATTAATTGTACAGACAGAAATATTAGAAGATATTTCCTGATCTTGGCAGTGTAGATTGCTGACCATATGGAAAATATTGCACTAAATGGAGTAAAATTGAATGACACTTCTAAATACAAGATACATCCAGATATGTTAGGATCCAACACTCAGGCGATGTATCCTGATAGAGATTATGCAAGATACGAGTGCCTGGGGCAAGAAATTCTCAATGGTACAGAGGAGTCTACTTCCGGTAACCTCTACAGCATATTGATGCTCTCAGTATTAAGATTGGATGAAATATTTTTTATCAACTTCTTTGTGTTTTTGAACCTGATCTGTACCAGTTTTATTTACTCCATACTGTTTATCTCAGACTATTCAAGTGGGTAATAGATTGTATTCTAGGGTTTCTTAAGAACAATGGACAGCTGGAAGTGATTGATAACACCTGAAAATCTTTACCACTGTACTTCAGATTCTTTGTACTCAAGTAAACCTACTATAAGGTTACTTAGTCGCAAGGAAGGAGATGAGGAACTTAAGATGTTGTCTTTTATGTGTAATTACTGTAGCATTAACAGGATCCGAGAGTACCCAAAGTCAATCTTTCAAGTGAGCACTCACCTGTATCTGGCCATAACCTAATTTTAGTCTGATAGTACAATACATAAGCCATACACTAGGACTCTAGATTATATAAATTAATATCTCTATCGGTTTCACTCATTAAAGAATATCTTAGAGGTTTGGAATAACTAAACACATGCTGACCAAATTTCAAGACCAGGACACTAAGCTATGAAATTGAAAATATCCCTCAACCATTGTGTCATACCATCGATGTGGAGCAGGATGCATGAGTACCAGTGAGCAGAAGATAACGATCAGGATATGGAATTGAAATATGCTGAATCTCATTTTAACTTTATCAACCTCCATCTACTTGGTCACTTCCATGCTCATGTATATTAGTTTAGTAACTTTCTACAGTATTCTACTGAGTTCAGTGAGCTAGCTTACAAGAAACAAATCAAAAATGGATGATGACAATTACATAAAAATAATGCTACATTGCAGATCCTGCACCACTATGGGTGATACTATGCAATTCAGATAACACTTCCGAACTTGACCTTCTTGCGATGTCGTAGAGTAGATCTTATACCTTATATTGTGGATCTTTGGAACAAAATGAATCCAGATTGTCCTGTGCTCTCATATTGTAGAATCCTAAATGGACGTCAGGATAAGGATTCCAACCTCGAGGGTTTATGCACTTCTTTTTCTATCTCAAGCAAGACTATATATTTTAGATTGATTTAATATACCTGACGGAGTGTAACAATTGAGTCCCATCCTCTTCATAATTATGGAATACTTCAACGCCTTCTTGTTGAACTACTAATGTAGCTTGAGATTCTGGTTCTAGCATTCCAGGAAACAGATATTTACAATATCCACTAGATACAAAGTAAAGGCTCCGAGCTATACCGAAAGAATATAGATAGCAATGATTGGTATGGATATAAACCAGTACAGATGGTATTTGGGGTATACTGCAGGATCATCTTCCCTGGAAACCTGTTATCTTATTTAATCTCTGAGACTGCTGTTTTCAAGATTGAGTTTACCGACTTGTAAGCATAATGATCTTGAGTGTACATAACTCTGGATATCCATCAGAGTTATATGGTCTCATTACAGTCAAGCAGTGTGAGAGGCCAGATAACAGAATGTTTACAATAGTAGATATTGGCACTATTATGGGAATGGTTCAACTAATCTTAGAGGTTAACAGGTGGTGGCTCATCAACAGTTGGATTAATTTAGAAACATTTAACAAGATATATTGACTTAATATCATATTAAATGATGTTCCCTTAACAAACTCTATACTGTGATAGGCTATCTTAAAGCTACATTGAAGTTTCACACATCAAAACAAATGAGGATTGACACAAGACTACTATTCTAAAGTTAAGCAATGAAGCTGGACTAAATGTACTTGTTTTTGATTATAGTACTACAAGGCTGGTGCAATCTGATGAGCAATTTAAAAGAGGAGCTGAGGGAGAGATAAATATAACAGCAATGCGGTCTGAATACAGTCTGAACATTGGGGGCTTACAGAAAACATGTTGCTAGTAATAAAATATTAAAAGAAGAGAAAGTGAAGACTTCATTTGGCAAACCTGGAATATCAATAATATTGGTAGGATAGAGAGGGATGTCTGGCTGGCAACATGAATAGTGTTCAAAGTATAGTGGATGACATCAGGGACAAAGATGGGATATCAATATAATGGACTCAAAAGTGAGAAATATGAGCATACGAGTAAAGATGAATCTGCAAAAATTCTAGGTTGTATCCTGTACATCATGTGCATCTGATGTACAGAATGTCCAGAATGCAAATCATTAACTAGAATGGATAGGGACATAACAACTAAAGTGAGGGTGCAATAAGCTGTACCTGCCAAACTCAGAATGTAATGAGATGCACCAGCCGAACTTGTGATGTAACAGAACATACACTCAAAACTCTGAACATAACTGGACATAGGAACAGATGTCAGAATACATCTCTTAAAATTCAGAATTCACCAGATACAGCTAATACAAAGCATAACTTATGTTTAAGTTATTCCAAAATAAACTATATTTTTACAGTAAACAAGATGTATTTTTATGGATACACAGGCTCGGACTAGAATACAAAAAGTAAGCAAGAATACATGAGTAACTTGAATACAGGGTCTAATAGCTATAACAAGTTATAACTACACCAATATTAATACTAAGTAGAAATTCGTTATACCGTTGGAAAGCTGACATCGAGTAGGATGTTTCTGTAATGTATGAAGTACTGCGCTCAAAGGATGACTGAGGAATCTGGCGTCAAAGTTAGCACTTGGCTAGGGTAAATGTCACCTCCATAATAGGCTGTATGTTCACCAATATTGATGCTGAGAAGATATTCCTTATACCGTTGGAAAGCCAACGTCGAGTAGGATGTTTCTGTAATGTATGAAGTACTGCGCCCAAAGGACTGCTGAGGAATCTGGCATCAAAGTTAGCACTTCGCTACGGTAAATGTCACCTCCATAATAGGCTGTATCTCCACCAATATTGATGCCGAGTATATGTTCTTTATACTGTTGGAAGCCTGTATCTTGTAGAATATTGCTGTAAGGTATAGAGTACTATACCTAAAGGATGGTTGAGATATCTGGCGTCAAAGTCTGCACTTCGCCAGGACATAAAATAGACTGTATCTCGACCAATATTGATGTCAGGTAGGCTTTCTTTATACCGTTAAATAGCCTACATCGAGTATAATGTTGTTGTAAAGTATAAGGTACTGCGCCCATAGGATGGCTGAGGAATCAGGCATCAAAGTCAGCACTTTATCAGGACAAAAAATAGGCTGTATCTCCACCAATATCAATGTCGGATAGACGTTCTTTATACCGTTGGAATATCAGTGTTGAGTAGGATGTTGCTGTAATGTATGAAGTACTGTGCCTAAAGGATGGCTGAGAAATCTGGCATCAAAGGTAGCACTTTACCAGAGTAAACTTCATCTCCATAATTGGCTATAACTTCACTAGTATTGATGCCGAGTAGACGTTCTTTATACTATTAGAAAGCCCATATCTAGTAGAACGTCACTACAAGGTATGAAGCACTGCACTCAAAGAATAGCTAGGGAATCTGGTGTCAAAGTCAGCACTTTTCTGGGATACAAAATAGGCTATAACTTCTTGTAAACTCACAGTAGGCAGATGTTCTTTGGTGCAGTGGAAAGCTGAAATTGAGTAGAATTTTGCCCTATATTATTAGCTTTGATGGTATAGGTACTGAGGAGCAATGGTAGTTGACAGACAAGTTGTTGATGTACTGACCATGATATTGTATGGTTGTGCAAGTGTTACTCAACATGTCGCATACTTATAAAAACTTAACAAAACACCCAAGTTACGATGTACTTCCACAATCACAACTATCACTCACTTTGACTTTCCACTGGTAGGTCATTTTGGCTCCCAGATCCTTTAAGCAACTAAAGTAGAATTTAGCATATCTCGTTTCCTATTTCTGTAGATATTTTTAGATTTAGTCGTAGTGTTTAGTAGATATACTGATAGCTAATATGTGGCTTGGTATTATGATTAAGACTCTCTGCCATCTTGTGTTAGGATATAAGCAAGGATCAAGGTCAATCTAGCCAAATTGAGAGTTGAAAATTGTTGCATTCTCGCTTAGGATAAACTCAGGATGGGTTGGACACTACCAGACTCTCAGGACATCCCGGACACTGCCAGACAGTTCAGATTGTCCAGGGCGTATGAGATGCCCGCAACTGTACATTTGTCTCAGGATGTACAGCTGATGCATCTGACATAAAGTTTTTTTTTTGCTGATGTGTAAAGTAATGGATAACAGTATCCAGCACAGCCCTGAGTAGATTGGATGTATGGTAAATATCAGGATATAGACAGATATAAGATGTAGACCAATATTTTAGAAGCAAGTCTGGTAGCTGGAGGCAAATAAGTAGTAGCCCAGATATTGTTAAATGTCAGCTAACTTACAAGATGGGGTAGAGGAACTGTAAGAGGTATAGGACATACAGGATACATGAGGTGAAATGAGTAATAGTAAGATATCTGAATGTGCTAACAGCATGCTAGATGTGGGTATTTTCTTTACTAATAGACAAGTAATGTAGGAGAGAGGCCTGTTGGACCATATATCAAGTGGCAAATATGGATGAAATGGGTTCACACCAGGTATATTAGATGATAGATGAAGTCAGAAAATGCATTATAATGCAGTAGGTAATGGAGAGTAATAAAGATATATATTAGGAAGCAGGGGAATAGCAGGGCAAAGAGGATGACTGGTCTTTGTCTAGATGCTGACCAACTTCATCTCACATAAATCTTGTTTTTACAGATGTAATTAACTCTGGCTACATATCAGAATCACATGATCTGGTTACTATAAAGCTAACAGTAAATTACAATCTAGTAACATTTACAATAGTGAATATAGGAATCATTATCAGCCTAGTCTATCTGAGCACTAAAATGGACTAGCAATAGCTCATCAACAGCCTGATCAATTAAAGGATATTCAAGGAGTGATATTAATAAATTGGAATATTGGGGAAACTGACTACCTTGCTCAATGAATCCAGGATACTATTCTCTATCAGCTGTGGTTAATTAATTAGGAAAACCTAACCATCAAGCAAGAAAACAGGTTGGATATAATAGTATCACTGCAGTAATGAGCAATGGTATTTGACCAAATCTGTCCAACAATATCAGAAGGCTACTAGCAAATTTCAGTTGAGAAAGTGGACTCAGATAGCATACCAGATAGTGGAATCCTAGGTATAAATAGATCAAGTAATAGTAAGAAGAATGTAGAAAGAATAGGATTGTAACTAAAAAGTACTGTAGGAGAGATCAAGGGTTAGTATAGAAAATTAGTGACACTAGTATCAGTATAACATCAAGTATTTGATAAGCTCAACCACTATGGAGAGTCCAGGTAGCCATTCAAATTCATAGGAAAGAGTGCCATACAGCTAAAATGAACATACAATATTACAGGAACATGGTGGAAATTCAGAGAAGAGCAAGGTTTGTCAACCGACTTTAGTAGGACTTCATGATTACAAGAAAACAACAACAAGACCTCAGGATGTGAGGGAGGAGAGAGGAAGAGATAAGTGTATCAGAACCAAGTACCAAAATTACTGAAAATATCTGACAGTATCATGATATGCAAAGATGGAGCAGGGTAATAAAATGTAAGTAAGAAAGTAATCATGATACTAGGCTCATACCCACAGAGTAGGTAATATAGAATGAGTTTTGAGATATCATATAAGGATTGAGCAAGGAAAAGAGAAAAATATTCAAAGAAGGAATAAGTATATAACTGATGTTAGACATGTACTGAAGGTAGGATCACAAAACATGACAATAGGAAGACAAGAGGAAGTGAGGTCACAATGCTGAATGGAGGCAAGTACTACCAGGGGTGATGCAACTTTAAATGTACAGGATAAAGGGAATACGGAAACTATATAACCCATATCCAAACGCATAGCTGGTATACTACATACGGATCAGATTTTTGCTAATACAAAATGGGCTTTAACTCTACAGATAATAGTATTTGGAAGTAATTTTTTCTACTATTAAAAAGCTAGTATCAAGTAGAACTGTATTATAAAGTTTCAAGTTGTATATCAAATGTAACATGTTCACTAAGTACTAATCACATTTCAGTAGAGAGTATGATAGTTAACAGGTAGTCTGCTCTTCCAAAAAGCAAGCGAGAGATGTGATCTATCAGAGAGTTTGAAGGTGTAGTTGGAAAACTAGAGAGTAACTGTTCAATCAAGTATATTGAAATACTGTCTGTCGAAGTCTGTCCTTTCCATTGTAGAACAGGATGGTATTTAAATATGCAAATCTGTTTATATCTAGCATGAGCGAAATTAAATACAGGTATCAAGTGATACATTTTGGTAAAATGACATAAGTATCAACTTGATACCTAAAACAAATCATAAAACAAACTAAGTATCAAAATGATACTTCAAATAAACTAAGTATTAAAGCTATACTTAAAACAAAACATAAAATACACAAAGTGTTAAAAAACAATACTTGAAACAACTCAAGTATCAAAGCAATACTTAAAACAAAACATAAAACAACCTCAGTATCAAAACGATACTTCAAATAACCCAAATGTTAAAGTGATACAAAATCCTTAACCGAGTACCTGTACCAGTTACATCAAAAATGTCTGACATTAAAGATGTCTGAGAGCAATCTACTATTATTGTTATCACTTTGTCATGATACAAAATAGACTATATCTCTGCTGTAAATAGCATTAAGAAGAGATATTAATGTTAGTAATTTGTCAAGACATAAAATAGAAACTAACTCCAGTGTAAATAGTATCAGGAAGATATTCTTTATGCTACTGGAAAGTTGGTGTCAAGTAGATCCATTTTACAATATACCTACTAGTATATCAAACTAGTTTGAATGAAATCTGGTATCAAAGTCAGCACCTTATGAGGATACAAAATAGGCTCCAACTTCTTAGAAACTTACATTGGGTGGATATCCTTTTCTCTATTAGGAAGTTGAGATTAATTAGAATATTAGCCTAAAATATTAGCTTTTATAGTATAGAAACTGAGGAGAAATGGTAGTTAACAGAGTTGGTGTTCATATTTTAACTGTAATAATTATTATGTAGTTGTTTAACTGTTAAACATGTTACTGCCTCAGAAAAACTTAACAAAACAACCAAGTTACTACCCACTTCAGAAATCACGACTATCACTTACTTTTACTGCCAAAAGGGAGGTTGATTTAGCCTTCAAATTTGTTAAGAGATTAAAATAAAATTTAGAACTACACACTACCTATTTCTACATGTGTGTTTAGATGTAGTTCTAGTGACCTGTTGAAATACTAATAGCTAATCTATGGCTTATGGTTATGTTAGGAGTATCCAATTCCAATAGCCTAGAAATACTCTAAGCAGGATAACTATACCTATGATCGGAATCCTCAGTCTCCATGTTAGGCATACATGGCCTAACATAGTGGTAATGTCACGTTACTAACCATAGAGGTCAGGTGACTCAAAGAATGGTTGTGGCAAAGCTATATAGGAATTAAAACAATAATTTCTAATTCATAACTCCCTGACCGCTGTTAGGTAGAGATAACCAGTATTGACTTTGGGTTGTCTAGGCCAATCGAGATTCGTTTGTATAGATGGAGATTTGTCTAGGAAGCCTCGAAAGCAACTTGTTTCGTTTATGACTACTAAGAGTGCGAAAGGTAGAATAGAATCATAAGAACAATATTATATTGTTAAGGTCTCTTCTCTGTTGCTTGATGATGTCTAAAGCTTGGGAGGCACTTTGATATTTATATTCGGCGTTTGAGTATTCATGGACTACTTCTATCTAATATACAAATTATGTACCTCTCCGAATTTATCTCGCAACATCGAGTACTCAATACTGGTGCGAATACCGGGAGACCCTGAAAACCATCACACCCAACTCGGTAATTACTATTTCTCATCCAGAAGACATACTTGTCACCAGTAGTAATTATCCGATCCTCAGAGTCATTAGACCTGTAGCCTAGTTCTCAAGTCGAACTAAGTTGGCTCCAATAGTCCCTTTCGTTGTCGAGAAGATCAGTCTTGATACGAAGTTGCCATTGCATATATGCCAGAGTCAATAACTTCTAGTTGTGATAACTTCACAACTAATTGATGGAATTCGTTCCAATAACTCTCCCTTCGTATAGGAGAGGTCATTCTGTTGAATACTTTCATATTTCCTCGGTCGGCAACTCCTGGTTGTTCCATGTAGAGGGCATAGACCTTCGTGTTGTGTTGGTCATAATTCCCGCAACTGCGGTACATCCCATATCATAGTTGCAACATTCCTTGGAGCTTGTTGGCTTCTCTGGTAGTATTCCCGGGAGCTCTAGACTCTTTCTAGTTATTGGAGGGTGGATGTGAATGCGTTGGTTCTTTGTTCTGAACCTTCTAACATTCATATCACATCCTTGTCCAAAAATGTCCTGTCACTTATAGCGTACATCAAAGATGTCACATCTTTGAAGCCTAGTAACTCCCTGAGTAGTTGACGGATTGACTTTGTTCTACTTCTCAGGTCTTGCCAGAGGTCCCCTCTTATATATCCTGTGAACAGCTTTCAGTCAGACAGACGGCAGCGACGTATATAGTATTATTCAGATACCTTCAACTCTGTGACCATATAGTCACAGGACACAACTAAGGTTGATGTGTATGATGACGCGCGGGCCCCATAAGGGGGCCGGAGGGGGGTGTTGGAGACTAAGATTTTTGAACTCAGGTAAAGTTACCCTACCTTGGGTACTCCTAGGCTATCGGAATTGGGTACTCCTAACAACTACAAACTATACAGACTACTCACAATAATAACTTGCCAACTGAGTGATTTTCTATCAATAAGATAGAAGCCCTCCGGCGCTATCAAATTACTTCAGAAGCTACTAAATACCCGTTCAAGACTAGATGCATATGTGACGGCTGTAATATGAGTCTCTCTTTGAGGCAGGAGGTCTGAGGGAAACTATACTTGAATTGGAAGACTGGAGATGCATGAGCCGTTCTATGATGCTGGCATATTGAGACTCATGTAGGCATATAAGATCTATGCACTAGTTCCTAACAACTAACATAGCTAGTTCTTGATCAGAAGGGATGATTGGAATGATAGTTATTTGGACTACATTCACATACTTATTTCACTTAAGCTAAGAGATTGTGAAGAGATTATTGGGAGATAAGACGCTATTCTCTCAAGATAAATATCTCATCTCATTTAAGGTTGAAGTGGTGTGCGAACTTTCAGGGTAAAGCAGTGTTTGCACTTAGTAGAAACTAAAGTTAAAAGCTCCTTGGTACAAGTTAGTATATGGATGTTAGATGCCGGTAGATTAGTATAAATAGGTTCAAGGTCTCCAAGTTAGTTACGGGAATCAAGCAACAGAGAAGAGACCTTAATAATATAACAAGTTTTCAAAAATTTGAATCTTTACTTTTTTATTCTTCTATTATTTTGCGAGTCTTCCTAGACAATCTCTGATCTTAAGATTCAGGCCCTAGTCCAACTGATAAGATCAATCTCGGGTATCGCCTAAAACTCTAACACTCCCCTCTAGCCGCCTTAAGCGCCCTGTATATTATCGTACAGATCAACCTTAATTGTGTCCTGTAACTATATGTTCACAAGGTAAAAGGTGTCAGAATAATACTGTATATATTGCTACTGTTGGTCCAACCGAAAGCTGTTCACAGAACATATAAGAGGAGACCTCTGACAAGACCTGAGAAGTGGAAAGAAGCCAATCTGTCAACAACTCAGAGAGTTACTATACTTTGAGGATATGACATTATATGCATAGACTGTAAGTAATAGGGCATTTTCGCACAAGATTATAATGCGGAATGTTAGGAGGTTCAGGACAAAGAACCAATGCATTCAAATCCACCCATTGATAATTAAAAGAGTCTAAGGCTCCTTGGAGGCATTGCCAATATAACTAATAGGACCTACAGAGTGATTCAACCATGTTAGGGAAAGTGTCACAGTTGCAGGAATTATCGCCAATATCACTTAACAACCAACTCCCATCATATAGGATAACTAAGAGTTGCCGACTTTGGGATTATAAGTATATTCAACAGAATGGCTCCACCTCTATTAGGAGAAGGTCATATGAATAAATTCCATCAATTAGTTGTTGAACTATCACAACTAAAAGTCTTTGACTCTAGCATATATATAAATACAACTTCGTATTGAGACTGATTCTCTTAACAATAGAATAGACTATTGAAGTCAACATAGTTCAACTTGAAAACTCAGCTACAGGTCTAAAGACTCTGAAAATAAGATAATTACTACTAAAAACAAAGAAGTTTTCCAGAAAGAAAATAGTAATTACCAAAGAGGTTGTGATGGTTATTAGTGTCTCCTTGTATTTGCACCTTTAAGGAATACCCGATATTGTGAGTCATATTTGAAGAGGTATATATTTTATATATCAGATAGATATAATCCGCAAACACTCAGATATGAAATATAAACATTGAAGTGCATCCTGATCTTTAGACATTATCAAGTAACAGAGAAGAGACCTTAACAATATAATATTGTTCTTACCATTCTATTCTACTTTCTTGCATTGTTAATAGTCATAAATGAAACCATTTGCTTCCAAGTCCTTCTAGACAAATCTCCGTCTGCAAAATGACTCTTGATTCGCCTAGACAACTATAAATCTGTACCAGTTGTCTCTGTCTAACAGGTTATAATCAAGACCTACTGCTGTCTCGTATCATATTATTAATAAGGTTCATAGTTGACTGGGTCAAATCTAATGGTAGAGCTTAGTATATTCTCACTTAAGATGAACTTTAGAGTTGTAGGATATAACAGAATACTCAAGACACTTAGGACATATAAGGGCCTATTTGGAAAAAAAAGTTCCTTTTCGTTTTCCCACACAAACGACCTTTTCCTGCCTTTTCGAAAAGGTAGGGAGAAAAGGTGTGTTTGGTAATAAGGTAGCAACCTTTTCTTTCCTTTTCAAAGGGGTGGGTGGCAACCATCTTGTGTTTACAATTTTAAAAAGAAAATATTTTGTATAGAATAATTATGAAAATTAAATTAATTTATTTCCTAAACAACAATATTCTCAATTCATATTTCAATCTTCTCAATGGCGAGCAATAATGATTCTATTGCGATTCATACAGCAATTATCCAACGTCAAATTCAAATTGCAGTCAGTGCAGCAATGTATGTTCATTTTTTCCTCTCCCCTCAGCCTGTTCATACTTCAACCCGCAGTGGAGCACGATACACTGCAGAGATTCTGCATGGCCATCCTCGCCGCGTAATCGAAGTTATCCGAATGCCTATTACAACTCTCCTTGACCTTCGCGACTGGTTGCTTGCTCGCAAGCTTTTAGAATCAACCCGTTATGTATCAATTGAAGAACAATTGATTATGTTTTTATGGATCATTGGCCATGGAGCAACAAATAGAGAGGCTCAAGAACAGTTTCAACATAGTGGGGAAACTATTTCCCGGTAAGTAATTAATATTAATATTTTAAAATAATCAAAATTAACTCAATTAATTTGATTCAGGCACTTTTATCGTGTATTGAAGGCACTACTTCCCCTGTATGAAACCTTCGTACGACCACCACCTAATAATATTCCTGCTCGCATCCGTAACGATTGGGGAAAAATGTCTGCCTTCAGTGATGTGCGCGGAGCAATTGATGGAACACATATCTTGGCTCATATTCCTGGATCTCAACAAGTTGCCTATCGAAACCATAAAGGTACCATCTTGCAAAATGTCCTTGCTGGTTGTAGCCTAGACATGTATTTCTTTTATGTTTGCCCTGGGTGGGGAGGATCAGCAAATGATGCACGTGTTTTGGAAAATGCAGAACTTAATGGTTTTCCAAGACAGAAGGATGGAATTTATCTTGCTGATGCAGGATATGGTCTTCGCAAAGGATTTCTTACACCATATCGAACAGTAAGATATCATCTTCGGGAGCAGTCATTATCTCACCTGCGTCTACAAACTAAAGAGGAGCTATTTAACCTGCGACATGCTCAATTATGCAATGTAATTGAGCGGATATTTGGAGTTTTACGTCGTCGCTTTCATATCCTTAATACTACTCCTGAGTACGATCTTGATACACAATCATATTTGGTTATAGTAGCTTGTGCATTACACAACTTCATTCGCCATCGGGCTAATGGTGAGGATGATGAATTCTATATGGAGGGAGATTCCTATTTAAATAGGAATCAGAATGACGGTAATGGACAATTGGGTATCAATTCAGAGGTGGAAAACATAAGGGGGGATGAAAGAGAAAGGGATATGGAAGATATGGTGATTGAAAGGGATAGAAGAGCGAAAATAATGTGGAGAGACTATGTAAACTATCGAAATAGACAAGGATAGATTGAGCTACTCTATTCCTCTTATGTTATATAACTTGCAATTGAGATCTTAACCACATTTCCTCATCCCCCCCCATCCAAAGCTACAAATACCTCTGCCTTAATTATGTTTTCAAACAAACGATATCCACTAATTATACCCTCAGTAGACCAGCCCACTTTACCCTTATAGTTTTGCTGAAGTTTAGTTACAGCATTCTGAATAACTGATGTGCTAGTTGGGATAACAATAGGTGTTTCAATCATCTTCTCAACTGTGTTTACTAGTCGTGTTGCTGGAGTGTCCAAACGTTGGCGTACTCGTCCAAGTAGCATAAGTGGTGACTCATCTTCCTCTCGAGTCCGTTTATGTTGTGAAGAGCGAGAAGGCGGAGTGGTATACTCAGTATTGGATGGGGTAGTATTGGCTGAAGAGGAATTAATATCGTTAGAATACGAGGAACTTAACTGAGGATAGATGGCATGATGTCCTGTAGCCAGAACACCTTCAAAGATTTCTCCCAACTCATCAAGGTTTGGAAGTGGTCTATCACAAAACTCCCGAATTCCTGGTTGCCGTTGGATTTCCATCTCCCAAACTTCATCTGGAGCCGTGATAGTTCCTGTAAGAGGATCAAAGCCAAATCCACTCATATTCTTCAATCTTGTCCATAGCTTCCACTTTCTCTTAAGTACTTCCAGCTTTGCTTGACACTTATCCCCTGTCAATGGTGCATCACCAGCAGCAACCAACCGGACAGCATCAGAAACAGCATTCCAGACTTCCATCTTGAATCCATTGTCTGATCTTTTACCAGTTCTGATAGCGGCTACCAACTCACGAACCAGAACAGTAGTCATCTCAGCAGCCCAGTCAACCGCGCGTGCCCGGGGCTTTCGTGCCTTGACCTTTCTTGATGGAAAGGATGAAGGTATATATTTTCATCATCAATTAAGGTTGGATTGTTTTGGCTACCAGTTGTAGTAGATGGAAGAGTCGGAGGCAGAGTAAGGGTAGTATTTTTGGTGATAGTTTCCACATGTTGGGAATCTTGCAAGCGTACTTCCCCTAAGTGTTGCTTATTAATTAAAGCAGTATCCGAAGCTTTACTTATTACCGCATCAACAGATCTACTAAAATATTTAATTAATTTTATGTGAATAAACCATGAAATCATAAGAAGGGTATTAATACCATGAGGGATTATCATGGTCTAGTTCAGAAAACAGCGAGTCAAGTGACTCGGCATTTGAAAACCAGGGAGATAACTTGTCATATGACATTGATAGAAGAAGCAGTATAACTCGAGGTCAAGGAGAAGGAGGAGCGACCGCAGAATCAGTAGTAAGAGCGGTAAAAAGAGTCGGAAAAAGAGCAGTAGTAGGAGTGGTAGCCGGATGGGTAGTAGGAGTGGTAGCAGGAGCAGTAGCAGGAGCAGTAGCAGGAGTGGTAGCCTGATGAGCAGGAGTGGTAGTAGGAGTGGTAGTAGGAGCAGTAGCCGGATGAGCAGGAGTCGTAGTAGAAGCGGTAGCAGGAGTGGTCGCAAGAGCAGTAGCAAGAGCAGTAGCAAGAGCAGTAGCAAGAGCAGGAGCAGGAGCAGTAGCAGGAGCAGGAGCAGGAGCAGGCGCAGTTGCCAGATGAGCAGGAGCAGTTGCCAGATGAGCAGGAGCGGTTGCCAGATGAGCAGGAGCGGTAGTAGGATCGGTAGCAGGAACAGTAGCCGGATGGATAGCAGGAGCAGTAGCCGGATGAGCACGAGCGGTAGTAGAAGCGGTAGTAGGAGCAGTAGCAGGAGCAATAGCAGGAGCGGTAGCAGGCGGAGTAGCAGGAGTGGTAGAAGGAGTAGTAGAAGGAGCGATAGAAGAAGCGATAGAAGTAGTGGTAGAAGAAGTTGGAGGAGGAGCGAGAGAAGAGGTAATAGAAGGAGCGGTAGAAGGAGCAGTAGAAGGAGTGGTAGAAGTAGCGGTAGAAGTAGTTGTAGAAGCAGCGGTAGCAGGAGCAGCTGCCGGTGGGGTAGTAGGAGTGGTAGCCAGAGGGGTAGCAGGAGTTGTAGTAGTAGCAGAAGCAGTAGCTGAATGGGTAGTAGGAGTCGTAGAAGAAGTGAGAGTTGTAGCTGGAGTGGTTGTAAGGAAGGTAGAGGGCGAAATACCTGCTATGTGAATTCCGAAAGGTTACCGTGTGGAAAAACTTTTTCACTGGGTGCCGAATGGTTGCCGGTTGGCAACAGCCTTTTCTGCCGGTCAAACCTTTTCGGGCCGAAAAGGTTGCCACTTCTTCCTTTTTTTCCAAACAAGCCCTAAGATACAAGCAATAGAACATTTGTATCACTATTTACTACTGCTATATCTGTTGTAGTATTTTTTTTACTAATACACACATACTGCAAGCTCATTAGCATTAGTAGGGTATTATTTTATAGTTGATGTTGTGATTTTAATTACTGCTCCTTCCACCTGGTCTACCAAAATATTCCTGGTACCTGAAACTCGTGGGTCATAGCTGCAATATTTGGCTTATCATATTTAAATAACTTTTAACAAACATCTCTGATTCTGGACTTAATATTACTGTAATTTTTAAGAATCAATACAGTATTCTAGAGAAGCTAGTAGAGGATCAAAATATCTGTAAATAGAAAAATCCGATATTGAACTAGTATCTTATATTGAGTGGAGGGGCACATTATAGACATGCTATAAGGTTAGGAATTGCATGCTGTTCACTAATTGGCAGGAACCTTGACCTGATTACCTTTAAAGTTAAGCAATAAATAAGTTATATTGAGCTACAATAAAGTCATGTTAAGCCATAGAAAGTTATAGTAAGCCACTAGTTATGTTGAACTAACAAGTCATGTTGAGCTGACAGGTTCTTTCTACATTACTCTAGGTTGTGAGCAAGTAAGCCACAATCTTGGTACATGTGATGTTAATAAAAAAGGTATTGTAATGCTTAATAATGAAGTTCATGCCAATAAAAATCTCATCTTGGAATGAATTAATGAGTATCATAAGAGTCAATTAATTTCCACCTTACAGTTAGGAATATGTAATTCTGAGACTAATAGCTTTAATCAATTTACCTCCCTTCCTTGTCTCATTATTCTTAAAACTAGTAGTTTTCAACAAAATCCTGGTTGTTTTATCCTAACCCAGAGCGAATAACATTACTCTTTCCTCTATTTTTATGTGATGTACTCGTTTGGTTCTAGTTTTTGATGTTTCGGTTAATAGATTATTCAGAGACTATTTAAAAGATACAATGGATAATAAACTGTTTGAACTTGTACCCATCCAAAGTGGTCAAGTACTTACAAGTTCAGATAGTAAAGGGGAAGATGCATTTACTGGTAGCGCAATTGATGGAATTATTTCTCTGCTAGGTCTACGCCAGGTTTTACTTGTACTAGTACTGTTGGTAGAGCATGGAAGCTCTTCCAGGAACAGTGACAGATGGAGATTATTATTAAGTGTTTTCAGCAGTAAGTTCACTTTAAATTTCTTTAATATTTCTAACATATATATTATAGTAATTATTTATACATATGCTAGTTGTACAGATTAGGACTTTCATTACCAATCGATAGTGGTTGTGATAAAGAGCTAAGGGTGAAAGGATTATCGGATGATGAGTTAGTTATTGGAGATTGGAATTCGCCGAGCATGTCAACAGCAGTTACTAGCACAGCACAAGAGGAGGAATTGAATGGGGAGAAGGATGACAACAAAGGAGCTTTTTTTTTTTTTAATTTGATGGATCAATTATCCAGGTTGGAAGAAGAACGCGAGTACCAAAACCATCCGGAGGTGTTGTGAGCGCCGTTGCAGCGGCACCTGCTACTGTGAGCTCCACAGCTAGTTAACCTCGACGACAAATTACCTGCTCAGGACGAGGAAAGCTAGGACACAATAAGAGAACATATTTTGGCTAGCGAAAGTATTGGCTTGGAGGATAGAAATGTATTTCTGTTTTTTCGTAAAAGATTTCTTGACTTAATGCCAGTTGTTTCAATTCTTCTTTATATGTTTGTTTCAGTTTAGGCTGGACCAATTTCAAAACATCCTGGTCTAGGCCAGTTCATTAAAAGCGAGTTTTTACGGTATCCGCTGCTATCAAGCGTGCGAAGACTTTGCGGACACGACTGTACGAGTAACTTACGTGCATGTATTCTCTCCCAGCAGCTGGCTAGAGTTGGTGCACCAGTACGGTTGTCCCCGGCGCGTTCGAGTACGGTGCTCGTGCCGGAGTGGATTTGATTGAGGAGGCAAGTTTAGAAACAAGTGGCTCAACAATGATCGCCCAATAGAAAACGGTACAGCACTCGAGCACTCGTACCATGCAGTAAGGTTGGGTGTTTCTGCTGTATGCTACTGTACGGTGCTTGCGATTTACTAGCCTTGTTCAAAAGTCCGAGGAATGGGATGTAAAAACAAGCGATTCAGCTGTGATGTGATCTGCGGCTGCACGCGAACCGGGCTTTGTAGGAACTACCGTAACCCGGGCTTGAGGGGATGTGCAGGCAACTCACGTTCAAGAGACCTACGGTAAGGGAGGAGTGGCTGGTGGTATTATACTATCCTCGGGCTTTACTGCTTTTTGGCTCGCCCACGGCCTTGGCGGACTCGAATGCATCATGATCGTCAACACAAGCTTTCCGAGGAGTGCTCGGCTGTCAGGAGGGTGTGTGGCGGGTGACAGCAGTTGCGGTCAGAATACAGTATGTTCGAGGAAGCGAAAGAGAAAATTAACCTCTCGACAGTTGTTCTGGGTGCAGATAGGGGAGGGATTCTCCCACTGATTTATTATTTTGGGCCGCCAAGTGGAGATTAGACCAGCTTTGGGTCGGAGTGTGTAGAATTCGGTGGGTAGTTGCAGTTGCAGTAGGTTCTCGTGCTCGTACTGTACTCGTACTGTGCTCGCGTACATGGGGAGAGAGACGGGCAAGAGGTATCATAATTTGAGGCGCCCCTGCTTTTTGATGTGAAGGAGTGAGAAATGGAGATCTCAGATCCATGATGTCTGACAGATTAGGGCGATAAGGAGGTTGCTATGCCGGGGTGTTTTCCCGGGACGCTGCAAGGTAAATTGCGAGCATTGGTACAGTACTGTGCCCGTAAGCTACTCTTACAGTCGTGTCTTATCAGTTCTCGCAGTCGCTGGCAACGGCACCATTCCACAGCTCAAATCAATTGACTATACGAATTTATGGATAATAACTCCATAAAGTGAGAAGCGACAGAAAATCCTCAACTGCATAGTAAGGAGCGTGGGATAAAACGCGTGAGTGTCTTACAAATTGTGGCTTCGAGGGAACAGCTCCTGGTGCTGACAAGCCACGTTCGGCCAATTGCAGGGGTGAAGCTTTAGATAGATTCTTCGTCAAGGAGAGTCGCCAACAATTCCCTACTTGTTCTGGGTTGTTTTTTTCGGGGGGTTTTTTTTTTTCAGCTGTCCTTCCTTTCTACTCGTACTTGTATGTGTTGAGCCGCCTCTACTCGAGTAGTTTACCCTCTCTGGTCCAGAGCTGACCACACTGGCTCTACTCACATCTTTATTTCTCTTGATCTTTGATGATTATTTTTTCTTTCCCTCTCGCATTCCCCCCTGTGCTCCTCCTCCTTCTTCCCCTTGCGCTCCGCAACGCCTGCTCGCCGATTCATCACCCCTAATCGCCGTTTCCCGACACCTGGCCTCTTTAGGTTTGGCCGCAATCACCATCACAGTCTTTAATGGCTTCCAATAGCCGCAACCCGAGCAAACCCCCTTCTCCTGAGCCTATACCCCTGCAAGACCTTTCACGGCCTCCCGACAGTCAGCAATCGGGTTCTGGCGACACCGGTTTGAGCTATGGTGTCGGGAGGTCGCGATCTTTGTTACGGGGAACAACAAATTTGGGAGCTGAGATTGGGAGGAGGATCTCATTGCATAGGCATAGGGGGAGTTATGATAGAGTGCCGGAGGAGAGATTGCCGCCAAGGCTGGAGGTTCCCGATTTACAGCTTCCTCAATACGACGATGGGGAAATGGAGGTGCCAAATGTTGTTGAGTTTGCAGAAGGATTTGTGGATGCTTCGGGAGAGCGGAGGGATGGGAGAGGGAGCTGGTTACCCCCTCGGAACCTGGAGCGAACGATATCGCCATGGGCTGTATCGGACGACGATGAGCCTCCACCAGTTCGCCCATATTACGGCTTTGGCGACGATGATACCGCTAGACTGACAGACCCGAGCAATGTGCAACCGATGAGTGGATCCGATTCGAGTCTTGGGCATAGGAGGCAGCAATCGAGTCGATCAATGAGGTTTGGACCTGGACCCTCATTGGGCGATGATTTACTTTCCGCTGAAGAGGGTATGAACTCGGGTGTGAGCAAAATGAAGGGGGGGGCACGCTCAAGGTCTGGGTCTGTTGCTGGCGGAACCCCATCCAGGTCTGGATCGTTGTCGAAGAGCCGATCCTTATCACCTGGTGCATCCCCGGTGAGGCGGGTTTCTGTCGCTGTCCAGAATATGTCGCAGCGAGTAGTTGGTCTTAGCAATGATCCGGAAGCTGTCATCCAGGGCCTACGTCGAAGGAGTTCTTCAAAATCCCATGCCGATGGACCAGTCCGCCCTAATATACCTGCCATCCAAATCCACCCTCAAGATGACATTGACACCTCCGATGCTGAGGAAAAGCCCACCACTCCTCTTAGAAGACCAGCACCTAGCCCAGGCGGGGGCCCATGGCGTGTTAATTCCAATCCGCTGAGGGGAAATACCTTGCGGATTTTTTCTCCGTCTAATCCTTTGCGACTTTTCTTATGTGATGTTCTAGTTCACCCGTGAGCCACCTATCTTAGACCGTAACTTTGACATTTAGTTGTAACTTACATAAACCTAGTGCTACCGAACCGTTAATTCTGCTTTTAATATTAATACAAACCATTCTCCTTGCTATTGACGCCGCACCCAGTATTTATGAAGATCCTCGATCTAAGAGTTGGGGAACTTCAAATATCGACTATGCTTTACTTGTGCTTTTTAGTATTTATACGTAAGAAATGACCCTTCACTTACCTCCGTGAAAATTGTCTGATATCAGCAAGGGTTGAAATTATCGCTCGATGCATTGTTTCGGGGGTGTTCCTAAATCCTCGGGCAGAAAATGATCCGAAGGGGAGAGGCGAACTTCGCCGCCGGGTAATGGAGGGCACTCACAAGCTGCTATCACCTAGGAGGAAGCCGTCTGTCAGGGCCCCATCGCCATCACGCCTTGAACAACCTCCGTCCCTTCTGCGGTCACTCACGAGTAACTTACAACTCGCCGACAGCGCTATTCCAGTTGATGGTCAGTGCCAAGTCCGGCTTCGAATGGCACGGCGTGCATTTCTGCGTCACTCTTTCAATCGTTTGGATTTTGTTGCCGTTGTTTCATACTGGATTTCGTTATGGCTCTGCATAACTGGAGTAGAGGCGGAACGACATTTGTATGTCTTTCGAATGATGAGTTGCCTTCGTATTCTTAGGCTGTTGGGGATCACTAGTGGTACTTCTGTGATTCTAAGGAGTTTAAAGAAGGCTGCACCTCTGCTTGTCAACGTGGCATTGCTTATCGGGTTCTTTTGGCTTATATTCGCTATTATTGGAGTTCAGAGCTTCAAGAGTTCTTTTCGGAGAAGTTGTGTATGGGTTGATCCGGAGGGAGTTCAAAGAAACTTTACGCAAGAATTCCAATTTTGTGGAGGGCACCTAAATAGGCTCACTGGGCTGGAGGAACCTTACGTCTATGAAGATGGCACACCCGGGACGAGGTTCCCAAAAGGATATATATGCCCTGCCAATTCATTCTGTGTTTCCAGTAACAATCCATATGGAGGAACAGTCAGCTTTGACAACATTGCCCAGTCATTGGAATTGGTTTTCGTGGTCATGACTGCGAATACCTTTTCAAACTTGCTCTACTATATGGCCGATAGCGATTACTTGACGTCTGCTTTATGTGAGTCCCTCAATATCCTGTATACTAACCTGAACGTAGTACTGATAGTGCAATCCAGTCTTTGCTTGCGGGTATGATCGTTTTTCACTGGTTTGGCCATGTGGTCGTGCTAACCTTAAACTAGTGTTGTCGTCTTGGCCTTTTGGTTGGCAAATTTGGTATACTATTAGGAGCCTTATATTATCGTTGATTGCCTTGCTAATACGTCGAATACATTAGTTAATCGCTGTCATTACATCATCCTTCCAAGTTATTCGTGAGGAGTCAAGGAAGAGTGCCTTCGCTGCTGAAGAAGAGTACGAGGCCCTCGAGCCCTTAAGTGTACTGCCGCTAATGGGGGTTTTCTAGTACCTCGTCCAAAGTGGATGAGGAGGAAGTTGTTCGAAAATCTAATCCCTTGAAAAATGTGTACGATCGGACATTTTATGTATGGATCACGGTTATCTCGGTCGGCATCTTTGCCCAAGCTTTCCGTAGCTCGAATATGAGTCGCGGGCGGGAAACCGTTTTAGGTATGTCAGTACTTAGCCGCAAAAGAGGAGATGCTAATTGCAGCGGAAGGCACTGTGGAACTTGGTGTCACTTTAGTGCTAGCACTTGAAATTCTCCTGAGGTTTATGGCAGACTGGCGTAACTTTCGCAGGAAAACCCGGAATCTGGTTGATCTGGCCTTGGCTCTTATTACATGCATTATCCAAATCCCGCCTATTCACAAATCTGGGAGGATCTACGACTGGCTCACGCTCTTTCAAATCCTTCGAGTGTATCGTGTTGTTTGGGCTATCCCTGTCACTCGTAACCTTCTGGTAGGTAACGCATTGTCCGATCTTGTGATTAGAGTTATTAACCTACTGTCGCTTAGTCCAAAGTCATTGGCAATGTGTCCGGTTTGACCAATTTGATCATCTTCGTCCTGCTCCTCACATTTTTGTGCGCCATCTTTGCTGTTCAAATTGTGCGTGGAGACCTCCCGGAAGAGTACCAGGGTGACACTACTGCAGCTTCATTTCATACCATTTTCAACGCTTTCCTGGGCATGTATCAGATCTTCTCTAGTGAGGATTGGACGACGATCCTCTATATGGCTACTGATGTGCAGAGACCCTATAACGTTGGATGGATAACCGCGATTTTCTTTATCGGGTGGTTCATCCTTGGGAACTGTGAGTTCATATTAGCCTATCTGGATTGGCATTTACTGACATATTCTCCAGTCATTGTGTTGAATATGTTTATTGCTGTCGTCCAAGAGAATTTTGACGTTACGGAAGACGAGAAACGGATTTATCAGGTTAAGACATTTCTGCAAAACAAGGATTATTCAGCCCCATCACAGGGAATATCGCTGTCGAACATATTTGGATTTGGGAAGCAGAAAACCAAAGAGCCCCATTCCCGACAGGCCGCATTTGAGATGTTAACAAAGCAAGCTGTTGTTGAATCGTTCCTGGACGAGGGGGCGCAACAACCTCGTCAACCAGTTACCAGAGCCCAGCCGCTGCATGCCGCTGCAGAGGACGCTCGCCGCACCGGGGACGTAAAACAAAGGCCATGGGAGAGAATGAAAAATAGATTATTGGGGGTTTTAGGTGAAAAGGAGCCTAACCCATTCTACTCATTCGCGTATGGAGTCCATTTAGTCCATCCTGTGGCATGTGCTGATATTATACTTAGTTTATCGCGATCTATTGCGGATCTGACCCCAACAGCCATGGCACAACAAGTGGTGACGGAGCAGGAACGGCGAAGAAAAGCGCAGCGGGAGTATTTGAAGAAATATCCAAACTACAATGTCTCGTTACATATCTTTAGGCCATCTAATCCGATAAGACGTCTTTGCCAGAGGATGGTCGGGCCTAGTCGTGCTAGTATTCGTTATGATGGATTACAGCCTTACACGCCTTTCAGTTATGCATTCTCAATCTTGGTCTACTGCGCTATCGTTTCCATGGTGATCATAGCCTGCATAACAACACCTCTATATCAGAAAGAGTACTTCGAAAAGCATGGTAGTTCTTTAAGGAATTGGTTCACGTTCGCCGATGCTGGATTTGTTGCTCTTTTCACAATTGAGTCTCTCATAAAAATTGTTGCCGACGGGTTAATATGGACACCAAACGCATACCTTCGGGGATCCTGGGGAGTGATAGATTGTGTTGTGTTGATTACCCTCTGGATTAGTGTCATCACCTCCTTTAGGAATCAGGGCGAGATCTCTCGAGCTGTTGGAGCTTTCAAGGCACTTCGTGCCCTACGATTACTGAACATCAGCGGCGCTGCCCAGAACACCTTTCATTCTGTTGTTATTCTTGGTGGACGAAAAATCCTTTCCGCCGCATTTGTCTCACTCAGTTTGATTATCCCGTTTGCCATCTATGGGGTAAACTTATTCTCAGGATTATTAGATACTTGTAATGACGACTCTGAGGGAATTGCCAACTTGACATCCTGCGTTCATGAATATTCCAGCACACCTTACGATTGGGGGGTTTTGGCACCAAGAGCTGTGGACAATCCCTACTTTAATTTCGACAACTTTGGAAGCTCCTTGTTTATTCTCTTCCAGATTGTGTCCCAGGAAGGATGGACGGGTGTCATGTTCGACGTTCAAGCTATTGTCGGAAAGGGTATGATATATCTGTTGATGTTGCGATCTTGATCCCACTAATTGGGGTCCCTAGGCCAACAACCTCGGCCATTTTCTTCGCAGGCCAATTCGATATTCTTTCTTGCATTCAATCTGCTTGGCGCTGTCTTCGTCTTGGTAAGTACTGGTGGCACCCTCCCGACAAGTCTGATCACTTATTAGTATTGCTAGACACTTTTTGTCTCTGTGTTTATGAGAAACTACACGGAACAAACTGGGGTTGCTTACCTGACATCCGACCAGCGTTCTTGGCTAGAGCTTAGAAAGCTCCTCCGTCAGATTAGGCCTTCGAGGCGCCCTAAGGATAGTCCTGATTTGGACTGGAAGAGTTGGTGCTACAAGAGAGCTACCCATAAACACGGTTGGTGGCAAAGAACATACACAGTTGTACTAGTGTTGCATGCAATACTCCTACTGTTGGAGTATCACCCGGCCCCCCCGGCTTTGGATCGCACAAGGGATTGGATCTTCCTGGGGTTCAGTGGTATCTTTGTTGGGAACTTGGTTGTCCGAGTGATCGGCTTGACATGGTCCAATTTTCTGAAAAGCAGATGGGATATCTACGCAATTATCTCTGTCAATGGAACCTTTGTCACAACCCTACTGCTCCTTGCTGGATACCAGGAGAGAACCTTCATTCAGTTGCAGAAGCTCTTCCTTGTCTCCGTGAGTGCGGCCCTATAATCCCTTTCCCGACTCAATTTCTAACCGATTGATAGATTGTGATGATGCTGATCCCACGAAACGACGACCTTGACCACCTTTTCAAAACTGCCGCGTAAGTGATGGCCCTTTACGCCTGGTAAGATAGTTCTAACAATTGTCTGCAGAGCGAGTTTGACTGCTATTGGTAACTTGATGGCAACTTGGTTTGTGCTTTTTTTGGTCTATGCCATTGCTCTCACTCAAACGTTTGGTCTCACGAGGATTGGGCCCAATGGGAACGGGAACATGAATTTTAGAACAGTACCTAAAGCATTAATCTTATTATTCAGGATGACCTGCGGGTAGGCCTCGATCCAGTTCCCACGCGATAGATAGGCGACTAACAGTAACTAGCGAGGGATGGAACCAGATCATGAGCGACTTCGAAGTTAGCCATCCTAATTGTGTTTATGGGGAAAATTTCTACGAGAGTGACTGCGGCAGTCAAGGGTATGCGCGTGCGCTGTTCGTGTCGTGGAACATCCTGAGCATGTACATCTTCGTGAGCATGGTATGCATGGTTTTCAAATTTTTGTTCCAGTGAAGCCATTATTGACCTGCACTAGTTTATCTCACTTATCTTCGAAAGCTTCAGTTATGTCTTTCAACGCTCCGGAGGTTCTTCGGTAGTTTCTAGACCAGAAATAAGAAAGTTTAAACAAGCATGGCAACAGTTCGATCCCGACGGAACCGGGTATATTTCGAAGGAGAACTTTCCGAGGTTGCTGGGGGTAAGTTAATCAAGCAAATTCCAAATCCCGACACTAGTGGCATCAAATACTGACAAAATATCAAGACGCTAACCGGCATCTTTGCCATGAGAGTTTATGAAGAACCGTTCACAGTGCCTGATATCTTGGATGATTGTAGAGTGGATCCTCAAAGCCATAGTAGCGGCACAACTCGCGGGATCATAGAAGGTGTTGACTTGGAAGCATTGAATAGACGCGTTGCGATGATCCCCATTCATAAAATCCGGAGACAACGCCATATCTATACTCTATTCTACGAAGAGTGTCTAGTGTCGGCTGATAAAGAATATGGGGTGTCCTTCACATCTGTTTTGCTTATACTCGCGCACTATAAAATTATTAATGACAATAGGAGCTTGAGGTATTACCTGTCCTTAAGTGTGAGTCATCCGGGTCTCTAATGTGTTCTAGATTGGAGGAATACCTTCGTCGCCGCTATCGATTGCAAAGAGTAGAAGAGCAGGTGCAGCGGAATATTGTTACAAATTTCTTCTTATCTCTGTAAGTATCGACTAATGTTAAATATCACACTGCTAACTGCCATTTAGATACTGGAATAAGAGGTTCAAGGATCGACATAGGGCCCACTCCGGTGCGCCGCAGGTTCCTCAGATATTTGTCGACGACGTGAGTTCCAGCAGGCCAAACACCGGCCCAAATGTGCCACAGATACTGGTGGACGGTGGAGAGGCGTCATTAGGCACCAGTTCCACATCGGCGCAGCTTCACGAGGGACCAGTGACCCCAAAAAGGCAAGCGCCACCTCCGTTGGACTTGGACTACCATGTGGGCAATAGCCGATCTCCTGAGACATTCGGGATCTCGAGTACACCACAGATTGGTGATTCTGATCCCTTCGCGTCGCCTTTCTCTGGGGAGGAGTCTCCTTCTGTATTGCGACAGAGGCTTGGAAGAGGAAGATCTCCAGACGTTTCTCCTTCTCTCACGCCGAACGAGAGCCCAAACATGAGCCCGAACGGGAGTCCTGTAGGGAGCCCTCGACTTAGTCCTATTGCAACTACAAGCGGGTGGATCAGTCGAGCAGGGAGCGTTTCGGTAGGTGGTGGATCACCATCAAGAAGCAGAGCGGACAGCGATGTTGTGCCCCAAAACGTTCTGGGGGTTCTGGGGAGTTCGGGATGGGGAGATCGGGTCCGTTCATACATAGGGAGGTCTGGGGACCAATCGCCCACTCGTTCGAACCAGGGGGGCAACGCGGGCCCCCGCTAAAAATATAGGGACGTTATGGGATGTTTCGGCATGATAAGTGTATCATAGTGCATGACTGGCGTTTGTGTGGTCCGTCCATGATAGGAAAAAAAAGGCATCTAGGGTGTCAATGCTTCATACAAACTTGGGTATAAGGGGAAAAGGAAAAAAACTACAAAAAACCGGGGAGTTGTCATGAAAGACAAATAGAGCGATGTGACATGAAGTGGATGAGGGGCCTGCCTTCCTTTAAAAGTTAACAGTTATACAAGTAAAATCATAGCAGGCCATGTCAAGCGGGCCAATCGATCCTTGATAAATTTCGTACACTCGCACCCCGCTATCCCGGATCACGCTGAACCGGATACCTCGCTGTCTCGTATGAAACTCAGGTAAATTCTGAATTTCTTTACACCGAAACCTAACCAATTGGCCCGGATCACTCGCTGTACCGGACAGATTCTTCGGATTTTGGCCGTCTGGGGACAGCGGGGTGTGAGTGTACTTTAATGATAAATAGAAACGGGTTGAAATATGTGGTCAGGGTGTGCGGTGTGACCATGTGTAGCATCCAATACTCGTACAATATCCGTGACAGACGAGCCGTTTCATACCCATGCATTTATTCCGTCTCCTGAGTCTGCACGAGTACGGTATTGTGATAACGGTCCTCGCTCCGTAACTTGAGTTACCATACTCTTTTTTTTCATTCAAATAGGAGTGCTCCTTGCTGCTTGTATTTTATTCTGACTTGTAATGTCCGTCCGTCGCGATTCCTCCCGGTCCCCAATCCCCAATCCCCAGTCCCCCAGTCCCATTCCCCCCATTCCCCCCATTCCCCCCATTCCCCCCATTCCCTCCATTCCCTTCATTCCCCCATTTCTCTACCCCTCTCCGCTAAAGAGACATTTGCTGGTCATAGTTTTCGCGATATTATAATCCCTCTCCTTCAATCATTCACCCCCTCCTTGGTTCGCTCTTTCGCTCTCCGGGTGGCTTTCTTGCAAGCCCTGACTCCTCATCACTACCACGAATAAACCAATCAAAAGAAGGCAGCGCCTTCCGTCCGCTCACTCGCTCATTCGAACATTGACCTCGACAGCCCAACTAAAATCAAAATGCGCATCCCTTTACTAACCTCCCTCTCCCCGAAATCCGTCCGCACGCGCTTCGGCAAGCGCCGCCGAACGTCTTCCACGAGCTCCACTTCAACCACCTCTTCTAGCGCAAGCGCGGCAGCGGGCAAGTCCAAGCTGCAGAGAAAACCTAGTGGTGGTTTGAGCCTTTATGAATTGTATTCCGGCAGTCGTGGGGGGAGTACGGGGATGGTTGCATCGTCATCGGTTGGATATTGGTCTTATGAGCAGGAGCAGGAGCGGAAGGAGGAGGAGGAGGGGTTGAGTGTGTTGGAACCAAGGCCTAGGCATTGTGTGGGATTGTTTGAGGTTTTGGAGTTGTAGGACCAAGGTTTAAAGGAGGTCGAAAAGAGAGTTGTTTTTTTCCTTCTCACTTTATTTATTTAAAATTTTGGGGTTGGGAGCTATTTGTACCAGTATGTATACATATATGGAGCTGTGGGATACTTGTGTGGACCGCGGAGCGGGTTGGTTAGATCGGGTTTGGAAAGAACGAGAGGGGGATTCCTTCCATATTTCTTTTATTTGGAGTGTAATTATTGGGTCAATTAAAGGCCCTCCCTCCGCACAAGTCTTGATTCTATCGCGTACCCTCACCGCAACGACAACAGTAAATACTATAACTCAATAATCGAAGTTTCAATTGATGGGTGCTCGCTTGTTTACCATTTCACCAAGACTTTTGTGGAGGGACATGACTCGGAATTTTCTGACCACAAAAATGACCGGGTCCACAAAATTCGGGTAATACTCAACGTAGCAATGCACAAAATCAGAAAGTACCGTATGACCTGTATCCTCAGTATCGGCAAGTATTCCTCATTCTGGATAGTTTCTGACATGTAATTTAGTAAAACCTATTCCATTTCCATCAAGATAAAACTGTTGATGGAAAGAGTGTGAAAGGAAATAGCAGATGGAAGACAGTTGAAGACATTGATAGACCTTGTTTGAAAGGATGCAGAGAAGCACGTCGAAGGAAATAGGAAATTTAAAATGAGTGGGCAATAAATGGAAAGGAAGGAGCATAGGGTAGTGGTTTTTGATTGATGGACTCACAAATGGTTAGCTCATTGCTTCGTTTTAGGAGATTAAACAGAATGGTTATATGCTTTCTGTATGATGCAAGCAGTCTATAACGTCAACCAGCAGTGTTACAAAATGTAATGCCTTATGTAAGCAGGGTCAGGGTTGGCTAAGGCATATTTTGACAACACTAAACAATATTATGAGTTAAAACAATGAAGTGAAATTGTTATATTTATGGATAATAATAATATACATTATACTACTATCTAGGCAAACTACTTTTATGATAGTAGTAGCTCTCTTCCTGTTTCCAACTGTGGTAAATTCTGAAGCCCTCTACGCTTTCCCTTAATTTGTAACTAGAGAACGAGATATACCTTAAGATACTATGTAAAGGAGAGACCGGTTGACCTACATTTAGCATCTGACTTGTTATTGGAAACCACCAATTCCATGTCCTTAAAGGGAGCCTGAAAGATCTGTAAACATCGTATTTAAGTTTTTACAGCAAATATCCTTCGTAAAGGTCAAGACCAATAATCCATTTGTAAATCCTCAGGACTAATTACTGTAGCTAATAGTGATACCTTCTGCCTACTAGTATATTCTTCTACATTGAATTCTTGTTTAAATACTAAAGTCAGTTGTATCACGAGAGACTCAGAGATCAAGTCATCAATATTCCTGCGATTATTGGCTTGTTATTCTGAAATGATTTACCTACTTGTAGTACAATAGCACTAGGAATTCTGACTTGGACTTGCCCATTCTGATTATTTACATCTTGATATATTAGTAAATTGTCTAATATATATATATATATATATATAATCTACTATAGTTTTATAAGCTTATAGCAATCTGTACCTCTCTAATACCTGCTCTGTAGACATATATGTGTAGTGGATGAGTATTTGATGAGTGACAGAAATGCCATGAAATCAAATTTATTACATTCTGTATTGATGCTGAATTATTATTGGATTCTGACTCTATCGCATTTGCATTATAAGGAAAGGATAGCAAGAAATTTAACAGAGATTAATCAATAATGAGATATTTCTCTGGAATTACCAAATTATGATACAAAAATCTTAAAGAAATACCCCTAACCCAGCTTACATAAGGCATTACATTTTGTAACACCACTGGTTGACGTTATAGACTGCATGCATCATAGGTGGAAAGTTGCAGAAAAGAAGGAGCTCATGTGGTAATGAGTAGAATTTCCTTTGTTTTCTAACTAGATTTATCTCTCATCAAGGTGGTAAGAGTTGAAAGAGGTATCAAGTTTTGTTTAGATTACGATCATTAAAGTATATGTTTTCCTCTAATATATAAAACAGTATTGCTAGGGGAAACAAGATAAAAGTTGCTCATTGAAATAATATTTGTTTTCCAAGGATTAACAATCTCAATAGTACAGTTTTTTTGTTTACAACTAAATATTAAAACTAAATCTACACTTAATGTTGACAAGTTAACTATAATAATAAGTTTCCTTTTAACTATAATAATAAGTTTCCTTTCCTTAAGCTCTTTTACTAAGGATAATCATTGATATGTATCTAGTTCCTATATCAATCTTTTTATCAATTACAACTGAATTATTTCCAAGTACTATCTTATTACTAATTACCATTTTATATACTACTATTTCCTCTTTCTCCTCTGACAGACTATAATAGATCTGACCTTTTAAAAGAGAACAGTATTTCTTATTAATTTGTTTATATTCTATATAAATCATCTTTTACTAAAGCTAAAGATATAACTTAATGCTTTCCGAACTTTTCTTTTGATAATAATTATGTCCAAAATCTACAAATATATAGATAAATATGCTTGTTTACAAGCTATGCTCCTTGATATTATTCTATACTAGTTGATATTCTCTGATAGTTCTGTCTATTAGTATCAAGTTATTATAATAATAAATATTATTTAATATTCTAAATTCTGCTACAGATTTATATACCAGAGACTCTTGTCTATCATCACTAGTTGTTATATATAATTTCTTGTCCTTCTAACTTGAACCACCATATATTATAATAATACTTATACTTCTGTAAATCATATTTAAAATTCTACTTTGTTTATAATTTTTTTTATTATATATTTGTTATTTAAAGTACTATAAAGAATTTACAAGTAGTATTAACTATGGTATAAACAAAACCTCTCTCCCTGAACCAGATGAAAGTGTGTATTATCATAACCTTCAGCTATGAGTCCAACTATACAAACTCTAAGTGTAACCAAGTCTGGCACCCAGTCCACAAACCTCATAATATGAATCTAACAGGGTGCCATTTAGAGTACAGCCAAAACTTAAGCAAATTTTCTACCCAAAAGAAAACCTTACTATAAAATACCTATAATATTATTATAATGTCAGGAACATTCACTATATTCAAGAATATGATATCAACTTTCAACTTCTCAATACAGTAGTACATCTATTAATTAGAACAAATCTCACTCTTAGAAGTACTTATAAAAATTCAATATAAAAATTCATATAAAGATTCAAGAGACAAAATTGGAAATAGATCTACACTTTATATTTCTTTTAACAATTAGAAAATCATTATATAGATAGCCAGTGTTGCTTATTATTTGGAAATAAATAATTTCTTTAAAAATAATACTTAGATTAAGTGTTGAAACCATACTTATTACTTTGTTTGACACCTCAAGAAGTCACTTTTTTTTTTCAACAAATCATATTTTCTATTCCTAATATGTCTCTAAGACTTTCCCTCAGAAGAAGGAAAAATTCTAATAAATACATGTAATGTTAGTTTAAAAAAATATGTTTCATTTTTTATATTTTCCTGCATAGAATTTTAAGAGTTACTTTCTTGATGATACGTGAAACTTTGTATTGTGCTGGCATTAGCAAAAGTTGGCTAGTATACAGGTAAGAACCATAATGAACTCACTTAGCTCTCTTATTTAAAATCTAAATGCTCCACCTGATACAAATGCCAAGGGAGTTGATTTTCTACAATACAGAGATTGTATCGCGGATTAACCTAAGTAATTGTGTAAAAACATTATTCCTATCACCAGTACAAGTACTTTGTATTTGCGCAAAAGTCTGTCAAACTAGGTGCTGAAATAGGCTGAGTTTATTAAAGGCATACAAGCTGACTGCAGGCACTATTGATTGCTAGCTTCATAATTTGGTAATGGAAAAAAGACTGTCAAACTCTTGGCATGATTTCATAGTGAGAAGAGTGACTTCTGTTCTATAATTTTAATAAGGGGTAGCATTACGCCAACCTCAATTACAGCTTCCAATCTCCTTCTCATACTTCTAACAAGCAGTAACTGCCTCTCCGCCATGATGTTCCTCTATGCTATCCCCAACATGGTAATTAAATTTCTTCATCAGAGGTCTGCTCATGAATCTGTCCCATTTTTGTTTCAATTTCTGCTCATGAAGCCTTGAACAAGTTTAAATCAAGGGACTGTGGAGGTCAAGGAATATAGTCAATCCCATTTTATACCCAGTAGGCTTTTGCGTAACCCTGATTCCCAGGAGCATTATCCTCCACAACTCTTATCCAGCTATATTCATCACTAGCCTGATGTAAAAGAGTATTAAGTAGGGTATTATGTTATTGTCCCTGTATTTTGTTGAGTTCATAGTACTACCAGAATGGACAATATAGAGTGCAGACCTAATCTCTCTACAAAAAGTACCTCATACTATAATACCTTTCCTTCCAGAATACGAAGCCTGATCAATACAGTCTGGATGGAATTCTATTAAGAGTACTCAATCTCGATAGCTTAGGAGTAACCTAAGTAGGGTAACTTTACCCAAGCTTGGGAATCTGAGCCTCCAACATCTCCCTCCAGCCCCCTTATAGGGCCCGAGCATTATCATCCACATCAGCCTTAGTTGCATCCTGTGACTATATGGTCACCAAATTGAATGAGTAAGAATAACACCATATACATCACTGCCTTCCATCTGATCGAAAGCTGTTCGCAGAATATATAAGAGGGGACTTCTGGCAAGACCTGAGAAGTGGAATGAAGTCAATCAGTCCACTACTCAGGGAGTTACTAGGCTTCAAAGATGTGACATCTTTGACATGAGCCATAAGTAACAGGACATTTTTGTACAACGTTATGATACTTAATGTCAAGAAGGTTCAGGACATTGAACCAAAGCATTCGTATCCACCTGTAGATAATCAGAAGAGTCTAAGACTCCTAGAAAGCATTACCAATAGAGCCAATTGGTTCCACAGAGTTTTACAAATATGTTAAGGGAAGTATTACGGTTGTGAGAATTATCACCAATACTACTCAACGACCAATTCCCATTATATAGGACAATCACGAGTTGCTGATCATGGAATTATGAATATATTCAAAAGAATAGCTTCCCCTCTACGAGGAGGGAGTTATCTGAATAAATTCTATTTGTTAGTTGTTGAGCTATCATAACTAGAAGTCTTTGACTCCGGCATATATAGATATGCAACTCCGCATCAAGACTGATCCTCTCGACAACAGAATGGACTATTGGAGCCAATATAGTTCGACTTGAGAACTTGGCTGTAGGTCTGGGGATTCTGAGAATCGAATAATTATGATTGAAAACAAATAAGTCTTCCATGAAAGAAATAGGAATTACTAAAGAGGGTATGATGGTTTTCAGGGTCTTCCAGTGCTCATGCCTTCATGTAGTATCTGACATTGCGAGTTATATTAGGAGAAGTACATATCTTGTACACTGGACAGATGTAGTCCATGAATACTCAAACGTGGAATATAAATATCGCAGCACCTCTTAAGCTTTAGACATCATCAAGCAACGGCGAAGAGACTTTAACAATATAATATTATTCTTACGATTCTATTCTACTTTCTTGTACTCTAAGTAGTCATACATAAAACGATTTGCTTCCAAGCCCTCTGAGACAAATTTCCATCTACGTGAAGGTATCTCAATTGGCCTAAACAATTCTAAGTCTATACCAGTTTTTTCTGCCTAACAAATTCCTCCTCCAGAAGGTGAGTAACCCAAGACCGACGAGGAAACCCTGCTGTACTGAAGGCTAACTCCTCCATCCAAACAACCTGTTTCCACTCCTGCTCTGTCTACTCTAAGTTTGTCCTGCACCACCCCCCACACTTTAGTTTATTTTGGTTCTGTATACCACAACTTTTAAAATAATAGCTAGAAGCATACTAGCAAGACAATTGTAACAAGTAGAATAATTGAATCTTAAACTAAGAGGTTTAGAATTCTCTTTTTTGAATTATGGAAAAAAAGAACTGTGAAAAAAAAGAATAAATAACTGCTTTTCAGTCCTCTGCCAAGACAAAAGAAAGAGAGAAGAAAAAAAAGGATAATCTCCTGAGAAGCAAATCAAATGTCCTGGTGTAAGGTCTAACAATTTTAGTAGAATAATTAAAATAAAGCTTACTTTTTATGTGGAAGACATTTGTAGTATTGTATAGATGCCATAACATCTCTCAAAGTTCATACTAAGCAGTGATATTCCAACCTAATAATGACCTCCTCGCACAGCAAATACCAGGTGAGTTTATTTTGTGTGATAAAGACACACAGTTGCATTTTCTTAGTCTCATTAAAAATCATAGGGTGGCTAGATTATAACCTGTTCTATGGTGAGCCCCGTAACATGGCTTTCTGATATATTTTATAGCATATTCATAAGTCTAAATTCATCTGAATTACTATATTCTGTCTTTGATAAGTTAATAATCTTTAATTTATTTAGTTACTTTGATACTTATCTTTCAGATTATACCTGTACTGTCATGCAAAGTGATGATTTGCATGCGCTCATCCCCAGTCCTTTACA
This sequence comes from Tuber indicum, assembly GCA_006112555.1. Classification (NCBI taxonomy): domain Eukaryota; kingdom Fungi; phylum Ascomycota; class Pezizomycetes; order Pezizales; family Tuberaceae; genus Tuber; species Tuber indicum. Next base: position 54,776 of record VBSK01000250.1, on the reverse strand, counting down.
CTCTGCCCTGTGGGCACATAATCCTGTCAACGGCCTTTTATCCTCATATCTTATTACTGAATCGAAAGTACAATTAAAAAGTTAAAAGAAACTGTAAATATTGTAATTTTACAGAGGAGTTAGTAATACTTGATCAACTATGGATACAAAGACTTGTACTCAAGTACTTTAGATTGACTGTTGAGACCACTTACTAATAGCTACAAGTGGCAGTAGGTTATTCATTATTGGGTAAAATGCCTGTGACCAATAAGCAAATGTTCAACAGACTTACCCACAACTCCCGATACAGTACCCTAGAGGGTGACAGAAACTCTGTCTTAAGCCAAGACACGAAATCTCAAAATTGTAACACAATCTCACCCCACAAAAAAAACTTTTCTCTTCCCTACAAAACCCTAAGCCGTAAACCCTACAAACCATCATCCCAACATTATACAAAATTTAAACAATACAGGATATATGCAGTTGCGCTTTGCAATCTCCCACAGGTACTAGTTTCTTATACTCAGCCACAAGCTGCAAAGTGTTGTTGAACTGAAATTTATGATATTAATATTAAGGGCCTGTTCGGCAAAAATGAAAGATGTGGCTACCATTCCATTGTAAAACGGTTTGACTTGGAGAAATGGTTACTAGAACAGTCAACTATTTCATGAAAACTTTTCCCAAAATTTCTCTTTCTAAATCCACACCCCCCTTGCACCCACCAGAATCTTTCACATATTGTTTGCTTTAATATCCTTATTGTTGGCCATTAGATACATGAGAAGATAAATTGGCAGAAGGTTTTCATTCTTCAGGAAATTATTTTACTAGATAAAAATTTTTAGTGTGTATCTGGTTGCCACCTCAAACCTTCATTATATTCCTGATTATAGTAGTTTGCTACAAACCTGTATTTTGCTTGTGAGTGGCGTGTCTAATCAACACAAATTTTGTAATGAAAAAAATATAAAAATAAGTCTTGAAATACAAGAACCACTATATCACTCATAATAATTATCCTAGATTTTTTAAGTGACTTTTTTTCAATTCATTTTTGTGGTAACCAGACACACATCCAGGAACATGAAAATGACTGATTATGACCACTTGGGATTATTGTGGTTGCAGGTTGCAATCAATGTTTTGTGATTATGGAGGTTTGAAAAACCGTGAACAACCAGACGTGCCCTTAGTTTGTGATTATTGAATGCTAAATTTCCACATGACAACCATCTTGTTGCCATGGCATTGAAACGGAAAGGTTGATACAAGTGATGCCAAACGACCGTTCCATTTCCAATTTTCAGAACGGATGGAAACGGTGATTTGTATGGGCGAACAGAACGGAACCATTATACCCGAACGGGCCCTAATATGATAGGTTGAAATTTCGAGCACTCAGGTGATTGCCCCCCGTTTGCGAGCAAGCAAGGCAGCATTCCCCCAGTCACACAGCCTTGGCACAAGTATGTATTATTCCCTATTCACAGCACTTTATTACCTGCGAAACCAGCTACCGGTAGGTAAAGAACATGAGAACTTAGTCCGCAAAGTAGGAATAGTGGGTCGAAGTGCTGTACTTGTACTAGTACAAGTGTAGGAAACCATTAATTCGAACAGACTGGGATATCTTTGGTCGGTTAACCTTAAATAACCGTTGCCCAACTTCTTGCCGGACCTTGTAGGGTAACAAAAAAATACCTTCTATCATACATACCTAGCGCTAATCCTACAGATCCCAACCCGCCGCCACCCAGTTTCATTGCGGGTTTGGTGATGACCGTAACACCCTCCGTTTCCTTCCACTTACCTCCAACGTTCACCCCCACCTTCCGTCCTTGCACAATACTAACCACCAACCGCCACCACTTCTGCTATACTCACACTTGCAACTATTGCGCCCCCCTCTGAAATCATTCCTCGTGGCAGCGTTCAACTATAACCCCAAGATGCTGCAATCGCAGCAGCAGCAGCAGATCTTTCAGAACCATCAGCATTTTCAGCCACATGATCAGAACAATTGGCATCATGCGGCCCAACAACAGCAGGCCCAGCAGCAGCAACAGCAACAACAACAACCCCAGTTTGGCATGCCCGGTAGACCTATGTTGACACCTTCGCAGCCTTCTCCTGCTCCTAATCCACAGTCGACTTTGATGGGTGCTCGAGCTGGGACCGAAGAGGATCCCAAGGTTTACGGGTGGATACTTGAGTTGATGCAGGGCACTAATAGAGAAACTGCTTTGTTAGAGCTGAGCAAGAAGAGGGAGCAGGTGGACGATCTTGCGCTGATTCTTTGGCACTCTGTTGGTATGACACGGGCTCCATATTTATATCTCACGATATCAGGGGAATGATATACTGATTGCGGCTTGTATGATAGGTGTCATGACGGCCTTGTTACAAGAGATCATCTCCGTGTATCCGCTACTCATGCCATCCAGCCTTACCGCCGCAGCCTCAAATCGCGTGTGCAATGCCTTGGCATTACTTCAGTGCGTTGCGTCGCATAACGATACTAGAGGACTCTTTTTGAATGGTTGGTATAGCTTGTCGAGGTGTCGAAGATGGAAACAATTTGCTGACCCAAGGCTCTATAGCTCATATCCCCCTTTTTTTATACCCATTCCTTAACACGACGTCCAAGTCCAGGCCATTCGAGTATTTGCGCCTTACCTCGCTAGGTGTCATTGGAGCTCTAGTCAAGAATGATTCCTCTGATGTCATCAACTTTCTCCTGTCCACCGAAATTATTCCTTTGTGCCTTCGCATCATGGAGACTGGATCTGAGCTCTCCAAGACTGTTGCAATTTTTATTGTCCAAAAGATCCTCCTTGATGATATGGGGCTGGCGTACATATGTCAAACTTATGAGCGCTTCTATGCTGTCGGAACTGTCTTGAGCAACATGGTCACCCAGCTCGTGGACCAGCAGACGGTTAGGCTACTCAAGCACGTGGTTAGGTGCTTTCTTCGGTATGTCCATTCAAGTAGTAACCAGGATTTCTTGGCCCTCTCCATAAATTACTGACACCACTATTGGTTTACTTAAAACAATAGCTTGAGCGATAACCCTCGTGCTCGCGAAGCTTTGAGACAGTGCCTTCCAGAGCCCTTGCGTGACGCAACATTTTCCTCGGTCCTTCGTGATGACGCAGCGACAAAGAGATGCCTTGCACAACTCCTAATTAATCTCTCAGATTGCGTCGTTGAATAAAACAACAACCCTTTCACTACCTACCCCATATCTCTTATCCATCCAACAAACTCTCACTCAGCCCATAAAAAACGCCACCGATAAACTAATAAAGGCACATGTATGAATAATGAAGTGCAGGAAAAATAATCAAAAACCAAAAAATCAGAATATGATACTGGATATTGCTATAACAGTTAATATCGGATCGATATTATAGGGGGAAGCGAAACCCGAGTTTTGAGATAATGACGATGGTTATGACAGCTAGGATTTGCGAGCAGAAATTTGTGCCCTTTTACGTTTCTCTTTTTCCTTTTGATTGCTCTGCTTTTCACATTGTTGCTTTTGCCCTCACACCTCTGGTGCTTTCTCAGCTTTCGTCCCCCTTCTCATTGTCTCCAAACCTAACGCTTCGAAAATGACTTTAATGTTGTTGCTCGCCCGTTCTCGGCATTTCTTAGGGCAGGGAGCGAGATACTCCTTTTCCCCATGTTAGGTTTCTCTTGCTTCGCTTTTTGACTATAGCTTGGTTCTTTCATCCGGTGTTGCGTTGTTCCTTGTTATTTTTTATTTTCTTTATTTTCCGGGTCTGGTCGGGTTTAGTTCACTTTTTTTTCTTCTCTCTTTCGCCATGGCGGACGGAGGAATGGACGGTTGGCATGCAAGGATGAGTATGATTAACCTATCGTGATATATTGTGGGTCTGCACATAGTTTTTTTAAGAAAAAAAAAAAAAAAAAAAAGTGTGCTGGTTGGGTACGGTAGTTAGATCGGATGTTCCGAGTAAGTGGAGGACGAATGGTGTGTACTTTATCTTTTGCCAAGCATGTTAGTAATTTTAAAGTTTGGTGTTGCGATGATAGTGATCGTTGATGGCGGTCACGTTGTGATACTGGTAATTCTGGTTTCCACATACAGCATATTATCAAGAATTAAGCCCGATAATATTATGATAGCGTAGTATTGGCAGGTCAGATATCCCAATCCTAAAATCATACAATATGTACCGGTACCCGCGCCCATATCACCCATAACGTCTGATAGGGTATGATAATACCGTATCGGTATCCCCGCCCAAAACCCCATCCATTTACCAGGCCGCACACACAGACACCTTGGGTTGGAAGTTGAAAAGGTTAGCTTAAGCTTTCACTGAAACATCTCGCCAGGAGGGGAGGAGAAGAAGTCGCATGCCATGTTGCCTGTCTATTTCTTCCCGCAACCATACAGCTTTCATAGTAGATGAGGGGCCAACATAGACGCCAATACCTAACAAGGACGTATTAGATTATTACGGTAAAGGGCAGCTGGACGTACCTATCGCGTAGTGCCAGAGATAATGACTTGTAGCTGGACATACGGTACTTGTACTTGTATTATAAATGTCATCAGGAGCGCTTACCGTGATACCGGGGCTGGCGGCATTGGGGCGCTGAGATTCGCTGCGCGGATAGCTGATGGAGAGAGAGCAACAGGCGTACAAGTTCGGACTTTGGGGGTTACTCTTCTGGTAGGTGGTGTGCGGCCGTCGATCGGGATGGTCTGGGTTTTAGTTTTAGTAGGGGTAAGAGTGCTTGGGGGGGGGTTGAGTCTCGGGAGGTATGATAACTGGCGTTGGTGGTGCCAAGATAGTCAGTGGGTTAGGGCACTCTCTTGCTCTTGAGCACTAAGGGTACGCATGATAGACTCTAGGGCAAAGCATTCCTCGGGTCTTTGATATGGCAATACCAAGCCCACTATATTGTGAAATACCTCTATTATATGGATTGGACTCGGTTCCAGAACAATAGATTTCAAAGATTTTAGTTCTATTCTACTATTTCCCGCCATTAATATATTATTAATGACAACTTTCTTGTTGCAACAGACCACAATAACGGTTTACCTCACCGATGACCTCACCTCTCACCAATTTATCAAATATTGGTTTGTATGATATTTGCTTAACAGTGGAGGAAAACATCGTGAAGCATGAGTTATTACGGGTATTATACAAGCAATATTATATCATATATCAGAAAATTATATCCCCAAATTTCCTAAAAATAAAGAAAATTAAACAAAACCCTCGAGGTAGAAATGTGATGAACTATATATTTTTGAATATCATTGTCCCGGCATTTATCCTATACCGATATACGATGAGCATTTCACAATGCAACGACCCTGGTACAGTAAATTAGACCTTAGGAACTCTGCAGTCTGCACCGTAACTGGAAGATTCGTGACCGGTCGTGTTTGGGAGTGGGAGAAGTTATAGGTTTTATTCAAGTTAAGCCAGAGTGAATGGTAGCCAAGTGTACAGCACCACGCTCTGGTGCTCTGAGAATCGTATCAGGGTTGGGCAGCAATCAAATAATCCTCACGTCACAGTGGAACTGCACCGGCATCTAGATGCTGGGGATAGGTCATGTACCGACCGGTATTTCAAATCTGAAGAAAATGTTAGAGCTATATTATTATTAACCTTAACCTTGACTGCGTTAGCAGTGTATAAATTACGGTGCGCTACAACCATCCGTGGAACTACTCGTAATTCTCAAATCTGCACGCAAAACCCCCATCCAGTAATCCAGGCACTAAATAGGAAAAATAAAAGACTCTAGCGAATACCCCGCATCATGGGTCTGGAGATGCTGTGCTCGGTACTCCCATCAATCCAATCATGCACCAACCCCGTCGACCCCCTTCCAACGAGGGGTCGGTGAAAAGACAGCCCCGAATCGCCAGCCCTAAGAGTTGAAAACCGCCAGAACACCCTAAACCCTCTGAAGCACCTCGCAAAGTCAGTCACACACCACTCAGGAATTAATACGCAGATAAGATACGCAAATAGGGGTGTTAGTGGAAGCGCAAAAAAATGAAGCCGACTTAGCGCACCGAGTGACACGTCGTGACTGCTATCATGTTACACTTCACCACTTCAGCCTCACTCAATCCAGGGCAGGAAGGAGGGGGGGGATATGACCCACGCTATCTGCTCGTACTGGGCGGCACACGTAGCATACTCCGGTAGTGAGTGACTCGCCACCCCTCCCTTCCATATCCCTTCCCACCTCCACCTCCCCGGCGCACGTACTGAAAAGAAAAGAAAGATGAAAAACAAAAGGGTGTAAATTTGACTGATGGTCTACGATGAGTTGGAATAGCACAGTCCTTTGGCTTATTCCCTCGTCCGCAATCGTAGAATTGTTTCAATTTACTCCAAGTTCACTTGTGTGTTTGTCTCAACAGTTTTCGGATTTCGTAGTGCAAGCTTGTTCGAGTTCTAGTGGATTCGTGCGTGGTTGAAAAAATCTCTAGAAAGGAAAGGTGGGAGAAATCCCCTAAGTACAACAAGGGGAAATTTTCTCTCTCTCAACTCCCAAACACCTCCTCCATTGTAACAAAACCCTAGAAATCTCCACCTTGATGCAACAAAAGTTATCCAAATTGGAAAGAATATGAAATTAAAAATTCCCTTAACAGTACCCATCCATCCAGCTACAGCATACTTTAGAGTCATACCTGTGCCGTGGAGTACAGTACAGTACGGTACATATCTTAGGCTACAGCCGACCAGTAGGAGTCCAGGATTACTGTGGCACTGGGCAATAGGATAAAATTGAACAAAAGTGTTATGAGTTTCGCACAAGATCATACGGGTCTGTGACAAGAAAGTGCGCACTCCTTACGTGCGTTTTGCATCTTCGCACTTGGATTAATTTCTTCTGAGGGGGTTTCTCTTTTCGGATACTACTTGTCAATAGGTGACTGATTGTGAAGATAAAATTGAATGTATAACCCATAAAATGTGGAGAAAGAAGCAAAGTCGTAATGTGTCGTCGTTAAAAGCGCAAATGGTCGCGGGAAGCTTCAAGATACGGAAATAGAAAAAGAATGAAAATGTGCACACTTTCCTCCAATTACATCCGCCTTCACAAGAGACAAACCAGCATCAAAAATACAAGTTAAAGGAATTAAGATAAGAAAAAACACTTCCTCCGAGAAAAGCCAAATCAAACCCTGCGAGGATGGCCGAGGGCTCGATCTTTCCATAGCTCAACCTCAGCCTTAAGTTCCTCAATCTGGGCCTCCATCTCCTCCATTCGCTCCAATTTCTTAGCTCGCGACTTTCGGGCAGCGAGGGTGTTTCGCGCACGCTTCATGGCGACAGTATCAGACGGATCTTCAACAACAATGGGCGGCAAAGGAGCCCTCTTTCGAACGCCAGAAGTTGCCGAACGTCGCTGTGTAGATACGCTTTGGCTGCGATAGCGGGGGGAGGTGCTAGGGGAGTCAGGACCCTCTTCATCTAAACGTCCAGGAAGATCCCCAGAGCAGTCTGGTTGGGGCATATTGGGCATAGTGGGGGAAACAACAGAGTCCTCAGGATCAGGATTCGTCTCAGGAAACAACGAGAACCATTGACCGTCCGACGAAACATCGTCACCATTAAAGAGTGGGGACGTATCGTAGCTCTCAGAAGGGGAATCAAAGAGAGACAGAGGGGACGTGAGATTCGTTGTAGCAGTAGAAGTAGGAGGATTCATAAGAAGCTCTTGAGGAGAAACGGTTGGACCGATGGATGGCGAAGAGGTATCGTGGACTCCAGTAAGCGGGGAGAAGTCGGATGGGAGTCCTTGATAATCGGCCGAGAACCACTCCTCAAAGGCGGCCTCAGGATCAATCTTTTTCATATTTTGCTCTATGATAAATCTGTTAGACGATTTTCTAAAAGCCCAAGGCAGACGAGGGTGGAAATTTTGGTGCCAGGCCATCTTTGAGTTCAGGGAGTGAGGATGGAAGGGAAAGTGGGGAAGGGGGGAAAGAAATACCCTGCTGCATTTTGTATGCCCGTGCTGATTGGCGCAGAGTCTGGAAGTAATGAGCAGCGGTGGTGGGGTCAAGAATAGGCTGTTGTTGCTGCTGCTGAGAAATCTGTCTTGATTCGGGCGTACGAATAGAATTATCCTGGGGCTGAGTTGGAGTGAACTGATACGAGGTTGAGGCTTGCCGATGGTTGAACGAAGACGTCGTTGTAGTGTATCCGAGACCGTGAACAATCTCGCTTACTCTTCGCGGTTGCGGGGGTTGAGCAGTGCGTGATTGTTGTTGCGACTGTTGCAGCTGATTAGGGAGAGTACGCGGGGATGGTTGCGCTCGCTGAGGAAAGAGCACGGGATCGTCGAAACTGATCTGATTGTCGTGAGTGCTGGTTCTGTCGAAATGAGCAACGGCTGGTGACCTGGGAGTCGGGGGCAGCGGTGGAAGCGAGTCTGATGCTAGTACTTGCGGCGAAAGCCTCTGGTGAGGGGTTGTGGAGGGCCATGGCTGGTCGTTTGGAGGGAAACACAATGGTTCCGAGGGAAGAATGGTGACTGGCTGTTGTGGGGTAATGTCGCTAAGCGAAGGGCTCAGAGGTCCGTAGATCTCTGGGGAAGGCGTGGTGAAGGATTCTACAGGGGTACAAGCGTGGGAAAACGAAGTTTGAGGTTGTATCGGGGAGAGGAACTAAACGTCCATGATAACTATCTTAATCGTGGGGTAGGGGGTATATTTTATAAAGAACTTGTAAGTGAGTATTTTTTTTCTTCAGTGAGGAGATGAGGTGTGGGGAAGAAGGAAAGGAGGAGGGGAGGAAAAGGGAGAGGGGGTGAGGGAAGTGAGTCAGAACTTATAGGCGTTCCCTTCGAGTTGTGTGGGCTTGGGCAGGGAGTGTCTGCGGTTGGCATACCTTCTTTTTTTTTTTTTTTTTTTTTTCCACCCCCCCCAAAGTACCTCCACCCACCCTTTCACATTTGTACGGTGCCCGCACAAGTACTCTCACAGTACCGTATTGGAATGAATGATCCAACAAGAGAGAGAGAAAAATCACTGAGGTTGTACCGGCAACGGCAGAAGAAGGAACAAAGTTGGAAGTAAAGTACTGTAAGAGTATGCTTGCTATAGAACCGTTCCATCAAAGAACATAATCGTTGTAGAGCTCTGAAAGAAGATCAGAACCCAAGTGCCACCATATCACTGTGCACGCGGACCTTTCATCTCTTGCTCCCTCACCATGCAATACACTGCAGCTTGTGTTAACACAGTTAACTTGATGGGAAAAACGAACCGTAAAGAGAAACAGACAAGACAGGCAGAGAAGTGTTTTCAGTACGAGCACGGTAGTCCCCCTCGAATAATCTGATTGTGGAGCCCGACGATACAAGTACGAATTAAAGTCGGGTAGCGTCGTTCGCAAACCAGAGTACAGAGACAAGGATGTCCATATTCCTTGCTTGTATTTTCAGAAATAGACCGGTGGAATTCGGTATGATACGGCAGGATTCTATTTTTTTATATTATATTTTTCCTTTTTTTTCTCTTTCATTCATTTTTTCTCAGCCCGTTCACCCAATCAGAACCTAGATAGAGGGAGAAAGTTGGTCCAGATCTTGGTGTTCACAATTTCTCGACTTGCTTCTGCTGCGCCTGCCCTTTCTCTCCCAAGGCACCCGGGAAGGCTTCGCTTTCTCCCTGTCTCTTTTCCCACTCCCTCCTCCGTGCGTTACCCAAAAATGGTAAGGCTATCCCTGCAAAAACGGTGCGTGAGATTGGGGTGAGCAGAAAGAAAAATTGAACGCCCCCGCACACCCATACCCTCACGAGAACCCACGGCAAAAGTCTTGTGCATAATTTGTTTTATATTCCAACGGTTGAGCAAATCGTAAAAATGTATGGAGGAATTCGTGAAATTCGCGCAGTTCTTTTCTGGACGGGGACGGAAACCTCTCTTGGTACCTCCGCCAGTGCCGGGAGAGAATGGGTGAATCAGCAAGAATTGACTTCCACCGCCTAAAAACACCCCCATCATTGCCCCCCCACACATTCCCTCTTTTTTTTTTTTACAAAATCCCCATCCTTCCTCATCGCCCACAAGGCTTGTTGGATATTACGAAGGGGGGGGTCTTTCGCCAGTCAGCGTCCAATGAGGGCCCAAATCAATTTTGGCATAATTTTTTTTTCCAAGGTGCTGCGGCTGAAGAATTGGAGAAATGGGGGGAGGTGGGTGAGATGACGGTTCCCACCTTCCCTAAAGAAGATTAGTATTGAGAGTACAAGTAGACTAACGAATCGTCGACTATGACAAAAGTGCCCACCACCGGTGGACTCGACAGGGAGCTAGAGTGAGGGGATCTCTCCTCATGCGTACCGTAGACTACCGGTACTCCTGCTCGAGTACTTGACTTGAGTACAGCGCTGAGATGCTGAGGGATATTGTACGGTACTCTAACTCGAGTACTGGTACGTGCTTGTTGTATGAGAACTGGAGCACTGTCTGCTAGGGTCAGCACAAATAAACTACCGTACTCGTACACGAGTACTCGAGTATATGTATTCTAACTTAATGCTTCCCGTGCCTTGCGTGCCAATCACCCTAATATCCCTTGTTCGCTTTGTGGCATACCAGATACCGGTAGTATTGTACTGGTACAGTACCGGCCGGTACTCTGCTGTACGTAGCCTTTGCATAGGGCGTTCGACTATCGCAGTGCTTGAGCATCGGCAGAGCAGGGTACAATTTTGTACTCGTACAAGTAAGTTATGCAACCCTGTTTTCCATTTTATTCTCCCCTTCCCTTCCATTCCCTTCCTTTCCATCCAGGGGTGGCAAGGAAAGTCCACGGCACAGGTCTTGTGGGTTAACACCCACTGTACGAGTACCGTACAAGTACGGTACTCGAGTATAAGTGCCAAGCCCAATATTCAAAAAGCACCGTATTTAGGATGTCTTGGCGCCAAGACTGAGATACCTAAATACTACGATACCAGTATCATAGTACTCGTACGAGTACTTTATGAATTTGCTACGAGCACCCGTAGAGCATCGCCTAGCTCCTGCTAGGTAATCCTGTAGAGTACTGGTATCATACCGGTATTGTACGGTACTCGCTAGCTACCCGTATACCGTAACCACTGTGTATATAGAGACCGTTGCCAAGGATGTGGCTGGCAAGACTATCCACTTTGGGAGCTCGCCTAAGATGATAAAAACAACAACAACTCCATCACGTTAACACTAAACACGTGAATCGAAGCGACAATGCCAGCAGTTAGAAAGCCTCTGAGGAAACTAAAAGAGAACGATCAAAATGAGAGGAGGACACGGCATCGAGGCCCTAAGCCGAAACCCCTTGAAGCGCGCAAAATGAAACTGCAGGTTAGTAAATTTGAGTTACACCACATATGCAAGTATAGACTAATTAAGCTCTCTGCAGGCTGAGCCAAGCAAACGAGTAGAAAGGAGTTACACAAGACGGCGAAAAATTGAAGTTCTCAACTGGATGAATTACTATCGGGTGCCAAATGAGACCTCCAATACGGCGGTTAAGATGCGTTGTCCAACTCTGGATGAAGCATCAATATTTTTCAAGATTCCAAAAAGCACTATTGGTCGCTGGAGAGCAACTGCTGGAAAGATTCTGGAGCAAGTAGGGGGAAATAGTTCCCGGCGAGATGCTCCAGTAGCATTTCTCTGCTTGTGGCCGGAAATGGAAAGGCAGTTATTTGATCGGTTTGTGGCACGCAGAAGTCAGGGAAGGCCCGTACGAGATGGGTGGTTTCGCAGAAATGCGAAGGAGCTGTGGAGAACTAGCTATCCAGAGCTGCCAGAGGGATTATTTGTCTTCTCTCAAGGCTGGTTTCATGGGTTTTTATCGCGGTACCAGGTAGTTTTACGATTTGTTACCAATACAGCGCAATCTCTTCCAGCAAACTACAAGGACCAAATCTTAATTTGGCTGAGATTCAATCGACGAAACCGCATCCTCACACCTCTCTTACCTCCTTTAGCATCCAGTTCTTCCAACTCATCTCTTGTTCCAAGTTCCAATCCTCTCTCTCTACATTATATTTGCAATACGGATCACGGAGGAATTCCTGAGCATAGGATTTGTAATGTGGATGAAACCCCACTCCCCTGGGAGTATTTAACTGGCCGTACCTATGATATCCAAGGTGCTAAAACAGTTTGGTCAAAAAGTGCTGAGTCAGGCTCTGAGAAGCGCCAATGTACCCTATTTCTATGCATATTTGCAGATGGAGTTCCTCGGGTTCCACCGATTCTTATCTTTACTGCAACTAGTGGAGCAAGAATACGAGAGAGAGAATCGCCTCAGTGGGATAAGCGGGTACATGTTGAGTTTTCACCAACAGGATGGATGAACGAAGATTTATTTACTAAATTTATCTTACAATTTCTCGTACCTCTTTTCGGAAAGCAACGTGCTTTATTCATATTCGATCGATATCGTGCTCACCTTACTCCTCAAGTTATTCAGACCTGCCGAGACTACCACATCACCCCCTCCTTGATCCCGGCTGGTACAACCCCACTGACCCAACCACTCGATGTCGCTATGAATAAGCCCTTTAAGGGCTTAATTAAAGAATTTACAGAAGAGATAAGGGAGAAGAAGGAGTCAGATGAGGATATGGACAAGTGGAGTGTTAGTCAGCATAGGGTTGTTACTACAGAGGCTGTTGGTAGGGCTTGGGAGGAGTGGCATAAGCCTGGGAGTCAGTCACGGCAAAAGATTGTCATCCAATCTTTCCGTGATACCGGTATCTCATTACCGGTCGATGGTTCCTGTGATCATGAGCTGAATATTAAAGGCTTTGCGCCGGGAGAGCTTGTAGTTGGTGACTGGGCACGTTCTGAGGACGAAATGGGTTATGGGATCACTGAAACTGAGAATGCTGAGCTTTTACCTGCTGATACTGGTAATAATACTGTTGAATTTACTCTCTTAGATGAATAGTTACCTTGTCTCAAGTGGTTAGTTGCTGTTTTGATCTACAATATTTTGATATGTTTTTCTTTTTTTTTTCTTTTTCTCTTCCTTTATACAGTATAGTCCGATGGCGACATTACATGTATTTCTCTTGGCAACGGTCTCTATATACCGTAAAAACTTAAATAATTGGACGGTGTGCTATGAAGTCAAAATAAGGTGCAAGACACGGAGATGCGGAAATTAGTGTCTTGGAGTTCACTTTAGACCAAAAAAATACGAGAAATCAGACACCACAAGCGTCTCTGAGAGCATATTGCAACCTCAGCTCATCGTGTAGATACAAGAATGTAAATCAATAAAAGCAGAAGAAAAAAAGACAATAGAACTAAGATACAAGAATTGTGGAAAAGAGTAAGAAATGGAATCGCGACCATGTGGCAGAACCCGGATCCTGCCAAATCTTTCCCCATTGCCAGCAGACAAATTCTACGCCGGAATAAAAAAAAAGCGAGGACCTAAGAGAAAGCCATTAGCGGAAATTGCCCAAACAGCAGAGAGAAAAGTCGAAAATCCTATCGATCCTACACGATTAGCCATAAGCTACGAATCCTCTCATATTGGATAGAAACCAAGGTGGCATACGGTCTAACCAGAACACTAGAACTTACACGGGAAGAGGTGGCTTACTGATTCAAGATACCAGCTGCAAATCTGTCCCGGTGAAGGAGGGAGGAGAGGGAGGGAAAATTTGGCAATATGAGGAAGGCAGGACAAAGACGGGCAGAGGGAGGAAGACGACCATGGCGATGGAAGGAGATGGAGAAAGAGCTATTCGAGAGGTTTCGGGAGCGAAGGGCTCTTGGCCACCCGGTATGAAGGAGCTGGTTTCGAAGAGTTAGCCGAGAACTCTTTGAGAAAACCTATCGTATCCGAGATCCAGCAGGGTTTGAATTCTCCAATGAATGGTTCAGAGAATACCTATCGTGGCATCAAATTAGCCTTTGTACTGTTAACAATAAAGCAAGTCAACTGCTAAGGGACTTTGGGGAATTAATACTTAGCTGGCAAAGGTTTAATCGCCGTAATTCACAGTACCGCCCCGGGGAGAAAGTAGTACCGGAGGCTGAAGGATATTGTGGGGGCCGATACATGTTACAGAATATCTGTAACATGGATCAGACCCCTGTTCCCTTCAAATATCTAGAAGGGCGTACTTATAATTAGATAGGTGAAAAGAGTATCTGGCTTCAATCAAGCAAATCAGGGTGGGATAAAAGACAGGGGACTATTCAGCTTACCGTATTTGCCGATGGGATCCGATGTGTAAAGCCCCTGATTTTTTTCCGTGGAAAAGGAACCGGTTCCACGATTCTCACAGAAAAGCAACTTTACGACCACAGAGTAGTCGTAAAGTTTAACCCTACTGCCTATGCCAACTCGAGCAACATGCTCGAGTGGCTAGACGAACAGCTTGTTCCTGTCCTCAATGGTTAGCCTACCCTTCTTGCCATTGACCTATTCTCCGGCCATAAAACAGAAGAGGTATTAGATACCTTCCGGGCCAATGATATGACGCCAAGCGTAATTCCTGGGAGCTGCACCGGCCTAGTGCAGCCCCTTGATGTCTCCATTAATCACCTGTTTAAAGACCTACTCAAGGTTAGTTATTCTCAATTTCATTATATCTTTAGGAGAGGGAAGGTGGAAAGGGAGAACTTATCTTAAAACTAATTTTTTTACAGGAATTAATGGAGGAGCGTTTGGGGGAAATTGAGGAGGAGGAAGAGAGGATTCTGGAAGGAGGCGGAAGGCTTACCGGAAGTATGGTTGGTAGGCGGCGGGTGGCTGTCACCTAGGCGGTGGGTGAAGCCTGGGAGCGCTTTTCGGCAGAAAAACACGAGGTTGTTCAGCGTGCTTTTCGGGTAGTTGGTCTCTCACTTCCAATCAATGGAAGTGAGGATCTTGAGCTATCTATTCGAGGGTTAGCAAATGATTTCCTAGCTGAGGGGGTAAGGGAATGGGGGAGGGGTGGGGTTTAGGGGGGGGAAGCCGAAGCTGAGTTTGCGGAGGAGGTAGTTGGTTCACACGATGAAGAAGAAGTTGAGGACTTTGAGGAAGAAGTAGATTTCCACTATGAATAGCTGCCAAGAATTAGTGAAACTTATATTGACTGATGTACATGATGTGATCTGGGTAAAACATACTCTAATTTAACTGCTTAGCACACCGTCCAGTATTTAAGTTTTTACGGTACACAGTGGTTACGGTAGAAGAGCACCCGCAAGAGCCCGCCCTTTCTCGGGGGTACAGTACGGTAATTTACTCGTAATGTACTCGTACTCGTACGTTATGCTGGCGTACCGCACCATAGCATCGCACATTTCGCTCGTTCGTGTTTTCACTGCCTCTCGTTGTTGCCCGACAAACCCCACAAATAACACGAGTTGACGAGACATGGATCGTTCTGATCCTCCGAAATCCAGCCTCCTCACTTAATGCCGGTAGGCTCGAAACTCACTGGGTTTACAGGGCTAGATCTTTCCCCCCTCCTTCCTGCTGCAATCTGGCGGTTAGCCAGCGATGTTCCCGGTATGAATTTACAGGGCTGACAAACCGAACATTCGTAAAATAGGGGTGCAAGAAAAAGAAAAGCAGAATTGAGCCAATGAAGAGGGGAACGTGTCCTGTAGACTACCAGTGTCATCCAATCCATTCCCAGTGCCGGTACGAGTACTTGTTGGGAGCCCCCTTGGACGGGATGAACAAACTCATATCATGCGGGGATTCGTGTTTGTCCCCCACCAATACTCGAGTACTTGTACAGTACTTGTACAGTACAGAAGGATACCAGTGCGCGGCGCAGAACTTCGCTGAAACGAAGGGGAAAGTAGAGAGGAAGGATTCTCCTCTCCACCAGCATTGAGCGAGTATAGCTACTGGTGTGTACTTTACCTGGTATGCTTTTCTCACGATAGGGCATTTGGTCTTTCAGACAGCTTAGTTGAAGCCGGACGGTGTGACTAGGATAAATTTACATTTTGCGACCCGTCTAGGACTATATACCCAAACAACTTTTGATATCATACTTTTGGGCAAAGGGTTGGCGTTTGTGAACACGACAACCGATGTTCCAGTACCGTGTTGCATACCGCCAAATTTCGACCCTGCTGCTCGGATCTGCCTGGTATGCACAAGCAGTTGTGTTCGGAAACGTCATCCCATTACGAGTGCGTACAGTAAATTACACCCGAATGAAACACCAAACGCATCATCATCATCAACAATCTACTCGTGTGCTGGAGTGCGCGAGTACAGGGCCTTAGCAGGAGTCATAGCTGCAGTTATGCACTTCTCGCTTCATGCAATAAACGAGTCAGTCACGCCACCAACAAGGTATGGGTACCTAAGTACCGTACTGTATTCTCGATACTCTACGATGCCTGTGCTGCAGTACAGTACCTTATGGTACGAGTACTGAACTGGACCACCGGACGTTCTTGCGATTGGCGAGAATCTTCCTAAAGAAAGAAAGAAAATCGCATGTCTTGAATACTCTCAAATAGAATGATGCTAACCTATTGGTTTACCTATATTAGCAGACCTGGATCTGGAGATGTGCAAGATATTGATAGTCTGGATACTATCATACCTTACTTTTTGATTTTTCGCGTGTTAAAGGAATCTGGAGATGTACTTGTAATTATTGTTTTCCTGTAGATTTTCGCAAATAGCGACTACGGTATTCGACTTTCTCCGCATCCCGCATTTTCAATTCGTCGGGATGGATCTTGGGTTCCATATCATACGGAGGTATAGCTCCTAAGTTTTGTATGTTACACAGGGCGTAAGAGCAGCAAATTTTGCTTGTGGAACATACAAAACTTAGGTGCTGTACCTCCGTATAAATGCACATAAAACTATCATACAATATTGTGAGGCAGGGGAGGGTTGGTCAATCATTATTATTAAGGCAATGATTGGCATCAAACTATATAATGACATTGTGAGAAAATCCCTCAGGGGGTAAAATGGAAAAGAAAAGAAAGAGAAAAAGAGGAGAATTCAGAAAATTTTGGATATTTAGTAGTCTTATTTATACAAGGCTCAAAATATTTGGATCAGGTGGTTTATAAAAACAGTACATGGCCAGAATTCGAATTTCTTTGAAAAAGGAATTAAGGACACATAATATTATATTAGTACTAAAGTCTGTCATAGGAACAATACTGTAAATATCATACTACTGAAACTATAGAAATTTGCTAATTTTGAATCAGGATTTTGTAATATTGAAACAATTACAGTCACTCATCAAAAGTGTTCGTGAAAGCTTAGTCGGCAGCCTCGCTAAAAAAAAAAAAAACTGGCCAGATTGCGGCCAGTGATCGTGGTGCCCATTCAACGCAACACATCTACCAAATCCACTGTTCCATAATTCAACCATGGTTTACCATTCCAGATATGCAAAGCCTGCGGCAAAAAATAAACCTCCTCCAAAGACCCCAGAAGAGAAATGACCAATATTGAAAATGGCATGATTATTGCCTTTGTCTATTGTCTTCGTAACATCACCCTAGTAGCTAAAATTATTGGCAGGCCCTGGATAACAATTAAAAGCTTTCTTGCTTGAGCATGTGAACAGCAATCTCTGGATAATATTCCTTGCGCCAGTCACCCTTGCCTCCTTACCTGGCAACAGCATTGCACAATTGTTCAAGCAGCCAAGTCAAATCGAAAAATGACAAGATCGGACTTCCGAGATAAATTTGCACCCGGTATATCACTTTCTACAGATAACAAAAAAGAACCCGGAGTTTTGTACTACACTGAGTATCTGTACTATCATAACTACCCACAGGCTGAGTGATAGGATATGATTTCAGTTAACTAACTTGTAATAGTGGATACAGTACACAGAGAAGCCAGTATCAAAAATGGCTAGCCAAATCAAGACCAAGACTCAAATCTAAGCATGTTGCTAAGAGATGGAAATGGGCCACTGCTCATAAGGATAGGACTGTTGAGGATTTTAAAAGAGTTATTTGGAGTGATGAATGCAGTGTAGAGATATCCAAGGATCCAAGACAACAATGGGTATTCAGAGAGCCTGGAGAGAAGTGGCTGGCTGAGTGTATTCACCCAAAAGAGAAGGATAAGGGAATTTCACTCATAGTTTGGGATTGCTTTTGAGGTGAGAGTAAAGGTCCTTTGGTTCCTATTACTCAAAATATCAATAAGACCAGGTATATTAGACTATTAAGAAGATATCATTTTCCTGTTATTCATCAAATAGTTTCCTTAGGTATACAACTTGAAGATATTCTTTTTCAGCAAGATAATGCTCCTGTTTATAAGGCATATAGTGTCATGGATTGGCTTGAGAGAAATTGTAATCAGGTTGAGGAGCACCCCCCATATTCCCCTGATTTGAATCCTATTGAGCATGTATGGGTTGAGCTTAAAAAGCAATTACACCAGCAGTATCCAAGAATTGGAGATACCCCAGGAGGAAAAGAAGCTGTGAAGAGGAGGCTTGCACATGTATTACCACTGGTTTGGGAGACAATTCCTGAGGAGGTTTTTGAAAAGTTGTGGAGATCAATGCCAGATAGGGTAGCTGCAGTTTTGGAGGCAAGAGGAGGATATACAAAGTACTAGCTAGTATTATTTCTATTTCTATTATACAATTTATTTTGGGGTAATATAGTTGATCAGTTGCTTGATCATTCACTATGGTTGATCGTTCACTTGTTCATGAGTACGATCACGATCCCCGGTTGCAACCCTACTACGGTGCCCCACCACACTGCCCCACCGTGGCGCCATCGCTAATTAAACAGGTTTCAGATCACCTACATTTATGACGAGTGGCTGTAAGTGAATGATATAATAAAAGAATAGGATTGAGGAGAGTAGATTAGGTACAAGTATTGTTGGTATAGCTAAATATTAACAATCTACTATGATATGAAATTGACAAATATTGTGCTAGTGATGATACAGCTTTAGATATTGCCTAAAGTTTTCTAAAAAAAGAGAAAATGATCTTAGTCGATACCAATTTCTAAATAGTATTATAATATAACTATTGGATTGAAGATAAAATAAGAAATTACAGAAATTAAGAACTGGAAATTACAGCTGCTTTAAAGTAAAAAACTATTAAATACAGATTTATACAGCTCCTGATTATCTCATACTTACTATGTTGCTTATAAGATAATTATATTATAGTGATCCTAATTTTAGATCTCAATTGTTCAATATGCAATAAGCTTAAACTTATTTTATTTACTTAAATAGTTCTAAGACTTGTATTGTCACAAATGGGATTGAGACAAGGCAGATTAATATGGTGCAATAAGGTTTTCACATGACTCGCAATCATAAGTCATAGGAGTTTAGGGGATGTTTGGCTTCAGAAGTTTGTAAATTGAATACGCAGTTTGCAAAACATGTTTTACAAAATGTGTTTTGCAAACAACAGTTTGCCAAACACCTCTAGAATCAATATTTCTCAAAATGCATTTTATAAAATTAATATGAGAAGTTCATGTAAATATATAGAATTTATAACCTTTAACCTTCTCTATTTTGTATTTAATTATTTACAAACCAGTTTTATATCTACCACAAACTGTTTATATAAGATTTTTCCTCACTTTTTGAAAATACTCAATATTTTCTCCAAACTTAACAACCATCTCTCTTCAATTATGGATGTTATTATACTTGAGATATTAGAAATCATCTGAATTGGTACAATTGTAATGCAGACTCTCTCTGCACTTACTACCTTATAAGCTGAAATTATATAAGTACTAACTTTTGAAAACTCCTGTACTAGAGCACACCTTAATGCTCAGCAATCAAAGCTATATAACTGGATTATATTTTAGATAGTATGAGAGCAGATATTTGTTGATGAGAATAATGAGTAATAATTATTTTTAACTTGGATCTAATCTAATTAACAAATTAATATAGATTACCCTATATTAGTTTACAGTTTCCAATAATATGCTTTGCAAAACGTAGTTTGTAAAACATATTTTCAATTAATGGTGAGCCAAACACCACAACAATTGAAAATGTGTTTTGGACCCAAAACATGTTTTCAATTTACGAACTGCTCGAGCCAAACATCCCCTTAGTGTTTTGAGATGACTTTTACATGTAACTCTTACTTATAAGTCATGAGTTTCATGCATGTAATACACTTAGCATACAACACTTGTCATAAGGTTTATGATTGGTTAAGGTATGTTATGCAGTTGACTTGGAGGGGCCAGCTGTGGATCTCAGATGACTCAGGCCCTGTTTGGCATACACCAATAAATTTATACTATAGTATTTCCTGAAAATAGCTTATAAGCAAAAATAAAAATACTATATTATTTCCAAAACTATTGTTGTTTAGTAACAAACATTTACTATAGTATTTTTCTGAATAAGCAAAATCTTATCTGATATTTGAAATCATCATATTGTACTTTACAACACTAATCTCCAAATTTGTTGCATTTGATGAAAAAAACACGATCTATTGTATCTAAATAAATTTTGATAAATACTTATTGAACAATGCACTCTATTGCAGTTTATACCATGTATCTGGTAAAAAATCAAGGTAAGAATTCATTGAAATAAAGCGCATGAAATGTGTAGTAAAGTAATGAGTAACATGTAGAAAAAGAATGAAAGAGCTTTATAAGTAGGATAGCTGTCCAGATTGATGGATGTCTGTAATATAAACTGCCAGGTCCTAAGCTCTAAAGAAGAGGGACCATACAGCAGAAAATAACCTTGACTACTTAATACACTAATGTATAATTGGAGCAACATACCATGGTTACTTGGCGAACCCCTCCTCTAACCCAGGAACAGTCAGACATTCCTGAAAGACTGAGCAGTATTCAAGCAAGCAATTAGGAAAATAAAACAGTGCCGAAACTGCAACCAACCAGAGTTCTTTTATCTAATACTATATATAGATACTCTGCAGTCTTGTAAGGAAGGGTGTTGCATGTAATTTGATTCTCTAATCTTAACTATCATCTGTTACAAGTAGCTAAATTCTCAAACCAATACAAAACTACAACACAACTATATAGCAACCATAGTTGCTTTCAATAACCAACCATCAACTGTATTTCAACCAATTTCTATAATGGCATAATTCTGAAACATCTAACAGAAAGGCATAAAAAAACAAAAGACCAGAAGAAAAAGTCATAATGTTATCACTATCCTGACTTTCAAGCCAGTTTGTATGATTCCAGATCAACAGTTTCTCTTGTTCCATTCCAACCACCTTAAAAACTAAATGTATGTGGATTGATTTAAAATTCTAAGTATTTAAGATAAATATCTTATATTTATTCAGGAATAATGAAAGAGACAAGGAAATTCAGCCTAGGAAGAAAACACCAATTGCTTAGTCATAACCCTGCAAGTGACTATGAGAACTGGTCAGATCTGTAACAACAATATCAAAGTTGTAGTTGCAGAAGTGTTTCCCAACATACAATGTATAGTGAATTGTTAGGAAAAGGTTTGCATAGAGTATTAGGTTGATGAGACTGTTATCACTCTCGATAAGCCCTAGAAACCTGCCTTGATTTTATTCAATCTTGCTGGCTCCTTATCTACTGCCAGATCTTCTGAAATGTTGATGATTATTTCTGACCTCCAAGTAGTACGTTTCCATACTAAAGAAGAGGTGATATAAGTTCTAGGACCAGTTACATCAGCAAAAATTATTACTTGCGTCCTGTACGTCCTGTGCGTCCGATGCACCGGATGCTTAAATGTTAACTGTTAACCAGGACGCGACATTGGCCCGATGTCGCGTCCTAATTTCTGTCGTATGTTGTCCCACGTCATGATGCCGTCCTGAAAAGCACCCCTATATCCTGTGCGTCCTGACAGCGTCTGATCCTCCTCCTACTCACCCGGATGCTGTCTGATCCAGCCGCCTTGCATCCTGAAACATCCGATCCTCCCACCTAACTGGGATGATGCCCCCTCTGCCATCCTGCGTCTTGAGATCCCACCTTGTCTACTGATAATTCCTCGCCGTTCTCCAGTTCAGTTAGGATGTGACAATGCTTATCCTTACGTTGGGGTGTGTCGCAGCGTCTGGCTATCACGTCTGGATACTTTTTACTGACTCTCTTGCCATCGGGATTTTGGCCTGCTATACTTGACATGTCCTGATTGAGCCTTGCCCTTGTAGTCTTATCCTGTTACTAGTATCACGCATCTGGACCTTCCCAGGATGGCCGTTGACAGGTGACAGCTTTTCCAGAGACTGTCACTAGGTTGTATCTTTTTCCTGGTATGCATCATGCTGTTCACGCATGATCACCAGTACTAGTACATTGTGGTCGTTAGACGTCTTACAAACTGCCACCCTTTATCATTTTTTTCCAATCAATGCCTACTCACAGAGACTATTTATTACTTTTATGGCCCATTATG
Organism: Tuber indicum; assembly: GCA_006112555.1. Taxonomy (NCBI): domain Eukaryota; kingdom Fungi; phylum Ascomycota; class Pezizomycetes; order Pezizales; family Tuberaceae; genus Tuber; species Tuber indicum. The sequence goes on along the minus strand of VBSK01000250.1, from coordinate 32,348 downwards.
TCACGTCACAATTCCACAAATTGAATCTATTACTATCTACATGCCCCTAATCCAATCTGTATTAATTCCTCACACCGGGGCTATCATCCGGTGCCCACTCCTCAATATCCGGCTGACAATCCGAATCCCCGATTTGTAGTGGCTGGGTGTCCTGGGACTCCTCCATGCCTAGCGAGAGATGGCCCGATAGAGATGGGCTCACCTGGCTGTGAGCCCCTGGACCCACATCCAGCTTGTCCGTATCATCTGGACCCGCATGGTCTGAATCTATAAATCCCGGTGCTTGGGCAATTGACGACTGGCTGTTGTATTGGAACGAGGTGTCCGTTTTTTGTGAGTTATTTTGCCATTCCAAGCGCTGTGCCAAGTGCAAGGAGCGGGGATTTGCCCATGGTTGTGCAGGCCTTCCTCCAGTTTCGGATATCCGGTACTCGAGCTCTTACTTTACGGCCTCCCAATCGTCGTCATATCCTTCACACCCCTCTTGCTGGACACTGTGAATGTGCTCCAGCTTGTTCTGTCTGGTCCCACGGACATACCCCAGAATTATGTCTTGGACATTGAGTGGGCACTTGCCTCATGTTTGTTTCTGTCGTGTGAAAAGGTCTTCCGTGTCTGGCAGCAAGTCAGCAGTTTGGTTGCCAATAATCTGTTACATGAATTGTAAAGTCTTACCTGCGACAGACTCCGGCTTGAAGTCCCTTGGCTCATGATAGATTCCAGATTTCTATGCAGGTAGTGTATAGCAGATTATAGTGCACGTCAAGCAGATCATAGTGCCATTGATCCGTCCAAGAAACTCAAGATCAATTATCCCACACATTCTCCTTCCTGCGAAATACTTGCTATAAATTGCCTCTGGAATCTGGGGCGCAGGGAAGTGGAAGCCGAGGTTCTGCATCAAATTAAATCTTAACTAGTATTCATGACTTATAAGATTCGGACATTTGTGAACACGATTGCTATTACATATGAGTAAAAAATCTGCAAAGATTCTTGTGGTATGCAATAGCGGTTGTGTTCACAAATGTCTGGATCTTACGAGTATGAGGTATTCACCTGGTAGAAACAAACCTAGTACCATTTCAGGTCGCACATAAACCTATACCAGTCCAGAAGATATTCCACACCACGTGCCATAGCTGTCAGAACTTCCGGCAGTTCGTATAACTATACAAGGCGATTCTTCACATGGTATACGAACTGCGACTTTACGCTTCAGTGCTTTTGATGTATCTTTCTAAGTTAGTACTGCGCTCTACGTTACATTATGCACACCGGGACGACTTATCAAATTTATGTACACCTCTGTGGACGTGATGGCATTAGTCTCTTCATTCCTCTCCACCATGGCACCCAATATTTTGAGCACCTGGCCAGTCAAAGTAATGACATTCCAGAGTGGGTTCTCAAACAGGGTGTACTGGAGAATAAGTAACCTTGCCAACTCAATCATGGCCCTTTCGGCGCCTGTTAGCAAATTGCGCTGAGAATTCCTTACTAACCAGTTATCCTGATGCGGGGTACCTGGACCACGACTTGGACTAGCGCTCCTAATGTTAGATGTAGGAGCACTCTGACTAATCAGTGGCAAGGAAAATCGCAGAATGCTGGATGAAATAAATAGAGGAGAACTCTAGGGCCTGCCACGCTGAATTGGCCCATGCACTGCTGGTGTTCACGGCACGGAATTAGCCCCCTATTGTCCTGAGCTGCTTGAAATGCGCACTGTCGTCGTGGGACAGTTTTGTTTTTGTTTGGCTACTTGGGACACCTCGGTGCATTGTGGTGTATTGGTATCGGCTACATCGAGGTTTTCAGGATCAGGTTTAGTCTCCATTTCACTCGGATCTGATACTTGTGAGTTTTGGTAACCATCGGTACTCGGATCGCTCAGAGGAACCCATTCCATCTCTCCTAGTCCGATGGACTCAGTTGCCAGTTTGGCAGACAGGGTGGTCTGAACTGCGCTCTTCCGGGGAAATCTTTGAGGTCTTCATAGATGCATGATCGGAATCGGCCATGGAGAAGAGTCTTGACCTAACCAATGATGATTCATTTGTGTGTTCTGGGAGCTGCCATATTCTCTTGGCTGTATTGCCAGTGCCAATATCGATTTTCCCGACCCTGCGGTGCCGGGTCCGACATCGCGCCTACGTCTAGCCAGATTGCCTACTCTGAGAGCTGGCTGACTGCGTGTATGGGAATGTTCGTTAGGCATTCTGCAACTCGTTAATAAATGTCAGGCAGGTAGGATTCAGGACGTAGCCTAACTGTATGAATCGCAAGTCGGCAGTCGACGAGGAGTTTCTGTTATCCTCTGGTGTTCGAGACGATGCGCTAGGTCTCATACACTTAGAGGAATGGGCGGGGTTAAGATTATCGTAATCACAAACAATTACTCGGTATTGGTTCCAGAATTTTGCTGTGTTTTCTACATTGTGTTGGTGATATATTGTAGACAGCTCCAATTGGCATAGAATTAAAGATTCAGATATGTCAGAATTAGATGAGGAAGTTGTCACTGTACTAGCTGCCTCAGTATAATCTGTGTATAACAATATTTTGCTTTTCGAGAGAGTTCGGCTTGATTATTCAAGTTATCCTTGTGATCCAAAGATACTCAGGCTCATACTGTACTCGAATACAGTACACTCTAGGACTCGAGACTCGGCAACTGGACTATGAATGACTTAGGTGAAATGAAGGTCTCGCTAAAGCAGATCGATTAGCAAAATCCAGCTACAATCAGTGTCGGTTAGTGACCCCATTTCCATTAAGACACGCACCACTCCAGAACAGGATTAGAGGTATCTAGGCTTATTTTCCGACGTCGAATCAGCATTCACATTGCCGACGCCAGGCTATGTAAGGAGTTAAGGACTGAGAATGTGAGATGCCAGTACATATCCAATTCAAGACGCCAATGTAAGGGGGTGTATGGCTAGCAGTATCATTATTATAAACTCAAGTACTGGACTCGAGTGCTAGTACAGTTTTGGGTATGAGTGGTCAAACTTGTAAGGAATATGAGAAGTAGATGCAAGGGTGTTCAATAGTAATACTATTCAGTACTAGCCAAGCACACATTGCATGAAAAATTTCCCCCATTGTCCTCTGAACGATCGCCTATTTAAAATAAACATACAAGGAAACAAAGCAAAGCACAACAAAGTAAAAGAAAAAAGATCTATATTTTAGGAGAGAGTTTTGGAGGTCCATTGCTGCAGCGTAGCTGGGCAGAAGTTGTAGGGGCCAACGGGACAGTCACAGGACCAGCAAATGGGGGGAACGGCGGGTTCGGAGTCGTCGCAATACCAACAGGGGGGGCAGCCGGCTGAACAGACATAGCACCGACGAGAGAGGGAGCCGGCAGAACAGATGCAGCACTAATGAGAGGGGGAGCTGGCAGAACTGACACAGCACCAGTAAGAGGGGGAGCCGGCAGAACAGATGCGGCACCGGCCAGAGGGGGAGCCGGCAGAACAGAAGCAGTACTGGCGAGAGGAGGAGCCGGCAGAACGGTCGCAGAATCGGTAGTCGAAGGGGACGGGGGATCGAGCGGGGCATCCATGTTTATGTATGTTAGCGGGGCAGATCCGGCAGTCGGAGTGGTTGGTGGTAAGGCAATGGTAGGCCTGGGGGTTGTTGGTGTGGGGGTGGTAGTTGTGCTTTTGGCGTTTCTTTTGGGGGAAATGGGAGGAGTAGTGTCCTTGGCCCCATCTCGCCCACGATTGCGCCCAGGAGTTTAGATGTACTCAGTCATCCAGGGTCTCTCCTGGAACAGCTACTGGATGGATCTGCACTTCTCCAGCTCAGAGAGCTGCGAGCGCCTGGAGGCCAGACGGGGGAGTGACCGAGTGATGAAGTGCTGGGAGGGCCAAATGGGTCACCAGCCTATGAGGGTAATTAGATCCATACTCTTTTATCGGAATGAAAGTTTCCCCTACAAACTTACATCATCAGGAACCCGGGCCAGATGTGTGCTGCGCAACAGTCTTAGAGGGTAGGGAGCTTCTGGTATTTCGTCCTATATACAATTGGTGCTAAAGAGTTCGGTTGAAGATATTAATTGCAATCCCGGGTTTAAGAACTTCTAACATGAATAATAGATAGTGTAGCTGAATCCTCCTCGGTCGGCTTGTCGTCGGGCTCCGTGGTGTCGTTCTCCCACTCCTCCCGCCACTCGCCCTCCCCCAAGGACCACTCCCCCCCCCCCTTCCCCCCATCCCCCTCTTCCTCCGCTACCTCCTCATCCTTCTCTGCCTCCTTCTCCGTCTCCTCCACTACCTCCTCCTCCTCCTCCTCCTCTGGCATGCCCCCCCAGATATCTGTTGCTTGCCAACAGCAATTGCAGACCTTGCGGTCAAAAAAAGGGTATCTGCCATTGGCAGGCTCAGGAGTCTGGTTACTGTCCTCCTGACTCGGATGTGGCTCCAGGACCATAAGGTCCAGGGGGCCTTTGCCATTGTTGGCAAGGACCCAGGCCCGGACGTCATCATCTTTATATAAAAAGATGAGATCCAGGAGCGGGAGAGGATCGGTGGATGCACGACTAAGAGCGCGTGCGCCTGAACCCGACGCCTTGATGAGATACTTTAGGCATCCGATTGCCACCTCCACACATTGCCCCTTGACCACCCCGAGAACCTTTTCGATGCTTGGTAATTCCAGGACCCCACAGGCCACCTCCCTGTCTTCGTCCATGGAACAACAGGGGTAGCCAAGGAATGGGTGGCCATCGTTCAGCGCACCAGTCCGGCGGACGATGTGGAGCAGTATTGCACATGGGCAATTTGGCGAGGACCAATCAGGTTGGATGACTAATAAAATATATTAGTACCAGAATTTGTGCCAAGATGGACAGAGATACTTACGTGAAGGTCGCTCCTCCTTCGCCATCACGGCCCGCTCCGCGAATATTCACTCATTCACCGTCTGAAGTTTCGTGGCTGTGTCCCAGTCCAAGTTCTTCTGATCACGAACGACTTCCCACATGTTATCGGCCCAGTGCTTGCTCTGAACAAGCTTGATCCGGTCCCTGACAATGGGAAGGATGCAGGCCCAAGCAATGACCCACACAATTTGTGAGTCGGTCAGCTGGGGGTCTGAGGAGTGCGCTGTAATGTAGGACCGGATCTGCTCATGTCATGCTCTATATGGAGTAGTAGTTGCATGAGGATTCTGGAACCCATGCCAGCTTTTGGTTTATGCTATGTCGCCCAAGCGTCCCCTGAGCCAAGTAGAACAGGTTAGCTTATGAGTCTTTAATTACAAGGAATGGGTTGGGATTTTCACTCACTGGGGGTCCTCCATTGCCAGCTCAAGTGGCGGCTTTGATGTGCAATCTTTACGCACGGCCTGGCATTTGCTTTGGCGGACATCCTCCTCGTGGGGGTGTACCGCAGGTCGCTTGTCTCTCCTCATGTCGCTTTCATGAACTGAGGCGGCGTTTTGTCTAGGTAAAAATAGTCAGCGAATCTGGGTCTGAAGTGAAGATCTGATCGGAGTTTACCATGGGAATGGTAATGGTGGTTTCTGAGACCCGGAAGGCACTATGTTTCGTTTAGTTTTTTTTGGTTTTTTTTAAAAAGTGATTAAAAGGGAGAGGGAGACGTCGAGCCGAGATATATTGGCATAGAGCCAGAAATATCGCGGACGATTGATCGCTGGTAAAGGGTGGTGGTCGTGGTGGGGGCAGAAGGGTTAGGTTAACAGTTGTAGGGAAGGAAGGGGAGACAACCTAGGCTAGGGGGATAAGGAAGAGATGACAACCCAGGTTAGGGGGATAAGGAAGAGACGACAACCAGGGTTAGGAGGATAAGGAAGAGATGATAACTGGGGTTAGGGGGATAAGGAAGATATGACAGCTAGGGCTAGGTGTGAGAGAAACAATGCCAAGGGGGGACGTAAACGGCAAAATTTGAGGATGTGTTTCGAACATCACGGTCGTTGGACGTAACGCTTGAATAACATAGTAAATTATTCCCGATGCTTAAATTGTATATTTAACTATCGTGATCTGGTCTGGGTTCCTAGTAGGGCATCATAGGATTTTTGTACTAACACCCTTGAGATAACCTTTACGGCCTGACCTTAATGAGGACGCCAAGAGATGTCATATAAGGTATTGATTTTTGAGCTGCACACTTCCTTTGATGGTAAGAGACGTCCTCAGAGCTGCGCGATGTAGTTCTCCCACGCAATCATGGTCACAGATATCTTAGAAGACAAATTTCAGGGACTTTATACTCTACACTAATGGTAGCAGAAAAATGTCCTAAGAGTGACCATTGATTTGTTTTTTTCTTTTTTGTTTTTCCTGTATATACAATTAAATTGAAAAAACATGTGATATGCATCGTGACAGTGACAAAACCGGTCGAGGCACACCCTTGTTAGTCTTCGCAGCAGGTGACATCTACTGTGTGGCGTGTCTGTCCAACAGCTATTCCTCAGGATCCTCATTGTCCTCAGCTGTATCGGCCCCTGCCATTAGAGTGAGTACCCTGGTATACTCTCCACCTGCCATGGGATCTGAATGATGAGCCTGAGCCCGATTTGCGAGTGTGTCCTGCGGAAACACTCGCTGCTGTACGAATGGTGGTGTTTCCTGCCGTGGGTACTTTTGATCACAGTAACGATACACTAAGAGATCCAGCCGGTCCTAATTCACTGGATTTGAAAGCAACCACGCTCGAGCTGATTCGCTACCTTCTGTGAATATGAATTCCCAGCAGGAGAGTCATTGTGTAGAATGCCAGTGGATTATGTGGCTTCCTTCACCCGTGGCGCCTGGCATATAGCAAATCCTCTGCAAGGGTATGTATCTTAAAACCATAGCAAACAATCTGTGAATATGAGAGGAAACTAGCTCATCAAACCGAACCCTAGAGATGGGAGGGGGTCGCCAGTAAACTCCTGGATAGCCAGGGGACGCTTCTGCTGACACTATTTCTTGGCCATGTGTACACGCACCACGAATTGTCAGCTCAACCCACACGATACGGACCGCGCGTAGGTGCCTAAGTAATACATTCCAATCTACATTTTCTTAGTTAGTAATTAGAAGCTCAAATCTAAGCATTTGTGTAGAAACGAACTGAGCTGTCTGATCACTAGTCTTGTATTGATCTCCTTCCGCACCCAATTCATGAACCCAACGTTTTTTCATTGCAGGACGCTCGTCGGGGTCTCCACCGTCTAGAGGCACCTCGGCAAGAGTGACATCTTCGGCTACAGGTTCTATGACCTGACGTCGTTTGACATCACTGCCAGTAGGAGGTGCATAGAGATCTGCATCATCTGGAGTCTCTTTGGCAGCTTGGATATTTTCTGCTGCTTGTTCCTTGATGCGACGTCGGCTGGTTGGAGGAGCTTTATTGCCGTCACCACTACAGTGGTTGTCCTGATTGTCCTGGTCATTAAGGTTGTCCTGGTTGTCATGGTTGTCATTGTTGTCCTGGTTGTCCAGGTTGTCCTGGTTGTCATTGTCATCCTGGTTGTCATCGTTGTCATTGTCGTCCTCATTGTTATGCTGGTCATCCTGCCCATCGTTACCACCAGGTGCATTTTCCGGCGCAGGAGCATGAGGTTTGTTCTCTCCCCATTGAACCAGGGCTCATGGCAGTAACAAGATTTGTTTAACAAGAACATGGGCTGGGACAATTGCTGAGGCGCCTAGCACAGGTTGAGATGTAGATTTTGTTAGAAGAGTGTCAGTTAACATCTTACCAAAGTTCTTAATAAGAGAAAAAAGTGGCCTCTTCGATCTGCGGCCTCTGTGGTATGTTATCGGCCCACACCGTCATGAGGACATCCCATGCTCAGCGCAATCTCCTCATACCATGGATAATCTCTCTGAAATTGTCGGCAGAGAACGCATTGATATTCGTATAGTTTCTTGCTAACATCAGGTCCTTGACAGTATTTCACCAGGCGGTATAGAGCTGCCACCCTGCATGGTCTGGGGTGAACTGCAGCCACGTCTTGTATAGGCTGATCATTTGACTGCTAGGCCTTGCTGCGGTAATCGGGCCCACCAGCACAATACCTGGAAGCTGGTACACTTGTCCTGGGGAAACTACATGTTCTTTAGGAACGATTGGCATGTAGACATACTGCATGTTGTTATTTTGGGCCATCTCGTACGGTTCGTTGCCAGTGTGACTGTTGTGTGTGCTGTGGAAGTTTTGAATATTGTGTTTGTAGTAAATATTATTCTTGTTATGACCCTCCCTCGATTGTGATCAATTCAGTTTGAATAACATATTCCCTAGCGTACACAGCAACTTGAAAGATTTATAAGATACTTTAGTGTTTAAATCTTGAGTCATTTAAGACAGCTCTGGCGATGTGTTAAACAGCATCGACTAGTCAAGTTAGCAGCGTTTCAGATCCTCTGAACATGCGCTTGGCTGACGCTGAAGTCTGTACACGTAAACATCATTAGTCCGCTTATGCCTTATAGTACCCGAGTACATCGAGGCATTTCAAGAATCCAGTGATCTCATAGATTGCCTACTAAATGTTCATTTTGTCAGCGCAAATACACCTCCTCAGGCCGATATCAGAAACACATATGAACTGCGCATGCTGATCTCATTGCTCTTCTTGTATCAGACATACTGCGTACTGACTCCTGACAGAGCTTGTGTAATGCGGAATCCGATGGATTGCCCGACGACCTTCAGCACTGCGATGGCGGTCAGCCGGATTCCAATTATGAATCAGACCACAAACCCCTTAGCTGTCAAAGGGACAAAACAAATAATGATGTGCATGAGTTTGAGACAGGATCTATCCAGATGGCCAAGGTGTCTTCAACGCGCGGCGCAAGGGAAGATTATCCAGGCGCTAGGAAAGCTATCGGAGAGGTCAACCGATATGCTGTCGAATGGTGAAATCTGTGCGATGGTCCATGGGCTCCCTTTGCCAATGCACAGGATTTCAAACTTGCACATTGGTTCATACAAATCAAAGTATTGAAGATATCAATTAACGAATACGTTTCCAATGGCCTTGGGAATTCTGCAGACATCTGCTATAGCTTGATATATACACTGGAGAACCAGCTACACTCACTAGATCTGTACGGTCCGTATTTGCAATAGTTCGAAGGCAAAGTTGAGGATGGGCATAGAACATTGCATTTCTTCTACCGCAACCCTCTTGGTTCTGTCCGCTATCTTTTTCAGCAGACAGCTTAAGAAGCTGACTGTGTTTACGTACTGCGACATGAATATGATTCTGATGGACAAAGAGTATATGTGGTACTGTATACAGGTAACTGGTGGTGGGATGTTCAGGTACAGAACCAGCACTGTAGGAGCCTTTTGTAACAAAACATAGGCTAATCAATAATAGGACTCAATGCCGCCTGGTCCGACTCTGGTGCCAATTATTGGAATGTCCGATCAGAGGCACCTCAGCAACTTCTCGGGTGACAAGAAGGAGTGGCCTGTGTATATTACAATTGTAAATCTGCTGTCTACTAAGTCTAACAAGCCTGGTACAATGGGAGTTCTCCTTGTTGCACTATTGCCCATTCTGCCCAAATCCCCACAGTCCTCTTCTCCAAACAAATACCAGAGACAGATCAACGCCGACACACTGCAAGGCATGTTTGAGGTCCCATTTGAGCCTTTACTAGAGGCTGGACTTGAGGGTTTGCCAATAGACTATACTGAGAGCAAAGTATGGCAGTGTATCTCTATCTTGGAGGTATGGATTGCGGACTATATGGAAAACATCGCACTACATGGTGTAAAATCCAACGCATGTCCTAAATGCGTGATACACTCAGATATGTTAGGATCACACAGTGAAGAGAAGTACCCACTGAGAGACTATGTGAAATACGAGCACCTTGTATAAGGAATTCCGGATAGGTCGGAGAAGTTAACGTCGGGTGACGTCAACAGCACTTGGGATGTACTTGGTATCAAGATCGCGTGAAATGTTTCTTATGGACTTTCTTGTGTTTCTGCCACTGATCTGCACCACCTAGATCTCCTTCTTACTGTTTATCTCAGACTATTCAAGCACGTGATGGATTGGATTCAAGCCTTTCTTAAGAAAGACAGACATCTGAAGGCTTTCGATGTCATGTGGAAAGTTTTGCCACCATAACCGGGATTCTTTGTACCAAAAAAAGCATACTCAGAGGTCAGTCAGTGGCAAGGCAAGGAGATGAGGAAGTTGGGATGTTACCTTTTGGGAGTTCTAAGTGTGACCATGTCACGCTCACATAGCACTGAATAGGGACCTTTCAAACGTGTGCTCATTTGCGTCAGGTCACTGCACGACTTCTGTCTGATGGTGCAATACCCAAGTCATACACCTGATACCCTTGCTTATCTGGATTAATATATTGATCAGTTTCATGCGACGAAGGATGTCTTTTTGAAGTTTTGGGTGTGAAAACAGACCCAGGCGGGAGAAGATTCATGACCAGCGCACAAAGCTACAAAGCTAGAGACAACTAGGAAATCAACCACTTATCCAATCGAAGAGGCGCCATGTGCAAGAGAAGCGACGACAAGAAGAGAATGACCAACATATGGAATTGATCCAAGCGGAATCTCATTTCAACTTCGTTAAGATGGGACTGCTCAGCCACTTCCGCGATCATGTGTAACAGTTTAGCAATATTCCACAGTATTCTACTGAGTTTAGTGAGCTGGCACATAGGGAGCAGATCAAAGATGGATGGCGACGTTTCAATAAAAATGACCGCGCCAGACAGATCCTCCACAACTACCAGCAATACCACTCGATCCAAATGAGACTTTTGAACGTAGATGCCCTACGACATTCCGGTGCCGAGATCACTGTGGACGTCTTGGATGTTTTAGACAAAACCAACCTGAGGATTGAATTACCACCACCCTCACATCACAAGGCTCTCAAGGGACGACGTGGTAATGTTGCTGACGTTCAAGATCTTTGCAAAGTGTTAGGCGTCTCAAACGAGATTATGTATATCGAATTGGTTCGATATAGCCAGCATACCCTCCCCGTTGAGCACTGCCTTCAAGAGGATCCTTGAATTCGGTGAATTCTCACCATTAACCTGTTGATACAGCTTGAAATTCATGTGCTAGCATTCCAGGAAATGGATGTTTACGATATCCACCGCGCATGATGTACAGGCACCGAACTCTTCCGAAACCAGCCGGGTCGCAATGATTGGGTGTAGGTGCTGAGCGGAGGGGATCAGATGTATGGTGTACTCAGGGGCCACCTTCCAGCAAAACTTCTGGCAGTCTTTAAACTCCGCAAGAGCCAGTACCGAGATAGAGTATACCGAGTAGCAGGTGTTCAGCTTCTGATCGTAGTTAACTCTGCCCGCCCATCAGAATCACACAATTTGGTCACCGTAGAGCTACTAGCAAATCACAATCCGGCAAGGTTTACAATAGTGGACATTGGAACAATTGTCGGCCTGGCACACTTGATCCCCATGACAGACAGGGGAAGGCTCGTCAACAGCCAGTTCAATTTTCTGACATTTAAAGAGATATATTGACAAAGTGGCAAATGGAGAGAACTGACGAGTACGTGGCTCGATGAACCCTGGAGGCTACTCTAGCGGCTATGGCTAATCCGGATAATGATCATGCGCATCCAGGTAAAAAAGAGATTTGGTCTAACACCATCGCTTTGGCGACAAGCAATGGTGTTAAAGCAAATTCAGTCGACCATGTCAGAAGGTAGCTGCAAAATCGTGTCCAAAGAAGCAGATAGTATGCCTGAGGGATCAAAGGGGGAAGCTACTTTAAGGGGTAGTGTGTGGAATGTAGAAATAATATGATAGCAATTAAAAGTATGAGAGAGAGATCAAGGATTAGTCTAGAGAATTAGTGATACTAGTACTAGTGTGACATCATGTACATGACACACGCAGCCGCTATGGAAGTCCTGGTGGCGATTCAAGTTCACGGGAGAAGCAGCCAGATGGCCAGGACGGACCCACGACACTACAAGAACAAGTATACAATTCAGTGGAAAAGGAATGTAGCAGCGCCTTACATTAAGGCCTCTTGGTGACAAGGGAATAAGAATGGGGTATCAGGATGCGAGGGAGAGGGAAAGAAGAGGTAGGTGTAATAGGACCGCGTCTGAAAATTACTGAAAATATCCGATGGCCTCGAGACGTGCAAGGAAACAGTAGTGGAACAAGACGTAAGGCAGGAATGGATCATGATACCAGGCTGACGCTCACAGAGTCAGCGACGTGGACCAAGAGTCAGGTTGTGATGATAGCGCAATACGCCAGGGCAAGTATGAGAAGAATGAGTAGGAATATGTCTGACATTGGATGTGAGCTCGACGTTGGGTTACAAGCGACACAACCAGGAGGCAATTCAGGGGAGGATGGCAACTCAGGACGAACTGGATGCCCAAGTGGTTACGACGCAACTCCAGGCATACAGGACATGTAGGAAGTACAATGTATGTGACTGGCATATGGACGCATGGCTCATGCACTAGACGCAGGGTGAACTTTTGCTAATGCATGTTTTTTCTTTTTTCTTCTTTTGTTTTTTAAAAAAGAGATCGGAAAGAGGGGGGGGGGGCAGACGTCGAGCAGTTGTTTATTGGCGTAGAGCCAGAAACCTCGAGGACAATTGATGGGTGGCAAAGGATGGTGGTCATGGTAGGGGCGGAAGGGTTAGGTTGATGGTTGTAGAGAAGGAAGAGGCAAGAACCTGGGCTAGGGGGATAAAGAAGAGATGACAACTAGGATTAGGGAGATAAGGAAGAGATAACAACCAGGGTTAGGGGGATAAGGAAGAGACGACAACCGGGATTAGGGGGATAAGGATGATACGACAGCTAGGATTTGATGTAAGGCAAACAATGCCAAGTAGGGGCGTAGACGGAAAAATGCAAGGATCTGTTTAGAACGTCACGGTCGTCGGAGGTAACGCTTGAATAACAGAGTAAATTATTCCAGATGTAAAAATTGTATATCTAACTATCATGATCTGGTCTGGGTTCCTAGCGGGGCATCATAGGAGTTTTGCTCTAAAGGGCTCGAGATAATCTTTGCGGCCTAACCTTAATGAGGACGCCAAGAGTCATCATCTAAGGTTCAGATTTTTGAGCTGCACACTTGCTCTGATGGTAAGAGATGTCTACAAGCAAACAACGCCAAGGGGAAGGATACAGTGAAAACCGTGAGAATATGTTTAGGATATCACAGTTGTTGGACGTCAATCAGCCCTTCGCTGGAATAACATAGTAGATTATTCTAGATGCATAAATCTTTTTTCTAACCCTCGTGATATGATCCAAGTTGCCAGTAGAGCATCACGGGATTTTTACACTAACGGGCTCCAGGTAACCTTCATGGCCTGGGCCTTATACTAATGATGACGTCAATAGATGAGCCGCACACTTCCTTTGATGGTAAGAGATGTCGATAGAGCTGCACGATGCAGTTCTTCCACGCAATCGTCGTAATAATTATCATAGAAGACAAATTTCACGGACTTTATACTCTACACTAATGCCAGCAGAAAAATGTCCTCGGAATGACAAGAGATTTTTTGTGGATATACAATTAAATTAAAAAAACATGTGATCTGGATTGTTACAGTAACATCATCAAAAATTCACCGCGGGTACTTTGAGCGTCCTACGCGTCCTGTACGTCTGGAGTTGTGTCGCAACCACTTGGGCGTCGAGTTCGTACAGAGTCGCCACGCCCCCTTAATTGCATACTGGTCGTCTCGCTTGCGACCTAATGTCCAGCGCACCTCTGACATCAGACATATCCCTACACATTCTTCGGATACTCGCCTGTACGTGTTGCGTCATGATCACGTCCTGACGCACGGTCCATGTCGCTGACTCTTTGGGTGTGAGCCTGACCTCATGATCCATTTCTTCCTCAGGTCTTGTTCCACGACTATTTCCTTGCACGTCCCGATACCATCAGATATTTTCGGCAATTTTCAGAATCAGTCCTATTACGCCTGCCTCTTCCTTCCCACTCTCTTGCATCCTGATGACCTGTTCTTATTCCCTTGTCACCAAGAGGACTTAATGCAAGGCGCTGTTACATTCTTATTCCACTGAATTGTATAGTTGTTCTTGTAGTGTCGGGCGTCCTTCCTGGCCATCTGGCTGCCTCTCCCGTGATCTTGAATCGCCACCTGGACTTGCATAGCGGCCTCGCATGTCCTGTCCGTGATATCCCGCTGGTACTAGTATTACTAATTCTCTAGACTAATCCTTAATCTCTCTCTCGTACTTTTAATTGCTATCATATTATTTCTACATTCGACATACTACCCCTTAAAGTACCTGCCCCGGTGACCGCTCAGGCGTACTATCTGCTTCTTTTGACACAATTTTGCCGCTTGCTTCTGACGTGGTTGACTGAAGTTTCTCTAACGCGGTTGTTTGTCGCTACAGCGATGGTATTAGACCAAATCTCTTTTTTCCTGGATGCTTGTGATCACTATCCAGATTAGCCATAGCTGAGAGAGGAGCGTCATGGGTTCATCGAGCCACATACTAGTTGGTTCTCTTGATTTGCCCCTTTGTCAATATATCTTGGTGAATGTCCGAGAATCGAACCGGCTATTGACGAGCCACTGCCGGTCCGTCATAGGGATCAAGTGTGCCAGGCTGACGATGGTTCCATTGTCCGCTATCGTAAACCTTGCTGGATTGTGATTTGCTGGTAGCTCTACGGTGACCAAATCATGTTATTCTGATGGACGGTCAGATTTAACTACACTCAGTAGCAGAACACCTACTAGTCGGTATACTCTATCTAGGTGCGGGCTGTCTCGGAGTTTGAAGAGTGCCAGAGGTTTAGCAGGAAGGCGGCACCTGAGTGTACCATAGATCTGATCCCCTCTACTCTGGACTCACACCCAATCATTGCGACCAGGCTAGTTTCGGAAGAGTTCGGTGCCTGTATATCATGCGTGGTGGATGCCCTAAACATCTGTTTCCTGGAATGCTAGAACAGGAATTTCAAGCTGCGTCAATAATTCAACTGCGAGAATTCGAAGTATTCCAGGATCTTCTGGAAGGTGGAGCTCAGCGGGGAGGCTACGCCTGCTATATCGAACCAATTCGATATACATAGTCTCGTCTGAGATGCCCAATGCTTTGCAAAGATCTCAAAGGTCGGCAATATTACCACGCCATCCGTTAAGAGCCTTGCGACATCAGGGCAGCGGGGATTCAATCCTCAGGTTGGTTTTGTCTAAAAGATCCAAGACGTCCACGGGGAGCTCAGCTCCGGAATGTCGCAGGGCATCTAGGTTCAAAAGTGTCATTGCAATCAAGTGGTGTCGCCCATAGTTATTATTATTATTATTATAATTCATTACGCTTATGGAGCCAGAGGCTATGAAGCGGCAACTAACATACAAAATGGCACGCCACCCGCGCCTGGTCCCTGATATCCGTCTCCTAAATGTTAGTAGCAACTTTTGATTAGACCCCCTGTCATAACGCTAACGACCCCTTTTACAAATGAAATCCTCCCACCCGCCTTAAGCCTAACAAATAAAACAAATGAAATACAAGTAAGAGGAAACCTAATTAGCATTTGTCCGCCTCTCAGCAGCCACTTGGTTTGCCGCCAGGTATGTTGCACACTCCTTGGAAGTTGCCATGTGAGGTTCGTTGCAGTTCTTGCACTTGATGGTGGTATGGATGCAGGCTTTGCCTTTGGTGGGGCAATCAGACCTGCCGCAAGTGTGAAGGTAGGTAGGGTGCTCATGGGTGCAGATTGCACAGTAGGTAGTGCCGGTACACTGGGTAGGGTGGTGTCCAAAGGCTAGGCATCTGGAACACTGGGTGTCTGGACCAAAGGTGAGGTAGCGTTGGACCTTAAACCTTTTACCAAAGAGTGAGAGGCCTCTGTTGAGGGCTTTATCTGTGCTGTCCTTGCCGGCAATAGTGATGACCATGGTAGATGCTGCTTTGCCGGTGCGCTGGGTGTCTGTGGTGAGCAACCTGGGTGGGCGGAGAAGGTGAATGCCAGTGTTGAACTCCTCAATCTCTGACTTGACAGTGTTGAATCCCTCAGGAGTGGAGGGAACAGTGGTGGGGATACCGTGTATGATGACCTTATGCCAGACTTCATCCTGTCTGAGGCCAGTGGCGGCAGGTATGGTGGACCTTGCTGTTTCCTCAACTGCTGTTCTGTGTTGCTTGAGGACTTGGGCAGCCGTGATGGTGTCCTTGGTGAGGAGGAGGACATGGTGGTTGGGGGTGAACTCAATGGTTGCAATAAGAGGTGTCTTAATTGCAGTGTTGAAAGTGTTCCTTATGGTGAGGGTGTTGATGTCGTCAGGGAGTGCTGTGCCATCTCTCTCAATGACAATCGTACGGTCGCGTTTGGTCAAAACTGGAGAAGTGGCAGTTTTGTTTGGTGAGTGTGCTGGGGGCTTGCTAGGGAGGGTCCTGGCCGCTTTCTGGGCCCAGGTTTGCTGTGGTGGCTGGGTGGGAGGGGGTTGGGTGTTCGCGAAGGTGGTGTTGCTATGCTGTGGTTGAGCAACAAGGTGCGCGACTTGAGAGGTAAGGGCTGCCACTTTGGCTTGGAGATCTTTGGTGTCTGTAATGTGTCGTTCCTGCACTACTAGCATGTGTGCTTCCATGGCTTTGAGGGTATCTTTGAGTTCGCAGTAGCAGGTCTTCATGGTTTGTAGTTCCTCTTGTAGATAGGTGACGTGCTCATTGACTGCCTTTTCCCAGGCATCTTCTGAATCTGGTGGGGGTGCGACTGTCTGGACAGGGGAAGGAGTATCCTCTTCCATCTGGGTGTCGTCAGGCGAGGTGGGGAGGATTGATGTTCCTCTGGTCTGGTGGGATTCTGGTAGGTGAAAGGGGCTGGCAAGAGGGTTCTTGCCACCCCTACCCTTGCCCAAGGGTCTGCGCGACATCAAGGGGGTTGTATGAGGGACTCAGTTGATAGGGGTGATGGAATAACAAATAAAGTGGGATGATTTGTCTGTAAAAGTGGGGAAGAAGGATGGGTGAAGCGGTGATAATTGGTGGTTGACCAATGAGGTGAGGGCTCGGCGAAAAATTTGGTGTGGTTTTTTCTTTCGCTGTGGTTGTAATGGCAACGGAGTCTTGTGGTATTCCTTTGGTACCATTTCTTTAAGCGTTGACTTTTGCTTACTCATTCCTTGTCGTACTGCTAGCTGCGTGCTTATTGTCGAAGCTTCGGCTATCATTGGCCCATCTTCTTCGGGCTCCCATTTGAGTACTCGGCATTGTTCTCCTTTTCGATAGAGTTTTCCAAAGGTCTTTGCTGATATAAAATCGATATCAAGGGTTTTCTCCTTAGGTTGTTCCATTTCTTTAGTGCCAGTACTCCCGAATCCGTTCTCGCCTCATATCATCTCTTCCAAGCTAACTACTTCTTGTAGTTGCCGAGTATCGATTTTTTCGATAATCCTTTGGGCGATTCGGTCCTCTTCTCTGATCTCATAGTCTTCCTCTTTCAGGTTCATAGGTAATACTTGAACCTCCCCTCGATAGTTTGCGTCTATGACTCCTGCTCCAGTAGTGATACCATGACGTGCCGCTAATCCACTTCTTAGGGCTATTCGAGCATAGGTTCCCTTGGGGAGTTGTATCGCACTCCCGGTTCTTATCATGGCCTGTCCCTTAGCGGGTACAGTCATACCATTCATGTTTTATAGGTCGTGACCTGCAGCCATAACCGATCCCTTGGTCGGTATATTTGCTTTTGGGTCCATCCGTCAGATCTGAATGTCCCCTTCGTTACATGTTGGTTCCAACATGCCCGCTTGCTCGTTTTCCCATATTGCAATTTCTTCTAGAACTGTATTGTCAGTCGGTGGTTTTTCGACAAAGCTTGCCGTGCATTTGCCGCTGTCGTAATGTACCTTTTCTTGTTTCCAGTCGATCCTTGGGTTATGTCGTTTGAGCCAAGGTGTTCCTAGTATGGCCGTATGCTTCCTCATATTGGCCACTTGGAAAATGACTTTTTCCTTGTGTGTTCCGATCTCCATTAATACTTCCGCTTCGTGGGTAATGGGTCCCGCTTTGGTTTTTTCCCCGTTGACCACATAGATGTCGCTTGGTTTGCTGATCCGATTCAGGGGTATTACGTTCACGTCCCAAATCTCTTGGTCGATGAAGTTTTCCGTTGCCCCTGAATCCAGCATTTCATTGGTCTCCGTTACTCCACTATTCATTGATATCTTTATCTTGAGAATGAGGTGATCTGAATCGTCTTGTTCTTCTTTGTTGTCGGTATGTTGGAATAGTGCCGAGTTATCAAAAGTCGTCGATAGTTGTGTAATCCTGGTGGGTTTTCCCTTTGGCTGGTCCCTCTGACCACCATTTAATGGGGACCGAAGTCGTTTAAATCCTCTTGGGGATTTTCCATTGTCATTTCTCGGATCTTGACATCTCTATTTCCGCATTGCGCAATAAAGTGTTCCTTCTATCCACATCTAAGGCATGCGTTCGCTTCTCTTCTCTTCTGGTACTCCAATGGTGATAGTTTCGGCATCCCGAATCGAGTTTAAAACTTCTTCTATACTCCCCTTATTGCATCCAGGTCCATCGGCTCTCCTCCACCTCCTCCAGATGTGGTAGTCTTGACCACATATTTTCCATCTGCGCTTCTCGGTATTTCTTGTCTCACGGTTGAATTCTGCTGCTTTATTATTATTATTATTATATCTCATTACGCTTATGCAGCCAGAGGCTATGAAGCGGCAACTAACGTACAAAATGGCATGCCACCCGCGCCTGGTCCCTGATATCCGTCTCCTAAATATTAGTAGTAACTTTTGATTGGACCCCCTGTCATAACACTAACGACCCCTTTTACAAAAGAAATCCTCCCACCCGCCTAAAGCCTAACAAATAAAGGAAACAAAAGTATAAAAACTAAACAGCCCTGGTCCTCCTCTCAGTTGCTGCTTGCTGTGCTGCCAGGTATTATTATTATTATAATTCATTACGCTTATGGAGCCAGAGGCTATGAAGCGGCAACTAACATACAAAATGGCACGCCACCCGCGCCTGGTCCCTGATATCCGTCTCCTAAATGTTGGTAGCAGCTTTTGATTGGACCCCCTGTCATAACGCTAACGACCCCTTTTACAAATGAAATCCTCCCACCCGCCTTAAGCCTAACAAATAAAACAAACGAAATACAAGTAAGAGGAAACCTAATTAGCCTTTGTCCGCCTCTCAGCAGCCACTTGGTTTGCTGCCAGGTATGTTGCACACTCCTTGGAGGTTGCCATGTGGGGTTCGCCGCAGTTCTTGCATTTGATGATGGTATGGAGACATGGTTTGCCTTTGGTGGGACAATCTGATCTGCCGCAAGTGTGGAGATAGGTAGGGTGCTCCAAGGTGCAAATAGCACAGTACGTAGTACCGGTACACTGGGTGGGGTGGTGTCCAAAGGCAAGGCATCTGGAACACTGGGTGTCAGGGCCAAAGGAAAGGTAGCGTTGAACCTTAAACCTCTTGCCAAAGAGAGAGAGGCCTCTATTGAGGGCTTTATCCGTGTTGTCCTTACCAGCAATAGTGATAACCATTGTGGAAGCCGCTTTGCCGGTACGTTGGGATTCAGTGGTGAGCCACCTGGGGGGGCGGGGAAGGTGAATGCCAGTGTTGAACTCCTCAATCTCTGACTTGACAGTGTTGAATCCCTCAGGAGTGGAGGGAACAGTGGTGGGGATACCGTGTATGATGACCTTATGCCAGACTTCATCCTGTCTGAGGCCAGTGGCGGCAGGTATGGTGGATCTTGCTGTTTCCTCAATTGCTGTTCTGTGTTGTTTGAGGACTTGGGCAGCCGTGATGGTGTCCTTAGTGAGGAGGAGGACATGGTGGTTGGGGGTGAACTCAATAGTTGCAATAAGAGGTTTCTTAATTGCAGTGTTGAAAGCGTTCCTTATGGTGAGGGTGTTGATGTCGTCAGGGATTGCTGTGCCATCTCTCTCAATGACCATCGTACGGTCGCGTTTGGTCAAAACTGGAGAAGTAGCAGTTATGTTTGGTGAGTGTGCTGGGGGCTTGCTAGGGAGTGCCCTGGCCGCTTTCTGGGCCCAGGTTTGCTGTGGTGGCTGGGTGGGAGGGGGTTGGGTGTTCGCGAAGGTGGTGTTACTATGTTGTGGTTGAGCAACAAGGTGCGCGACTTGAGAGGTAAGGGCTGCCACTTTGGCTTGGAGGTCTTTGGTGTCTGTAATGTGTCATTCCTGCACTACGAGCATGTGTGCTTCCATGGCTTTGAGGGTATCTTTGAGCTCGCAGTAGCAGGTCTTCATGGTTTGTAGTTCCTCTTGTAGATAGGTGACGTGTTCATTGACTGCCTTTTCCCAGGCATCTTCTGAATCTGGTGGGGGTGCGACTGTCTGGACAGGGGAAGGGGTATCCTCTTCCATCTGGGTTTCGTCAGGCGAGGTGGGGAGAATTGATGTTCCTCTGGTCTGGTGGGATTCTGGTAGGTGAAAGGGGCTGGCAAGAGGGTTCTTGCCACCCCTACCCTTGCCCAAGGGTCTGCGCGACATCAAGGGGGTTGTATGAGGGACTCAGTTGATAGGGGTGATGGAATAACAAATAAAGTGGGATGATTTGTCTGTAAAAGTGGGGAAGAAGGATGGGTGAAGCGGTGATAATTGGTGGTTGACCAATGAGGTGAGGGCTCAGCGAAAAATTTGGTAAGGTTTTTTCTTTCGCTGTGGTTGTAACGGCAACGGAGTCACCCGGAGATACCAGGGCAGGCAGAAGTAAGACGATGAGGAAAAGGTTTTCCTATGGTGGCCAAGCAAACGCCGGAAGGTTTTTTACCCTGACCATATCGGGTCTTAAAAGGAAATTTTGTTAAAACAGATATGACTTAGAAGGTGCTCAAGGCGAGACCTTGTAGGAGGGAGGTCATGTTAGACATATAGAACGTGCACAGACCTCTCGGTAGGGTCACTGCGCACAGACCCTGATTTGGTGAGAGCCTAACACCCCGCTCCGGCCCAGCTCTGGGGCCCGCACGTCCTTAGCAAGATTTGGAAGAGTTGCGTCCCATGACTATAAGGTCATCTCAATGAAGCCCACTTTATAACACCATATACGCCACTGCCGTCCATCCGACCGGCAGCTGTTCGCAGCATATACAGGAGGGCACCCCAGGGTACCAGTGAGAAGTGGAACGGAGGAAATCCGTGGGAGGTGTATTGTGTTATTAGGCGTCAAAGTTAGGAATCCTAACAATGGGCCGAAAGTGACGGGACGTTTTCGGTTCGAAAATCTGCAACTACTCCTACAGTGCCCCAGAGGCCATAGGGGATAGATATGACACCAATACCTATCTGAAGGCCGCTGTATGTTGGTTGGTCCTGGAAACAGGATCCCTCGAGAGGTGGTTCTCTTTGAGGCGAGGCGGACCGAGGGGAAGCTGCTCAGACTCAGAAGACCAAATAGGCTGTAGACTTATGAGTGTTGGCGGACCGTCTATATAGTCTGGATTATGCAGAGGTACCGGACACATATGCTGGCCACTATGTGAAAATCGGAAGAGACTACTAGGACGAGAGTCAAGACGAGTGCAGTTTGAGACAGGAGTCAACTCGTCTCTATAAATCGAAGACCGGTCATTGCAGGATAATCACGCATCCTACGATTAGAAGGAAAAGAGTTTATGAGAACAAAGATGGTTTGTGAGAGTTCAGGGTCAAACAGTGTCCGAACTTGTTAAGACTATGAGACGTTAGGGTACAATCTTGGAAAAGCACTTAGTTATAGGCGGATTAGATGTAGTCCGCGAACACTCAGACGCGGGATATAAATATCGAAGTTCCTCCCAAGCTTTTAGACAGAATTAAGCAATGGAGAAGAGATCTTAACAATATAACATTGTTGGACCTAGGAGTCTTTATAAGAATATTACCTCTATCGATTAAGGGAGTTCCTAGTAGTAATGAATGAAAAGAACGATACTGAGCCTTGCTAGACAAATCTCCGTCTATTACGAAAGATTCAGGCCTAAGCCTTATCGACGAGTATCAGAGTCGGCTTCCGCCTAACACTCCCCCACTCCTCCTGCCTGCCTCCATTCCAACCATCTCTCCTCCTCTCTCCTCCCCCATTCCCCTACATCCACTACCCCCTCCTCTTCCCTGTCTTCTTCCTCCTCCCATCTCCTTCCATTGCCAGAGCACTCTAATCCTCCCCATATACCCAAGTGCTCCTGCCTTGTTGCTGCTCCACTTTCTCCAATAAACTTCTCCACAGCCAACAGGCCAGCCTGGGATCACAGTACATCTGGAAGGTGAAAGGATTGAGCAACTTGTCTGAGATGGTGTCTGGATTGTTGATATCTGCTGCAGTACAGAAGGATGTGTTCTGGTGTTTGGTGTCCTGGTGTCTGTCTGTGACAGGTACAGTTGGTTTGAATATTCTCATCCAATCTAGGGAGATAAGAGTTGAAATATCCATGGCCAACTCTGAGTTGTGTGACTGTTGTAAGCTGATGTCTGGACAGTTGGTAGAAGTGTGGTGGTGGTCTGAGTTTGGGGAGGTGGAAGTGGATGGACCTGAAGTGCCTACCCTTCCTAGTATCTGGCAGTTGAGTCCAGTACTGGTGCCAGGCAGGAAGGGCAGATTGCTTGATCTGTGTCTTCAATTTAGTCAGTGAGAGGTAACTGTTCTGTGTGGGTTGGGGATACTCAGCTGCTTGTTTGGCTAAACTATCAGCTTCATCATTGCCTTGAATACCTGTATGCCCAGGAACCCAGTGAAGATGAAGCTATAAATCCAGATCAGAGAGGAGCAGGTCCATGGTGACTTGTTGAATCTGTTGTGAAACCTGTTGGCCTGGATAAGGGGAGAGGCTGTAGGAGTTCAGAATTGCTGCTTGGTTGTCTGGGAAGATCCAGATGTGCTTGAAAGACAGGCTGACCCTGCTGGCTTCTGTGAGTGCTCTGGCAATACCTGCCAGTTCCCCATCATAAACCTTCATATCCAACCCAAGTCCTACACTCCACCTGCCCACAATCTTTCCATCATGCATCATAACCACTCCTGCTCCTACACTACCACTCTCCAGTTCACTTCCATCTGTGTAGAGAATAAGGTTGTCTCTATTGTTGATCTGGTTGAACAGGATTTTTTGTTGTCTGGCAACTGTAACTTTGTCTTCAGGGCTGATGGAGATGTGTAATCTTGGATACTGATCGGGAAGGGTAGTATGCCATGGTGCTTGCAATAGGGGATGGTATTGCTCAAGCTCTTTTCCTGCTGGTAGGTAGTTACTTAATGTGTTCAAAACTCTAATCAGTTGGGTGGGAAAGTTAGCTTGCTGGGAATTTGAAGTCCTCCAGTCAGCCTTCAAATTCCCATCTGGTTCTTGTTGTGGGGCAAAGCTCCTGTGATTTCTCGATCTGAGTGCTGGGCTTCTGGTACAGTCAGAATCAGAAGAGTAGGATGAACTGGGTCTTGGAGGATAGCTCTGTTGTAATGTTGATGGGTATGTGGTTGGTGCTCTTTGTCGGATTGGATGATCTGGTAGCATCTGCAATACCCTGTAAGCATACCTCTTACACAATCTGTCAAGTCTCAAGGAAACTGAGAGGGTAGAAGCTTCAACCTCCAGGGCAGCTGTTGGTGAATTATTATTATTATTATTATTATAATTCATTACGCTTATGGAGCCAGAGGCTATGAAGCGGCAACTAACAAACAAAATGGCACGCCACCCGCGCCTGGTCCCTGATATCCGTCTCCTAAATGTTAGTAGCAGCTTTTGATTGGACCCCCAGTCATAACGCTAACGACCCCTTTTACAAATGAAATCCTCCCATCCGCCTTAAGCCTAACAAATAAAACAAATGAAATACAAGTAAGAGGAAACCTAATTAGCCTTTGTCCGCCTCTCAGCAGCCACTTGGTTTGCCGCCAGGTATGTTGCACACTCCTTGGAAGTTGCTATGTGAGGTTCGTTGCAGTTCTTGCACTGGATGGTGGTATGGATGCAGGCTTTGCCTTTGGTGGGACAATCAGACCTGCCGCAGGTGTGAAGGTAGGTAGGGTGCTCATGGGTGCAGATTGCACAGTAGGTAGTGCCCATACACTGGGTAGGGTGGTGACCAAATGCAAGGCATCTGGAACACTGGGTGTCTGGACCAAAGATGAGGTAGTGCTGGACCTGAAATCTTTTACCAAAGAGTGAGAGGCCTCGGTTGAGGGCTTTATCTGTGCTGTCTTTGCCGGCAATAGTGATGACCATGGTAGATGCTGCTTTGCCTGTCCATTGGGTGTCTGTGGTGAGCCACCTGGGCGGGCGGGGAAGGTAAATGCCAGTGTTGAACTCCTCAATCTCTGACTTGACAGTGTGGAACCCCTCAGGAGTAGAGGGGACTGAGGTGGGGATGCCGTGGATGATGACCTTATGCCAAACTTCATCTTGTCTGAGGCCAGTGGCGGCAGGTATGGTGGATCTTGCTGTTTCCTCAATTGCTGTTCTGTGTTGCTTGAGGACTTGGGCAGCCGCGATGTTGTCCTAAGTCAGAAGAAGGACATGGTGGTTTGGGGTGAACTCAATCGTTGCAATAAGAGGTTTCTTAATTGCAGTGTTGAAGGCGTTCCTTATGGTGAGGGTGTTGATGTCATCAGGGAGTACTGTGCCATCTCTCTCAATGACAATCGTACGGTCGCATTTGGTCAAAACTGGAGAGGGGGCAGTTTTGTTTGGTGTGTGTGCTGGGGGCTTGCTAGGGAGGGTCCTCGCCGCTTTCTGGGCCCAGGTTTGCTTTAGTGGCTGGGTGGGAGGGGGTTGGGTGTTCGCGAAGGTGGTGTTGCTATGCTGTGGTTGAGCAACAAGGTGCGCGACTTGAGAGGTAAGGGCTGCCACGTTGGCTTGGAGGTCTTTGGTGTCTGTAATGTGTCGTTCCTGCACTACTAGCATGTGTGCTTCCATGGCTTTGAGGGTATCTTTGAGTTCGCAGTAGCAGGTCTTCATGGTTTGTAGCTCCTCCTGTAGATAGGTGACGTGTTCATTGACTGCCTTTTCCCAGGCATCTTCTGAATCTGGTGGGGGTGCGACCGTCTGGATAAGGGAAGGGGTATCCTCTCCCATCTGGGTGTCGTCAGGCGAGGTGGGGAGGATTGATGTTCCTCTGGTCTGGTGGGATTCTGGTAGGTGAAATGGGCTGGCAAGAGGGTTCTTGCCACCCCTACCCTTGCCCAAGGGTCTGCGCGACATCAAGGGGGTTGTATGCGGGACTCAGTTGATAGGGGTGATGGAATAACAAATAAAGTGGGATGATTTGTCTGTAAAAGTGGGGAAGAAGGATGGGTGAAGCGGTGATAATTGGTGGTTGACCAATGAGGTGAGGGCTCGGCGAAAAATTTGGTGTGGTTTTTTCTTTCGCTGTGGTTGTAACGGCAACGGAGTCTAGGGACTCTGAAGATAGAAGTGATGGAAAACAAATAATAAGGGTAGATTTGTTGATGAAAAGTCTTCAAAGTGGGGGATGAGGCGGTGAGAAAAGGTGTTGGACCAATGAGATGATGGCTCGGCGAACAATTTGGTGTGGTTTTTTCGTTCGCTGTGGTTGTAAACGGCAACGGAGTCCACATATATCGATCAGATGATAGTCGTGGATTATTTCATCAGAAATAGCCAGCTGGATACAAGCGCTAGCTTTAAGTCTTCGGGTTTCGTATTCATTCCATTCCCTCCAAAGAGTGCAGTCAGTTTCATCAATTCCGGGCCTTAGAATATCCCGTTCCTGGTTCTTGGTCAACCTCCAAAGCCTGTGATGGCTTAACAGATCCTCCATCCTTATGGACCGTTGCTGATAATTGGTTCCATTTAGCTTCGGAAAGGCCAAGCCCAACTGGCTAGACTATGAGCTCGTAGTGAAGTCGTTCACGTTGTTATAATTTGCATTGGCTAGCAACCGCTCATAACCTAATAGTAATCGGTAAGATCGAAGATGTAGTAAAGAAGGAAAATGTTGTTGGTTTCTTATTTTCACTAATATGTGACACCAACCATAATGCTGGGTGGTGTCTCTTTATATACAAGTTCTTCATCACTCGTGTGTTCTCCTATCTAAACCCTAATAGCACCTGTGACTACTTTTTCCTTCTAACCTTATCATTCTATGTTATCCTGAGCTTGACCTATAATATTAACCTATGTCCTAGCACCATATCTATCCTTTTTCCATCAAATACTTCCTTCTTTATTGACATATATACATTCTCTGACACTCAGGCTATCTATATTTCCCAAACTATTCAATCAAATTGTCCATCTATTTACCTTGCCACAATGCCACAACAGCCGTGACCTAACCCTGACAGACTGCGTCCGTCGTACAAACTTAGGGAAAAACTGAAAGAGGTTAGGTCCACAGCAGACGTGTCCAAAAGTCCAAATCCAAGGAGACATTGGCTGCAATAACTTCTATCTTTCCTTCTCTTACTTCCATTTGGTCCGCAAGTCACAGCAGGCTCAGCATCCAGACTTCAGATACTGCAGCCCGATCACTAGCCTGATGGAGGTCAGACTCTGGACACGGCAAGATGATAGTATGAATTTGCATGATGGGAAATACAAGGATAACAGTAGTCACAGCGGAGACGGCCAGCAGGCGGACTTGATAGAACTCAAGGATAGTGAGGACTTGGTAGCGGACCGCGCGGTGCAGAGACCAATAACTTGTCCAGAGTTAGAATCCCAACCATCAATGATTACAATTACAGCCTATCTCCTCACCCAGGCCAACAGGTTTCACAACAGATTCAACAGCTCACCATGGACCTACTCCTCTCTGACTTGGATCTACAGCTTCATCTTCACTGGGTTCCTGGGCATACAGGTATTCAGGGCAATGATGAAGCTGACAGTTTAGCAAAACAAGCAGCTGAGTATCCCCAACCCACACAGGACAGTTACCTTTCACTGACCAAATTGAAGACACAGATCAAGCAGTCTGCCCTTCCTGCCTGGCACCAGTACTGGACTCAACTGCCAGATACCAGGAAAGGTAGACACTTCAGGTCCATCCACTTCCACCTCCCCAAACTCAGACCACCACCACACTTCTACCAACTGTCTAGACATCAGCTTGCAACAGTCACACAACTCAGACTTGGCCATGGATATTTCAAATCTTATCTGTCTAGATTGGATGAGAATGTTCAAACCAGCTGTACCTGTGATAGACAGACACCAGCACTCCAAACACCAGAACACATTCTTCTGTACTGCAGCAAATATCAACAATCCAGACACCATCTCAGACAAGTTGCTCAAACCTTCTACCTTCCTGATGTGCTTGGATCCAAGGCTGGACTGCTGGCTGTGGGAAAGTTTATAGGAGAATGTGGAGCAGCAACAAGGCAGGAGCATTTGGGGATATGGGAAGGATTAGAGTGCTCTGGCAATGGAAGGAGAGGGGAGGAGGAAGGGGAGAGGGAAGAGGAGGGAGTGCAAGAAGGAGGAGAATGGGAGAGGAGGGAGGAGGAGAGATGGTTAGAATGGAGGGAGGCAGGTGGGGAGGTTGATGGATAGGAGGGAATAGGCAGGAGGCCCAATCAGAAGAAGACAACAGGATTTAGGAGATGGGATCTGGGACCAGTAGTGGGAGGCACTACACACTCATATTTTTCTATTCAGCTTCATAGCCATAGGCTCTACAAGCTTAATGATTTATAATAATAATAATAATAAAATAATGATTACAATGACGGTTACTCCAACTCCACGACCGCAGGGGTTAGTTTGCCCGGACGGAAACCACCAGGACCACTACGAGTTAGCCAAAACTATTTGACATTAGTGCTGCCCTCTGGATTAGACTCCGGACCGAATTTACCTGTAACACCAGCCATCACACCAAGTCACACACGACTGAGAACTCCAGAATTTCACAGAACAGTCCCAGTGGTGACCAGCAGCCGGCAAAATACTGCTGTGGGGATTGAGCTCACCATTCAGATCAAAGCCAGTGAATTAATATGGAATTGGACACTTGTCAAGAATCCGTTTCCAGACCCCATTACCCTGACCGAAATGGTACTGACGTGTTAGAATGGTGCGCGGCACAAGTTAGAGTTTTCCTACTTCAAGGATGCTACGGCGGGCTCTAATGATCAGGAAGGTTTTCTTTAATCAATAATCTACTTCTCATTGGCATGACTAAATATAATGGCTGCTGGCCACAAATTGTCCAGATCCGAGCAATGCACAGTGCATGCAGATCTCAGTATCTCCATTGTGCAAAGAAGTCTATAACAGAACTCTATAAGCTTGATACGGAGGATCGTGTAGCCAGTGCATAAAGGGTAGAGTACTTACTTGAAGATGACCGGTTTAATTGCACCACTAATGGGTGTGAGGGATGCTTGTACCGCTTCGTTGCATTGTTTCAGACCGCAGCAAGACTGAATCTGTCTAACAACGCCGGCAGGCACACTCTCTTAGATTCCTAGCCTCACAGATTCCAGGTGTCACATATGCAGAATTTTATTCAGGCAAGAAAAGGAGAGGCACATGGATGATAGATTCTTAGGAGATATTAACGGCACATTTTTTTTGTCTGACTGTGGCTGTATTATGTCATGCTCTCCGGTGTTGGCAGACTGGGAACTAGGTCGATGAGGTATTTTTCATGAGTTCCAGATCTCAAGGTAGAAATCAAAAATATCCGCTAGTCCAATGAATTCAAGCTAATGGAAAAACAGCGCTACTAGAATGTCAGTTAGGAACGTGGGGCAATCCCCATGTCTTTTCAGACTAAAATCATCGGGTGGATACTAGCGAATTAAAGGATAGAATTTCAAAGGATCACAGAACAAGTGGAGAGAGAACGGACAGATATTCAAATAATCTCGATCCTTGCATAGGGAGTTTGGAATTCATCAGGAGCAGGTTGTTATTATTATTATTATTATATCTCATTATGCTTATGGAGCCTACGGCTATAAAGCAGCAACTACCTTACAGAAACCACCATCCCCGTCAACTACACCCGTCTCCTAAATGATGTTTGCAGCTTTCGAGTAGGCCAAAGGCCATCCGCCATAATGAAAACAGGAAATCCTCCCCCTTGCCAACCGCCTAACTCATAAATAACAAAGGAAAGTACATGTAAAAGGAAACCTAAGCGCCCTTGGTCCGCCTCTCAGCAGCCACCTGGTTTGCGGTGATGTATGCTGCACACTCCTTGTAGGTTGCTAGGTGTGGTTCGCCGCAGTTCTTGCATTTGATGATGGTATGGAGGCAGGGCTTCCCTTTGGTAGGGCAATCTGATCTGCCGCAAGTGTGGAGGTAGGTAGGGTGCTCCAGGGTGCAGATAGCACAGTAGGTAGTACCGGTACACTGGGTAGGGTGGGTCCGAAGGCAAGGCATCTGGAACACTGGGTGTCAGGACCAAAGGATAGGTAGTGTTGCACCTTAAACCTCTTTCCAAATAGAGAGAGGCCTCTATTGAGGGCTTTGTATGTGTTGTCCTTGCCAGGAATAGTTATGACCATTGTGGATACTGTTTTGCTGGTACGTTGGGCGTCAGTGGTAAGCCACCTGGGGGGGCGTGGAAGGTGGAAGCCAGTGTTGAATTCCTCATTTCTGCTTTGACTGCGTTGAATCCTTCAGGACTGGAGGGGACTGAGGTGGGGATGCCGTGGATGACAACTTTGTGCCAGACTTCATCCTGTCGGAGGCCAGTGGCGGCAGGTATAGTGGTTCTTGCTGTTGGCTCAATTGCTGTTCTATGTTGTTTGAGGACTTGGGCAGCCATGATGGTGTCCTTGGTAAGGAGGAGGACATGGTGGTTTGGGGTGAACTCAATGGTTGCAACCAGAGGCTTCTTGATTGCAGTGTTGAAAGCGTTCCTTATGGTAAGGGTGTTGATGTCATCTGAGAGTGCTGTGCCATCTCTCTCAATGACAATCGTACGGTCGCGTTTTGTAAAAACTGCCGGTAAGGCAGCCTTGCTTGATGAGGATGCTGGGGGCTTGCTGGGGAGGTTTATGGCCGCTTTCTGGGCCCAGGTTTTGTGGTTGTTTGGGTAAGGGGGGGGTGGTGTGTTCGCGAAGGTGGTATTGCTATGTTGTGGTTGGGCAACAAGGTGGGTGACTTGGGAGGTGAGGGCTGCCACTTTGGCTTTGAGGTCTTTGGTTCTTCAATGTGTCGCTCCTGCACTACCATCAGGTGTGCTTCCATAGCTTTGAAAGCATCCTTCAGGCCAGAGTAGGCAGTTCTCAAGGTATTGTATTCCTCTTTGAAAAAGGCAATGTTCTCATTGATTGCCTTTTCCCAGGCCATCCTCTAAGTCTTGTGGGGGGGCAACAGTCTGGACTGGGGAAGGAATGTCTTCCTCCATACAAGTATCGTCAGGCGTAGTGGGGAGGATTGATGTTCCTCTGCTCTGGTGGGATTCTGGTAGGTGAAAAGGGCTGGCAAGAGGGTTCTTGCCACCCCTACCCTTGCCCAAGGGTCTGCGCAACATCAAGGGAGTTGTATGAGGGACTCAGTTGATAGGGGTGATGAAATAACAAATCAATTGGGATGATTTGTCTGTAAAAGTGGGGAAGAAGGATGGGTGAAGCGGTGATAATTGGTGGTTGACCAATGAGGTGAGGGCTTGGCGAAAAATTTGGTGTGGTTTTTTCTTTCCCTGTGGTTGTAACGGCAACGGAGTCCGCGAGCAGGTTGGATTACAAGAGAGTGGTGTCTGCCACGGGTATACTGCACCGCGAGGATATAGTCAGGAAGAACCGGAACAGGTAAAAGGCAAGGTCCTCCAGCGAGCTTAACTGACCAAGATCTGTCCAGTGCAGCTAGGCCACTCCGTTGCCGTTATAAACCACAGCGAAAGAAAAAACCACACCAAATTGTTCGCCAAGCCCTCACCTCATTGGTCAACCACCAATTATCACCGCTTCACCCTCCTTCTTCCCCACTTTTACAGACAAATCATCCCCTTTATTGTTGTTATTCCATCAGCCCTATCAACTGAGTCCGTCATACACCCCCTTGATGTCGCGCAGACCCTTGGGAAGGGTAGGGGTGGCAAGAACCCTCTTGCCAGCCCCTGTTCACATACAGAAAACTCACCAGACCCGAGAAACAATCCATCCTCCCCCCACCTCGCCTGACGACCACAGATGGAAGAGGATACCCCTTCCCCTGTCCAGACAGTCGCACCCCGACCAGATTCAGAAGATGCCTGGGAAAAGCAGTCAATGAACACATCACCTATCTACAAGAGGAAACTACAAACCATGAAACCTGCTTACTGCGAACTCAAAGATCCTCAAAGCCATGGAAGCACACATGCTCGTAGTGCAGGAACGACACATTACAGACACCAAAGACCTCCAAGCCAAAGTGGCAGCCCTTACCCCTCTCAAGTCGCGCACCTTGTTGCTCAACCACATCATAGCAACCCCACCTTCGCGAACACCCAACCCCCTTCCACCCAGCCACCACAGCAAACCTGGGCCCAGAAGCGGGCCAGAACCCTCCCTAGCAAGCCCCAGCACCCTCGCCAAACAAAACTGCCACTTCTCCAGTTTTTGACCAAAACGCGACCGTACGATTGTCATTGAGAGAGAGTGGCACAGCACTCCCTGACGACATCAACACCCTCACCATAAGGAACGCGTTTCAACACTGCAATTAAGAAAAGCCTCTTATTGCAACCATTGAGTTCACCCCACAACCACCATGCCACCTCCTCACCAAGGACACCATCACGGCTGCCCAGTCCTCAAACACACAGAATAGCAAATTGAGGAAACAGCAAGATCCACCATACCTGCCGCCACTGGTCTCAGAACAGGATGAGTCTGGCATAAGGTCATCATACACGGCATCCCCACCACTGTTCCCTCCACTCCTGATGGATTCACACAATGTCAAGTCCGAGATTGAGGAGTTCAACACTGGTATTCACCTTCCCCGCCCCCCCCAGGTGGCTCACCACTTAATCCCAACGTACCGGCAAAGCGGCCTTCCACAATAGTTATCACTATTGCTGGTAAGGACAACACCGATAAAGCCCTCAATAGAGGCCTCTCTCTCTTTGGCAAGAGGTTGTAAAGGTTCAACGCTACCTTTCCTTTGGCCCTGACACCCAGTGTTCCCCGATGCCTTGCCTTTGGACACCACCCCACCCAGTGTACCGGTACTACCTACTGTGCTATTTGCACCTTGGAGCACCCTACCTACATCCACACTTGCGGCAGATCAGATTGTCCCACCAAAGGCAAACCATGTCTCCATACCATCATCAAATGCAAGAACTGTGGCGAACCCCACTTGGCAACCTCCAAGGAGTGTGCAACGTACCTGGCGGCAAACCAAG